>CM064905.1:4146715-4746715 GCA_030347415.2 Decapterus maruadsi | reverse complement strand
TTTACATTAGAAATGTGTAGACATGTGGTGCTTGGTGGTTGAGTGGTTAGAGAGCACATGGGCAATCGACCCCCATCTGAGACAATGATTACCGCCCATCTCTCTATAGACATTGATAGATTTGCCACAAATACAAGCATAAATTCACAAAAATGATCTTTTAAAAAAGATGAAAAGAGGTGTGTAGACAGTAAACCTAAATCTCTTTAACAGCTTATTTGATGACTTTCGCCTGGAAACGACTATTAAAACTGAAGTTAACCTGGATGTGAATGTGTCTGAAGACGACATAACAAGGATGCTCGACCACATCAATCAGCTGCATGATATCAGGTCAGTGTTGATGCCCTTTATTATTATTATCTGTCACTATACACTTAACATTCAGAAGGCTAACTTAGTTTTCTCTTCATCTCTTCATCAGGATGAACGAACACTTGAGGACAGCTTTTCTTCTTGAGAAGGAATCCTGTTCTTCCTTCATCAGTGAGTTTAAGGAGCGACATCCCCGGATGCTTCAGTGTCTGGAGGAGCTGGAGGAGTGTGCTGTTCAGCTTTACAGGATGAATCTGGGGTCAAAGATCTCCAGTGTGGCAGGAAGCTCAGTGGGGGCAGCAGGGGGTGTGCTTTCTATTGTTGGTTTGGTGTTAAGTCCTTTTACAGCAGGAATGTCTCTGGGTCTGACCATCACAGGTTTAGGACTTGGGATCACCAGTGGAGTCAATGGTGTTGTCACCACAGCCACAGAGATCGGGGTGAACGCTACACAACAAACTAAAGCCATTGAAGCCTTTAAAGTCTTAAAACAGGATGTGGAGGCTCTTCAAGATTGTCTGGAGGTAGTGATCAGTCAATCAGTCTCCAAAATGGAATCAAATATCAGTGTATTTCAGGCTGTGGAAGATATTTCTTCTGGTGTTTATGGTGTTGGAAAAGGCATTCGTTCACTTATAAAGGAAGTCTCTTGTGTGAAAGGGGTGCTTTCAGGTGCAGAGAGAGCGACTGCAGAGATCTCACAAAGTGGTCAGGCAGCAGCCAAAGGGTCTCTCGCTCTCTCCAAGTTGGCCAGGGCGGGTGCCATCATTGTCAATGCTCTTTTCGTGGGTGTGGACATCTACTTCATCATTAAAGACAGTATCGGTCTGGCCAAAGGGAGTGAGACTGAAGTCTCACAGTTCATCAAAGCCCGATCTAATCTCTGGAGCTCAGAGATGGACTTGTGGCAGAAGATCCACGACTCTCTGTGTGAAGGTCTGCAGTCGTCAAAGAAAAACAAAGCTCTCCTGGAGGCACCATTTTATCCAGAAGAAGAAGAGGAAGAAGAAGAAGATAAAGAAGAGAAAACAGTACCTCTCCTGGAAACTGAAGCTGGTGAAGTGGATATGAGAGAGAGAAAGAAAAAATGTTGTTGTTGTTGTGTTTTGCAGTAGTGATTTAAAGGGGAACTGTCCGGTCCTGAACAGGAGAGTTTTTTTTGTATTTGATTCCTTTGATGATCCAATTTAATAAATAGTTAACCGGAACGTCGTTGTTTGTCCTCCCTTGGAATAAACAAACAATGTCAGTTTTCCTGTTTTTTCAACCTGACAGAAGTCAGTCTGTGGGGTGGTGGATAACATTATATACATATGTTTTACAGTGTGTATATTTGTGTAGTCTTATTTGTCATACACAAGAGATTATGGATTTTGGCGTTTTTGTGTCATAGGACAAGAGATGAGATGAGAGCTGGTTCTTGGAGGATCTGATCTTACAAGGTTGGCTAAGAGACAATAGGTGGAAGGCAAAGAACCTCCATTCTCCCTTCAAGTCATTTATATAACCTTCACTATTAGTCGGCGGTCCAACGAAATATTGGAGTGTATGGCCTTTTTTTTTGGTGGCAACTTTTCTTTTTGGCCAGGCAGTGTATTATACTGCATACTTTCACTTTCATTGCATTTATCTGAACCTCCCTTGTATCCTGCTGTCGGAGCAAATTTCCTGTGGGAAACATTATGCCTCCTCCCTAATTCCTGTGTGAGGTTGTAGATTGGAGTCAAAGTGAAAGTGTCATTCAGCCACAAAGTTCAATCCAGAACAAGTCCAGAAACCGAAGACTGCACACCGAGAGGAGAACATGTCTAAAAGGTAAAGCCTGACTCTAAGCTAGTGAATAAAATTTTGATTGTTTCAGGGGTTATTGCAAAGGGGATTTGGTTTTGACATCTGAATTTTTGTATTGTTCATCACTGTAAAACATTTCACTGTTAGAAATATATAATCGTAGACTACAGTAAATAAAAGTTACACACCTCCTTCTCAAGAACTGACATCTGCATTGTTGGTGAATGAGCAAGTGCGGTATTTACAATAATTTAAGGACTTTTCTAGACCACCCACGTTAATAGCATCATTGATCTTAATCCAGTGCTCTACCATGGCACAGACAAGTCAGAGGATAATATGTACTCATGTAGCCTATTCATACAGAGCTGCTTTTTGGTATTTATTGAGATATCAGTGCAGTGAAGATGAACAAAAGTGTTTATTTTTCCAACTTGTTTATGAGTCTGACAAGGTTTACTGTAATACAATATGACTTTACATGTTTTGAACAAGCTTTTTATTGTTTCTGTTGTTTTTGAATAGGTGATTTGGTTTTGTATGAATGAACCTGAAATGTATTTTGGACTCAGACACATACGTGACCTGTATTCAGTTTCTTTGTTGTCATCACGTTCATGCATCTTGGTACTTCCTCAGTGACACACACTTTTCAGTTTTTCCTGTCCTTAGATGTCCCTTACTTTACACAGCTGCTCAGTCACACATTCAAAAAGACAATTTATATCATTAAAGGGCCAACGAGGAGTTTCTATTCGGTTATAAAACAGTCTCACGTTAATGTGGATGAATCTACGCTACCCACACTTGTCAATGGCTCCATTTTCTATCAATATATCGTTTTGTCTCTATCATTATTTTGTTATTATTAGTGGTGGCGGAAACGCTGGTCGAGCCGACCAGCGTTTCCTTACTTTCGGTTTCGCGGACGCAAATGAGAATAACGGCGATTCGGGCGGCGTTATGGTCGGAACTACGACGGTAACTGAACCTCTTTGAACCTCTGACTTTAATCCTTGATGAATGAAAACATGAGTCCGTCTTGCGCCGGTGGAGGAATTCTACGGTGCGCGCGGAGGCAGCGTGAAAACACTTCGCTTTTCCAAAACTCCTCATTGTCCCTTTAATGCACCTTCTAGATTTTATTTTGTTATTCTAATTATTGTGTTGTTCATCACTGTAAAGGCATTTCACTATTTGAAATACATACTGTCACGATGCATATAATATTCACCAAAGAATCTGTAGAATATGACACACAAAGATAGAAAAATAAACACTTGAACACTTGAACTGGCTGCTTTGCTCTGGTGACATCTGCTGGTCAGAGTGTGTAAATGCAAAAAAAAAAACAATAACCCAAAAACAAAGATGTTTACTAATAAACCTGTTGATGCTTTGTCTTACAGAAAAGAGCTACAGGAGACTTGGTGCCGCTACATCACTGACACCTTCAGCTACATCAGCTCAGTGAGAGGTTTCTGTGAGAAGATCTCTGAATGGGTGAGCATGAGGAAGAAAGAAAGAAAAATGATGACATACATTAAAAACAGAGCTGACGGTGTTGGCCAATCAAAGGATGAAGTTCAGGCCTTTGAGGAATATATGAAGAGTAAAGAGACTGAGTTGGATGCAGACAGCAGACCTACAGACGCAGAGAAGCAGCTTGCTGTCGTGTTGAAGGACACTCTGAGAGGCCTGGAGGAGCTGCACTGCTTCATGGATGCAGTGGAGAAGCTGGCAGTCACCTCACATCAAGTGATCATGGAGAACAAGGTGCTATACCTGACTGGCATCAAGTTTGAATATGTGCAGACCAGCATCGTTGCTGCACGATTGATCTGCCCTCTCCTCCTCGAGTTTAAAAGAGATGCGAAAGTCTTCTTCCTTCCCAAACTTCTGAATGTGGAGGTGCTGTTGAATCAGTTGGACTTATACATAGAGACGACCCAGAAAATCTGCAAGGGGTTAAAAAAGAGGTAACCAGACACTAACTAAAATAAAATGGGCATTTTACATTGGAAATGTGTAGACATGTGGTGCTTGGTGGTTGTGTGGTTAGAGAGCATGGGCAATCGACACGCATCTGAGACAATGATTACCGCCCATCTCTCTCTATAGACATTGATAGATTTGCCACAAATACAAGCATAAATAAATTAGGGCTGTCAAACGATTAATTTTTCTAATCGCGATTAATCGCATTTTTCCCGTAGTTAACGGGCGGCTGAGAATGTGAGAAGTGGCGTGTTACTAAAGTTTGGTTGAATGAGAAGCAAGGTGCCAGGTTTTGGCCACACATCAGCTGATCAGGACAGGCAATGGCGAGCTAAGCTAAGTTAGCTTCACAGACGGCGAGCTAAGCTAAGTTAGCTTCACAGACGGCGAGCTAAGATAAGTTCAGGCTGCAGCCCCTGAACTGGGCTCCAGACACACACAGCTCCAGCTCCAGAGTCACAGCAAGCACACACACATGCACACACACACCTAAGTAGTTCAATCAAACCCATAGTTTGAAACAACGCTCAAAACAAACACAACTCACAACTAAGCATACAAAGTTTGGTAGCTTAATGCTAACGTATATGTAAAATCTCATAGACAGGCTAATTAGCATTCGCTATCGCCATTCCCTCGTCCTCCCGGGGTAGACATCGAGCTAAGTAACGTATCCGCACACTTTCAGAGGTTTACTGCCGGCTGGTTAAACTCTTTGTAGGAGATTAATGTTGGTCTCATTGATTAAATTTAACAACTGTGGTGGCAGTGGCATTAGTTTGTTTGTATGAAAACTGGGCAGGACTGCCTCTGTGCTCCGCTCTCATTCTTCTGAAGGCTCCGTACCGCCACCTGCTGGACTGGAGGAGCCACAGTCCAGCCTTCCAGTCCAGCAGACAGATGACAAAATGAGCCGCGATTAACAACGATTAAAAAAACTTAACGCTGTAACGCGTTAAGTTTTTTTTGATAAATATACAAAAATGATCTTTAAAAAAAGATGAAAAGAAATGTATTAACAGTGAATCTAAATCTCTTTAACAGCTTATTTGATGACTTTTGCCTGAGGACAACTATTAAAACTAAAGTTAACCTGGATGTGAACGTGTCTGAAGACGACATAACAAGGATGCTCGACCACATCAATCAGCTGCATGACATCAGGTCAGTGTTGATGCCCTTTTGTTATTATCTGTCACTATACACTTAAATCTAGCTTTGTTTATCTACAATAGTTTAGACTGAAAGTTCACCCCTACCACCCCGACTAAAGATATTATTTTTCTTGGGCAATTTAAGTCACGTTCAGAAGGCTAACTTTTCTCTTTATCTCTTCATCAGGATGAACGAACACTTGAGGACAGCTTTTCTTCTTGAGAAGGAATCCTGTTCTTCCTTCATCAGTGAGTTTAAGAAGCGACATCCTCGGATGCTTCAGTGTCTGGAGGAGCTGGAGGAGTGTGCTGTTCAGCTTTACAGGATGAATCTGGGGTCAAAGATCTCCAGTGTGACAGGAAGCTCAGTGGGGGTAGTTGGAGGTGTGCTTTCCATCATTGGTTTGGTGTTAAGTCCTTTTACAGCAGGAGCGTCTCTGGGTCTGACTATAACAGGGGCGGGAATGGGAATCGCCAGTGGAGTCAATGGTGTTGTCACCACAGCCACAGAGATCGGGGTGAACGCTACACAAGAAAAGAAAGTCACTGAAGCCTTTAAAGTCTTAAAAGAGGATGTGGAGGCTCTCCAAGATTGCCTGGAGGTAGTGATCAGTCAATCAGTCTCCAAAATGGAATCAAATATCAGTGTATTTAAGGCTGTGGAAGATATTTCTTCTGGTGTTTATGGTGTTGGAAAAAGCATTCATTCACTTATTGAAGAAGTTTCTCATGTGAGGTTGTTGCGTCAAGGGGTGATTTCAGGTGCAGAGAGAGCGAGTGGTCAGGCAGCAGCCAAAGGGTCTCTCGCTCTCTTCAAGGGGGTCAGGGTGGGTGCCATCGCTGTCAATGCTCTTTTCGCGTGTGTGGACATCTACTTCATCGTTAAAGACAGTATTGGTTTGACTGAAGGCAGTGAGACTGAAGTCTCACAGTTCATCAAAGCCAGATCTCCACTCTGGAGCTCAGAGATGGACTTGTGGCAGAAGATCCACGACTCTCTGTGTGAGGGCCTTCACTCGTCAAAGAGAAACAAAGCTCTCCTGGAGGCACCATTTTATCCAAAAGAAGAAGAAGATAAAGAAAAGAAAAATGTAGTTCTCCTGGGACTTGCAGCTAGTGAAGTGGATATGAGAGAGAGAAAGAAAAAATGTTGTGTTTTGCTGTAGTGATTTAAAGGGGAACTGTCCGGTCGCTTTTTCGCTGTTTTGCTAACCCTGCTCGCTTCCTCCCCCCTTATCCATGTGCATTTGTCTTCAACAAAGCTGGTGAGAAGTGTTACGGTGAAAATTGTCTTAACATTGAATATTTACCTTTGCTAACTGAAGTTGATATTGTGTCTTACTAACTAACAAATAAAACAGAACACCATTGTCTCACTGACTGATGAGATGAGGCTGAATCTGTGTCTCTACACTGAAGACTGTAAAACTGCACACAGACCCTCATCAGAACTAACACTGAACATGAACATGAATATTCTCCACTTTGACATTACTGATCAACTCTGAATATATCTCAAATTATCTCAAGTTAATCATAAATGATGAGAAATGAAACTTTTGTCTTTATGTAAGTTGTAGTAAAGTTTAGTCTCATGTTTAACCCATTGTGTCTTATACAGTATTTTTTGACTAACCCATTGAGTTTAAAGACAACAGAAACTTGTACTGTAAGCAAACCATATAGATTCATAATGCAATAAATACCAGTAACCTGTTTGATCATTCAGAGGTAACCTGAGGGCACACAGAGCCACAGTGAAAGTAAAACATCTCCAAGGCCCAAGGAAGGGAGGATGAGAAGCTGAATGAAGCATTGTGAGGAAGAGTTATAATAATCTGTATTATCTGCCCTGAACCCTCAGAAACCTGGGATGGAAGAGTTATGTCAGCGTAGGGACGGCTTTGTTGTGTTTCAGGCCCAGAGGTTCGTGTGGTGGGAGATGGGACCAACCAGTGCCAGCCAGAGGGCAACAACGAAGGGGGGGCTAAGTCTAAACCACAGCCACTCCCCACCTGTTTTTGACCAATAAGACTTAATTACACACACATACGTAGTGCGAAGTATTAAGAATTAATGTAACGCCTTTGTTTTAGGACGAACACAGAATTCTTGCTCTCTTGGGATGGTGTTTGCAGCTAACTGCTTGCAGACTGCGATTTCCTGAACAGGGTGGTATTTCCTGAACATAAGGGTGGTAACCACATCCTACCCTTCCAAACCTATTTCCTCATTACAATAATGTCTTTCACAACTTCACAACAGCTTCACAACTGATATTCATCATCACTGCTGTGTTGACCACTCCTATAAACATCGTGTCTGTGCCAGAAGTTTGTTCCTGGTTAATGGAAGTGAAACTTTGAATGCTTAGTGAGTCTCCTCCCAAAGTCTGAGCAGCTGTATAAAGAGTATAGTGAATTCATGTTCTGCTGTCTTTGACGAACTTGTGGAAAGGTAAGCCAACACACTTTCTGTTTTAACTCAGTGATTAAATTGTACCACACACTAAATAATGTAAAACCTGTAAAGATATACCAATGAAACACAACTCCTGATTTAAGTCTGAACATTTACATCTACAAACCTTGATTAATAGTTTACCTTTTTTTTCCAGTCTTTCAGCTGAGCTAAGCTGAAGACAACAATTATGCTGACACCAACATGATCATGTACCACGGCACCACCCGGGCAAATGCCAGGTCGATCAAAGCCTCAGGTTTCCGTCAGTCTTCAGATGGGATGCTCGGCCGTGGCGTCTACCTCAGCAGTGACCTGAAGAAAGCCAGCCGCTATCCCATTGATCACCCTAAGTCTGACAGGGCCGTCATTAAGGTTTCTGTCAAGCCGGGAAAAGTGAAACGCATTGATCGTCAGGGCCACCCTCTACAGAAGACCTGGCATGACCATGGATACGACACTGCCTGGGTGCCGGCCGACTGCGGGATGGTGCCTAGTGGTTTGGAGGAGGATTGTGTCTGGGACCCCAGGAGAATTAGGATCATTGAAATCATCTACCCCGACCCAGACGAAGTCAGCTTCCCAGAATGGGAGCTCAACACAACAAGAGAGGACCAGCAATGGTAACATATTACCTGGGCTTGTAACTATTATCTAATCACTATTAGAAATTATAATACATTACATTACTCAGTTACTAAAAAGAAATAGTACAATAAACACTGTTCCTGACAAATAAAAGCAGATTAATCCTGGTGTTTTCAGGCCTGAACAAAGCTGTAGCAACATTTCATCATCAATTCATCAATTAAGGGAGTGAACAGACTTTTTTCACCTCCAGGCGTCATAGAAAGGCCACGGAAACACTTAGGATCACTACAAAACCTAATAATATGGGCCCTTTAAATATTGTAACTTGAATGATTTCTTAATTTTGTGGCTTGACTCTATTGTTTTATTTGTAGTGAATAGCCTTTTGCATTTAATCTATCTCTTTACAGTAATAAACCTCTCTCTTACAGGCGTGACAGACACCAGCAGATCCAGCAAGGAATCGATCTATTTCGGTCAGAGGCGGGGCTTCTGGGGGGTCTGGTAGGGACTTTGCTTCCTCTTCTTCTAGGTTTCAAAAGAGGTATGTGAGCTTATAGGTTGCCTCAGTCAGGATGAGTTATGGTTGCTAAAAACTTTACAAGACTGACATAAGTGAAGTAGTAGCTAGGTGTAAAATATTGAATAAAAAGTTGTGCTATATGACTGTTTTTTTCCCCCACTCTCACATTTTATTTTATACAACATGCCAATAAACAAGTGGCTTGCTGATATTGTCTCCAAGTGTATTTTGGGTAAACTTGTGCTGCAGGTTTCAGCAAGCACCTGACCACAGAAAGACTTCTGTGAGACTAAAAGCCACACAAGTGAGAAGTGACTGCTCTGATCATGTAACAGCTTCTTTTATTCTGCCAGTTTTGCCCTTTTCACCTCAGAACTACAATATTATCCTGACTCTTCTTCATCTCTGGTCCTGGATAGACTACACACATGTTTACACTGTTACCTGCTCATATCAGCATCATTAGTAACATGAGGAGATGCTCATAGTCACCACACAATAAAAATACTGAAGGTTTAAAGGTGTAAATAGATGTTTTAGCCACATGGGGGCAGCAAAACTGAAAGGATCGGGGTTTTGTCCTTGTCAGGATTTGGAGGCACAGGGACCTGGATCCTTTCTTGAGAGAGAGAGCGTTGGCAGATTTGAAAGGATCGGGATTTTGTCCGTGGACAGAAACTGAAGGCACAGAGGATCTTGATCCTTTCTGAGAGCTTTGGTCCAAACAGCAGCCCTGATTTGGCACCTGGGATGAGTAGTTCTGCGGCAGTGTGGGTTTCTTCAGCTGGGTGGAGATTCAGAGTCTGGGTATCACAGTTTTACGATATCGGGAGCTGAGTCTGAGATCAAGAATGACAGGAGTCCACTTGACAGTCAAAGACAACTCAAAGGTTTATTTGCACAAGCACAAGTATTTATATGTTTCCTAAAGATTAGCTCATAGGGACAGGCAGATGAACAAATTTAGTGTGTCATAGGTGATAACAGATAAAAACGGTTTGATTAGCAGTTTTATGCAGTACTCTAGCAGATAATTGGGTCAAGCGTGCAGACTGTACAGCAAAGCAAAACAAAACATACTAGACTATCTGTTTGTCCATGTCTGTGGTTGATAATCTACAGAGCACAATGTACATGATAATACAAGAAGAGTAGGAGCATGTTCCAAAAATAAAAGACAAACAGGTTTTATTCATAACAAAAACAATCTGTAAACTCAGCACATATCACCTTGTTACAGTAATCAGTGTTGTATCATCCATAAGCACGATGCGCCACCTAGTGGCCCGAGTGTGTCATAGCAGTGTATTAGTGTGAGTGCAAGTGAATGATGAAATGAATGAAAATAAATGAAAATGATCATTTAAAAAAATGATAGTAGGGGTGTCTGTTTTTCCCATCTATTTTCTCCTACTGTTTCTACTTATACCTGTTGTTTCTAACTGTTTCCAGGCCTCTACATAGACAAGATAGACAAGAGTGCATACTGTACATACATACATACATATACTGTTTTAGTCTGTCTGCAGTCATTTTACATATACTGTAAATTTGAGACACTCATTTGAATGCAACAAATTTCCATAACACAGTGGACATACACTCCAATATTTCCCATGTCTTAAATTACCAAAATGAAAATGATAGTCCAACACTACACGCCCACATAATACTTTTGCTTTTGTTTTATTAAGATATGAAAAAATGTTCAATGGCACATTTATTACTGTATTTTCCCATGTGTACAGACAATGAGAATATGAAATATCTAAGTTATCATAACATCAATTACATGTTGTCAAAAAACAGTATTGATTTGTAAATGGAATTCTTACTTCAGGAAAAACTCAAATAGGTTTTTTTTAAGGACCTCCTGATTGTTTAGATTGGAGGATTTATATCATTCAAATAATCATTCAAAATCAAAGCATGTTGCAAAAATATTGTTGTTGTTGGTATGAAGAGGGTTGAGCCTTATTTCTCCTATTTACTTATCTCTTACAACAACTTTCATATCAGATTGGGAAGAGTCTGACATTGTAGCTGAAATGCTAATTCCATGTTTGTCGAACTCGATACAAGAACCAGCGTAATTTTTTATACAATCACTGCCAATGCCGTTCTTCATGTGATTATACAGCTGATAATCACACTGTGTGCTGTTGTCAAAGATTCCCACTGCAAACCAGTTTGAAAACAGGTTATAGTCAAAGGGCACGTGGAACGTGACAGCCATTTTTTTGGAGGTCTTATTTGTAGACTTTTCGCAGATATTGTAGGTGAAGACGCCAACAGCTCCACAAGCAGTGTGGGGAGTCTTCTTGAACAGTACATGTACAGGTCTAGAGTCTTCAATCCTGGGTGGCAGCATCTTAGCACAAGAACCACTATTCACGTGTACACTAGAAACAGTGAAAAAGCAGTAGTACATTGAGTAATAGTTTGATGTAAGACAACAAAAACACAGTTAAGACAGCAAAAACAGTTACCTGGGGTTGGACAGGATGTACTTTGAGCATTTATTTTCAATCTCAACAGAGCACTCACGATGTGTCAACCGTCCCCCCATTTTGGATTATAGCTCTGCAGTGAAACAATTTGTTTAACAATCAAAAAATAGTTTTCATTCAAGCATAGAAATTAGTGAGTAAATTGGAGCTTAGACTCGTCAGAGTAAGAGCTCTGTTACCTCAATATTTCTAAAACTTTGATAATCCTTACCCTGGAAGAACACCTGTGAAGGACAGTGGAAGCTCTGGCTGTGATCTCGAAAAGATAAGAACACTTGTGAAGGACAGTGGAAGCTCTGGCTGTGACTGGCTGTGATCTAGAAAAGATAAGAACAACTGTGGGCGGTTCACTAGTAAAAGACTGGATGGGTGGAATACTACTGTCATAAATTAGCGGCAATACACAAAGACATACCCAGACGAAACAGGCCAATATCAAGTTTTTTTATTTGCTGTAGGTGGTTCATGTGCCAAGGTTAAAGGTACATGAAGTCATAAAAGAACACATTTTGGGATGTTGCCAAAGAAACTTATTGCACTTCAAAACAATATTGCTTAAAGGAGTCATCACCCGGAAATCGCAATTTCTCTTGTTAAAACATGCATATTGGTGTTTGACCTCAGTTGAAACTTGCCTGAAAAGCTGGAGTTTGAAAGCGGCGCCGTTTTTTCGCTTCGGCTCTTTTTCCGAACAGGAATAGCACACAATGGTGTGCCTTCCTAAAGCACGAGATTTTGATTCTGCTCCTACGGTGTCGTCACCGGCGGAGGCTACTTGCCTCTTTCACCACCCAACCCTGGCCCGTCCGCTACCTGAAATCGCCGAAGCGGTACCAGGGGGCTGTTTATGTTTTGGAGTCTGCATGCAGGCAAGCGCCCCCCGGCTCTGTCCTTCCTGCGGCGAATCAACGCGCGCCTCATACAATGCACATCCGGACCAGATCCGGACCAGTCAAAACCTCGCGCGTAATCTCGCGTGATAAAGTTGCGGTAGGAAAAAGGGTCAGAACAAGCTCAATGTTTGATTAAAATTATTTATTTTTTTTCTAATAAGTTTTACGAATTGATCCAAAGCGATCCAAGGGGGGCTGGATACGTAAAAAACCAGGTTATGACTCCTTTAAGATAAAAAAAAAGGCTTAAAGATTTACTGTCTAAAGGCTCCTATCATTGTAATTGCAAGAATGGCGCACACACACGTTACTCTGCTGTCTCTCTCTGTTCCTCTGCTCTCTGGACTGGGCTCTGTTCTCTGTGCTCTACTAGGGATGTAATAATATCACAATCTCACAATAATACTCTACCTCAATAACAAGCCCATGACATTTAGTATTGTAAGTTAGTATTTAGTATTGGAGTATTGTAAGACATGTCATGATATCAAACTCTCACTGTATGATATTAGCACACTAGCTCCGCGGTATAATATTAATTCCATTATCCATAAGTCAGGAACAGGAACATTTGATCAAAAATAAAATATCATGTCTTTCTCAATCACCAGCCTCTCTCCCCTGATCCCACCCTCACCTGCCTGTCTGCCCCCACCTCACTAACTTTAAATAAATACCTGGTTCTCAGAACACAGTAGTATTTTTCTTTTTTTTTTAAACAATGTCCGCACATCTGCGCGGTCGGTCTCCAGCTGCAGTTGCTGCAGGTGTCTGTAGCGCTTCCGGGCTTCCTTAGTCTTTCAAAGGTAGCAGACCCGGTCTGATACAGACGGCCGGGCTGGCGGTAAAAGCAGGTTCATGGAGCTGTGAGCCGCAGAATTATGACTTACTGTATTCTTATCAGGTCGTCCTTGAGGTGCAAATTGTGGGGTCAAATCAGATTATATCTGCAGTACAAACATTAACCCCTGTGGGTTCTCAAGAAGAGTCATGACAAAGATTCAGGGAATCCATAATCAGTGAGGTTTATGATGTGCGGTGGACTAAAGAGACCGGATAACAATGACTTACTGTATTCTTACCAGGTGTTCAGTAATTATTCACCATTTTATTATCAGTACGTGATACTGTCTTTGTAGCAGGTATAGATAAGGCAGAGGCACAGACTGGGCCCAAAACTGTTATCCAGGATTTAATTCTAACCCTAATCCCTCTGTATGTGGGGTCATGGGGGCACTAAACTCAACTCAAACTAACAGGGTGAGGGCGGTGTACAACTGAAGAAGGTTGCAAAAGGGGGTTACACCCCGCCTTTCCGAAAATAGACTTCCATTCATCATAATTGCAGGATTTTCTGTTTTTTTTCTAAAGACCCCGCTATTTCAAAAAGGCAATTGGGGAACTAACCCTCCATTCTGAAACCCCCCCCACTTAGAATGGACAGACTCGGAATAGCATGTGTTTCGGAATGGGGGTGTTTCGGAAAAGAAAGTCGTCCCCGCAAAAAGGATAAAAGGGATATACTGTACAAAGTTGTTTTCGAGGTAAATTCATGCAAAACTGCAAAAGCTGATGCACATTCCTGTTGGGGGCAGTTTTTCAGCAAGCAGACTCTGCACATGCTTCTATAACGACACCGCCTGGTAATGTTCTGTTATTATCTCATCATGCAGGTCACAACTTGTCCAGGAGAGTGTTGTGGAGTTGTTGGATTGTGTATTTGACGAGTTTGATGAGGAAAATTAAGAAATCCCATGAGCCTCCGTAGCGTAGCTCTGAGCAGCTCACGGCTCTGCTCCATCGTTATAAAAATAGCTTGCATCGACAATTAAAGGTAACAAACCTACTGCTGTGACTATAGGGATTATGGCAAAGGGCCAATTTGCCAAAATGTTGAACTATTCCTTTAAGGCAGGCTCTGAGAAGTCATCTGAAACTGCAAGTTGCAGGTTGCAGCTGCTTTGTGAAGTACTTCTAGATTCTTGGTGAATACAGGGACGTGATTACAAAAAAGGAAAAATTCAATTAAATTCAATTCACACTTTATCTATTCAGTTTCAGACGAAGAGCAGAAGTAAACGGAATGTTTGTGTTAATATGAGTCTTAAATGGTTATAATATTAATAAATAATAATATCTTCCGACAGCAATCACTTATATAGAGTGTCTGGGTCTGAAACATGGGTCTGTCAGTCACCCTGCTCTGCTGTAAGCTGAGGAGAAAACTTTCCTTGAAAAAAAAAGAAAGAAAAACAATAACATGTTTAAGCTACAGGGTGTAAACAAAAATACAAAGGAAACCAAAAGACAGGTGAATAAAAAAAGCAAATGAATAGTAATAATAATAATAATAATAATAATAATAATAATAATAATAATAATAATAATAATAATAATAATAATAATAATAATAATAATAATAAAGATAAGAAGAAAAAGAAAGAAAGGAGGTTGGGGTCCATTAATCACGAGGCATAGACTGAAGAGAGTGAAAGAATGTTAAAAAGGGAAGCCACTTGTCATAAAATTTATCAGAGTTACCTTTCACTGAATATCTGATCTTGCTTTAGAAAAGACATGGTGCCATTGAGCCACTGAGTTCTAGGAGGAGCTTTAGTTGACTTCCAGTTAAGAAGAAGATGGCGTCTTGCCAGTAAGGAAGTAAAAGCTAAAATATCTAATTGGTTAGAGGTACAGTGATGAGGCTACAGTCCTCGCTGCAGGCGGCCCATTCCCCCCATCTCTGTCTCCCATTTCCTGTCACACTCTCAGCTGTCCTGTCAAAATAAAGGCATAAAAAAAAACAAAAATATACTTTAAAAAAATAAAGTAGGCTGTTTTTGACATGGTATCAAAATAATTCTGCCAGAAATGATAAAGTAACGAACAAGAGTAAAACATATGAGTTAAATTGCAAGATGAAGCATGGCATTTGTCGCATTTGTCAGTGATACTGGGATAGATTTGTGAAAGTTGAGTTTTCAAATAATGAACTCTAAACAATACTTTAAACTGTAAGTGTGAGACGAGCGCAGGCTGAGCTAGTGTAAATTTTCTCAAGAGCAGTGTCCCACCAGTCATCTCCCAGGTATAGACCCAGCTTCTGTTTCCAAACAGTCTTGACTTTGGTAATAAGCTGCTTTTAAACAATATGTAACAAACCTGGACAGAGACACAGTCAGAGAACTGCTCATACATTTCAGTGTTGTACAGTGATCTGCACAAATGTTCACAGTGTGGTAAACACTAATGCACTGTTGAAACAGAGTATAGTTTAGTCTGAAACGGAATAAATAGTGTGAATTGAACTGAATTTTTACTTTTTTTGTAGGCTACTCACACATGTCTGTATTCACCAAGCATTTTACAGCTAAAATACAGAGCTCAGAGCTCAGAGCTACGCTACGGAGGCTCATGGGATTTCACAGAGTTGTTTTAGAGGTAAATACAGAGACTGCTGACTTGCTGAAAAACTGCCTCAGACGGAAACGCACATCAGTGGTTTTGCATGAATTTACCTCAAAAACAACTTCATATATCCCTTTATATCACTTTTTGCAACCTTCTCCAGGTGTACCCTGCCCTCACACTATGTCAGCTTGTGTTGGGTTTAGTGCCCCCATGACCCTGTCCCTGCATACAGAAGTGTAGAGAAGGGTGGATGGAACATCCCCTTTGCACTTTGCAGCTTCTGGACCTTCTGGGTTGTTGAATAATTACCGAAGTCAGAACCTGGAACATGTAAGGTGCAGTCTTGGGGAGAAGTGAAAATAAAAGTAAGTAGCCTAACACCTGATAAGATAAAGTCATTTTTATTCAGCCTATTCAGTCCATCATACATCATAAACCACTGATTCTGTTTCCCTGAATCTTTATCACTTCTTGTAAACCAACAGGAGTTAATGTTTGAACTGTAGATATAACTGATCTGACCTACAGTTTGCACCTCAAGGAAGACAACAGCAAACAGTTTCAAACCTCATTAAGGTCACCCCTCGGTCACACTGGACGCGGAACCAAAGCGCAGCGCCCTGGAGCGGAGGCAGTTTCGGCGCACATGTTAACCAGTCTGCCTCGTTGCACATCTCGTGCTGTGGAGCGCAGTGCGGGCGCCTGGAGGTCAGTTTACAACTTAAATTCATGAAACTTGGTCAGGATGTGTGTTTTATTGTTGTTGTTAAAATTCTAGATCCCCTTTGTTGTACGGTGTATAGAAATGGAGATATGCATTATGGGAATACACTTGTTACCTTCAGGCCCAATCTGGGCCCATTGAGTCCCATTATAAACACATATTTTTTGATATACTGTCATCCTGGCATATTATAATGTTTTCCCATAAAAACTGAATTAATCTAAACCTCCCCATTCAAATTAAAGGGAAAATAGGTTTTAGGCCCCCTTCCACCACTAGATGTCTCCCTAAACCACCAGTGAACTAGGCCTTCATTGAAACTGCTGTATCGTTCCAATTTTAGTTCAACTCAACATATACAGCAGTAAAAAACAATAAAAACCCCAAAACTGGCCTGGGTGTGTCTGGACCAATGCAGAAGAGTGGTGTGGATGTGGGTAAGAAAAATATTTTATCTGTGTGTGTCTGTGTGTGTGAAATTTGGATCCTCGTCAAAGGCCATATAGGCCATATAGGCTTTGCTTATGTTGGTGTTTATGAACAGAATCCATATCTCCCATTTGTGTGGTATCTGGCATATTATGATGTTTTCCCATAAAAACTGAATTAATCTAAACCTCCCCTTTCAAATAAAAGGGAAAATAGGTTTTAGACCCCCTTCCACCACTAGATGTCTCCCTAAACCACCAGTGAACTAGACCTTCATTGAAACTGCTGTATCGTTCCAATTTTAGTTCAAATCAACATATACAGCAGTAAAAAACAATGAAAATCCTAAAACTGGTCTGGGTGTGTCTGGACCAATGCAGAAGACTGGTGTGGATGTGGGCAAGAAAAATATTTTGTCTGTGTGTGTCTGTGTGTGTGAAATTTGGATCCTCGTCAAAGGCCACATAGGCTTTGTTTATAAACAGAATCCATATCTCCCATTTGTGTGGTATCTCCATACAAATCTCTACCAAAACATACAAAATATAGAAAAAATAATATAAAACTCCATATCTACAGTGAGGTCTGATGTTTGTGAAAAGATTTGATGCAGTAAAACAAAAACAAAAAATAATTTATATGACCTTTTTATGGCATTTATATAACAAGGGCTGTTAGTATAAGAGTATATGTTTTTGTTATAGCTCCAAAAATAATAATGCATTCAAAACAATGTTGGTATCAATTGTTGACATATTCAAGCCTCTAATAAAATCATATGGAGTGATCCACTTCAGATCCCATTTTTGGGAAATATTGCATATTTTGTTTTTTTACACTGTAAAAAACCAGGTGTTCGCCTGACAAAAAGGGTATAAAAACATAAAAAAACAACAACAACAAAAAAAAAATTATGTTTCTGAATAGGTCTGAAGTAGCTGAACAAAGTTCATGTGAAGAAAGTAAAAAAAAATCTTCATATATGACATTTTTATGGCACTTTTATGAGAGGGCCCAAATGGGGACCTGAGGGATACAAGGGTAACTTTTTGGGGTGGAGGCCTCAAGGGTTAAACAATATGTAACAAACCTGGACAGAGACACAGTCAGAGAACTGCTCATACATTTCAGTGTTGTACAGTGATCTGCACAAATGTTCACAGTGTGGTAAACACTAATGCACTGTTGAAACAGAGTATAGTTTAGTCTGAAACGGAATAAATAGTGTGAATTGAACTGAATTTTTACTTTTTTTGTAGGCTACTCACACATGTCTGTATTCACCAAGCATTTTACAGCTAAAATACAGAGCTCAGAGCTCAGAGCTACGCTACGGAGGCTCATGGGATTTCACAGAGTTGTTTTAGAGGTAAATACAGAGACTGCTGACTTGCTGAAAAACTGCCTCAGACGGAAACGCACATCAGTGGTTTTGCATGAATTTACCTCAAAAACAACTTCATATATCCCTTTATATCACTTTTTGCAACCTTCTCCAGGTGTACCCTGCCCTCACACTATGTCAGCTTGTGTTGGGTTTAGTGCCCCCATGACCCTGTCCCTGCATACAGAAGTGTAGAGAAGGGTGGATGGAACATCCCCTTTGCACTTTGCAGCTTCTGGACCTTCTGGGTTGTTGAATAATTACCGAAGTCAGAACCTGGAACATGTAAGGTGCAGTCTTGGGGAGAAGTGAAAATAAAAGTAAGTAGCCTAACACCTGATAAGATAAAGTCATTTTTATTCAGCCTATTCAGTCCATCATACATCATAAACCACTGATTCTGTTTCCCTGAATCTTTATCACTTCTTGTAAACCAACAGGAGTTAATGTTTGAACTGTAGATATAACTGATCTGACCTACAGTTTGCACCTCAAGGAAGACAACAGCAAACAGTTTCAAACCTCATTAAGGTCACCCCTCGGTCACACTGGACGCGGAACCAAAGCGCAGCGCCCTGGAGCGGAGGCAGTTTCGGCGCACATGTTAACCAGTCTGCCTCGTTGCACATCTCGTGCTGTGGAGCGCAGTGCGGGCGCCTGGAGCGCTTCAGATCATTTCACTCCGTGGCGAGAGCGCTGTTTGTCAAGCTGGGTTGACCAGATCGTACCAGACAGGAAGTCGGGAACAGAAAGGCAGAAAGAATTCGGTCGATTCTCAAAATAAAATAAATGGACGACTACGAGGAGAGAGGAAGAGAAGTAGGTCACGCTCCCAGTACGACCACCCAAGCACCCCAGGCTCAGCTTCCGCGTGCAGTGCAACCGAGGGGTTACTCAGTCCAACTGCAGCTAAAACAGCAATCACTGATAAACTCAACACTTTCCACAAATCAATGAAAACCATTGTCCGTTAATGAAAAGAAAAAAATATTTTATTCTTTCTGTGTTGAAAACAATCTGAACAACTGTAATGTTACAGCTACAGTACACACCTGTGACCTTCATTTTTATTTCTCCACCCAGGATCAGTGAGACTGGACAAAGTTGAAGCAAAGTTACTGTCAAAATGTTCTTTTACTTCCATGTAAATGCATGCAGATACAGTATATGCACTATGCACACAGTCCGGTCTGGCACACGTAGTCTATATGTACGCATCCACATGGGCATTCAACGGCATTGAACTATTGGCAGTATTACTGCTTCATCAATAGATACATATTTTTCTCCTCCTGCTGACTGCAGAAATCACAGCTTTTTTCAGTTTAGGAAATTCGATCAAATTTGTCCCCACCAACATGTCTGTTTTAGTCCCTACAACAGTCATGGACGAGCATAAATCTTACAACTGGGTAAATAAATAAAACACTGAACAACCAGAAGAGCATCTTGCAGCGATCACATCATTCAGATCAAAACTGTGCAGAGTTGATGGGATGAGATTTTGATCTTGATTCTCCTGTGTTCTCCCACATCGCATCAAAAACATTATTGTGACAACCTTGGTGCACTGTTAAAAATCTGACAAATAAAATCTCAAAGTCTATGTCTTGAATCTTAAACCCCTTCCAACACACCTTGGCATTCTTTTATAGAAATAAATCCTGTCTTCCTCAGCACTGTAGAAGGCAGATAGTGCATGCTACATTTTTATCCGTTTTAGATTATGGTGATATTATTTATATGCATGCTTCTCCCTCTGCTCTTAAAACACTCGATACAATTTATCATTCTGCTATTAGATTTATTACGGGCGATGGGTTCATGACTCATCACTGCCATCTCTATCAGAATGTAGGTTGGACTTCCCTGGCTCTAAGAAGGGAGCAACACTGTATATTGTTCATTTAGAGGGCACTACTAAAAAACTTCCACTCCACTTTCTCTCGAGCCTGCTGAGCTTCAGATCTTTTAACTATCCCACTCGTGCACGAAACCCCCTCCCTCTTAATATCCCAGCTGTTAAAACGGAGGTAGGGAAATTCGCTTTTGTTTATTTTGCTCCTTTTAAACAGAATAATTTACTGTCTCAGCTTCAGTTGGATTCACTGATTCCTTTTAATCATTTTAAAAACATTCTTGTTGATCTTATGAATTCTGAATGTACATGTGCTTCTTAAATTCACAATGTGCTATGTTGAATGTTGAATGTATGTATTAGGGATATGTATTGTAAAGTGTTTGACTGGTATTGATTTGTATTGTGCTGTAATCAGGGCGCCATTGGAAATGAGAGCTTGCTCTCAATTGGCCCCCCTGAATAAATAAAGGTGATGAATGAAAGACAAGAAGACTATCTCTTAAAGGTGTACAGAAAAGAAAACTGAATTTGAGCCCACATAAAATTAGTGTAAAAACTCATCTATCAGACGATGTAGGCAAAACTTTGTAAATGTGTTGTATTTTGTTGTATTTTTTTTCACATTGGACAATGCAGGCGCACGGATTATATGTCAGCCTGTACACGATTCAAAAGCCACTGATACTGGATCTGTCATCCGTCATTCAAACATCTGAAACGCGCGCACACACACACGGAGCTCGGACTCACCCCAAGCTTTGAATATCCCGCCCGTTTGATAACGACCAATCAAATCCGTTAAACTTACTCAGGTAAACTCGTGACAACTCGGCGCAACAAACGGAACAAACGGCCATTTCTGTACACCTTTAAGCACAAGCCTCTCCTGAGCTCACCCTCTATTTTCTCGCTCCGCCCTCTTCACCTGCTTCATCCAATCACAGGCTACCATCTCCTCTCTCTCCTACCAATCAGTCACTAGTGTCAAATTTAAAAGCGTCTCCTTTCCCTGCTGTCATCCCTTTGTCATCCAGCAAAACTCTCAGCCCACCTCCAGCCCTTCACCACCTTCACCTGACGCTGACTAGTGATGGGATCGGCAGTTCTTTTGACTTACTGAATCACTAGAATCAGTTCATTAAAATGAGTCGTTCACCGAATCACTCACCCCCGCCAGACGTTACGGTCGTCTTCAATCCCCCCCCCCCTCCCCATCGTCTTCTTCCCCGGTCGTACGTTCAACTTAAATAATTTATTTTAATAATTTTAAATTATTTATTTATTTTTACACTCCAGTGTAAAAAAAAAAAAAGGAGGATGTGCATATTACAGTGTACAGTACAGTACATTCGCGCGGGAGAACCAGCAAATATTACTACACGATGCTACACAGCTCTGTGCATGCAGTACACCCAGTTCAGTGAACCTCGCGCGCAGAGAGTGAACTGGAGCCCTCATCCCCGAACGTCAGTGAACGCATCACTTAACAAGCACCGTTCCCTCGCAATGAGAGCCTCCGCCACCAGATTCGCAGGTGATTCAGTGACTCACAGACCACATAGCAGTTCCACTGTCGGCCTGTACGCACGCTGCTGAGCTCAACTACTGAACTGAGAAAGGAACGAATCAGGTCAGGAAGTGATTCTAGTCAGTACGTTCACTTAAATAATTAATTCATTTGAACGAATCACTCACGAACGACACAACACTAACACTGACCATCTTCATCAGAATCTCCAACCAGAAGTCTACCACCACCAGTGTCTAGGCCCGGGGGGTCACTCCTTCAGATGCAAGCTCTCACCCATAGATCAGTTCACCTCAATGATCTACTGTACCCCTGGCATCTAAGCGCCAAAATCTATATGTTCAATAAATGCAATTTCACTTTTAGTCTTTCTCTCTTCCTTATTAGTCTCTCCTAATTGAAATAATTCTAACCAGAGCTTTGAGAATTTTGTGGGGATTTTTTTTAAAAATTTTGTTTAAATAGAGGTTCCTCACAAAGTCAAAAAGGCTTGATGCTATAAACAAATTTATGTGGTATGCATTTAAAACCTGAAAACGGGTCACTGGTGACCCGAACACAAGAGATTGTCTTATGCCTTCATGTTAGAGCCTGGAATAACTGAGGTTCACATTGGTGCAGTGAAAGTGAAAGTACATACAACACTATATAAGTCATTCAGCCACAAAGTCCAATCCAAAGCAAGTTCAGACACTGAAGACTGCACACTGAGAGGAGAAAATGTCTGGAAGGTAAAGTCTGACTCAACAACATTTTGATTGTTTCAGGGGTTATTGCACAGGTGATTTGGTTTTGAGTGAATACTGTACATCTGAAATTTTGTATTGCTCATCACTGTAAAACATTTCACTGTTAGAAATATATACTGTCACAATGCATACAGGCCTGACTAATCTGTAAAATATTAAGTAACACTTTATATCAAGGTCCTTGTAATAAGCGTTAGTTAATAAGGCCATTATAAGTGATTACAAGATGCTTATTAACATTATTATGCGTTTATAAGACCATTCTACAGAATTGGTCCAAACTGCTGCCCCCGAACGAAAAAACAAATTTAAAAAGCATTTAATGGCTAGGTAGACAGCTTTTTTTGACAGTATTAGGCAAAAACTTACACAATAACCTTGGGGATAATGTAAATGAAGTGATGTGAAAAAAGATCAGACATCTGCGTCTCCCCTAGGCTCTGTTTTCAGCCTGCAAAGAATCTACCCGTGACGGTAGATTTTGACCAGTCACAGAGCAGCAGCTCTTATTCGTATTATTAAAATTTACATGAAATATAAATACTGTTATCGTTCATGTGTTCAAAAAGGTTTTTCTTACCCGTGACTCGGACATTATGGAGGATAACATTGAAAAAAAGAAAAGAAAAGAAGCTTCAGCAAGTTGGTTGGTTAGGGAGGAGGACAGAGAAGCTGCCCGGCCGATGAGCTCAGCTCCCCGGCTGCAGCCTCTGTGACGAGCCGCTGCATCTACTTACAGACATTATTTGGATAAACTGACAACAGATTGGGAATCTAAACTGTCACTTTCTCGCATGAAAAAATATTAAAACGTAAGAAAGTGATGTTATTGCTCTACTCGCTGCTCTGGCGGAGGGGATGAGAACCATGTGGACTCAACTCAAAGCTCTTTTCTAGATTTCTGCCTACCTAGCCTTTAAGTATGTAAATTTTAAATGTTTACTAAGACCGTGCAATTATCTATTGAAACCAAAATAATATCCAGATATCAGTATGCAGGGACTACAGATTAAATTTTGCTGGTAGCTAATTCTGGTATGACTGAGAGGCGTGCACTGTATGGAGGTAGATTTGTGTCTTTATTATTCAATCAAAAAAAAGGTTGCTTCAATCAAAAAATATATTTTCAATCAAAAAAACCCGTTTCAATCAAAGAAAAAAAGTGTTTGAATGCAAAAATATATTTGAGACTCAAAAAAATGCATTTGAACACTATTTTTTTTTTTGCTTGAAAATGTTTTTTTTGATAGAAGTGAAGGTTTTTTTGTTTGAAGCAACTTTTTTGATTGAAGTATTGTTGTTTTGTGTTTGGGCCATATTATGGGTAGGACATTTGTGTCTTTATAATTCAATCAAAAAAGAAGTTGCTTCAAACAAACAAAAAATATTTTCAATAAAAAAATCACTTCAATCAAAAAATAAACCTTTTCAATCATAGAAAAAATGTTTTTGAATGCAAAAAAATATTTGAGACTCAAAAAATTGCACTTGAACACTTTTTTTTTTATTGAAAATGTTTTCTTTGATTGAAGTAATCTTTTTTGTGTTTGGCCCATGTTATGGGTAGGACATTTGTGTCTTAATTATTCAATCCCAAAAAAGTTGCTTCAATCAAAAAAAAAACATTTTCAATCAAAAAAAAAATATTTTCAATCAAAGAAAAAAACTGTTTAAATGCAAAAAAAAAAAAAAAAACATCATTTGAAGTGTTTTTTTTTTTGATTGAACTTTCTTTTTTTTTGAATGAAGTGAAAAAAGTTTTGAAGTCGTTTTTTTTTTTGAATCATTTTGACACAAACGTACCGCAGTGGGCGGGTGCTTCCCCATTGGTCAGACATGTTTGAGTGACAAGTGTCTACACCAACGACGTCTTTCTGACAAGCAAGTCATGGTCGCCACTCGCCAGCGAGCCAGGAAGCAGTGGTGGAGTTGTTGGTAAGTAGATAAAATTTTCAACACAGTCTCACCCCCTTTTCGTCAGGCGCTTGACGCTTGGTCAGTGCCCCCTGGCGTCAATGACATGACGTCCAGGGGGTACCCTAAATGTCGTCTGGTGACGAAAAGGGACGTCCATAGACCTGAATGCAAATCCATCATCTTCGGATTCTGACGAAGCGGGTCCTCTGTTAATTTGAATGCAACCCTCGTATGCGGTGTTTTGACGAACAGGGTTTAAATCCTTATGGCGGCTTTTTATATATATTGGGCTAAATTTAAATGTTATATTTACAGGACTGCATGCTTGCTGCGGACTTGAAACATTGTACTAGTGAGTGTAGCCGATATAATTTTCCTTTTTTACGCTCTCATTCATTCTCGTTGAAACCGGCAGCGGAGCTGCCTGGAGCTGCCTGGAGCTGCCTGCGCATAGCAACCGTTGCTATGCACGGTCACTGACGGACGGACAGCTTCGCCCACTGAAACTATAAACTCATTAATTTCACCGTGGTATCTTTATAATACGCATCAATGAGACGCGTATTATAAAGATACCACGGTGAAATTAATGAGTTTATAGTTTCAGTGGGCGAAGCTGTCCGTCCGTCAGTGACCGTGCATAGCAACGGTTGCTATGCGCAGGCAGCTCCAGGCAGCTCCAGGCAGCTCCGCTGCCGGCTCCAACGAGAATGAATGAGAGCGCAAAAAAGGAAAAGTAGTCGGCTATGCTCACTAGTACAATGTTTCAAGTCCGCAGCAAGCATGCAGCCCTGTAACTGTTGTAATTATAACATTTATATTTTGCCCAATATATATAAAAAGCCGCCATAAAGATTTAAACCCTGTTCGTCAAAATACCGCATACGAGGGTTGCATTCAAATTAACAGAGGACCCGCTTCGTCAGAATCCGAAGATGATGGATTTGCATTCAGGTCTATGGACGTCCCTTTTCGTCACCAGACGACATTTAGGGTACCCCCTGGACGTCATGTCATTGACGCCAGGGGGCACTGACCAAGCGTCAAGCGCCTGACGAAAAGGGGGTGAGACTGTGTTGAAAATTTTATCTACTTACCAACAACTCCACCACTGCTTCCTGGCTCGCTGGCGAGTGGCGACCATGACTTGCTTGTCAGAAAGACGTCGTTGGTGTAGACACTTGTCACTCAAACATGTCTGACCAATGGGGAAGCACCCGCCCACTGCGGTACGTTTGTGTCAAAATGATTCAAAAAAAAAAAACGACTTCAAAACTTTTTTCACTTCATTCAAAAAAAAAGAAAGTTCAATCAAAAAAAAAAACACTTCAAATGATTTTTTTTTTTTTGCATTTTTTCTTTGATTGAAAATATTTTTTTTTTGATTGAAAATGTTTTTTTTTTTATTGAAGCAACTTTTTTGGGATTGAATAATTAAGACACAAATGTCCTACCCATAACATGGTCCAAACACAAAAAAGATTACTTCAATCAAAGAAAACATTTTCAATAAAAAAAAAGTGTTCAAGTGCAATTTTTTGAGTCTCAAATATTTTTTTGCATTCAAAAACATTTTTTCTATGATTGAAAAGGTTTATTTTTTGATTGAAGTGATTTTTTTATTGAAAATATTTTTTGTTTGTTTGAAGCAACTTCTTTTTTGATTGAATTATAAAGACACAAATGTCCTACCCATAATATGGCCCAAACACAAAACAACAATACTTCAATCAAAAAAGTTGCTTCAAACAAAAAAATCTTCACTTCTATCAAAAAAAACATTTTCAAGCAAAAAAAAATAGTGTTCAAATGCATTTTTTTGAGTCTCAAATATATTTTTGCATTCAAACACTTTTTTTCTTTGATTGAAACGGGTTTTTTTGATTGAAAATATATTTTTTGATTGAAGCAACCTTTTTTTTTGATTGAATAATAAAGACACAAATCTACCTCCATAGGTACTGTCCCTCTTAAATAAACGATTAAATAAAAATAAATATCAGTATGCTAAATATAGTATATAAAATCCACATTTATAGGGTACTTTACATTGGGAGGTGGCCCAACAACCAACTTCTTAATTTCAATTCAAATGATACTGAAATGATTTTCATACATTTTCTTTTGGTGTTTTTAGAAATTTCTTTTTGACTTTTTTGAAAGTGAAGTGTAAAAAAGGACATTGGTTTTATATATTGTTTGTAAATCATGGAAATGTATGTTAAAAATGTTATGGTCGGTTGTTATGGAGAAATAAACCCCTTCATGAATAAACCCCTTCATGAAGTATGAAACCCCTCCGACTTCCTGTCGGGGTTTATTTCTCCATAACAACCTCCAAACTATACATTATCCCTTACTTAACTAATGCTTATTACAAGGACCTTAATATAAAGTGTTACCTAATATTCTACAGCAGTGGTTCCCAAACTTTTTTCTCTTACGTACCCCCTGAGCCTTTTTGCTATAGCACAAGTAGCCTACCCCCTCCCTCATACGTGTTGATGATTCTCCAAAAGTGGTCATAATGTAACACAACTGATAAAGAAACGAAAATCATTTCAATTTTTCTCCTCAATTTGTAGGCTACATCTTACACTATTCTCCTGCATTTTTAGTTGTTTCTGGCTGTTCTGCTGGTTTTTGTTGTGGTCAAATGTGTCTTCACAGAGTTGTAGGATTGTCACAATACTAACATTTAATTTTCAAACTCAATGCCAATACCCTGAAAAATGACATCATATTCAATACAGCAGCAGTGCCTCCCAGCTTATTATTGTTCCATTATTTTATTTTTATTAAATAGACTTATAACAGATGTTTGTTTTTTAATTAAATGAAAAGCTAACTAAAAGTTGTGCAATTCCAGCGTGTTGCTATTGTTTCATTACATTAATTACTATGCATCTCCTCTCCTCTGATGGGCGGGGCTCCCTCCTCACACACACGTGCACGCAGACAGCGGAGAAAAAGAGAGGAGATGAGAGAGGAGTTTTGCCGTTAATATCGATGTTGTAAATTCACCCAACGTGCGTCTAGTTCTTCTGTGTAACTACTCAAGTCCATGCTCTGGACGCTGCCTGCTCTCCTCTGCTCTGCCTGTCGAGTGCGCTCTGTTAATATCGATACTTTTAGAAACCAGTAATGTATAATGTTGTCTTCTGGGGGAACTAGTTGTGGCGCGCGGACTATTTCAGTAATGGGCTTATTATGAAGTGACTCAGAATATCTACTTATCATCTTGGTAATAAATTAATTAATGTTTCTACGTACCCCTGTAATGTGCTCACGTACCCCTAGGGGTACGCATACCACACTTTGGGAACCACTGTTTTACAGATTATTTTGTCAAACCTGTATGCATTGTGATAGTATATATTTCTAACAATTAAATGTTTTACAGTGATGAACAAACAACAAGATGTATGCTCTCAAAACCAAATCACCACTATAAGGGCCTTACCTATTAACTAATGCTTATTACAAGGACCTTAAAGGGACATTTTTAACTTCTCCTGTTGTCTATTCACGAAAATCAATTATTTCATTCAAAAGTAGCCTATGTTTCTCATTAATCAGTAAATCCCCCCATCAACAAACTGAAGTGTTCCTTTCAGCTCTGAATGAGCCGTTCATATCATTCATATCAACATGGAGCAGGTACAGTAAGCTCGCTGCTGGCCGCCATGTTGTGTCGCCATGTTTTTACCTTCAGTGACAGCGTGACGGTAGGAAACCACGGAAACTCAGCGGAGCTGTCGGCTCAGGTCGCGGTGGCGTCTGTGAAAAGTCACCGCGGTAACACAGTGAGGAGGCATGGAGCGTTACACTGATGCTGCATTCAGGTGCAGTCGGGCAGACGGCCGTCGGTAACAAACCAGATGTCGTTTTCGTCACAGAAGTCGAGAGAAAGCCCGTAAAACGTGGGTCAGGTCGACAATACAACATCGCCATGACAACATATTCTCAGATGGTGTATTGTTTTGCCACGTGCAAACCACTTGTTTACATAGTCTTGTTTATGCTGTTACGTGCAGCGGCTGTCGTCTGTCTGCCGTCTTCCCAATTTCATGTGAATGCAGCATGAAAAATAGGATTGAGTTGCTTGCGATCTACAACTGCAGTAATTCCTACACAATGTACCTTTAATATAAAGCATTAGAAGATAGTAAAATTAAACTTTACACTTGAGCTTGCTGTATTTGCTGTAAAACCGTGTTTTTACTGGCGGCATCTGTTGGTCATACTGTGTGAATGCAAAGAAAAATCATTTCAAAGTCTCTATATGCTTTGTCTTACAGAAACAAGCTGCAGGAGGCTTTGTGCCGCTACATCTCTGATACCCTCAGCGACATCCACTCAGTGAGAGGTTTCTGTGAGAAGATCTCTGAATGGGTGAGCATGAGGGAGAAAGAAAGGAATATCATGATGGACATTAAAAACAGGGCTGACAAAAGCAACCTGAATATTGACCATGTTACTGAGTCAGATGACAAAGGCAAGGCTGTTGTAGAATACATGAAGAGCAAGTTGAATGAACTGATTGCAGACAGCCATAAAGAGCTTATGGAGCAGCTTGCTGTCGTGTTGAAGGACACTCTGAGAGGCCTGGAGGAGCTGGACCGCTTCTCGGATGCAGTGGAGAAGCTGGCGGTCACCTCACCTCATGTGTTCATGGAGAACCAGGTGTTACACCTGACTGGCATCAGGTCTGAACACATACAGAATGTCATCGCTGCTGCCCGAACGATCTGCCCTCTCCTCTTGAAGTTTAAAAGAGATGCAGAAGTCTTCTTCCTTCCCAAACTTCAGAATGTGGAGGTGCTGTCGAATCAGTTGAACGTGTACATAGAGACGACCCAGATAATCTGCCAGGAGTTAGGAAAGAGGTAAACATACCAAAAATAAAATGCACATTTTACATTGGAAATGTGTAGACATGTGGTGCTTGGTGACTGAGTAGTTAGAGAACACATCCCATGTAGGCAAACTGGTTTCGACCCCCAACTGAGACGATGATTACCATGTCCAGTCTCTCTCCCTGCTTTCCCATCTCTCTACACTTACACACACAAATACCAGCATAATTGGTCAATAATGATTTTTAAAAAAGACAAGATGAAAAGAAATATGTAGACAGTGAATCTAAATCTCTTTCACAGCTTATCTGGTTACTTTCGCTTGACGAAGACTCTTACAACTAAAGTTCTCCCGGATGTGAACATGTCTGAAGACAACGTACCAAGGATGCTCGACCACATCAATCAGTTGCATGACATCAGGTAAGTGTTGATTCATTTATCTATGCCTTTCATTTTCTAGCACTATACACTTAAATCTAACTTTGTTTATGTGACAGTTCAGGTTCCTGTCGCTATGCCTCCAATTGATCATGCACCCTGTCTACTTGATTTCCCTTTGGCCAAGTGGTTAGCGCGCATGATTCTTACCTGGGAGTCGGCGGCTCGAAGCCCGCCCGGGCCCTCTTCACCTTGCCACATTTATCTCCAATTAGTTTATAAATGTAGACTGAATATTTACTTGTTCTGGATTAATACTGTATACTACTGTAGTAACACACTTCGACAAATTTACCTGTGCTGCCGAATGTATCACAAACTCAGTATTGCGGCTCGCTGGTGTTGTTTGTTGTCTTGTCATGCCTCAGGTGCCTTTTTCTTCTTGTTGTCAAAAACTATCAATGAGCTGTAAGAACAGTAATTGAATCTGATATGAATTAGAGGTATAAAATATTCAATGAGACAAAAACAAATAAATTGCTTGGGAAGACTGCATTATCCTGTTGGTAATGCAGCTCTTAACTGCTCCGCGGTATATCACTCACTACATTACCTAATTAGGTTGGAAGCTGAAAGCTTCCAACCTATTGTTATTCTGTTCGGCCGTTTTTCCACTTTCTTTGCCGGCTAACTACTCCTTCATACTTTGTGCAATTTCAACAATTCATACATCAAAACGTGCAGCTTTTTCACGACAGTGTTGCTATTATTCAACTTTTTCATACTATTTGTACTTTTTACAATATTTAATTTTTTCTGCAATTTTTTTCCCCATAGGAATACATTGAAAACATCTTCACACCTTTAAAATCTTCACACTACTTTGAACCTCTAAAGCTCCAGCATACTTTCTCCCACAGACTCCATTTTTCTTTTAAACTGTAGACAAACTTTTAATCTATTACTGCATTACTCGTCTTATTGATATCTTCAACAGTTTCAGCTGTGTGGCAGTTTTTAAATCATTAAGATTTCTGCCAAAATCCAGCTTTACAATGGGTGTGTATTGGGTCTAACGAGCAGAGCTAGAGTGGGTGATGTCACAGTCAGAGCGGAAAGGGGGTGAATCACAGACTGGAGCTTTTGTTTTAAAACTGTCCCCAAAGCCACAAATCACACTCTGTACTCAAGATTTTGTACACAGTTTGTAGCCACACTTGTCTTCTGTCTCACAGTGCCATCAAAAATGCAAACAGATTTAGAGAATAATTTACAATATTTTTTAAATGCAGCCTGGGAGCTCTCTCTCTGCCATTCAACCCCATGCATTTTTTTCTCACTGCACACCCAGGGATTTCGATTTTATAATTCACTGAAATGGGCATTATACTTGATGTCATTTCGCCAAAAAATATTCAAAAGTCATTAAAAAAGTCCCCTACTTAGTTGTTGTGGCTCATTTTGACTCTTTTCTCTCTTTTTTTTTTGAGCATTATTGAAAGATCAAACATTCATGAGAGTCACAACCTCTCCCCTCAATGCCTCTGGCTGTAGGTCAGTGGTTAAGATGACAGACCATGAATGCAGAGGTTCTGAGTTCGAATCCAGGTGGGCACTGTTGTTATATTGTGTTGAATTCGGCTTCGCCATCTTCAGTTTATTTCAGGTGTGTTCATTAAGAGACACAAGAGCCACACACAACATTCCAGTGTGGGCTAAGCAATACTACTTAGTCTGGTCACATGAGCAAACTTGATAATGCTATATGCCCCCACCTTTCCTCTTAACCTCTTTCAATCTTGCTTTGTATTTACATGTTTCTACTACTGCACTAAGATTGATTTGCACTGGAACTTTGAACACAGCAGAGAAATGTAAAGCACTTAAATTATTCTTACCCATCATTTCTTGTCCTGCACTGCCCCCTGTGACCAGCAGAATTAACCTCTCCTCCCCCGCCTTCAATTAGTTGCAGGTGTTTGTTATCACACTGATTACTCCAACCAAAGTTTGCCAAATATGATCAAATTAGAATAGATGTCAGCAGGTATCAGCGTGTTCTCTGTGGCAGAGTGGTAGAGTGAATGACTGGAGACCATGAGGTTGTAGGTTCGAGACCAGCCTCTGTCATGTTGTTTCAAGCTTTCTTTCCATCTAACTAGATGCAAAGTCTCTGTCATGTCACATAGTATCTTGACTTTTCATTCAAACTATTCAGCTGTCATTGGACAGTCTTTGAATCTTGACAGTATAAAGCTAGGTACAAGTCAGGTCCTCTGTAGCCATGTGGTTAGTGTCTCAGACTATCACTCACAAGGTCACGGGTTCAGATCCTCCCTTGGACATGTTACTTGCATGTCTATGTCAACTTATTCAGCAATGCCTTTCAGCTTCCAACCGCATTTTCTGCAGGAAATGCTGTTTCTAGTTTATTCTGTTATTATTCTGTTATTCTGTTCGGCCGTTTTTCCACTTTCTTTGCCGGCTAACTACTCCTTCATACTTTGTGCAATTTCAACAATTCATACATCAAAACGTGCAGCTTTTTCAGGACAGTGTTGCTATCATTCAACTTTTTCATACTATTTGTACTTTTTACAACATTTAATTTTTTCTGCAATTTTTTTCCCCATAGGAATACATTGAAAACATCTTCACACCTTTAAAATCTTCACACTACTTTGAACCTCCAAAGCTCCAGCATACTTTCTCCCTCAGACTCCATTTTTCTTTCAAACTGTAGACAAACCTTTAATCTATTCAGCTATGTCTCATCTTACTGATATCTTCAACGGTTTCAGCTGTGTGGCAGTTTTTAAATCATTAAGATTTCTGCCAAAATCCAGCTTTACAATGGGTGTGTATTGGGTCTAACGAGCAGAGCTAGAGTGGGTGATATCACAGTCAGAGCGGAAAGGGGGTTAATCACAGACTGGAGCTTTTGTTTTAAAACTGTCCCCAAAGCCACAAATCACACTCTGTACTCAAGATTTTGTACACAGTTTGTAGCCACACTTGTCTACTGTCTCACAATCCCATCAAAAATGCAAACAGATTTAGAGAATAATTTAAAATATTTTTTAAATGCAGCCTGGGAGCTCTCTCTCTGCCATTCAACCCCATGCATTTTTTTCTCACTGCACAGCCAGGGATTTCGATTTTATAATTCACTGAAATGGGCATTATACTTGATGTCATTTCGCCAAAAAATATTCAAAAGTCATTAAAAAAGTCCCCTACTTAGTTGTTGTGGCTCATTTTGACTCTTTTTTTTTTTTTTTGAGCATTATTGAAAGATCAAACATTCATGAGAGTCACAACCTCCACCCTCAATTCCTCTGGTTGTAGTTCAGTGGTTAAGATGACAGACCATGAATGCAGATGTTCTCAGTTCGAATCCAGGTTGGGCACTGTTGTTATATTGTGTTGAATTCGGCTTCGCCATCTTCAATTTATTTCAGGTGTGTTCATTAAGAGACACAAGAGCCACACACAACATTCCAGTGTGGGCTAAGCAATACTACTTAGTCTGGTCACATGAGCAAACTTGATAATGCATATATGCCCCCACCTTTCCTCTTAACCTCTTTCAATCTTGCTTTGTATTTACATGTTTCTACTACTGCACTAAGATTGATTTGCACTGGAACTTTGAACACAGCAGAGAAATGTAAAGCACTTAAATTATTCTTATCCATTATTTCTTGTCCTGCACTGCCCCCTGTGACCAGCAGAATTAACCTCTCCTCCCCCGCCTTCAATTAGTTGCAGGTGTTTGTTATCACACTGATTACTCCAACCAAAGTTTGCCAAATATGATCAAATTAGAATAGATGTCAGCAGGTATCAGCGTGCTCTCTGTGGCAGAGTGGTAGAGTGAATGACTGGAGATCATGAGGTTGTAGGTTCGAAACCAGCCTCTGTCATGTTGTTTCAAGCTTTCTTGCTTTCTTTCCATCTAACTAGATGCAAAGTCTCTGTCATGTCACATAGTATCTTGACTTTTCATTCAAACTATTCAGCTGTCATTGGACAGTCTTTGGATCTTGACAGTATAAAGCTAGGTACGAGTCCGGTCCTCTGTAGCCATGTGGTTAGTGTCTCAGACTATCACTCGCAAAGTCACGGGTTCAAATCCTCCCTTGGACATGTAACTTGCATGTCTATGTCAACTCATTCAGCAATGGCTTTCAGCTTCCAACCGCATTTTCTGCAGGAAATGCTGTTTCTAGTTTACATCAAATATACCTGTGCTCATTTTAAACAACCCTGTCTTATACAAAGACTGAAAATATGAACTGAAGAAATTTACTAGCCATACATTTCATTCTTAAATTATGGCTCTTACAGCACTTGTATAAGGAGCAGCCTCCAGAGGTTGTGGTACACAGCTAAAGAGTCGTAGGAAAAGATCTTCTGCTCTTCATGTCAAAGCCTATTACATGTAAATGGCATTTCCAGTCTCTTACTCTCAACTCAGCTGCTGATAATTTACAGTCTTCTTTCAACCATTTTCAGTCGTCTCTGTTAGCTCATAAACTTGTACTGAACTCCAGCAAAACTAAATGTATGTTGTTCACAAGGTCCCACGTTAACATCTCCCCTCTCAGTATCCACACATTAGATGGTCAACTTATTCAAACTGTCAACACTTACAAATACTTGGGCATCTGGCTGGACTCAAAGCTTTCTTACTGTAACGTGGATCACGTGACAAACAAACTTAGGTCCAGAATTGGTTTTCTATATATAAACAAGTCCTGCTTCTCATTACAGAGTAAGAAGATTATTGTTCATGCCTCTGTAATGTCTGTTCTTGATTTCAATGATGTGATATATGTGCATGCTTCAGCCTCAACCCTGAAACCTCTTGACACTATCTTTCACAGTGCTCTACGCTTTATTACCGGGGACCCATATTCAACACACCACTGCACCTTATATAGGTGGGCTGGCCTTCACTCGCCACCCGCAGAGAACAGCACTGTCTACTATTCATTTACAAAGCACTACTCGGGATGCTTCCCCCATATTTAACTTCAGTCTTAGGGCTCTATTTTCCTAGACTTGGCGCAGACGTGGCGGATTCTCCGTTCGCCTCACGTCCGCCGCGCCAAAGGGGTGTGTCTCGGCGCATTTTGCGATTTTGCTTCTATGTACGACGGAGCGCATCCCACCCAAACTCCTCCCACAGGCGCAAGTAGGAGGGAAGTGGCGTAGGGGGCGGGGAGGAGGTGTGGAGTGGGTTTAACTCAGCCGAGTCCGTTCTTCACCAATCAAATGAGCTCCTCTCCTCTCCTTTAAATCCACCGCGGGAGTTTTTTTCATGGAAGAGGGAGGCAGCAGTGAGACGGGAGGAAAGTGATGGTCTGATCCGGTCCAAGTTCGCAGGGTCTGAACATGGTCTCGCAAACAGACCTCACGGGCTGACTACGCAAAAGTAGTCCTGGAGGACGTTACTGATATTGTTACCATCCATGCAGGTTTGCTCTGACATAATGAGAGCCCAGTAAAAAAAAGAAGAAAAAAACCCACACACCTCTTTTCCATTAATAAAGACACTCATATTTAGTAACGTGTGTGCACAGATCACAACATTTGCCATGCGTAACTGTCATTAAATCAGAAACAGCTGTGCATAAAGGAGGCATTGCGGAGTGACGCTCTTTTCTTTAGAATTTTCCTGAGACAGGAGATGAATAGGTGAATATCTGCTCACGTTGCAGCACTATCTGATGCAGAGACTGATTGTGGTTTGCTGAGAGAGATTATAGTTTATTTGTTTTCAGTTTTTCGTTATGGTCTCGTGATGACATGGCCGCTCTTCTAATTAATCAATAAGTAAATAAATAAATATAGCGGGTCATCGTAATGGCACAGTGCTTAATGTCAACACAGCAGCAACATGCAGTCATCCACCTGCTCGTAGAACATCCACAGCTGCTTTTTTTTTTTTTTTTGCTCCTGGTTTCCTCTGTGTTAATTTAGTCAGGTTGAGTTAACATTACGCACGCGGACAGCCTTTGATCTGTCATCAGATGTGACCGGACAGTGACATGGATATAAATGTGTGTGCAGATTCAGTGTCCGGGCAGCTACAGCTGCCAAGGACACTATTGTATTCCTAGCCGTTCTTTCTTTCTTCCGAGGAAGTCATACTTCCCATGGGCGAAAACTCACCAAACTTTGCACAAAGGTCCAGTCCCATGCCAGATTCACTCAACTCCAAGGACATGTGCCCCCCCCTCCCAGGGGGGGAGCACAATAAGCGTTTAAAATTAAAAACTTTAAAAATTCCTACCAAGCCAACAGTAGATGCTGCAGCTGTGAAACTTCACCACAATGTAGCCTACATACTGCTGAAACTTTTGTCAACTTAAACTTATTACAAATTATGAAGTCCATCACTCTGTTTTTTTCAATAAGTGTAAAACTTTTAAAATGTATCTCCTCCTACAGTTTTTGCTCAATTGTCACCAGACTTGCTCCAGATCATCTCCAGACTGTCCTCCACAAAACTTGTTTCTCGGATTTTTGATTAATCAAAAATTGAGCCTACGGTGCATGAAAACGTTTGACTGTAAACACTACTGTAAACATATACCATCAAATTCCTGCTAAATACATTTTCTATCTTTCTGAAAAAAATTGAGAATATTGTAGAGTCATGGTTGATGAAGTTTGGAAAATATCAGAATTTTATCTCAAAAACTGAATTTTCTAGAACATTTTGAATTCTGCTCTCATGGGATCAACTGTAGCCAATGTAAAGGTGATGTTTTTAAACATCACATTTTCTCTTGAGAAGCAAAACACTTAAAATTACAAACAAATCACCAACATTTCCATGCTGTGTAAATGCAATTTATGTATTAACAGATTTTTGTTTAGATATTAGAATTTCTGACATTTTGACTATTTTTTAAATCTGCCTCAACTACAGCTGGCCGGGCGCTGACGCCTTGAGTGTATTTGAGAAGACACACACCATGCCACACTTCCAGATAATTAGCTCACTGGGTTAGTCGCTGGTTTGCAGTGCGTGGGGTTGAGGGTTCAAGACCCAGCATGGTTGACAACGACAATGACACATACAGTAAAAATGCCAGAATCCTCACGGTGACATCACAGCAAGTCTCTAAATTACAAAAGCCAACAGATCAGACCATGGTCTAAAGCTCACCACAACCTGAACGCTGCTCTCATGGGAACAACCGCAGTCAATCCCAGAGTGACACTTTTAAACATCAGATTTTCTCTTATGAAGCAAAACAAATCACCAACATGTCCATTGTCTAGATGCAATTTATGTATTGTCAGACTTTTTGTTCAGATATTAGAATTTCTGACATTTTGACCTTTTCTGAAATCTGCCTGACAACAGCTGCCCGGACGCTGGCTCTATGAGTCTGTTTGAGAAGACACACAGCATGTCTCACTCCCAGATAATTAGCTCAGTGAGTTAAGTGTTTGTTTGTGGTTCCAGATGATGTAGGTTCGATCCCCAGTCTGGGTGATAAGTATATTACATCAATATGCCAGATAGTCTTTGAACAAAATCTTAGATTCATAGCAAATGACGTTTGACACAAACATCAGAATTTTACCTCAGAAACGTTGCCTGCACAACAGTGAATGGTTTACTCAATTTGTGAAGCCACCGTGGCACTGCCACTTGACAATTAGCTCAGTGTGATAGACAACAGTCTTTAGTTCCGGAGGTTGTGGGTTCAATCCCCAGCTCGTGCAGAAATGAACATTCCAAACTCAATTAACCTGTCTTCCTGTTTCTTGTGCAAAATTTGCCCGGACACGACCCATTGCTGCGCAGCAGCTATAATATTAAATAGTGGTTGTTGTTATTGTTTATTGCATTTAAATGTGCCTGGAACTGTGGAAAGCTGCCCTAGATCTTGGTGACGGTTGCACACTAGACCCTGGGCAGTCAAAATATGACTTGACCGGCTCCACTCTGCCGTGCGCCGAGGTTAGACCTGCTTGGAGCTGGCGAGCTTTCGGCGCAGTCTCGACGCTGCCTTTTAGCACGAAAATGTCACTACGCCAAGGTGAATCTGTCGACACCTCCCCCTGCTGCGCGACCACACCCATCTTGGCGCACAGAAGTCTGCCAATTTAGCAAATTCGCTGCGCGCCCTGGTGCACTGGAGCAAAATAGCTCTCCGCCAGCTGCGCCAGTGTTCGCCTCGCTGCGCCACCCAGAGTTGCGCCGGCATCAATAGAGCCCTTAGACTCTCGTGCTACAGGTCTCCCTACCCGCTCCCAGTCCCACATCAGACTCCACCTCCCTTACACAAATTCAGAAATGATGCGAAGCCTGCGAAGCTAGTTCAGGCAGACAACTCAGGCCGCCCCCACTCTGATCAGCTGATCAGTCGCCTGCTCTCCTCGCCCTGATTGGGCGGGTTATTTAAATCCCCCAGTTTACCTGCTCGTCCCTGGCTATGCTCTGCTGCTGTCGCCCTGCTTTTCGCCACTGCCTTGCTGCTCTGCCTTCTCTGCTGCTGCTGCTGCCTTGCTGCCCTGCTGCTCATGAGGTTTTGCAAACCCACCACCTCCCCAGCATCCACCTGTGGGCTCTGTCTCGACTCCCTGCTGGGGAGTCTGCTTCATTCCCTGTAATGCCTGGCAAGGCAGATCATTCAGGGAATGAATATGAGTCAGAGCCTGACGCCAAACCTGCTGCAGCCATGCTCAAGAATATTGCAATCCCTGCTGTGCTTCAGCTTGCTATGCTTATGCTCAATAAATTATTTCTTCTCATTCCAGAGTTGAACTAGGAAAAACTGCCTTCTCTTTCTATGCCCCGCACCGATGGAATAAATTACAAAACTCACTGAAAATCGAAAAACTTATCTCACTGGAGGCTTTCAAGAATCTACTCTGCACCACAGTATTGGGGGCTCAGACCCAGTTGTGCACCTGCTTTAACTAGTAATTCTACTACTCCTGTCTTTATAACTGTATTTTATTGTGTTGCATTTTATTGTGTTGTATTGATGTCATCTTGTGATCTCTGTATGCTACAGGGCGTCCTTGAAAAAGTGAGCTCGCTCTCAACAGACCTACCCTGTTAAAATAAAGGTTAAATAAAAAATAGACACACACACACAGGTAACTTTCAAATGCGCGCATAAGCGCGCACTCCTCCCCCGAACTCTATCACAGGTAACTTCATGTGATTACACACACACACACACAAAGTTATCCTAATGTGATTACAGCTCTTCCATATCAGTGCTTATAGAGAGATAGATGATCATGTGTCTGTCTTGACCTTAAGATCGTGGGTTTGATTCCCATGCAGACAGATCGGCAGTAGCCCCCGGTGCCCTTTCAAAATTTCCCGAGAGGAAATTTTCTAGTTTTGTTATAGTTATTTTGTGTTTTGTCTACATTGATGCAGGCTGTGTAGCTGTAATAGCTGTACATGAAGGACCACAGTGGTTGATGTTGGTAACCAGTATGGAAGGTGGTGGCCTGGGAAGGGTTTGTTTGTTGGGGGAAGGGGGTACTGTTACTGTTGTATTATTGAAATAATGAAAATAAAAATGTTAATCACAAAGAAAAAATGCGTGACCTTTCACAAACTGCTCTGAAAAAGCTCTTTTTCTGGCATGCTAACATAATCTTTTACTCAAGTAAGAAGGATTATAATTTAGGGCATCCATATAGAGGCATAACATAAAGGAGGAATTTGAAGGGAGAAGTTACTTGTGTGTGTGTGGAATATGCTTATTATTTATTAATTATTAGCTATTAACAATATAACAAGAGACACACAGCAGGAAATTAGCAACTTTTCTAACATCTATACATGACATCAATACTATTAGTGCAGATGTTTAAGCCCATTTGCAAAATTTCAGCAGCATCTGTTCAACCGTTCCCCTCAAGAAGAGCCACCTGAAAGAGTGTTAGAGACATAAACAGAAGAAGGAGAGAGGGAGAGAGAGCAGGTGGGCGACCGTCAGGTGCCTGTTTGTCACTCAGCGTCGGCATGGTCTGGAAAAATAAAACAAACTCATCAGTCCAGTCACTTTGCCACCTTTTGGTGCAGCCAATGTTATTAATATTCTGACGAACTTTGTACATGTCACTTGTTACATGTTTTTTTTCCTTCCCAGTGCCGTGTGTCTCCAAGTTTGTTTGTTTATTGGGAGGAATTCATTAAGTATACTTCTTCAAACTAACAAACTAACAAACTGTAGTCTATTGGGCAATTTAAGTAACATTCAGAACTCATAAGGCTGACTTTTTTCTCTCTCTCTCTCTTTATCTCTTCATCAGGATGAACCAACACTCCCAGACAGTTTTCCTTTTTGAGGAGGAATCCTGTTCTGCCTTCATCAGTGAGTTCAAGAAGCGACATCCCCGGATGCTTCAGTGTCTGGAGCAGCTGGAGGAGTGTGCTGTTGAGCTTGACAAGATGAAAAAAGGATCAAAGATCTCCAGTGTGGCAGGAAGCTCAGTGGGAGCAGTTGGGGGTGTGCTTTCCATTGCTGGTTTGATATTAATTCCTGGAACATTCGGAGCATCTCTGGGTCTGACCATCGCAGGAGCAGGAATGGGAATCGCCAGTGGAGTCAACAGCGCTGTCACCACAGCCACAAAGCTCGGGGTGGACACTACACAAAAAAATAAAGCTAATGTAGCTTTTGAGGACTTCATGGAGGATGTGCAGGCTCTTCAAGCTTGTCTGGACCAAGTGATCAAAAAAGCTGTCATCAAAACAGACCAAAACGTGATCAAAATTGCAAATAATGTGCGCGTGCTTATTCAAAACACTTGCAGTGTTGGATTTAACATTTGTTCATTTGTTTATGATGCCCGTAATGTTAAGTTGTTGCGAAATGGAGGTGAGGCAGTAGCCAAAGGGTCTCTCGCTCTCTCCAAGGCGGCCAGGGTGGGATCTGGTGCATTCAGTGCTCTTTTCATTGGCATGGATATCTTCTCCATCTGTAAAGATGGCAGCAGTCTGGCCAAAGGCAGCGAGACAAAAATCTCACAGCTCATCAGAGCCAGATCTGCTCTCTTGAGCTCAGAGATAGATTCATGGCAGAAGATCCACGACTCTCTGTGTGAGGGCCGGCAGACGTCAGAGAGAAACAAAGCTCTCCTGGAGCTCTCTTGGAGGCACAAAATGGTTTAGTCCACCCAGCGGCCGGAAACAAGTGTAACATCAGCCCAGATTCAATGACCTGTTGGAACCATTATATTCATTTCTGTTTACAGCTTGCTGCATCAAACATTATCAACAATAAGTGGGTCTATAGACATAAAGACACATGAATTTATTGATGAGTACATGGTTGGAAAGTTTTTGCTAACAGTTATGCACAGACAGTGCTGTGTCAGTGTCAACTCTCCAAAGGTGCCTGTTCATTAACTTCAGTAAATACAAGAGAATCACAAATGAAAATTCAGTTAACAGCTAAATCAACGATTATTTTCATGTATCGTTCAAGTCTATCTTTGAGTTTAAGTTTTATTTCTCCTAATACTTTATTAGGAGAAATAAAACTTAAACTCAATTGATTTATTGATTCAGTCAATCAACAGTTTAGCTAGCTTTTTCCTTCAATTAATTTGTATATGATTTACCATGAAGCTTTTCTCAGTTTAATGTTACATTTTACTGTATAAGAATAATACATTATTTCTTAAATGCTGTGTTATCTCAAATAATTTAGACTTTAAGTGGACGACGTAATCAGTTTTCTAAAATTATGATGTCTACTACCCGTCTTTTCTATTTGTTTTCTGTTTGCATACATTTTCCCATATTTTGCACTTGATGAGTGTTTATGTGTCAGTGTGGGCAGCAGCAGGATACTTAAATAAACAAACATGGGACCTTTAATGTTTAATTAAAAATGTATTTTTCTGTAATCAAATTTAGGACAAACTTCTCAAATATGACTCAATGTGTATAAAAAGAAATGGGAAAAAAAAACATTTTGAATAATAAACGTTTAACTATTAACAAAGAAATGTTGGTCTGTTTATTAGGAAACAAAGCAATTTTGTTTGTTTCTAAAGGGATCCAAACATTTCACAAAGAAAAAGGACAGAGAAAAAGAACAAAGGATCTAGGTCAGGACAAGCAGGGAATACTTTCTAAGAGATTGTGTAGGAGAAAAGACATGGAAGTATTTAGATCCAGCAGGTGGTGGTAGTGCAACACTCTGGACGCAGGGCAGGCCGACTTTAACACCAACAAAAAGCAGAAGAGAGGGCGAAAGAAGAAGATACACCAGAATGTGCTGCTGTGTTAAATGTCGAGCTCCAGGCGAAGACAACAAGGTCACTTTTATTTCTTGATTCGTGTCGCATTCACCACAGGTTGTCGAGGGTCCATGGCTGTTGTGGCACAGTGTTGTCGGCCATGTGTGCAACGGAGCATTTGTTTTGTTTTTGGTTTAATCATTTTGTGTACATATTTTGTTATAATTTTATTATTTATTTTTTTTAACAATTTGTTTATTGGCATTTTGTTATACAGTTTACAGATATTAACATTTTTCTGTTTGCAGAACTTCAAATACCCCCCAAACCCACCCCCCTCCCAAATCAGGCCCCTAAGGCCAACTCTTGCCTTGATTCATAACAATAATTATAATGAAAAATAAATAAAATAATAATAATAAAAATAATAACAGTAGTAGCAAAGCAGACAAAAGATAAATACAATACCAAAGTAAATAATAGAAGAATAAATTTTAAAAAAAAAATTCAAAATAAAATCAGAAAGAAAGTACAAAGCACAGTGGGTTACATTCAACAACAACAGCCAGCAGCTACCACTACACTACTCGATTAGTTAACTGAGAAATTATCCAGGTATGTTTTAAAGTCACTCCAGCATTTTTCAAAAAGATGGGGTTTCTTTTTCACATTGAACATAATTTTTTCAGAGGCCATGTATGATGCAACTTCCTTGAGCCACATTGACACAGTGGGTGGGTTTTCACTTTTCCACAGTATGGCAATACATTTATTTCCCGCAATTAGGGATAGCCTAATAAAACGTGTTTTTCTTATCTTAGTAGCGGGTAAAACAGATAAATCCCCTAACAGAATTAATCTTGGTGAATGAGGAATCTCAATCCCTGTGATGCCCTTAAGTGCATCCAGAATATGAACCCAAAATTGTTTCAAATTTACACAGTCCCAAAACATATGGATAAGACTTCCTGTTGCGGCCTTACATCTAGGACAAAGTTCAGAAATAGTACCATACATTTTATGGAGTCTCTCTGGTGTGAAATAGATTCTATGAATGAGATTAAACTGTAGAAGCCTATGACGGCTATTGTACGAAAACTTTTGAGCTGAGCTACACAGCGCTTCCCAATCACAGTCTTTAAAGGTGAATCCAAGATCTTGCTCCCATCTAGACCTAGATTTCAGAGTTTTATTTGTCAGGAGATCTAGTATTCTACTCAGGGCCGGCTCTACCTAATTTAGTGCCCTAGGCGAGATTGCTCTCCGGCGCCCGCCCCCCCCCCCCCCGCCCCCCCCCGCCACACACACATTTAAATTACACCAGCCAAATGAACAATCACAGCAGTTTAATTTGAACAACAACAGCAAACGTTCAAGTATTGAATGACAGCAGCCAAAAGAACAATCACAACAGTTTAATTTGACAGCAGCAAACTTTCAGGTAACTCTTTCCACAGTGTCTTTCACTGAAACTAAAAATGTACACGTCTGGACTCATTTACAAATTACAGGACATCAGACAATAAACACATCTGAAGCACGAATTAGGAATAACACTTGTATTGTTCAGTGATGTGACTATAACACTGAATTACAGAACTCACCTGCTTCATGCTGACTTGCAGAGGTGGGTGGTATGGTTGACATAGTAGTGCTGCTGCTGCTGATGCATGATGCCTGACTTGTAGCTGTATTCAAACAGAGCACATCCATACTCTCTTACAAGCAAAAACAAGTAATAATAATAACTAGAAAATTTCCTCTCGGGAAATTTTGAAAGGGCACCGGAGCTACTGCCGTTCTAACCATCTCTGTCAACATGGGAATCAAACCCACGATCTTAAGGTCAAGACAGAGCTGATCAGACACATGATCATCTTTCTATAAGCACTGATATGGAGGAGCTGTAATCACATGAAGTTACCTGTGTTAGAGTGAGAGAGATGAGTGCGCGCTTACGCGCGCATTTGATGTGTTTGTGTGTCTTTAACTGTAATCACAGGAAGTTACCTGTGTGTGTTAGAGTGTGGGAGAGGAGTGCGCGCTAACGCGCGCATTTGTATGTTACCTGTGTGTTTTTAATGTGTGTGTGTGTGTCTATAACTGTAATCACATGAAGCTGGTTCTAGAGTCTGTGTGTGTGACTGAGCTGCATCCTGTATCAGTCTGATTTAGCTGTGTGTCTGTGTTTACAAACATCTTAACGAGCTCCAGGTGAATTGTTTATGGAGTTAACGACCCTGGCCTGAGGACCAGAGGTTACCATGACAACTTGAGCTGGTTGTCATGACGATAGGGGCCCCCAGGCTGAGGCAGACAGAAACGTCGAGAAAAAGACAGATTTTCTGCCTCTGCACTGGTCTCGCATTTAGGCTTATTCTGACAAAACGGTAGCTCCTATCAGAACAAAACACGGATCAACGGTGCCCTAAGGCCTTCCTGAAAATTTTGGTACGATTTGGTGTTTCTACAGTAAATATTTTGACGACACGGGCAGTTTTAAAACATCGGTCCGTTCTGCTCCTCTCAGAAAATTTTTGTATTGGAGTCAATGAGGAGGAGAGACAGACATGGCCGCACTCAGAGGCTGCTAATTCAAATTCTGTAAGTCTCTCTGATATTTTGAACACATTGTGGGAGACACAACAAGTTTGTCTACAAAACTATGAAAAATTATGTGTGTACAGTGTAAATTGTGTCCAAGAGGAGTGTGGAAAGAGAAAGAATCCAGAGTTTTTCTGGGCTCTCCTCCCACTCTAGCTGATGACATCACGCACTCTAGCACGAACATTCCGTGCAATACACACCCATTATAATCTCATAATTTCTCCAAAAATGATCATGGTCATTGATCAGGGATTGATCAAAAACTATACAACCTATCAAAACGTGGAGTAATACACCAATACACAAGACTTGTGTCTACTATTTAAAGTTTAAACGGAGTCTCTAGGTGAAAGTATGCCTGAGCAGTAGACAACAGTTGGCAGAATGAAAAATCCGATGATTTGTTCGTTTTTTGACCTTCTCCCATGCATTCTCTATGGGAAAAGTAATAGCACACCGATCCCGATCAGGACGCACGTTTTGATATATAATAGTAGCGAATCGAAAATTGGCCGGAAGTGGAAAAATAACTAGAAAAAGCATTTCCAAGAATGGAAATGGGGTGGAAGCTGAAAGCAGCTGAACACTATTGCTGAAGCAATGCTGAATGAGCTGAAGAAATTGTTGAAAGAAAGAGAGAAACAAAGAATGCAAGAAAGTCTGAAACAACATGACAAAGGCCATTATCGAACCCACAACCTCATGATCTCCAACCATATAATCTACCACTGCACCATAGAGAACGCAGCAATACTGCCCCTGTTGTCATTATTCAATGATAACTGAATGCAGAATAGTAGAACGAACAGTTACAAGTGCAAATTGAGGGCTTTTGTGCCAGGCCTGACTATTTTATGTGAATTTAAACAAAGTATAATGCCAAAATGCCACAGTTGCAAAGACTGTTGTCTGTTAATGAGCTGCCCTCTGTGTCACTCTGAAGTTAACGAGCCCAAAGCTGCACCTGTCGGAAACACAGTCAACACCAAGAAAGCTTCAAGTCCAGCAGAAGTCATGAAAGACTTGTAATAAAATGAATATCAGGCTGAGAGCAGCAGTTTGAACATGAAACAAATTATCAGAAGTAAAAAGAGGATGACTGAGAAAATAAATCACTATTAATGTTGGTGAGGCAAGATTTGAACCAGCAACCTTCAGATCATGAGTCCAGTGGTTGAACCACTGAGCCACCAACACTGCACACACAGTGAGCATAGAGAAGCAGGTGAGAGGGAGACATAGAGAGTGAGGGGGAGATAAGAGAGGGAGATAGAGGGAAGGAGGGAGGGAGATAAGGAGAGGAGAGTGTTTGTGCATGATTGACATGATGTACACGTCAGAGTTCAATTAATTTACTAGAGACATCCTGTCAGTCTTTTTTATCATGTGCCTGTGTGAGGCTGTCTTAACGAGCCTCCTCCAACAGCTGGTGACATGCACTACACAGAGGAGAGCAGAGCAGAGCAGAGTGGGATTTCAGCTCAGTGCAGCCTCCGCAAAACAGCCTATAAACAGAGAACTGTACCTCTTATCAGAGTGTGGTTATGATTAATCAGCAAGGAGACCCTCCTGAGCTGGCTGTGTGACTTACATGTTTGTGAGACAAATACTTTTCTCACTGTGGCAGTTTAGAAAAGAGGGTCCTCTCTCCTTTTCTGAAAAAAACAGCTCCTAGTTTTGTTTTGGAGTCAATGAGCCAGTGGAGCAGGCCAAGCTGCACAAAGAGGCTCATGCAGACAATTCTGTAAATCTGTCTGCTGTTTTGATCACATCATATCAGACACGACAAGTGTGGCTACAACCCTGGAAAAAAATCAAGAGTCTGAGTGTAATTTCTGGCCATCTAGGACAATTTATCCAGAAAAAATCCAGACTGATTTTCGCTCCCTCTCACTCTGGTGATGATGTCACCCACTCTAAGCTCTGCTCGTTAGACGCAATACACAACCATTGTAAAGCTGCATTTTGGCAGAAATCTTAATGATTTAAAAACTGCCACACAGCTGAAACTGTTGAAGATATCAATAAGATGAGCTAGAGCTGAATAGTTAAAAGGTTTGTCTACAGTTTAAAAGAAAAATGGAGTCTGAGGGAGAAAGTATGCTGGAGCTTTAGACGTTCAAAGTAGTACAACGATTTTAAAAGTTTGAAGTCGTTTTCAATGCATTCCTATGGGGAAAAAAATTGCAGAAAAAGTTAAATATTGTAAAAAGTATAAATTGTATGAAAGAGAAAAGTCATAGCACAAAAGTGTTCAAGAAGCTGCACATTTTGATGTATGAATTGCTGAAATAGCACAAAGTATGAAGGAGTAGTTAGGTGCGCGGAAGAAGTAAGAATAATAAGTATAAAGAAACAAAATGGCCAACCCAAAGAACAATAGGTTGGAAGCTTTCAGCTTCCAACCTAACTAGAAAAAGAAAGCATTTCCTGCAGAAAATGCGTGTGAATGCAGAATGCAATGCCGAATGAGCTGAAGAAATTGTTGAAACAATGCTGAATGAGCTGAAGACATTGTTGAAAGAAAGAAAGAAAGAAAGAAAGAAAGAAAGAAAGAAAGAAAGAAAGAAAGAAAGAAAGAAAGAAAGAAAGAAAGAAAAGAACAGAAGGAAAGAAAGAAAATGGAAGGGGTAGAAAGAAAGAAAGAACATGGAAAGGGTAGAAAGAAAGAAAGAAAGAAAGAAAGAAAGAAAGAAAGAAAGAAAGAAAGAAAGAAAGAAAGAAAGAAAGAAAGAGAAAGAAAGAAAGAAACTTAACATGTTAAGTTTCGAAAATACTGGAAAAAAGTTATGTCAAAATGTAACATGCAGAAGACAAAGAAAAAATGAATATGAGAGTATTGGGGGCGGGACTAGATAAGCTTTTGCTTCTCCCGCTTTCCCTTTCGGTCATGTGTATTGCATTATTGGATTAAGATGATGTGTGATGATGACTAATTGACATGCCCGAAATGAACCAAATAAATAAATAAATAAATAAATAAAGAAAGAAAGAAAGAAAGAAAGAAAGAAAGAAAGAAAGAAAGAAAGAGAAAGAAAGAAAGAAAGAAAGAAAGAAAGAAAGAAAGAAAGAAAGAAAAGAATAGAGAATGAATGGGAGAGACAGGGGGTAGTAAGAAAGAAGGAAAGACATTGGGGTAGATACATGGAAAGAGAGATATACAGAGCGCAGTAGAAAGAAACAAAGAAGTAAAAAGACAGAAATGGGGTAGAAGACAGAAAGAAGACAAAGAGAGAGGGGATAGATAGATAGATAGATAGATAGATAGATAGATAGATAGATAGATAGATAGATAGATAGATAGATAGATAGATAGATAGATAGATAGATAGATAGATAGATAGATAGATAGATAGATAGAATAGACTACTATTTATAGAGGTGGAAAGGTTGAATGGAGGAATGAAGGAAGGGAAGTAGGAAGGAGGGAGGGAGGGAAGGAGAAAGGGGAAGGTAGGACAAAAGGAAGAAAGGAAGGAGAAAGAGGAAGGAGGAAAGGGAGGAAGGTTGGATAAAAGGTAACCTGGAAAGAAGGAAGGAAGGAGAAAGGGGAAGGAAGGAAGGAAATCAGGAGAAAGGGGAAGGAAGCAAGTAAGGAAGGAAGGAGAAAGGGGGAGGAAAAAAGGAAGGAAGGAAGGGGAAGGAAGCAAGAAAGGACAGAAGGAAGTAAGGAAGGACGGATAAAAGTTAAGCTGGAAGGAAGGAAGGAAGGAAGGAAGGAAGGAAGGAAGGAAGGAAGGAAGGAAGGAATGAAGGAAGAAAGGAAGGAAGGAAAGTAGGTAAGCTGGAAGGAAGGTAGGGAGGAAGGGAGGAGAAAGGGGAAGGAAGGAAGGAAGGAAGAAAGGAAGCATAAAAGGTAAGCTGGAAGGAAGGACAAAGGAAGGAAGGAGAAAGGGGAAGGAAGGACAGAAGAAAGGATACAAGGTAAGCTGGAAGGAAGGTATGAAGGAAGGAAGGGAGGAGAAGGAGGAAGGAAGGAAGCTGAAACGTATAACTTGTAGTATGAGAGAATGAGGAGGAAGAAGAGAGAGGGAGAGGAGAAGAGGAGGACAAGAAAGGACAGACGAGGAAGAGGCGGAGAAGAAGGAGGAGGAGAGAGGTAGAGGAGGAGAGACGAGGATAAAAGAAAGGAAGGAAGGAAGGAAGGAAGGAAGGATAAAAGTTAAGCTGGAAGGAAGGAAGGAAAAAAAGTGAGCTGGAAGGAAGGGAGGAGAAAGGGGAAGGAAGAAAGGAAGCATAAAAGGTAAGCTGGAAGGAAGGACAAAGGAAGGAAGGAGAAAGGGGAAGGAAGGACAGAAGAAAGGATACAAGGTAAGCTGGAAGGAAGGTATGAAGGAAGGGAGGAGAAGGGGGGAGGAAGGAAGCATAAAAGGTAAGCTGGAAGGAAGGACAAAGGAAGGAAGGAGAAAGGGGAAGGAAGGACAGAAGAAAGGATACAAGGTAAGCTGGAAGGAAGGTATGAAGGAAGGAAGGGAGGAGAAAGGGGAAGGAAGGAAGGAAGGAAGGAAGCTGAAACGTATAACTTATAGTATGAGAGAAGAGGAGAAGAAGAGGAGGAGAAGGAGGGGGAGAGAGGTAGAAGAGGAAGGAATGAAGGAAGGAAGGATACAAGGTAAGCTGCAAGGAAGGTATGAAGGGAGGAGAAGGGAGAAGGAAGGAAGCTGAAATGTATAACTTGTAGTATGAGACGATGAGTTGAAAGAAGAGAGAGGGAGAGGAGAAGAAGAGGAGGAGAAGGAGGAGGTAGAAGAGGAAGGAAGGAAGGAAGGAAGGGAAAAATCCAATCTCTCCTCCTCCAGACAGACAGAGAGACAGACAGACAGAGAGAGAGAGAGAGACAGGCTGTGTGGAACAGTATTGTGTTTGTATATTTGTGTATTTGTGCGACATGTGTGAGAATGTGTGTGTGTCAGTCTGTGATAGGGTTGCCAACCGTCCCTTGAAAAACGGAATCGTCCCGTATTTAGAAGGAAAAACACTCGTCCCGTATTGAGTGAGAACGGGACGCACTTTGTCCCGTATTACTGTGAGAGCCAACAAACAGTCAGTAAAAAGCCAATGGAAAATGAATAACAAGGCGCGCTAGATGAAAATTTACTGTAAACTCGTTCCCGGGCCCTGCCCTGCTCTGTGACCAATGAGCTGACAGCTTATTCACACACGAGTATGACGATCAAGAATACGCTCATCCCATTGGTCGAGCCTTGTGTTGCACACGTAAAAGATAGCGGAAGACAACAGAGCAGCATGGGTGACGACTCCAGTGACTTCTGGTTTACAGCAGGGCAGAGTGAGTGACTGAGAGACCCGTGTCTGTGCACAATATCTTGTTATTGTTTCATTAATAGTGTTTATTATTCAGTTTTTTGAACAGTGTAGGCACAAGCCAATGGTTTGGTGATGCTGTCTGAGCCATCTTTTTTTTTTTTTTAATGTGGAGAAGGTATGAAGTTATAAAAATTTGGAGTGATGAGTTTTCATAATAGGCTATGTTTACAAGACTTACATTCTATCTGTTTGCACTTGCTGTTGCACTAAAAACACTATTACACATTATTATGTATTATTATTACAGGATGAAGTTTGTACATTCTATATTTTTTTTTTTTTTTACATGAATTTGTACTGTTTGATGTTAAGCAGGGCAGGCTTATATTTATGAAAAATATTTTATTCAGCTAATTTTGTTATTTAGTATTAAATTGAATTTCTGGATAATAATTTGTTTTCCATGTGTTCATGTCACACAAATAGCTAGGCCTATGTATCCAATTCAATGCAGGTTCAAGACAAATACTTATAAAAATAGTTTCACGCACAAAAAGGGGGGCTAAAAAATCAATCACAGCCGGCATGTCCCGCGTGAGGTGTCCCTTATTTTTTTTTCAGGGAGTTGGCAACCCTAGTCTGTGAACATCTGTGTGTGTCTTTCTGAGTGTTCAATTCATTTCCTGTAGACATCTTGTCAGTCTATTTTATCATATCTCTGTGTGAGGCTGTGTGTTAACGAGTGGGCAGGCAGCACCTGTACCTGTTCTATTTATAGACATTGATAACGAGCTGGCTGCTACAGCTGGCTACTGCACAGAGCAGAGCAGAGAACTGAGATTTCAGCTCGGTGCAGCCTCCGCAAAACAGCCTATAAACAGAGAACCGAATCGCTTATCAAAGTGTGGACATGATTAATCCGGCAAGGAGACCTTCCTGAGCTGGCTGTGTGACTTAAATGTTCGTACGACAAATAGTTTTCTAACTGTGGCAGTTTAGAAAAGAGGGTCATTTCTCCTGTTCTCAAAAAATCAGCTCCTTTTTTTGTATTGGAGTCAATGAGCCAGTGGAGCAGGTCTAGCTGCACAAAGAGGCTCATGCAGACAATTCTGTAAATCTGTCTGCTGTTTTGAGCACATCATCAGAGACACGACAAGTGTGGCTACAACCCTGGAAAAAATCAAGTGTCTAGAGTGTAATTTGTGGCCGCCAGGACAATTTATCCAGAAAAAATCCAGACTGGTTTGTCACTCTCTCCCACTCTAGCGATGATGTCACGCACTCTAAGCTCTGCTCGTTAGACGCAATACACAACCATTATAAAGTTGGATTTTGTTGAAAATCTTAATGATTTAAAAACTGCCAAATATCTGAAACTGTTGAAGATATCAAGAAGATGAGTCATACGAGAATAGATTAAAAGTTTGTCTACAATTTAAAAGAAAAATGGAGTCTGTGGGACGAAGTATGTGAAAGCAGTAGAGGTTTAAAGTAGTACAAAGTAGTACAAAGATTTTAAAAGGTTGAAGAGGTTTTCAATGTATTCCAATGGGAAAAAAATTGCAGAAAAAGTTAAATATTATAAAAAGTATAAATAGTATTAAAGAGAAAAGTCATAGCTGGAAAGTCCTGAAAAAGCTGAACATTTTGATACATGAATTTTTGAAATAGCACAAAGTGTGAAGGAGTAGTTAAACGCACAAAAAGAGTGGAAGACTCAGAATAATAATAATAACTAGAAAAAGAAAGCATTTCCTGCAGAAAATGCGTGTGAATGCAGAATGCAATGCCGAATGAGCTGAAGAAATTGTTGAAACAATGCTGAATGAGCTGAAGACATTGTTGAAAGAAAGACAGAAAGAAAGAAAGAAAGAAAGAAAGAAAGAAAGAAAGAAAGAAAGAAAGAAAGAAAGAAAGAAAGAAAGAAAGAAGAGAGAAAAAGAAAAGAACAGAAGGAAAGAAAGAAAATGGAAAGGGTAGAAAGAAAGAAAGAAAGAAAGAAAGAAAGAACATGGAAAGGATAGAAAGAAAGAAAGAAAGAAAGAAAGAAAGAAAGAAAGAAAGAAAGAAAGAAGGAAAGAAAGAAAGAAAGAAAGAAAGAAAGAAAGAAAGAAAGAAAGAAAGAAAGAAAGAAAGAAAGAAAGAAAGAAAGAAAGAAAGAAAGAAAGAATAGAGAATGAATGAGAGAGACAGGGGGTAGTAAGAAAGAAGGAAAGACATTGGGGTAGATACATGGAAAGCTGGAAGGAAGGGTAAAAGGGAAGGAAGAAAGGGAGGAAGGATGGATACAAAGTAACCTGGAAAGAAGGTAGGAAGGAAGGAAGGAGAAAGGGGAAGGAAGTAAGGAAGGAAGGAAATTAGGAGAAAGGGGAAGGAATGAAGGAAGGAGAAAGGGGAAGGAAAAAAGAAAGGAAGGCAGGAAGGAGAAAGGGGAAGGAAGCAAGAAAGGACAGAAGGAAGTAAGGAAGGAAGGATAAAAGTTAAGCTGGAAGGAAGGAAGGAAGGAAGGAAGGAAGGACAGAAGAAAGGTAAGCTGGAAGGGAGGAGAAGGAAGGAAGGAAGGAAGCTGAAACGTATAACTTGTAGTATGAGAGAATGAGGAGGAAGAAGAGAGAGGGAGAGGAGAAGAAGAGGACAAGAAAGGACAGACGAGGAAGAGGCGGAGAAGAAGGAGGGGGAGAGAGGTAGAGAAGGAGGAGAGACAAGGAAGGAAGGAAGGAAGGAAGGAAGGAAGGTAGGAAGGAAGGAAGGAAGGAAGGAAGGAAGGAAGGAAGGAAGGAAGGAAGGAAGGAAGGAAGGAAGGGAGGAAGGAAGGAAGGAAGGAAGCTGAAACGTGTAACTTGTAGTATGAGAGATGAGTTGGAAGAAGAGAGAGGGAGAGGAGGAGAAGGAGGGGGAGAGAGGTAGAAGAGGAAGGAAGGAAGCTGAAACGTATAACTTGTAGTATGAGAGATGAGTTGGAAGAAGAGAGAGGGAGAGGAGGAGAAGAGGAGAAGGAGGAGGAGAGAGGTAGAAGAGGAAGGAAGGAAGGAAGGAAGGAAGGAAGGAAGGAAGGAAGGAAGGAAGGAAGGAAGGAAGGAAGGAAGGAAGGGAAAAATCAAATCTCTCCTCCTCCAGACAGACAGGCAGACAGAGAAACAGAGAGAGAGAGAGAGAGAGAGAGAGAGAGAGAGAGAGAGAGGCTGTGTGGAACAGTATTGTGTTTGTATATTTGTGTGACATGTGTGAGCATCTGTGTGTGTCTGTCTGTGTGAGTGTTTAATTCATTTCCTATAGACATCCTGTCAGTCTATTTTATCATATCTCTGTGTGAGGCTGTGTGTTAACGAGCGTGCAGGCAGCACCTGTACCTGTTCTATTTATAGACATTGATAACGAGCTGGCTGCTACAGCTGGCTACTGCACAGAGCAGAGCAGAGCAGAGTGGGATTTGAGCTCGGTGCAGCCTCCGCAAAACAGCCTATAAACAGAGAACCGAATCGCTTATCAGAGTATGGACATGATTAATCCGACAAGGAGACCTTCCTGAGCTGGCTGTGTGACTTACATGTTCGTACGACAAATAGTTTTCTAACCGTGGCAGTTTAGAAAAGAGGGTCATTTCTCCTGTTCTCAAAAAATCTGCTCCTACTTTTGTATTGGAGTCAATGAGCCACTGGAGCAGGCCAAGCTGCACAAAGAGGCTCATGCAGACAATTCTGTAAAACTGTCTGCTGTTTTGAGCACATCATCAGAGACACGACAAGTGTGGCTACAAACCTTGAAAAAATCAAGTGTCTAGAGTTTAATTTGTGGCCGTGAGGACAATTTATCCAGAAAAAATCCAGACTGGTTTGTCACTCTCTCCCACTCTAGCGATGATGTCACGCACTCTAAGCTCTGCTCGTTAGACGCAATACACACCCATTATAAAGTTGGATTTTGTTGAAAATCTTAATGATTTTAAAACTGCCAAATATCTGAAACTGTTGAAGATATCAAAAAGATGAGTCATACGAGAATAGATTAAAAGTTTGCCTACAATTTAAAAGAAAAATGGAGTCTGTGGGAGAAAGTATGCTGGAGCTTTAGAGGTTTAAAGTAGTACAAAGTAGTAAGAAGATTTTAAAAGTTTGAAGAGGTTTTCAATGTATTCCTATGGGGAAAAAATTGCAGGAAAAGTTAAATATTATAAAAAGTATAAATAGTATTAAAGAGAAAAGTCATAGCTGGAAAGTCCTGAAAAAGCTGAACATTTTGATACATGAATTTTTGAAATAGCACAAAGTGTGAAGGAGTAGTTAAACGCACAAAAAGAGTGGAAGACTCAGAATAATAACTAGAAAAAGAAAGCATTTCCTGCAGAAAATGCGTGTGAATGCAGAATGCAATGCCGAATGAGCTGAAGAAATTGTTGAAACAATGCTGAATGAGCTGAAGACATTGTTGAAAGAAAGACAGAAAGAAAGAAAGAAAGAAAGAAGAGAGAAAAAGAAAAGAACAGAAGGAAAGAAAGAAAATGGAAAGGGTAGAAAGAAAGAAAGAAAGAAAGAAAGAACATGGAAAGGATAGAAAGAAAGAAAGAAAGAATGAAAGAAGGATAGAAAAAAAGAAAGAAAGAAAGAAAGAAAGAAAGAAAGAAAGAAAGAAAGAAAGAATAGAGAATGAATGAGAGAGACAGGGGGTAGTAAGAAAGAAGGAAAGACATTGGGGTAGATACATGGAAAGCTGGAAGGAAGGGTAAAAGGGAAGGAAGAAAGGGAGGAAGGATGGATACAAAGTAACCTGGAAAGAAGGTAGGAAGGAAGGAAGGAGAAAGGGGAAGGAAGTAAGGAAGGAAGGAAATTAGGAGAAAGGGGAAGGAAGTAAGGAAGGAGAAAGGGGAAGGAAAAAAGAAAGGAAGGAGAAAGGGGAAGGAAGCAAGAAAGGACAGAAGGAAGGAAGGATAAAAGTTAAGCTGGAAGGAAGGAAGGAATGAAGGAAGAAAGGAAGGAAGGAAAAAAGGTAAGCTGGAAGGAAGGGAGGAGAAAGGGGAAGGAAGGAAGGAAGAAAGGAAGCATAAAAGGTAAGCTGGAAGGAAGGACAAAGGACGGAAGGAGAAAGGGGAAGGAAGGACAGAAGAAAGAATACAAGGTAAGCTGGAAGGAAGGTATGAAGGAAAGAAGGGGGGAGGAAGGAAGGAAGGAAGGAAGCATAAAATGTAAGCTGGAAGGAAGGACAAAGGAAGGAAGGAGAAAGGGGAAGGAAGGACAGAAGAAAGGTAACCTGGAAGGGAGGAGAAGGAAGGAAGGAAGGAAGGAAGGAAGCTGAAACGTATAACTTGTAGTATGAGAGAATGAGGAGGAAGAAGAGAGAGGGAGAGGAGAAGAAGAGGACAAGAAAGGACAGACGAGGAAGAGGCGGAGAAGAAGGAGGGGGAGAGAGGTAGAGAAGGAGGAGAGACAAGGATAGAAGGAAGGAAGGAAGGAAGGAAGCTGAAACGTGTAACTTGTAGTATGAGAGATGAGTTGGAAGAAGAGAGAGGGAGAGGAGGAGAAGGAGGAGGAGAGAGGTAGAAGAGGAAGGAAGGAAGGAAGCTGAAACGTATAACTTGTAGTATGAGAGATGAGTTGGAAGAAGAGAGAGGGAGAGGAGAAGAAGAGGAGGAGAAGGAGGAGGAGAGAGGTAGAAGAGGAAGGAAGGAAGGAAGGAAGGAAGGAAGGAAGGAAGGAAGGAAGGAAGGAAGGAAGGAAGGAAGGAAGGAAGGGAAAAATCAAATCTCTCCTCCTCCAGACAGACAGGCAGACAGAGAAACAGACAGAGAGAGAGAGAGAGAGAGAGAGAGAGGCTGTGTAGAACAGTATTGTGTTTGTATGTGTGACATGTGTGAGCATCTGTGTGTGTCTGTCTGCGTGAGTGTTTAATTCATTTCCTATAGACATCCTGTCAGTCTGTTTTATCATATCTCTGTGTGAGGCTGTGTGTTAACGAGCGTGCAGGCAGCACCTGTACCTGTTCTATTTATAGACATTGATAACGAGCTGGCTGCTACAGCTGGCTACTGCACAGAGCAGAGCAGAGCAGAGTGGGATTTCAGCTCGGTGCAGCCTCCACAAAACAGCCTATAAACAGAGAACCGTACCGCTTATCAGAGTGTGGACATGATTAATCCGGCAAGGAGACCTTCCTGAGCTGGCTGTGTGACTTACATGTTCGTACGACAAATAGTTTTCTAACGGTGGCAGTTTAGAAAAGAGGGTCATTTCTCCTGTTCTCAAAAAATCATCTCCTACTTTTGTATTGGAGTCAATGAGCCAGTGGAGCAGGTCAAGCTGCACAAAGAGGCTCATGCAGACAATTCTGTAAAACTGTCTGCTGTTTTGAGCACATCATCAGAGACACGACAAGTGTGGCTACAACCCTTGAAAAAATCAAGTGTCTAGAGTGTAATTTGTGGCCGTGAGGACAATTTATCCAGAAAAAATCCAGACTGGTTTGTCACTCTCTCCCACTCTAGTGATGATGTCACCCACTCTAACCTCTGCTCGTTAGACGCAATACACACCCATTATAAAGTTGGATTTTGTTGAAAATCTTAATGATTTTAAAACTGCCAAATATCTGAAACTGTTGAAGATATCAAGAAGATGAGTCATACGAGAATAGATTAAAAGTTTGTCTACAATTTAAAAGAAAAATGGAGTCTGTGGGACGAAGTATGCTGGAGCCTTAGACGTTTAAAGTAGTACAAAGTAGTACAAAGATTTCAAAGGTTTGAAGAGGTTTTCAATGTATTCCAATGGGAAAAAAATTGCAGAAAAAGTTAAATATTATAAAAAGTATAAATAGTATTAAAGAGAAAAGTCATAGCTGGAAAGTCCTGAAAAAGCTGAACATTTTGATACATGAATTTTTGAAATAGCACAAAGTGTGAAGGAGTAGTTAAACGCACAAAAAGAGTGGAAGACTCAGAATAATAATAATAATAAGTTTAAAGAAATAAAATGGCCGACGGGAAGAGTAATAGTGTGAATGCATTCTGCATTCACACTAATAACTAGAAAAAGAAAGCATTTCCTGCAGAAAATGCGTGTGAATGCAGAATGCAATGCCGAATGAGCTGAAGAAATTGTTGAAACAATGCTGAATGAGCTGAAGACATTGTTGAAAGAAAGAAAGAAAGAAAGAAAGAAAGAAAGAAAGAAAGAAAGAAAGACAGAAGAGAGAAAAAGAAAAGAACAGAAGGAAAGAAAGGAAATGGAAAGGGTAGATAGAAAGAAAGAAAGAATATGGAAGGAAAGAAAGAAAGAAAGAAAGAAAGAATAGAGAATGAATGAGAGAGACAGGGGGTAGTAAGAAAGAAGGAAAGACATTGGGGTAGATACATGGAAAGCTGGAAGGAAGGATAAAAGGGAAGGAAGAAAGGGAGGAAGGATGGATAAAAGGTAACCTGGAAAGAAGGAAGGAGGGAGAAAGAGGTAGGAAGGAAATTAGGAGAAAGGGGAAGGAAGGAGAAAGGGGAAGAAAGCAAGAAAGGACAGAAGGAAGGAAGGATAAAAGTTAAGCTGGAAGGAAGGAAGGAATGAAGGAAGGAAAAAAGGTAAGCTGGAAGGAAGGGAGGAAAAAGGGGACGGAAGGAAGGAAGAAAGGAAGCATAAAAGGTAAGCTGGAAGGAAGGACAAAGGAAGGAAGGCGAAAGGAGAAGGAAGGACAGAAGAAAGGATACAAGGTAAGCTGGAAGGAAGGTATGAAGGAAGGAAGAGAGGAGAAGGGGGAAGGAAGGAAGGAAGAAAGGAAGCATAAAAGGTAAGCTGGAAGGAAGGAAGGGAGGAGAAGGGGGAAGGAAGGAAGAAAGGAAGGAAGCATAAAAGGTAAGCTGGAAGGAAGGACAAAGGAAGGAAGGACAGAAGAAAGGATACAAGGTAAACTGGAAGGAAGGTATGAAGGAAGGAAGGGAGGAGAAGGCGGAAGGAAGGAAGGAAGGAAGCTGAAACGTATAACTTGTATGAGAGAATGAGGAGGAAGAAGAGAGAGGGAGAGGAAAAGAAGAGGAGGACAAGAAAGGACAGACGAGGAAGAGGCGGAGAAGAAGGAGGAGGAGAGAGGTAGACAAGGAGGAGAGACAAAGATAAAAGGAAGGAAGGAAGGAAGGAAGGAAGCTGAAACGTATAACTTGTAGTATGAGAGAATGAGTTGGAAGAAGAGAGAGAGAGGAGGAGAAGAAGGAGGAGGAGAGAGGTAGAAGAGGAAGGAAGGAAGGAAGGAAGGGAGGAAGGAAGGAAGGAAGGAAGGAAGGAAGGAAGGAAGGGAAAAATCAAATCTCTCCTCCTCCAGACAGACAGGCAGACAGACAGAGAGAGAGACAGGCTGTGTGGAACAGTATTGTGTTTGTATATTTGTGTATTTGTGCGACATGTGTGACAATCTGTGTGTGTCTGTCTGTGAGCATCTGTGTGTGTCTGTCTGTGTGAGTGTTTAATTCATTCCCTATAGACATCCTGTCAGTCTATTTTATCATATCTCTGCATGAGGCTGTGTGTTAACGAGCGGGCAGGCAGCACCTGTACCTGTTCTATTTATAGACATTGATAACGAGCTGGCTGCTACAGCTGGCTACTGCACAGAGCAGAGCAGAGCAGAGTGGGATTTGAGCTCGGTGCAGCCTCCGCAAAACAGCCTATAAACAGAGAACCGAATCGCTTATCAGAGTGTGGATATGATTAATCCAGCAAGGACACCTTCCTGAGCTGGCTGTGTGACTTACATGTTCGTACGACAAATAGTTTTCTAACTGTGGCAGTTTAGAAAAGAGGGTCATTTCTCCTGTTCTCAAAAAATCTGCTCCTACTTTTGTATTGGAGTCAATGAGCCAGTGGAGCAGGTCTAGCTGCACAAAGAGGCTCATGCAGACAATTCTGTAAATCTGTCTGCTGTTTTGAGCACATCATCAGAGACACGACAAGTGTGGCTACAACCCTGGAAAAAATCAAGTGTCTAGAGTGTAATTTGTGGCCGCCAGGACAATTTATCCAGAAAAAATCCAGACTGATTTTTCACTCTCTCCCACTCTAGTGATGATGTCACGCACTCTAAACTCTGCTCGTTAGATGCAATACACACCCATTATAAAGTTGGATTTTGTTGAAAATCTTAATAATTTTAAAACTGCCAAATATCTGAAACTGTTGAAGATATCAAGAAGATGAGTCATACGAGAATAGATTAAAAGTTTGTCTACAATTTAAAAGAAAAATGGAGTCTGTGGGACGAAGTATGTGAAAGCAGTAGAGGTTTAAAGTAGTACAAAGTAGTACAAAGATTTTAAAAGTTTGAAGAGGTTTTCAATGTATTCCAATGGGAAAAAAATTGCAGAAAAAGTTAAATATTATAAAAAGTATAAATAGTATTAAAGAGAAAAGTCATAGCTGGAAAGTCCTGAAAAAGCTGAACATTTTGATACATGAATTTTTGAAATAGCACAAAGTGTGAAGGAGTAGTTAAACGCACAAAAAGAGTGGAAGACTCAGAATAATAAGTTTAAAGAAATAAAATGGCCGACGGGAAGAGTAATAGTGTGAATGCATTCTGCATTCACACTAATAACTAGAAAAAGTAAGCATTTCCTGCAGAAAATGCGTGTGAATGCAGAATGCAATGCCGAATGAGCTGAAGAAATTGTTGAAACAATGCTGAATGAGCTGAAGACATTGTTGAAAGAAAGAAAGAAAGAAAGAAAGAAAGAAAGAAAGAAAGAAAGAAAGAAAGAAAGATAGAAAGAAAGAAAGAAAGAAAGAAAGAAAGAGAAGAATAGAGAATGAAAGAGAGACAGGGGTAGTAAGAAAGAAGGAAAGACATTGGGGTAGATACATGGAAAGAGAGATATACAGAGCGCAGTAGAAAGACAGAAAGAAACAAACAAACAAAGTAAAAAGACAGAAATGGGGTAGAAACAGAAAGAGAAAGAGAGAAGGAGATAGATAGATAGACAGACAGACAGATAGATAGATAGATAGATAGATAGATAGATAGATAGATAGATAGATAGATAGATAGATAGATAGATAGATAGATAGATAGATAGATAGATAGATAGATAGAAAGGACACATGTTAAATGCTGTGTACTATGTCCAAAGCTCCACCTCTAATTGTACTCCTATTTATAGAGGTGGAAAGGTTAACCCTCCTGTTGTCCACCTGGGTCAAGGAATGAAGGAAGGGAAGTAGGAAGGAGGGAAGTAGGGAAGGAGAAATGGGAAGGAAGGACAAAAGGAAGGAAGGAGAAACGGGAAGGAAGGAAGGATAAAATGTAAGCTGGAAGGAAGGATAAAGGGGAAGGAAGAAAGGGAGGAAGGATGGATAAAAGGTAACCTGGAAAGAAGGTAGGAAGGAAGGAAGGAAGGAAGGAAGGAAGGAAGGAAGGAAGGAAGGAAGGAAGGAAGGAGAAAGGGGAAGGAAGGAAGCAAGAAAGGACAGAAGGAAGTAAGGAAGGAAGGATAAAAGTTAAGCTGGAAGTAAGGAAGAAAGGAAGGAAGGAAAAAAGGTAAGCTGGAAAGAAGGGGGGAGAAAGGGGAAGGATGGAAGGAAGGAAGAAAGGCAGGAAGGAAGCATAAAAGGTAAGCTGGAAGGAAGGACAAAGGAAGGAAGGAGAAAGGGGAAGGAAGGACAGAAGAAAGGATACAAGGTCAGCTGGAAGGAAGGTATGAAGGAAGGAAGGGAGGAGAAGGGGGAAGGAAGGAAGGAATGAAGAAAGCATAAAAGGTAAGCTGGAAGGAAGGACAGAAGAAAGGATACAAGGTAAGCTGGAAGGAAGGAAGGAAGGAAGGAAGGAAGGAAGGAAGGAAGGAAGGAAGGAAGGAAGGAAGGAAGGAAGGAAGGAAGCTGAAACGTATAACTTGTAGTATGAGAGAATGAGGAGGAAGAAGAGAGGGAGAGGAGAAGAAGAGGAGGACAAGAAAGGACAGACGAGGAAGAGGCGGAGAAGAAGGAGGAGGAGAGAGGTAGAGAAGGAGGAGAGATGAGGATAAAATGAAGGAAGGAAGGAAGCTGAAACGTATAACTTGTAGTATGAGAGAATGAGTAGGAAGAAGAGAGAGGGAGAGGAGGAGAAGGAGGAGGAGAGAGGTAGAAGAGGAAGGAAGGAAGGAAGGAAGGAAGGAAGGAAGGAAGGAAGGAAGGAAGGAAGGAAGGAAGGAAGGAAGGGAAAAATCAAATCTCTCCTCCTCCAGACAGAGAGACAGACAGACAGACAGAGAGAGAAACAGGCTGTGTAGAACAGTATTGTGTTTGTATATTTGTGTATTTGCGCGACATGTGTGAGAATCTGTGTGTGTCTTTCTGTGTGAGTGTTCAATTCATTTCCTAAGGACATCCTGTCAGTCTGTTTTATCATATCTCTGTGTGAGGCTGTGTGTTAACGAGCGGGCAGGCAGCACCTGTACCTGTTCTATTTATAGACATTGATAACGAGCTGGCTGCTACAGCTGGCTACTGCACAGAGCAGAGCAGAGCAGAGTGGGATTTGAGGTTGGTGCAGCCTCCGCAAAACAGCCTATAAACAGAGAACCGTACCGCTTATCAGAGTGTGGATATGATTAATCCGGCAAGGAGACCTTCCTGAGCTGGCTGTGTGACTTACATGTTCGTACAACAAATAGTTTTCTAACTGTGGCAGTTTAGAAAAGAGGGTCATTTCTCCTGTTCTCAAAAAATCTGCTCCTACTTTTGTATTGGAGTCAATGAGCCAGTGGAGCAGGTCTAGCTGCACAAAGAGGCTCATGCAGACAATTCTGTAAATCTGTCTGCTGTTTTGAGCACATCATCAGAGACACGACAAGTGTGGCTACAACCCTGGAAAAAATCAAGTGTCTAGAGTGTAATTTGTGGCCGCCAGGACAATTTATCCAGAAAAAATCCAGACTGATTTTTCACTCTCTCCCACTCTAGTGATGATGTCACGCACTCTAAACTCTGCTCGTTAGATGCAATACACACCCATTATAAAGTTGGATTTTGTTGAAAATCTTAATGATTTTAAAACTGCCAAATATCTGAAACTGTTGAAGATATCAAGAAGATGAGTCATACGAGAATAGATTAAAAGTTTGTCTACAATTTAAAAGAAAAATGGAGTCTGTGGGACGAAGTATGTGAAAGCAGTAGAGGTTTAAAGTAGTACAAAGTAGTACAAAGATTTTAAAAGTTTGAAGAGGTTTTCAATGTATTCCAATGGGGAAAAAATTGCAGAAAAAGTTAAATATTATAAAAAGTATAAATAGTATTAAAGAGAAAAGTCATAGCTGGAAAGTCCTGAAAAAGCTGAACATTTTGATACATGAATTTTTGAAATAGCACAAAGTGTGAAGGAGTAGTTAAACAAAAAAGAGTGGAAGACTCAGAATAATAAGTTTAAAGAAATAAAATGGCCGACGGGAAGAGTAATAGTGTGAATGCATTCTGCATTCACACTAATAACTAGAAAAAGTAAGCATTTCCTGCAGAAAATGCGTGTGAATGCAGAATGCAATGCCGAATGAGCTGAAGAAATTGTTGAAACAATGCTGAATGAGCTGAAGACATTGTTGAAAGAAAGAAAGAAAGAAAGAAAGAAAGAAAGAAAGAAAGAAAGAAAGAAAGAAAGAAAGAAAGAAGAGAGAAAAAGAAAAGAACAGAAGGAAAGAAATAAAATGGAAAGAGTAGAAAGAAAGAAAGAAAGAAAGAAAGAAAGAAAGAAAGAAAGAAAGAAAGAAAGAAAGAAAGAAAGAAAGAAAGAAAGAAAGAACATGGAAAGGGTAGAAGGAAAGAAAGAAAGTAAGAAAGAAAGAGAAGAATAGAGAATGAAAGAGAGACAGGGGTAGTAAGAAAGAAGGAAAGACATTGGGGTAGATACATGGAAAGAGAGATATACAGAGCGCAGTAGAAAGAAAGAAAGAAAGAAAGAAAGAAAGAAAGAAAGAAAGAAAGAAAGAAAGAAAGAAAGAAAGAAAGAAACAAACAAACAAACAAACAAACAAACAAAGTAAAAAGACAGAAATGGGGTAGAAGACAGAAAGAGAAAGAGAGAAGGAGATAGATAGATAGACAGACAGATAGATAGATAGATAGATAGATAGATAGATAGATAGATAGATAGATAGATAGATAGATAGATAGATAGATAGATAGATAGATAGATAGATAGATAGATAGATAGATAGATAGATAGATAGAAAGGACACATGTTAAATGCTGTGTACTATGTCCAAAGCTCCACCTCTAATTGTACTCCTATTTATAGAGGTGGAATGGTTAACCCTCCTGTTGTCCACCACCTGGGTCAAGGAATGAAGGAAGGGAAGTAGGAAGGAGGGAGGTAAGGAAGGAGAAATGGGAAGGAAGGACAAAAGGAAGGAAGGAGAAACGGGAAGGAAGGAAGGATAAAATGTAAGCTGGAAGGAAGGATAAAGGGGAAGGAAGAAAGGGAGGAAGGATGGATAAAAGGTAACCTGGAAAGAAGGTAGGAAGGAAGGAAGGAAGGAAGGAAGGAAGGAAGGAAGGAAGGAAGGAAGGAAGGAAGGAGAAAGGGGAAGGAAGGAAGGAAGATAGGAAGCAAGAAAGGACAGAAGGAAGTAAGGAAGGAAGGATAAAAGTTAAGCTGGAAGTAAGGAAGAAAGGAAGGAAGGAAAAAAGGTAAGCTGGAAAGAAGGGGGGAGAAAGGGGAAGGATGGAAGGAAGGAAGAAAGGCAGGAAGGAAGCATAAAAGGTAAGCTGGAAGGAAGGACAAAGGAAGGAAGGAGAAAGGGGAAGGAAGGACAGAAGAAAGGATACAAGGTCAGCTGGAAGGAAGGTATGAAGGAAGGAAGGGAGGAGAAGGGGGAAGGAAGGAAGGAAGGAATGAAGAAAGCATAAAAGGTAAGCTGGAAGGAAGGACAGAAGAAAGGATACAAGGTAAGCTGGAAGGAAGGAAGGAAGGAAGGAAGGAAGGAAGGAAGGAAGCTGAAACGTATAACTTGTAGTATGAGAGAATGAGGAGGAAGAAGAGAGAGGGAGAGGAGAAGAAGAGGAGGACAAGAAAGGACAGACGAGGAAGAGGCGGAGAAGAAGGAGGAGGAGAGAGGTAGAGAAGGAGGAGAGATGAGGATAAAATGAAGGAAGGAAGGAAGCTGAAACGTATAACTTGTAGTATGAGAGAATGAGTAGGAAGAAGAGAGAGGGAGAGGAGGAGAAGGAGGAGGAGAGAGGTAGAAGAGGAAGGAAGGAAGGAAGGAAGGAAGGAAGGAAGGAAGGAAGGAAGGAAGGAAGGAAGGAAGGAAGGAAGAAATTTTACTGGAAGGAAGTGTTGGAAGGAAGGTCAAATTGTCCTCCTCCAGGCAGAGAGACAGACAGACAGACAGAGAGAGAAACAGGCTGTGTAGAACAGTATTGTGTTTGTATATTTGCGCGACATGTGTGAGAATCTGTGTGTGTCTGTCTGTGTGAGTGTTTAATTCATTTCCTATAGACATCCTGTCAGTCTATTTTATCATATCTCTGTGTGAGGCTGTGTGTTAACGAGCGGGCAGGCAGCACCTGTACCTGTTCTATTTATAGACATTGATAACGAGCTGGCTGCTACAGCTGGCTACTGCACAGAGCAGAGCAGAGCAGAGTGGGATTTGAGGTTGGTGCAGCCTCCGCAAAACAGCCTATAAACAGAGAACCGTACCGCTTATCAGAGTGTGGATATGATTCATCCGGCAAGGAGACCTTCCTGAGCTGGCTGTGTGACTTACATGTTCGTACGACAAATAGTTTTCTAACCGTGGCAGTTTAGAAAAGAGGGTCATTTCTCCTGTTCTCAAAAAATCTGCTCCTACTTTTGTATTGGAGTCAATGAGCCAGTGGAGCAGGTCTAGCTGCACAAAGAGGCTCAGGCAGACAATTCTGTAAATCTGTCTGCTGTTTTGATCACATCATCAGAGACACGACAAGTGTGGCTACAACCCTGGAAAAAATCAAGTGTCTAGAGTGTAATTTGTGGCCGCCAGGACAATTTATCCAGAAAAAATCCAGACTGATTTTTCACTCTCTCCCACTCTAGTGATGATGTCACGCACTCTAAGCTCTGCTCGTTAGACGCAATACACACCCATTATAAAGTTGGATTTTGTTGAAAATCTTAATGATTTAAAAACTGCCAAATATCTGAAACTGTTGAAGATATCAAGAAGATGAGTCATACGAGAATAGATTAAAAGTTTGTCTACAATTTAAAAGAAAAATGGAGTCTGTGGGACGAAGTATGTGAAAGCAGTAGAGGTTTAAAGTAGTACAAAGTAGTACAAAGATTTTAAAAGGTTGAAGAGGTTTTCAATGTATTCCAATGGGAAAAAAATTGCAGAAAAAGTTAAATATTATAAAAAGTATAAATAGTATTAAAGAGAAAAGTCATAGCTGGAAAGTCCTGAAAAAGCTGAACATTTTGATACATGAATTTTTGAAATAGCACAAAGTGTGAAGGAGTAGTTAAACGCACAAAAAGAGTGGAAGACTCAGAATAATAATAACTAGAAAAAGTAAGCATTTCCTGCAGAAAATGCGTGTGAATGCAGAATGCAATGCCGAATGAGCTGAAGAAATTGTTGAAACAATGCTGAATGAGCTGAAGACATTGTTGAAAGAAAGAAAGAAAGAAAGAAAGAAAGAAAGAAAGAAAGAAAGAAAGAAAGAAAGAAAGAAAGAAAGAAAAGAACAGAAGAAAGAAAAAAAAAGAACAGAAGGAAAGAAATAAAATGGAAAGAGTAGGAAGAAGGAAAGAAAGAACATGAAAGGGTAGAAAGAAAGAAAGAAAGAAAGAAAGAAAGAAAGAAAGAAAGAAAGAAAGAACATGGAAAGGGTAGAGGGAAAGAAAGAAAGAAAGAAAGAAAGAGAAGAATAGAGAATGAAAGAGAGACAGGGGCAGTAAGAAAGAAGGAAAGACATTGGGGTAGATACATGGAAAGAGAGATATACAGAGCGCAGTAGAAAGAAAGAAAGAAAGAAAGAAAGAAACAAACAAACAAAGTAAAAAGACAGAAATGGGGTAGAAGACAGAAAGAGAAAGAGAGAAGGAGATAGATAGATAGATAGATAGATAGATAGATAGATAGATAGATAGATAGATAGATAGATAGATAGATAGATAGATAGATAGATAGATAGATAGATAGATAGATAGAAAGGACACATGTTAAATGCTGTGTACTATGTCCAAAGCTCCACCTCTAATTGTACTCCTATTTATAGAGGTGGAAAGGTTAACCCTCCTGTTGTCCACCACCTGGGTCAAGGAATGAAGGAAGGGAAGTAGGAAGGAGGGAGGTAGGGAAGGAGAAATGGGAAGGAAGGACAAAAGGAAGGAAGGAGAAACGGGAAGGAAGGAAGGATAAAATGTAAGCTGGAAGGAAGGATAAAGGGGAAGGAAGAAAGGGAGGAAGGATGGATAAAAGGTAACCTGGAAAGAAGGAAGGAAGGAAGGAAGGAAGGAAGGAAGGAAGGAAGGAAGGAAGGAAGGAAGGAAGGAAGGAAGGAAGGAAGCAAGAAAGGACAGAAGGAAGTAAGGAAGGAAGGATAAAAGTTAAGCTGGAAGTAAGGAAGAAAGGAAGGAAGGAAAAAAGGTAAGCTGGAAAGAAGGGGGGAGAAAGGGGAAGGATGGAAGGAAGGAAGGAAGGAAGGAAGCATGAAAGGTAAGCTGGAAGGAAGGACAAAGGAAGGAAGGAGAAAGGGGAAGGAAGGACAGAAGAAAGGATACAAGGTCAGCTGGAAGGAAGGTATGAAGGAAGGAAGGGAGGAGAAGGGGGAAGGAAGGAAGGAAGGAATGAAGAAAGCATAAAAGGTAAGCTGGAAGGAAGGACAGAAGAAAGGATACAAGGTAAGCTGGAAGGAAGGAAGGAAGGAAGGAAGGAAGCTGAAACGTATAACTTGTAGTATGAGAGAATGAGGAGGAAGAAGAGAGAGGGAGAGGAGAAGAAGAGGAGGACAAGAAAGGACAGACGAGGAAGAGGCGGAGAAGAAGGAGGAGGAGAGAGGTAGAGAAGGAGGAGAGATGAGGATAAAATGAAGGAAGGAAGCTGAAACGTATAACTTGTAGTATGAGAGAATGAGTAGGAAGAAGAGAGAGGGAGAGGAGGAGAAGGAGGAGGAGAGAGGTAGAAGAGGAAGGAAGGAAGGAAGGAAGGAAGGAAGGAAGGAAGGAAGGAAGGAAGGAAGGAAGGAAGGAAAGAAGGAAGGAAGGAAGGAAGAAAGGAAGGAAGGGAAAAATCAAATCTCTCCTCCTCCAGACAGACAGGCAGACAGACAGACAGACAGAGAGAGAAACAGGCTGTGTAGAACAGTATTGTGTTTGTATATTTGTGTATTTGCGCGACATGTGTGAGAATCTGTGTGTGTCTTTCTGTGTGAGTGTTCCATTCATTTCCTAAGGACATCCTGTCAGTCTGTTTTATCATATCTCTGTGTGAGGCTGTGTGTTAACGAGCGGGCAGGCAGCACCTGTACCTGTTCTATTTATAGACATTGATAACGAGCTGGCTGCTACAGCTGGCTACTGCACAGAGCAGAGCAGAGTGGGATTTGAGCTCGGTGCAGCCTCCGCAAAACAGCCTATAAACAGAGAACCGTACCGCTTATCAGAGTGTGGATATGATTAATCCGGCAAGGAGACCTTCCTGAGCTGGCTGTGTGACTTACATGTTCGTACGACAAATAGTTTTCTAACTGTGGCAGTTTAGAAAAGAGGGTCATTTCTCCTGTTCTCAAAAAATCTGCTCCTACTTTTGTATTGGAGTCAATGAGCCAGTGGAGCAGGTCTAGCTGCACAAAGAGGCTCATGCAGACAATTCTGTAAATCTGTCTGCTGTTTTGAGCACATCATCAGAGACACGACAAGTGTGGCTACAAACCTTGAAAAAATCAAGTGTCTAGAGTTTAATTTGTGGCCGTGAGGACAATTTATCCAGAAAAAATCCAGACTGGTTTGTCACTCTCTCCCACTCTAGTGATGATGTCACCCACTCTAAGCTCTGCTCGTTAGACGCAATACACAACCATTATAAAGTTGGATTTTGTTGAAAATCTTAATGATTTAAAAACTGCCAAATATCTGAAACTGTTGAAGATATCAAAAAGATGAGTCATACGAGAATAGATTAAAAGTTTGTCTACAATTTAAAAGAAAAATGGAGTCTGTGGGATGAAGTATGTCAAAGCAGTAGAGGTTTAAAGTAGTATGAAGATTTTAAAGGTTTGAAGATGCTTTCAATGTATTCCTATGGGGAAAAATTTACAGAAAAAGTTTAATAATTTAAAAAGTATAAATAGTTGAAAAGAGAAAAGTCATAGCATAAATGTCCTGAAAAAGCTGCACGTTTTGATATATGAATTGTTGAAATAACAAAGTATGAAGGAGGAGTTAGATGCCAAAAAACGGCGGAAGACTCAGAATAATAAAAAGTTTAAAGAAATAAAATGGCCGACAGGAAGAGTAATAGTTTGAATGCTTTCAGCATTCACACTAATAAAAAGTTTAAAGAAATAAAATGGCCGACGGGAAGAGTAATAGTGTGAATGCATTCTGCATTCACACTAATAAGTATAAAGATTTGAATAACAATAGTGTGAATGCATTCTGCATTCACACTAATAATAATAAGTATAAAGAAAATGGCCGACCAGAAGAACAATAGTGTGAATGCATTCTGCATTCACACTAATAAGATGAAGTTTAAAGAAACAAAATGGCCGACCAGAAGAACAATAGTGTGAATGCTTTCAGCATTCACACTAATAAAATGGCCGACGGGAATAACAACTAGAAACTAGCCTGACTCTCGCCAGACCCTTGTAGTTCCGCAAAGCTCCAGCAGAGGCGCTACGCTCAGCTTCACACAAGGGTCTGGACTCGAGGCCAATGCAAACTCCTGCACGGGAGCAAAAAATAATGAACCAATCAGGATCGCCGGGCGGGACTTTCGATTCAAACAACAATGGCGGCTCGCAGCGAGGAGTCGTGCTTTAGCATTGATTCTGCTATTTCAACTGTTTTGTCGAATCTATCGACTATTAATTCTTTTAAAGACGAACAGAGAACTGTTTTAAAGACATTTATTGGTGGCAAGGATGTTTTCGCTCTTCTTCCGACCAGGAAGTGGCAAGTGGTTTATCCAATCACATGCAAGGATTTTTTTTACAAGGCCCCGCCTTCTGAAATACATCGCCTATGGAGCAGTCCCAGACCCTTGTGTGGAGCTCAGCGTAGCTTTGCGGAATACAAGGATCTGGCGAGAGTCAGGCTAACTAGAAACAGCATTTTCTGCAGAAAATGCGGGTGGAAGCTGAAAGCCATTGCTGAATAAGTTGGCGTAGACATGCAAGTAACATGTCCAAGGGAGAATTTGAACCCATGACCTTGTGAGTGATAGTCTGAGGCACTAACCACATGGCTACAGAGGACCTGACTTGTCCTCGGCTTTATACTGTCAAGATTCAAAGACTGTCCAATGACAGCTGAAGAGTTTGAATGAAAAGTCAAGATACTATGTGACATAACAGAGACTTTGCATCTAGTTAGATGGAAAGAAAGCAAGAAAGCTTGAAACAACATGACAGAGGCTGGTTTCGAACCCACAACCTCATGATCTCCAATCATTCACTCTACCACTCTGCCACAGAGAGCATGCTCATACCTGTTGTCAGTGTGATAACAAACACCTGTAACTAATTGAAGGCGGGGGAGGAGAGGTTAATTCTGCCGGTCACAGGGGGCAGTGCAGGACAAGAAATGATGGATAAGAATAATTTAAGTGCTTTACATTTCTCTGCTGTGTAAAGTTCCAGTGCAAATCAATATGAGTGCAGTAGTAGAAACATGTAAGATTGAAAGAGGTTAAGAGACACAACATAACATCATCACCCATCCTGGATTCAAACCAGGGACCTTTGCGCTGTAAAGCAGGTACATTAACCCCTAGTGTACCACGAGAGTTGGTAATGGAATGCCACAGAGAGCATACTGATGCTGATGTGACACTGATCAACGTGATAACAAACACCTGTAACCAAGCAAATGTAATCACTGTGTCTCTTAACGACCACCTGAAACCAAGGTGGTAACGGAGGGGAGCAGAATTCAACACAACATAACAACAATACGCAACTGGGATTTGAACCAGGAATCTGTGAGTTGCAAAGCAGGCACCTTAACCCCTACACTACAGACAGAGTTGGTCAGAGAAAGACAGGTGGTGAATTTCATGCACTACACAGAGGAGAGCAGAGCAGAGTAGGATTTCAGCTGAATTGCAGAAAAAGTTAAATATTGTAAAAAGGATAAATAGTATGAAAGAGAAAAGTCATAGCATAAAAGTGTTCAAGAAGCTGCACATTTTGATATATGAATTGTTGAAACAGCACAAAGTATGAAGGAGTAGTTAGGTGCGCGGAAGACGTAAGAATAAGTATAAAGAAACAAAATGGCCGACCTGAACAACAATAGTGTGGAAGCTTTCAGCTTCCACCCTAATAAGTATAGGACAGACTGCCGGGCACTCGTCCCTACAGCTATTTCATAGCTGTTGGGTCGAGTGCCCTGGCGATGGCCGGTGCCCTAATAATAAAAAACTGCTGCAGCTTGCATTTTCATCACTTGGCTACTGATTTTCAGCACAATATCAAACGTGATAAGACAGTAGTAGAACTATGCACCAGCAGCAGCAACTGTGTCAGTGGGCACACAGGTGTTATTATACTAGTGATGACTATGGTAAAGTTAATTTTCAACTCGACCAAATGACTAGATGAAACTGAAATAAAATACCAAATCAGGCTGGACATCCAGGCAGGCAGAGATGATAACTGTGTAGAAAACTAATTAAAACTCATCACAAACATAAACAGCGCCGGTGTAGTGCGCATTTCACATTAAACAAGCTAGCAAGCAGAAATATGTGCTAGCGAGCTACCGCAAATCAAACGTCTCTCCACACAAAACGGCATAATTAATAAAAAAAAAAAAAAGGTAGGCCTACAGGCTAATGTTATCTTTATATTGCGACTTCCTCTTCTCCTCTTCTTTTCTTCTCTTTCGGTTCTGCGCACCCGACGGCTTAGACGGCCTTTTCATCTCGTAAATAACAAAAGCATCACCTGTCTGTGACCTGACGTCTGAGCCCAGCTCTGACCCTGAGGTGCGCAGTGATGATTCAGCAGCTGCAGCACCACATTTTAGGAACATCATTGTTTATTCATTTCTTAATATTTGTTATTTTCAAAAGAGAACACACAGAGGAGGGCGACTGGTCATAGAAAATTATTTTTATTTTTATTGTTTTGATTTTTTTTTCTGCTGGAGGGGCGCCTCGCGGCGCCCCTCCAGCAGATGGCGCTCTAGGCGACCGCCTATATCGCCTATGCCTAGAGCCGGCCCTGCAGAGCTGCGTATGGACCATGGTATGGACCAGAGCACCGGGCCGTCTCCCCGCTGAGTTAACCCGTCATCAACGACTACGGGAGCCCTTTTAGCTCAAACTTGTTGAGTTCGCCTGGCAGTTGGGTCGCACCAGAGTGCGGTTGCTTTCAGACATCAATGTGTGCACCAGAGTTCGCAGGTTGCAGGTGTGAAAGCACCCTTAATTAATTTATCAGTCGGATTGTTTCTTGAGACACCACGCAACCCCTCTGAATGGTCCACTGATGCATCCACCGATAACCCTGCAGTTGACCAGTTCCAGCCATTTCCCCCTCCACAAAAGCACTTCCTCCACGTCCGTCTATTATGATATGATGCTGATGTGCCAAAAGATTAAGTATCTCCTTGTTTGTGAAACCATCCTACAACTCCACAAAATCTTCCACGGCCCTCATTTCACCAACTGCCAACTCAACAAGTTTGAGCTAAAAGGGCTCCCGTAGTCGTTGATGACGGGTTAACTCAGCGGGGAGACGGCCCGGTGCTCCGGTCCATACGCAGCTCTGTCTCCACAAACGATCGAAGCAGCAGCAGCAGCAGCGGAGCAGCCGGTCGGTGCGTGTCCGCTGAGTCCGTTGTGTCCGCGGGTGGAGCCGGAGCAGCTGATTACCGAGCAGCAGAGGTCCACCTGTGTTTAACGTTTAACCGGGAACTAACGGGACCGAGACATATACCGCGCTATAACTGGCTCTTCAGTCATCATGAAAGCTTTTTTTTGTGACCATGAAAAGTTTTATCAATCAGCGCTTCCAGAGTTCAACCGGTAGTCATGGAGACATGACGCTACAAGTTTGGACCAAGACCAAGCAACCGCACTAACTGAAAAATGAAATAATGTAGGCCCTATCATTTTAACATCTGGTTTGCATACAGGTTAGCTCAGTGAGCAGAACAGTTTATTAAACACATACGACATAACCTGTTCACCTTTTCTCGTCTCAATGTACTTCCGTTTTACTTCGACTTTTTTTCTCATAAAATTATGACTTTATTCTCATAAATTACGACTTTATTCTCGTAATATTATGACTTTATTCTCATAAATTACGACTTTATTCTCATTAATTACGACTTTATTCTCATTAATTATGACTTTATTCTCATAAATTACGACTTTATTCTCGAAGTTAATGATTTTTTTTTTCCTTAATGTGGCCCTAATACTCCGTCGTAGTAGAAAGACTGTATGATCAACTTCTTAATGTAGCTGTCATCTACTCTGCTGCAAATCACTAACTAATAAATATCATATATAAATTGAAGCCACAAGCGGTGAGGATTGGGCCCTTGCTCACCCATGCAACCGTGGGGGCCTGCAGGGGCTGTGGCGTGATCGCAAGAAGGGAGAAAAAATCTTGCAGGAGTGAAAAAAAAACAATGTTTCGTTCATCCACCAGGTGGTGCTTCATACGAAACCAGATGGGCAGATGTGTTCAGGGGCAATCTTTCATCACACATGTGAATTTTGGAGCAAATCAGACAATGCATGAAGGAGTTGATGGTTCATCCACCAGGAGGCAGTAGGATCGTAACTAAACATGCCTTGGTGCTTTTAGGGGCAGATGTCATCACGTGAAGTTTTGAGCAAATCGGGCATGTCAATGTAAAATTTGGGACTTTCTATTTCCACTAGGGGGCGACAAGAGTGAGATTGCCTATGAGCTTATGAAGGCAAGGCTGCCATGCCGCCACATGGTCACCATACTTGTAGCTTCGCAGTGTTCACTATTTAGGTTCACCAACTTGTTCTGCATGTTTTAGAAGTGGAATGTTGTTGATAGGGTCAACTGTGTGTCATCAGTACATGTAAAAGTAAAACATGGTCACTTCCTGTTACCACCGTGGGTGCTATGAGTTAAATGGGAAGTTAATATATTGGGATGTTCAAGGGGGAGCCATTGTCATGTCCAGGCAGTTTGCAGTTGCTACGATTAAGTATGTGGGAGTGAGAGCCATTCGTATGTAGATGGCAAGCAACAAAAATCACAAAAATTCATTTAGCTGTAGCAGCCACGCTCTATGACCTATATACCTGCAGAGCACAATGTTGGGTCAATATGGAGTCTTGATGATGTGTAAACAACTTGAAGATGATTGAGTAAAATCTCTAGTTCGTTAAAATACAGTGTGGAAATGGCCAAAACGACACCATGATCAAAAATTAAATCAAAATGGTCAGTTGAGATTTTACCATGACGTTAAGACTTCTTTGTGTGTCTTGTCATGATGAATGTGTATACCAAATTTTGTTTGCCTACGACAAAGTAACCCCAATGCAGGAGGATTTTTGAAAGTTTCCAGGGGGCGCTATTTCACAATTTGGGTCCACCCATCTGAACCCTATCAGTTGTAAATTTTGGGCCCGCCAAGCCCGCAAAAATGCAAATCCTTTTTGCATAATAAAAAAACCCAGCACAATTTCAATAGGGCCTTCACCGGGCGAGTTGCAGTTGCCGCTCGTGCCCTAAACATACATTCATAGTCATAACCTGGTTTTTTACGTATCCAGCCCCCCTTGGATCGCTTTGGATCAATTCATAAAACTTATTAGAAAAAAAAAAAAAAATTTAATCAAACAAACCTAATTAAACAAACCTTTTTCCTACCGCGACTTTATCACGCGAGATTACGCGCGAGGTTTTGACTGGTCCAGATGTGCATTGTATGAGGCGCGCGTTGATTCGCCGCAGGAAGGACAGAGCCGGGGGGGGCTTGCCTGCATGCAGACTCCAAAACATAAACAGCCCCCTGGTACCGCTTCGGCGATTTCAGGTAGCGGACGGGCCGGGGTTGGGTGGTGAAAGAGGGGTGGGCTTATGCAAGTAGCCTCCGCCGGTGAGGTCACCGTAGGAGCAGAATCAAATTCTCGTGCTTTAGGAAGGCACACCATTGTGTGCTATTCCTGTTCGGAGAAAGAGCCGAAGCGAAAAAACGGCGCCACTTTCAAACTCCAGCTTTTCAGGCAAGTTTCAACTGAGGTCAAACACCAATATGCATGTTTTAACAAGAGAAATTGTGATTTCCGGGTGATGACTCCTTTAAACAACCCTGTCTCACACAAGTACTGAAAATATGAACGATGAAATTTACATAGTATACAGTATTTAAAGGCTGGGTAGGCAGCTTTTTTTTGACAGTATTAGGCAAAAACTTACACAATAACCTTGAGGATAATGTAAATGAAGTGATGTGAAAAAAGATCAGACGTCTGCGTCTCCCCTAGGCTCTGTTTTCAGCCTGCAAAGAAATCTACCCGTGACGGTAGATTTTGACCAATCACAGAGCAGCAGCTCTTATTCGTATTATTTTACACGAAATATAAATACTATGTTATCGTTCATGTGTTCAAAAAGGTTTTTCTTACCCGTGACTCGGACATTATGGAGGATAACATTGAAAAAAGGAAAAGAAAGAAGCTTCGGCAAGTTGGTTGGTTAGGGAGGAGGACAGAGAAGCTGCCCGGCCGATGAGCTCAGCTCCCCGGCTGCAGCCTCTGTGACGAGCCGCTGCTGCCGCTCGTGTGTGGCTCTGCACTCCTCCGACAAAAGTCGGAACAATACTTACAGACGTTATTAGGAAAAACTGACCACAGATTGGGAATCTAAGCCGTCACTTTCTCGCATGAAAAAATATTAAAACGTAAGAAAGTGACGGACTGGCGGAGGGGATGAGAACCGTGTGGACTCAACTCAAGGCTTTTTTCTAGATTTCTGCCTACCGAGCCTTTAATTTTTCACTCTTGAATTCTGGCTCTTATGGTGCTCGTATAGAGCTTTATCTGAAGACTGTGGCCCCTGAAGTCAGACACAGCTAAAGAGTCATAGAAAAAGATCTTCGTCTCCTTATGTTACAGCCTTTCAATAACTAAATCAGATGTTTTAATCAGGTCAAATGGATGGAAAGTGAAGAAAAATCCATCAAAATTCTAATCTGTCTTTGAGTATATTTATTTCTACAATGTGTTGTAGCCTATAATTATTATCGTTATTGAGTAATTTAGGTAACATTCAGAAGGCTGACTTAATTTCCTCTTTATCTCTTCATCAGGATGAAACAACACTTTCGGACAGTTTTCCTGTTTGAGAAGGAGTCCTGTTCTGCCTTCATCAATGAGTTCAAGGAGCGACAGCCCCGGATGCTTCAGTGTCTGGAGCAGCTAGAGGAGTGTGCTGTTCAGCTTGACAGGATGAATCTGGGGTCAAAGATCTCCAGTGTGACAGGACGCTCAGTGGCGGCGGTAGGGAATGTGCTGTCCATTGTTGGTTTGGCGTTAATTCCTGTAACAGCAGGAGTGTCTCTGGGTCTGACCATCGCAGGAAAAAGCCTGGGGATCACTAGTGGAGTCAATAGTGTTGTCACCGCAGCCACAGAGCTCGGGGTGAACACTACACAACAACAGGAGGCGAATGAAGTCTTGAAGGTCTTAACAGAGGATGTGCAGGTTCTTCAAGCTTGTCTGAAGGAAGTGATCAAAGAAACTTTCACCAAAATAGACCTAAACAATATCAATATAATGATGGATGTGTTCAACGTTCTTCGGAAAGCATGTGGTAATGTATTAAGCATTTGTTCACTTATTCGTAAAAACTCTGATGCTAAGTCGTTCCAAAATGGACAGGGTCAGTCAACAGCCAAAGGGTCTCTGGCTCTCTCCAAGTCGGCCAGGGCAGGTTTCATTGCACTCAACTCTATTTTCCTGGTCATGGATATCATCTCCATCTGTAAAGACAGCATCAGTCTGGCCAAAGGCAGTGAAACCGAAGTCTCACAATTCATCAGAGCCAGATCTGCTCTGTGGAGCTGTGAGATACATTCATGGCAGAAGATCCACGACTCTCTGTGTGAAGGTCTGCAGACGTCAGAGAGAAACAAAGCTCTCCTGGAGGCGCCATTTTATCCAGAGGAAGAAGAAGAAGACACAAAAGCGGAAATGGCAGCTGATGAGGTGGATGAAATGATGTCAAAGGCTGTGTTCAAAATTACCCCCTATCACGGATTTAGTGCGCTGAAAACGGCTCCGTTTCGTATCGTTCCGTTATTATCTCATCGCGTGGTGGTTGTGTAGGTTACAACGTGTCCACAAAAGCTCTTTGGAGTTTTGGGATTTTGTATTTGATGAGTTTAATGAGGGAAACCAAGAAATTCCCTTAGCCTCCATAGCATAGCCCTGAGCAGCCTGCTGCTGCGCTCTGCCGTACTAAAAGTAGCTTACACCGACAATTAAAGGTAATGAACCTACTGCTATGACTATAGCGATTATGGCAATGGGCCAATTTGCCAAAATGTTGAACTATCCCTTGAAGTGTTGCTCATTTCATTTTATAAACGGGCTGCACCAGTTGGTCTGTAGCCAAGCTAATGCAGCTAACGGAGCTATCAGAGCTAACAGGTAAACAGATGCACGTGTGCTCGGAGCGGTGCCTGCACAGCTGATAATGATGTCGCATTTTTGGCAGGTTTTTGCTTGCTTTATATTCTATGGTATCATCACAACATCCTGCAAATGCATTTTTGGAGGAGTGTGCTGTTCAGCTTGACAAGATGAATCTGGGGTCAAAGATCTCCAGTGACAGGAAGCTCAGTGGGGGCAGTCGGAGGTGTTCTTTCCATTGTTGGTTTGGCGTTAATTCCTTTCACAGCAGGTCTGTCTCTGGGTCTGACTATAACAGGGGCGGGAATGGGAATCGCCAGTGGAGTCAACAGCGCTGTCACCACAGCCACGGAGCTCGGGGTGAACGCTACACAACAAAAGAAAGCAAATTAAGTCTTTAAGGTCTTCATGGAGGATGTGCAGTTTCTTCAAGCTTGTCTGGAGGAAGTGATCAATGAAGCTGTCTCCGAAATAGAACTAAACAAGATCAATAGCTGTGTCCCAATTCAGGGTCTGCATCCTTCGGAGGATCCAGCCTTCGCGGCCTCCGAAGCCGTAGCCTCCGGAGGCTCCTCCGGAGGCTGCATCAACCGTCGGTAAATGGGACGGTCTACCCTTCGGCGCATTTCCTGATTGCATCCGAATGTAAACAACGGCCGAACGTAAACAACAGCCTAACGTTAAACATTTGAATGTGGCGCTTGCAACGGCTCTTCCGCTCCTCACTTTTTAAATAAGTAGTAAAAAATACAAGGGCAGTTATCATTAATATACTAATAAACAAACTATTGAACAGCAGCCAGGGGGAGGCTAAGTGAATAGAGAATAAAGAGCAGAGTGATACGTTTTCATAGTTTTTTTTTTTTAATTATTTGAGTCAAGTGCTTTGCCTCAGCTCCTCACCTGGCTGACTGTGCGGTCAGCAGAGCCCGGCTCAGCCGGCGACCGCGCCTCCAAGCCGGCTGCCTGTCGCCGGCAGCAGAGCCGAGTTACCGTGGCTGCAGCACAGCTGCTACGTCCGACAGCTAGCGGCTAGGTTGCTAATAACAACACCGGTGTGCAAAGCATCTTGGGATACGGGAGGCCGCGAAGGATGGTAGCGATGCATCCTCCGAATTCAGGGGAAAGGAGGACGCATTTGAAGGCTGCATTTGGAGGATCCTTCGATTTTGGACGAATTGGGACAGCCTTCGCGCAGCTCTGTGACGTAATCGGCCTTCAAATGCGCACTTCGAAGGATGCAGCCCCTGAATTGGGACACAGCTAATATGATGATGGGTGTAGGGATGGTTCTTGGGAAAACTGGCAGTATTGGAACACGTATTTGTTCACTTGTTCTTGATGCCTCTGATGTTAAGTCTGTGGGTGTGGCAGCTGAAGAAATCACACAAAGTGGTAAGGCAGCAGTCAATGGGTCTCTCGCTCTCTCCAAGTCGGCCAGGGCAGGTTTCATCGCACTCAACGCTCTTTTCCTGGGCGTGGATGTCTTCTTCATCTGTAAAGACAGCATCAGTCTGGCTAAAGGCAGCGAGACCAAAATCTCACAGTTCATCAGAGCCAGATCTGCTCTCTGGAGGTCAGAGATAGATTCATGGCAGAAGATCCACGACTCTCTGCGTGAGGGCCTCCAGAAATCAGAGGAAAATGAAGATCTCCTGGAGACGCCATTTTATCCAGAGGAGGAAGAAGAAGACACAAAAGAGGAAACAGCAGCTGATGAGGTGGATGACGTCAAAGAGCAACAAAGCTCTCCTGGAGGCGCCATTTAATCCAGAAGAGGAGGAAGAAGAAGAAGAAGAAGAAGTAGAAGTAGAAGAAGAAGAAGAAGAAGAAGAAGACACAAAAGAGGAAACAGCAGCTGATGAGGTGGATGAACAGACGTCAAAGAGAAAAAATATGCGCGAGGTGCCAGTATCTTATACAGTGTCAAGCCTCGTCCTTGATAGACGTCATGTTCTCTCGTTTCTTGTATTTTTTCTTCCTGTTTTATTTTGCTGTGCTTACTTTCTCCTCTCGTTTCACGTGTCTTGACTTCCTGCCCCCGAGTTCTCCCAAGCAGCCCTGCCCTAAATGTTTGTACATGTGTCTTTGTCGCTCCTTCCCTTTGTCTATTTAGGTGTATAGGCGTCCCAGTTATCAAGTCTTGTCTTCGACGTCTTCCTTAACTTCCTGCTCAATACCAATAAACCTGGTTCTGTTGCTTACCCCTGAGTCGAGCTCTTGAGTCCTGGCACCATAGCTGTCAGATCTTTTTATATATGAACCAGTGCTTCTGCTTTGGTCTGAAGTTAACCCAGCTTTATGAATACATGTAGATGATATGTTTTTTGATTATCATCATGATCACATGTTTCAAATCACAGTTCACTTGATAATAAATGTAAGTAGAAAATCAAAGTACTGTCTGTTAAAAATCTATTTCGACTACTATCTGTATCAATCATATGTATAATTCAATTTACATTTTTTTCTTGCACACCTGAATAAAAAAGTAAAGATGCAAATTGTTTGTGTCCCTGGAAGCACTTCTGTTGAGTTGTGAGTTTTGTTGTTAATGTGTTGTCAAACTGATGAATTTGTAGCAAATTTGTGTCTTTGCAAGTTGAAGTGGTTTGAGCTCTCAGGGCCACCGTACATCATGGACGTCACACTTGATTCTGTTTCCCTGAATCTTTGTCACTTCTTGTAAACCCACAGGAGTTAATCTTTGTATTGTACTGTAGATGTTAATCTGGTCTGACCTGTCTGTTTGCACCTCAAGGATGACAACAGCAAACAGTTACAAACCTCATTAAGGTTACTCAGTCCAACTGCAGCTAAAACAGCAATCACTGATAAACTCAACACTTTCCACAAATCAACGAAAACCATTGTCCTTTAATAAAAAGAAATAAAATATTCTATTCTTTCTATCCCCCGCCCAGGCCCTCTTTCTATTCTTTCTATTCTTTTGCAGAGTTTATGGGATGAGATTTTCTATCTTGATTCTCCTGTGTTCTCCCACATCACATCGAAAATATTATTGTGACAATCTTGGTGCACTGTTAAAAATCTGACAGATAAAATCTCAAAGTCTGTGACTTGAATCTGAAACCATCAGAGTTTGTTCATCTGTTAATTTCTCTTTGGCAGGCTGAATTAAATGCTGGACACCAGTTTTGGCCTCCTTCTACTGTATGCCTCTGCCTTATCAATACCTGCTACAAAGAACTGATCATAAAATGATAAATATTTACTGAAGTCAAAGCCTGGAATCTGTAAGGTGCAGGAACTCAGTGTCGTGGAGAAATGACAATAAAAGTAAGTAACACCTGATAAGTGATTTTTTTTTCAGCCTCTTCAGTCCAAATCAAGTTCAGCACAATACACAGGTGTTTTCTGAGCTTGTTTGGATTTTATTTCTTCATTGTCCTCAATAACAAATGGAAGACTTCTCACCGAGAAGAGAAAATGTCTGGAAGGTAAAGTTTGACTGCTGCTTTTAAACAGAGTGAGCGCTTCTACTTGCACACAAACTTGGCTTCCGCTACAAAACAAGGTTGAAATATAGACTTATTTAAAATTTTCGGGACAATTTCACATTTCGGGGCTTCAATACAAGACGGGCATTACGTACCAGCCGCATGGAGGTATTTGGACAGTTGGACAGTTGGTGTCCATTTGCAACCGTTATATGGACATGCACTGCTACGCCGAGACCCCCTATAACTCAGAGAAGACAGAGGACTCTGAAACTCCTCCCAGCCCTTAGTCGACATCAGGGTGAGTAGATAATGAGTGAAATTTTAATTTTGGGTGAACTATCCCTTTAAAGCTTAACAAACTTGTTGGGCAGGAAAAGTGACATTTATTGTTATTGTTCAAGCACGATCATAAGATAAGGTTTAAAAACTGGAACATCTTGACAGTTGGCAGATTGTTGAACAGGAGGAGTTCCTGATGGAAATATCTGTTGTTGGAAATTAAACAAAACAAGACCCACATGTTTTGGGGTGTCTCGCGTGTCTCATGCAAATTCAACCTCGGTGCTTCTTAACATAAGAGGATCATTGGTAAAAATCACAAGGAGCTCCAGTCGACCCTGTCTGAACCACCACGACTCCTGAGATTATAAATCTGCCCTCCAACCTCAGATCTCCCTCAGTGGGTCTAAAAAACAGTGGGCGACAGCTACATGAAAACCATAGGAAAGGTTAGGAGTCTGGTTATAAGGGTGGTAACCACATCCTACCCTTCCAAACCTGTTTTCTCATTACAATAATGTCTTTGTTAAGTTATCTGTGATGCATCTTATCTGCTGCTTCACAGGAACACATGGCAGTCAGAGCTGACATTCGTCATCACTGCTGTGTGCCAGAAGTTTCTTCTTGGTAAAATGAAGTGAAACGTTGAATGCTTAGTGAGTCTCCTCCCAAAGTCTGAGCAGTTATAAAGAGAAGTGAATTCATGTTCTGCTGTCTTTGACGGACCTGTGAAAAGGTAAGTGAACACACTTTCTGTTTTAATTCACTGATTAAATTGTACCACACACTAAATAATGTAAAACCTGTAAAGATATACCAATGAAACACAACTCCTGGTTTCAGTCTGAACATTTACATCTACAAACCTTGATTAATAGTTTCCTATTTATTTTTTCAGTCTTTGAACTAAGCTAAACACAACAGTTACAGTAACACGAACATGATCATGTACCACGGCACCACCCGGGCAAATGCCAGGTCGATCGAAGCCTCAGGTTTTCGTCAGTCTTCAGATGGGATGCTCGGCCGTGGCGTCTACCTCAGCAGAGAATTTGAGAAAGCCAGCCGCTATCCCATTGATCACCCTAAGTCTGACAGGGCCGTCATTAAGGTTTCTGTCAAGATGGGAAAAGTGAAACGCATTGATCGTCAGGGCCACCCACTACAGAAGACCTGGCATGACCATGGATACGACACTGCCTGGGTGCCGCCCGACTGCGGGATGGTGAAGAGCGGTTTGGAGGAGGATTGTGTCTGGGACCCCAAGAGAATCAAGATCATTGAAATCATCTACCCTTTCCCAGATGAAGTCGAACAACAGTAAGTGAGTTCAGCTTCCCAGAATGGGTGTTTAACACAACAGGAGAGGACCAGCAATGGTAACATATAACCTGGGCTTGCAACTATTATCTAATCACTATTAAAAATTATAATACATTACATTACTCAGTTACTAAAAAGAAATAGTACGATAAACAAATTACAGTAACACTGTTCCTGACAAATAAAAGCAGATTAATCCTGGTGTTTTCAGGCCTGAACAAAGCTGTAGCAACATTTCTCCCTCTCTGTGGCCTGTGAAGGTTTCTATTCACTCAGGTCATAGTTCTCTGAGAAACAGGAATTTAAGTCAAGTCGACTTTGTTGTAGATTCTTGAAGGCATTGACATTAGAGGTGAAAGGTGAAATGTCCTCAAGAACCTACAACTGTTCTAAACTGAAGAAGTCAACTTTCTAATCAGGACTCAGTCTGCCCACATGTGTACTGTATGTACTTAATTTTGTGGCTTGACTCTATTGTTTCATTTGTAGTGAATAGTTTTTTGCATTTAATAATCTATCTATCTTTACAGTAATAAACCTCTCTCTTACAGGCATGACAGACGCAGGGAACGTCGTCAGATCCAGCAAGGACTCGATCTATTGGGGGCTATGTTTCAGGATCGATTGTTTTTTTGAAGAACTGGCATCCAGTTTGCAGCAGTGGCTCTCCAGCAGGTGACATAACCCTTTCACCGTGCCTTCATAAGAATTGTGAAGCTCATACCTCATGTTGTACCTGAGGATATTATAAGTGTAGCCCTCCCCACCAACTCTATTTTATTACAGCATTGTCATGGTAAACCCCTCGTACCTGATGACACCTTGAGCATGGGAGCTGAATTGGAGGGAGTCCACGAAAATATTTACCTTTTAATGTATTTACTTCAACTAGAACGTATGACTCTTACTAGGGTGCAGAGAGGCCTGGTTAGCTTATTTTTATAGCTACATTGTCACTAAACATTAATACTCCCATGCACCTTTAACACACTATTGCCCAAATAACACACACATTCAAATAAACACTTGTGACTGAGAATTCACGTTGCAACAAGAAATAGTTTTTATTACACAGAGAGGAAAAAAATACCCTTTGAGTCCATAAAACAAAATAAAAATACCCGGGATTTTGTAAGTCAGTTATGGTACCATATCGTTGGTGCGCATGTTGAGTTGGAGCTCATGTATCCTTGTGAAAGTGTTTCTTAGTACTCACGAATAACCACAAACCCTGTTATGCCGAGAACTGCATGCCCGCCGAGAAATGCATGCACGTCGCGGGAGCGCGCACAGCTGAAGGGAAACTACCGTAAGGATTTCAGAAGGCGTGGAACACGCGTGTTTTAAGCGTGGGATTTCAGATAGTTCGGCTAAAACAATATTTTTGAATGTGGAAAAAGAATGTGGGGTATCATCCACACTGTCAAGGTCGATCAAATAAAGTAAGCTGGTGCTGGAAAGACCCTTTGATTCCTGTCATTCTTTGATTTGAAGTCTCACATGCATTATTCCGCGGAACTGATTGCTGCTGCTGAATAATGCTATTTATGCCTCACTAACAATGAAATGCACACAGCCAAAACAGCCTAAAATATGAGCTGGTAAATAACATGTGATTCAAAGATATCCAGCCATAAAGTTACAGGGTGGATGCATTTTTCGGCAGAGCTGTACAGTGAGCTGCCGAAAAGTGCATGCCCCTGTTTTTCCAGGCTAGAAGATTAGCACATGTATGAAATTCACACTGTTAATTTATATTTGTGACGTGTCATCATCCCAGCTGGTGACAATTTGGAAGTGTATGTGCATATAGTGAGGGTCTACTCTAAAGAAATATCCAGGGCTGTACACTGTACAGCACAGAACACTGTGTGTAATATAGGCTTCCCATAGAAAGGAATGTATGGTCTATGTTTGTGTTACTGTGAATTTAAGGCTGAGCCCCACCTGAGAAAGGAGATGCACTTCTCGGTAGCTCACTGTACAGCTCTGCCGAATAACGCATCCACCCTTTAACTTTATGGCTGGATATCTTTGAATCACCTGGTTTTTACCAGCTCATATTTAAGGTGTTTTGGCTAAACAGTGTGAATTTCATACATGTGCTAATCTTCTAGCCTGGAAAAACAGGGGCATGCACTTTTCGGCAGCTCACTGTACAGCTCTGCCGAATAATGCATCCACCCTGCAACTTTATGGCTGGATATCTTTGAATCACATGTTATTTACCAGCTCATATTTTAGGCTGTTTTGGCTGTGTGCATTTCATTGTTAGTGAGGCATAAATAGCATTATTCAGCAGCAGCAATCAGTTCCGCGGAATAATGCATGTGAGACTTCAAATCAAAGAATGACAGGAATCAAAGGGTCTTTCCAGCACCAGCTTACTTTATTTGATCGACCTTGACAGTGTGGATGATACCCCACATTCTTTTTCCACATTCAAAAATATTGTTTTAGCCGAACTATCTGAAATCCCACGCTTAAAACACGCGTGTTCCACGCCTTCTGAAATCCTTACGGTAGTTTCCCTTCAGCTGTGCGCGCTCCCGCGACGTGCATGCATTTCTCGGCGGGCATGCAGTTCTCGGCATAACACCGGCGACAGCGTGGATCCTGAGCACCCTCTACAGCAGCAGCACATCAGCGGCAGGCGAACCGCAGGCAGGCAGGCATGTAGGTCGCAGACACGTCGACACGTAGGCCGGCATGCAGGCATTCAGGCAGGCACACTAAGCATAAATTCAAAACACTAATAAACCCAATGTTCATTCTCATACCTTTTCATATTGTTACCAGTGCAAACATTGTTCATACTCACTCAGGAAACTCGGCGCAAATTATTTCTCCCACACACACACGCGGTGTCTCCTTCCAGCTAGCAGGGAATGGCGTCTCCGACACAGTATGATTTTCCCGGCTGAAATAGCTCTGAACTTGGCTCACTTACTCATTTTCTACCGGTAACACACAAACAGACCCTCCGGGTTCAGGTTTTAGCAACACCAGTAACTTTACACGGTTTAAAACAACTTACAACTACTTTTCCATGGTGTTTCACTCTTTTTCCTTGTCTGTCCTCGTTACTAGCCGGAGCCTCGTCTCCTCTTTTTTTGTTAGTCCCACCCCCTCGCGAATCCGGTAGGTAGCTGACACTCATCTCTGACAGGCACTGATTGGCTAATGACAGACTGATACCTGGGTACTCAAATAAACAAAAGAAACGTCATATGAGACATTCACAGACCATGAAAAACATGGTACATTTTAGTACTTAAACCAAATAAAGTGCACTTATTATTTCTCTGTAATAATTCAAGCTTATTTCACCATAGAACTAAGTTAACAGGCAATATTTCAAAATGAACTGAATATTTGTAAACTTAAACACATGAAATAACATAATTATAGCAGGGCGCTACACCAATAAACAAGTGGCTTGCTGATATTGTCTCCAAGTGTATTTTGGGTAAATCGCCTCACTGATGCAGAGAACAACTTTCGGGTGAACGTTTTCATTGCTTGTCTATTGCAAAAGTCTGTTGAGGATCTGGCAAAAATGCTCCTTGTCAACCACCCAGCAGTAACTTCTACATTCAGTGAAGTTTGCATCGCCCTCCTTTCATCCCTGACTGTTCCCGTCACGGTTACAACCTCTGAGTGCTCATTCTCCAAGTCAAAACTAATTAAAAATCACTTGAGGAGCGCAGAGACTGAGGCAAATACAAGGCTTCACTGAATCCGATCTTTTCTTAATCGTTTTGAAAAAATCTCCGTAACAACAGAGGAAGATCAAGACCTCATCTCCAAAGAAGCAGCAGCTGGATCATATGTGAAGTGTATGGGAAAATGTTCCACTCCACTGCAGACACAACATGATGCAACACATCTGGGTGCACACGGGCAAAAAGCCGTACCTGTGCAACTTGTGCTGCAGGTTTCAGCAACCACCCGGCCACAGAAAGACTTATGTGAGACTAAAAGCCACACAACTGAGAAGTGACTGCTCTGATCATGTAACAGCTTCTTTTATTCTGCCAGTTTTGCCCTTTTCACCTCAGAACTATCATCCTGACTCTTCTTCATCTCTGGTCCTGGATAGACTACACACATGTTTACACTGTTACCTGCTCATATCAGCGTCATTAGTAACATGAGGAGATGCTCATAGTCACCACACAATAAAAATACTGAAGGTTTAAAGGTGTAAATAGATGTTTTAGCCACATGGGGGCAGCAAAACAATCTGTAAACTCAGCACCTTGTTACAGTAATCAGTGTTGTATCATCCATAAGCACGATGCGCCACCTAGTGGCCCGAGTGTGTCATAGCAGTGTGTTAGTGTGAGTTCAAGTGAATGATGAAATGAATGAAAATAAATGAAAATGATCATTAAAAAAATGATAGTAGAGGTGTCTGTTTTTCCCATCTATTTTCTCCTACTGTTTCTACTTATACCTGTTGTTTCTAACTGTCTCCAGGCCTCTACATAAACAAGATAGACAAGAGTGCATACTGTACATACATACATATACTGTTTTAGTCTGTCTGCAGTCATTTTACATATACTGTAAATTTGAGACACTCATTTGAATGCAACAAATTTCCATAACACAGTGGACATATACACTCACATGTCTTAAATTACCAAAATGAAAATGATAGTCCAACACCACACGCCCACATAATACTTTTGCTTTTGTTTTATTAAGATATGAAAAATGTTCAATGGCACATTCATTACTGTATTTTCCCATGTGTACAGACAATGATCATATGAAGTATCGAAGTTATCATAACATCAATTACATGTTGTCAAAAAAACAGTATTGATTTGTCAATGGAATTCTTACTTCAGGAAAAACTCAAATAGTTTTTTTTAAGGACCTCCTGATTGTTTAGATCGGAGGATTTATATCATTCAAATAATCATTCAAAATCAAAGCATGTTGCAAAAAGATTGTTGTATTAATGTGGTATGAAGAGGGTTGAGCCTTATTTCTCTTATTTCAGTCATCTCTTACAACAACTTTCATATCAGATTGGCCAGAGTCTGACATTGTAGCTGAAATGCTAATTCCATGTCTGTCGAACTCGATACAAGAATCAGGGTTTTTTCTTTTACATGTCAAATCACTGCTGATGCTGTTCTCCATATGCTTATACAGCCGATAATCACACTCTGTGTTGCTGTCAAAGATTCCCACTGCAAACCAGTTTGAATACAGGTTGTAGTCATAGGGCACGTGGAACGTGACAGCCATTTTTTTGAAGGTCTTCTTTGTAGACTTTTCGCAGATATTGTAGGTGAAGACGCCAACAGCTCCCCGAGCAGTGTGGGGAGTCTTCTTGAACAGTACATCTACAGGTCTAGAGTCTTCAATCTTGGGTGGCAGCATAATAGCACAAGACCCACTATCCATGTACACACTAGAAACAGTGAAAAAGCAGTAGTACATTGAGTAATAGTTTTATGTAAGACAACAAAAACACAGTTACTGAATACATGTATGTAACACACACACACACACACACACACACAATATGTATATGGACAACTAATGTAAGACAGCAAAAACAGTTACCTGGGGTTGGACAGGAAGTACTCTGAGCATTTATTTCCAATCTCAACAGAGCACTGACGATGTGTGTCCAACACTCCCCCCATTTTGGATTATAGCTCTGCAGTGAAACAATTTGTTTAACAATCAAAAAATAGTTTTCATTCAAGCAGTAGAAATTAATGAGTAAATTGGAGCTTAGACTCGTCAGAGTAAGAGCTCTGTTACCTCAATATTTCTAAAACTTTGATAATCCTTACCCTGGAAGAACACCTGTGAAGGACAGTGGAAGCTCTGGCTGTGACTGGCTGTGATCTAGAAAAGATAAGAACTGTGGGCGGTTCACAAGTAAAAAAAAAAAATCTTTTTGACTGGATAGGAGGAATTTTACTGTCATAAATTAGCGGCAATACAAGAAGCAGACCAATATAAAGTTTTTTTATTTGCTGCAGGTGATTCACGGGCCAAGGTACATGCAGGGAGACAACATTGCTTAAGATTTAGAAAAAAAAGAAAAGAAAAAAAAAAGAGGCTTTAAGATTTACTGTCTAAAGGTTCCTATCATTGTAATTGCAAGAATGGCGCACACACACGTTACTCTGCTGTCTCTCTCTGTTCCTCTGCTCTCTGGACTGGGCTCTGTTCTCTGTGCTCTACTAGGGATGTAACAATATCACAATCTCACAATAATACTCTACCTCAATAACAAGCCCATGACATTTATTGCAGTATTGTAAGACATGTCATGATATCAAACTCTCACTGTATGATATTAGCACAGTAGCTCCACGGTATAATATTAATTCCATTATCCATAAGTCAACAACAGGAACATTTGATCAAAAATAAAATAGCTTATGTCTTTCTCAATCACCAGCCTCTCTCCCCTGATCCCACCCTCACCTGCCTGTTTTTGTCACAGGATTTTTTTTTACCGTGGTCCAGACCTCGGCCATGCTTAGGCTGTACAATAGGCCTAGGCTACTGTGTGAACAATGTACGTAACAATGACTTATTCTTATCAGGTCGTCCTTGAGGTGCAAATTGTGGAGGCAGATCAGATTATATCTGCAGTACAAACATTAACCTCTGTGGGTTTACAAGAAGAGTCTGTGTTCGAAATCATCCACTCCTTCACTCACTCCCTATCCACTACATCATGTAGGCTATATGATATAGTGCACTACATCATGTATGCCCGAGCCGATCTGGTACCTACAGCGGCCCTCAGTTTTGTTGCAGGTGTAGCCATTGCTGTGGCAGTTAGCTGCGGGACAGACGCTGCAGAGGTTCACCTGGATGTGGCTGTTTCGGCTTGAAGAGTTTTACCTCCGGGCGCCGGCCGGTCCCTCTGTGGGAGTCTCACTTGTTTGAATTAAAAGTGGAGCTTCATGTTTCATATGAGAGCAGCACTGCCACTGGGATCTGTATAGACTATGTTCAAGTAACACTACATTTACATAATTAAATAAATGTTTTACAATGTATTATTAAGACAGAGACCATGCTAGTGGACTGGTAGCTCAGGTGGCGCTGGTAGCTCCAACTGTAGAGGCAGCAAACGGTCCCTGAAAAGTATACTGCTACAGCAGCAAGTTACTGCCGCGTTACGTAACGCAGCAGTACATTTCAGACACGCCCAATAAATCCTGAACACAGAAAATTTGAAACAGTTTGTGAACCCCTAGCACCAAAATTCAAATCTAAATGGTTGAAATGCTTTTTACATGTTTTAGAGGAATGCATTTATGACCTATTTAATGTGTTTAGAAGAAAACTGTTGAATTCACTTTACATGGACTTTAATTCAGAAGTGAGAAACATAGACTATTTTACGAAAACAGCTCAACGTTTGATTTTGAGGTCACCAATGTTCTCAGTAGCTATTAAACAGGTAAATGCCCAACTAAACCACCACTCAAAGACTATTAAAATTCAATACTATTTTTTTAAGTGCTACATAAAGGCTACACAAATAGCCCAACAATGCACTACAAACATCCACATTAAACTTCTCATTCACTTCAGTTGTGTTGTTTCCAAAAGGGGGAAACTGTCAAACCTGGCAACGCAGCACGCGGCAGTGTTTACATCCTGACGGCAGCGCAGGTTACGATAGCTCCGCTAGCTAAAGTGACATACACAGGGCACAAAATGGATCGATTTCTAATAGATTGTAGCAGTAGGTCAGCAGAGAGACCAATCAGAGGAACACAGGAACTCTGATTAACAGCAGGTGTGACGCAGGGAGTCACTCTCTCTCTATCCTTGGGGTTTTTAGCATCGTTTTATTTTAGGTCAAGTAGTTTTATTGTTAGGGTAGCGTAGGGGTGCATGTATATGCACCCTGAGGTATCTGTATTTTAATGATTTTAATTGTGGGTCTCTCTGTTTGTAGGACTGAAACTTTCACTGTTTTAAAATATAGAGGTAGCCTATGTAAAAGATGATTTAAACCTCACAACACGTCCTACGTAACAGTGCTTTCTTTTACTTTTAGGCATAGCACTGACTGCCGTTTATTTTAGTTTAGTATTTTATGTTTTAGTTGTATTGGTTTTATTGTCTTTTATTATTATTTTTTTCTTTTCTTTTTTTTTTTTTTTTTTTTTTTTTTACATACCTCTATATTTTAAAACAGTGAAAGTTTCAGTCCTACAAACAGAGAGACCCACAATTAAAATCATTAAAATACAGATACCTCAGGGTGCATATACATGCACCCCTACGCTACCCTAACAATAAAACTACTAGACCTAAAATAAAACGATGCTAAAAACCCCAAAAGTTCCTTACCACGGGGCAGAGAGACAAGAACCACAGCCAACTCACACAAAGGATAGAGAGAGAGAGTGACTCCCTGCGTCACACCTGCTGTTAATCAGAGTTCCTGTGTTCCTCTGATTGGTCTCTCTGCTGACCTACAGTACTGCTACAATATGAAGAAAAATCAAACGGACAGACATATACAGTATATATATGTATATACACTACCGTTCAAAAGTTTGGGGTCGCCCAGACAATTTTGTGTTTTACGTGAAAAGCCACACATTTTATCAAATGAGTTGAAAAATGAATTGAAAATATAGTCAAGGCATTGATAAGGTTAGAAATAATGATTTTTATTTGAAATAATAATTTTCTTCTTCAAACTTTGCTTTCATCAAAGAACGCTCCATTTGCAGCAATCACAGCTTTGCAGACCTTTGGCATTCTTGCTGTTAAAGCAGATATCAGTGGAATGTTTTTGTTAATATAAGTCCTAAATAGTCCTATTTTCCGTCAGCAATCACTTACATGGAGTGTTTCAGCCGTAACACGAGTCTCTCCGTCACTCTGCTCTGCTGTAACCCGAGGAGAAAATTTTCCTTGTGGGATAAAAGTGTTATCCAATGAGGAGAGAGAACGGCATGAAGGGCTGTGTGTGCAGCCAATGGGTGCGCGTGAATGTGGTGACGTAGCACGAGGACCAATAGATGCATGACGAGGGCGGGGGCTGCTAACTCATGGTGCGTTCAAGGAAACTCGTACTTTGTGTTTTTCCTCCCTGTGAAGTCCGATCTGGTACGAGTTCACGGGTCGGAAGTTACGAGTGGTCGTTATAGTGCACTTTCACAGGCAACAGGACGGTAAAAACACGAGTTACAGGTTGCCTGGAACGCTACCACTCCCGCTAACGCTCCCACTTCTTCTTCTACTCTGGTTGGAGCCTGTTTGCGCTGTCCTCTGAAGGGAGTAGTACACACCGTTGTAGCATGGAATAGCCTTCATTTCTGAGAACAAGAATAGACTGTCGAGTTTCATGTGAAAGTTCTCTTTTTCTGGCCATTTGGAGAGTTAAATCAAACCTACAAATGTGATGCTCCAGATACTCAACTAGCTCAAAGGAAGGTCAGTTTTATAGCTTACCTAACCAGCTAAACTGTTTTCAAGTGTGCTAACATAATTGCACAAGGTGTTTCTAATCATCCATTAGCCCTCTAACACAATTAGCAAACACAATGGACCATTAGAGCCCTGGAGTGATGGTTGCTGGAAATGGGCCTCTATACGCCTATGTAGATATTGCATTAAAAACCAGACATTTGCAGCTGAAATAGTCATTTACCACATTAACAATGTATAGAGCGTGTTTCTGATTAGTTTAAAGTACAGTATTAGTTTAAAAACAGCACTTTTCTTTCAAAAATAAGGAAATTTCTAAGTGACCCCAAACTTTTGAACGGTAGTGTATGTTTTTGTGTTTTTTTTTTTGGGGGGGGGGGGGGGGGGGGGTTGCCTTTAATGACAGGATAGTTGAGAGAGACAGGAAATTGGAAGCGGAAGAGGCTGGATTGACACGCAGGACAGAGCCCCTCGGCACGGGATTCGAACTGGGGCGCCTGCAGTGAGGACACAGCTTCAACGGGATGGGTGCTGTACCAACCGAGCTAAACACCGCCCCCAGTTTTGGCCTCCTTCTATGCCTCTGTCTTATCTATACTGCTTCAAAGACAGTATCACGTACTGATCATAAAATGGTGAATATCTACTGAAGTCAGAACCTGGAACATGTAAGGTGCAGTCTTGAAAGTGAAAATAAAAGTAATTAGGCTAACACCTGATAAGAATAACTGCTGTTATTCAGCCTCTTAGTCCACCGTACATCATAAACCACTGATTGTGTTTCCCTGAATCTTTAGCACTTCTTGTAAACCAACAGGAGTTAATGTTTGAACTGTAAACTAAATGACCTGACCAAGTTTGCACCTCAAGTGTTTTGGCTCCTAGATGTGGCTCCCTATAGGGCACTTTCAGGGCTGCCAAGTTTCAGAAAATGATGAGAGTGAGACCATAGTAAAAAAATTGGGCCTTTTTTAATGACGATGACGCCCGTGCACCTCACTGCCCATAAACATCTTGTCTGACTGTCTACGAAAGTCACCTGTGCCAGAAGTTTCTTCCAGGTAAGTGAAAGTGAAACGTTGAATGCTTAGCGAGTCTCCTCCCAAAGTCTGAGCAGTTGTATATAAAAAGAAGTGAACTCGTGTTCTGATGTCTTTGATGAACCTGTGGAAAGGTAAGTGAACACACTTTCTGTTTTAACTCATTGATTAAATTGTACCTCACACTAAATACCTGTAAAGATATACCAATAAAACACAACTCCTGGTTTCAGTCTGAACATTTACATCTACAAACCTTGATTAATAGTTTCCCATTTATTTTTTCAGTCTTTGAACTAAGCTGAACACAACAGTTATGCTAACACCAACATGATCATGTACCACGGCACCACCCGGGCAAATGCCAGGTCAATCGAGGCCTCAGGTTTTCGTCAGTCTAAAGGTGGGATGCTCGGCCGTGGGGTCTACCTCAGCAGTGACCTGAAGAAAGCCAGCCGTTATCCTATTGATCACCCTGAGTCTGACAGGGCCGTCATTAAGGTTTCTGTCAAACCGGGAAAAGTGAAACGCATTGATCGTCAGGGCCACCCACTACAGAAGACATGGCATGCCCACGGATACGACACTGCCTGGGTGCCGGCCGACTGTGGGATGGTGCCTAGCGGTTTGCAAGAGGATTGTGTCTGGGACCCCAAGAGAATTAGGATCATTGAAATCATCTACCCCAACTCAAACAAAGTCGAACAATACTGTGGGTGAGTTCAGCTTCCCAGAATGGGTATTTAACACAACAGGAGAGGACCAGCAATGGTAACATATTACCTGGGCTTGTAACTATTATCTAATCACTATTAGAACTTTGTTGTACATTCGTCATTCGATGTAGATTTGTGTATTTGTGTATTTCCGTATCTGTCATAAACAAGAGATTACGGGCGGGGTGTGTTAGTCCGGACTCGCGGTGCCGGTCAGTTTGAGCCTCCACTCTCTCAGTACAAGTTACAGCTGCTTTCCTGTTAGGAGTGATATTGCCACCTACTGCTTTTGAATGTGCATGACATTGTTTGTAACTTGAATGATTTCTTAATTTTGTGGCTTGACTCTATTGTAATAAACCTCTCTCTTATAGGCAACGTTGTCTGATCCTGTAAGGAGTTAAACTATTGGGGGACCTGTTTGAGGATCTATTGTTTTGTTGAAGAACTGGCATCCAGTTTGCAGCAGTGGCTCTCCAGCAGGTGACAGAACCCTTTCACTGTGCCTTCATAAGAATTGTGAAGCAAAATTATTACCAAAATCTCTCTTGTCAGAGTAAATACCTGATGTTGTACCTGTGGATGTTATAGGTATCCCCCCCTCTCAGTGAATTGTCAACAATATGTCTATGTGCAAATGTAATTTCATACACTTGGATAAAAAACAAATTAATTGTTATCTAAGAGATCAAGATATGTGAGTGGGGCGCCGAGTGGCGCAGTAGGTTGAGCAAGCGCTCCATGTGTAGAGGCTACAGTCCTCACTGCAGATGACCCCAGTTTGAATCCCGCATGGGGTGGCCCTTTCCTGCATGTCATTCCCCCTTCTCTCTGCTTTGGTTCTCTCTCCCCATTTCCTTTCTCTCTCAACTGCACTGTCTAATAAAGGCATGACAAGCCCAAAAAATATACTTTAAAAAATGATAAATGTCATTGTCTATTTGTACAAGAAGAACCTCAACCCAAACCATACGTCTGCAAACAAGAACAAATTCAGCAGCAACGACAGCGAGAGGAAGATCAAGACCTCATCCCCAAAGAAGCAGCAGAGCCGGACCATCTGTGAAGTGTGCGGGAAAATATGTTCCACTCCACTGCAGACACAACATGATGCAACACATCTGGGTATCTGATCATGTGGTGATAACAGCTTCTTTTATTGTGCCAGTTTTGCCTTTGTCACGACACAACCGATCAACAGATCAATTTAACCTAAAACTTAAAGACAATGAACTATGGCCTCTTTAAGTCTTTAGCTCTTTTTATATTTTACCATTCATTCTTTCTTTTTGCACAAAGTATATGACTGTTGTTATAGCCTACCCATTATAACCATGACACTTAGCCTACATCACTGTACATTCACAGCTGCTAACAGGCCAACTCACTGCTCATCAGCATCACATCACTTCAATTGACACACAGGTTTGTTTGTTTGTTTTTTTAACTTTCATTTACCCAGGCAAGCGAACAATTTCTTATTTACAAATGGTGGTATCACACAACACAGAAAAAAGACAGGACGGACTACAACCGGAAGTATTTAAATCCAGTAGGTGGCGGTAGTGCAGCACTCTGGATGCAGGCCGACTTGAAAACAAAAGATGAGGAGGGGGCGAAAGAAGAAGACACGCCAGAAAATTCTGCTGTGATAAAATGTCAACTTTAACCAAACAACAGTTCCAGGACAAGACAACAAGGTCACTTTTATTTCTTTATTCGTTGCATTCCCCTCAGGGCGTCGAACAATTTCAACCACTAAACCAAGCAAAAGATTGGTTTCGCTTTAATCATTTTGTGACGTTTTTTGGAGTGATTTTTTCCCCTATTCTTTCTCTTCTCAGAGATTTAGTCGCTTTGTGACTATTGTCAGTCATTTGTTGTTGGGTAAAAATACCCCGTTCATTCACCTTTAAATCTCTGAACAAACTGAGACAGGCACGATCGTGTCTTTCACTTGCGGCAAGGGGGAGCGGGGCACTACACCAGAGCGCTCTCACACAACTCCAACGCTCTCTGGTTTGCAGCATCCTTTTATTGAGTACACACAGAAGCAGGTTATACATTTGATTCCATAAATGGGCATATACTCGACACCGTTGCATATGAGGGGGTCGACTAAGCATAGTTAGCGGATATAGGCATGTCTTGAAAGCAACATGTTTTCACTTCCTCTTATACTTGACTTCACACCTCGAGGTTCAACCGAGGTGAACGTCTGTTCAAAGTTCAACTAGAGGTGAGTGTCTCTCAATATGGTGCACTTCCTCTAACATTCCCTCCTGTGGAACATATTAGAGACACTTATACAACTTCAGAAATTAACATCTTACATTCGTATTTTCTGTCATTTCGTCACACTTATAAGTTCGTTGTTCTCTTTAGTTTTTACACAGTGGTTTCATCCTGGTTCAACATTGTATACTGAACCAGCGCTTGTCCAATTATTTTATTCATCATCGCTTTAATGATTGGCACACAGCATAAACAGCAAACGCAGAGTATAACACATACGCACAAAAATACCACTCCGAATTTTAGCAACATGTTGTAAATACCTCCTCCCAGGAGCCATGACCACCAGTCGCTTGTATTGGTGACATGGTCCTGAGCCATGACTTTCTGGAGATTTCTGAGATTCTGCAATGCGTCGGTCATGTTTTGGGAATGCATGTTGTCTGGGATATAAGTACAGCAGGTAGTATTTAACAGTACACATAGACCACCTTTTTCAGCATCTGGTGCTTGTTTCTGCATATCTTTTAACACTTCTAATCGAATAATGTGTGGTTCGTCGGGTTCTTGCACTAACACATCAGTTTGTCGGGCTGCCTTTTTGGCAGTTTCATCTGCGAATGCATTTCCTTGTGACACCTTGTCATTTCCACGGGTGTGTGCTGTACATTTGCATATAGCCAATTGTTTAGGCAACTGTACAGCTGTCAACAATTTTGTTAATAGTTTTGTATGTTCAACAGGTTTTCCCGTTGATGTTTTAACAGTGGTTGTGTTAGGGCTGCATAATCGAGCACCCAACTTCTGCAGAAATTTGTCAACCCCATAAACTGCATCATCTGCTGTTTTCTTACAGGTTTTGGAGCTTTATTGATTGCTTGTTTCCGGTCATAGCTCAACTTTCTCCCTTCACCACTGACTGTATGACCGAGGAACTTCACTTCCTGTTTTGCAAACTGCAGCTTTTCTTGTGATACTTTGTTTCCTGTATAGGCGAGATAAGTCAAGAGTGAGACTGTCGCCTCTTGACATTGTTTTTGTATTTGAGCAGCTAACAGGATGTCATCAACATACACTAGAATTTGCACACCCTCTGGCATAGTCCAATCTGCCAGACACCGGCTTTCTAGGTTTGATGATAGTTGTCTTCGGTTAATTAGACCGTTCGCTGATTTAACATACATGTGACCTGATGGTGGCCACATGCCTGGTACTTCTCTATTTAAGGTCGTGGTGTCGGCTCCTGAGTCACATAGAAATTTTATTTTTACTCCGTTAACGAGAAGTTCTCTATAGGGTTTGATGGTTTGATTGGACCAATTTAGCATAATTTCCCCTATATCTACGATTTTCTCGTTGTTTCTTTTTGATCAGCGGTCGGACCACCACTGTGGGTTAAGTTCTGGTGGTCTGCGTCGGGCATCAAATCCTCTTTCACCTCTACCCCTATTCGTACATTGTCGCGATAGGTGACCTATTTTTCCGCAATTCCAGCATTCTATCTCTTCTCTGTCACCCTCTCCTCTACTTTGACCTCGGCCTCTGCGTCCTCCTCTGTTTCCTATATAAAGCACTTGTTGTGGCTCAAATGGCTCTTCAGAGAGGAAAACAGAGGTCGTGGGAGGTTTTTGTTTTTTCTTTGCCATAACGTCTTGCGCATGTACAGCCCAATTCATGCATTGTGCTACACCATCTGTCCTATGATTTACATTGTGTTTTCTAATGAAATCGGACACGCATGGTTTAAATCCTGATAATAGGGCGGCTTTTAATTGTTGTTGGTACGGCCCATCAGGGGCTTGGTTCTCTGGGACACCACTGTTTATTTTGAAAACTTCCTCCAGCCTGTTTCTAAACTCGGTGACGTCCTCACCTTCCTTTTGTCTGCATGTTTGAATTTTCTGATAATCTGGCTGTCTTCTAAATGTTTGTTCTATATTCTGATGTACTTCTAACATTGCTGCAGTTAAAACGGCATCATTCCATGCGAGAATGACGTCTCCGTTTCTTCCTGTGAACTGTCCTCTTACCCTCCCCCACTCATGTCCTAAAGTCTTCCGGTAGACGCGCAGCACTTCGTCACCGTTCAGAGAGTAAGAGTTTTTCAAGTCAGTCACGTCTCTACAGAACTGTTCTGGGTCTTGTCTGAATGGAGTTAGTCCTTTGCATGCGTCTGTCAAGTCTCCGTCAGTCCATGGTCTGTATACTCTAAGAGTCGGGTCATTGTCTTGTCCTACGCCAAAATGTGGGTTAGCAACTTGTATCATAGGATAATTTTCTGCTTCTCTGTCCAAATTAGGCAGGCCTGGCCACTGCCTGCTCGGGCTCCACATGTGTGAGCTGCTGCCTGCTCCTTTAACAGGCGTTTCCTGTCTTTCTGACACTTCCCCTTTCTGGTTGTTTACTGCTCGAGCCGTCACACTTCGGGTGTGATGGTGTGGTGGGGGTGCTTCCTGTTGCCTACGCACTTCCTCTCTCTGTCTGTCCTGCCGTCTCTGCCTCTCTTCTTCGCGTCTCTGTTCTTCTGTCTGGCTCGCTGACCTTGCTGTACGCGATGTCTCCTTATTTCTTGCTTGTGCCTGTTTCAGCCAGGTTAACGCTATCTGTATCTGTTCTTCTTTCTTTCTTTTTCCTCCATTTCCTTTTGTGGCTGCACTTGCCCTGAACTCTCTCAACAGCTTTTTCACATCTCCTTCAACTAACTTTCCACTGAACTCTCTCTTCCTCATCCACTTCGCAAGATATTTAACGCTTGTGGGATCGTACATGTACATGAATTTTGCGTCGCCCGTCGGCCACGACTTACTGTTATTTTCCCCCATGATTTATGACAATTTTGAGGAGTCCAATACTACGTGTATTCACTCCTTTAGCCCTAATTCACTGCTGTGTGTACTTCAACAGACTACAGAGATTTATGTTTGTGGCAAGGTGAAGAGGGACCCGGGCGGGCTTCGAACCCCAGACTCCCGGGTCGGAGTCATGCGCGCTAACCAGTCGGCCAAAGGGACATCCCCTTGGCCAAGTAGCCAGGGCCCATGATCAACTGGAGGCATAGTGACAGGACCACCACTGTCACATCTCTCCCCCTCTTTTCACAAGCACGTCCTCGTGCTTCCGCGCAGGCTGCCACACAATCGGAATCCATGGACCTGCCACATGGATCCTGCCAACAACGCCAGAATGTGGCAAGGTGAAGAGGGACCCGGGCGGGCTTCGAACCCCAGACTCCCGGGTCGGAGTCATGCGCGCTAACCAGTCGGCCAAAGGGACATCCCCTTGGCCAAGTAGCCAGGGCCCATGATCAACTGGAGGCATAGTGACAGGACCACCACTGTCACATGTTGGCACAGTAAGTTTCGGTCTCTGTACTGCTGCTTCCACCAGTGACATCCACACTCACAATCACTCACTCAGTCACTCATACTTTTTACCAGTACTGTCGTGTGTTTGTTTTCCTTCCGTCTGGCGGGGCTACCACACTGTGACAGGCATAGACAAGTCTCTCTACCCCGAATTTGAGAGCAAGTCCACTCACTTCCGGCGGAGCTACCAATTTAGACACCTGTATAACACACCTTTTACCAGTACTGTCGTGTGTATGTATTCCCTCTGTCCGGCGGAGCTACCGCACTGTGACAGGCATAGACAAGTCTCTCTACCCCAAATTTGAGAGCAAGTCCACTCACTTCCGGCGGAGCTACCAATTTAGAAACCTGTATAACCCTTGTATATCAGGCCATACACACTCTTTCACTCTTTTCTACTCACTTCTGTCTCGTTGTTCAGGATTCTCTGGTTTGGATTCCGTCAATCGCCGCTGGGGTTGGAAACGTTGGACGATAACCACCGGCCTGGTAGAGAATTCACTCTCCGGGTCTTTTATCAGCACCCCTCAGTTGAATGCTGGCTGTATACAGACTTCGGCAGGTCCTTGGTCTTCACCCCCGTTGGCGATGTCTTGGAATCCGGCTCGAAGGACCAAAATATGTTGGGTAAAAATACCCCGTTCATTCACCTTTAAATCTCTGAACAAACTGAGACAGGCACGATCGTGTCTTTCACTTGCGGCAAGGGGGAGCGGGGCACTACACCAGAGCGCTCTCACACAACTCCAACGCTCCCTGGTTTGCAGCATCCTTTTATTGAGTACACACAGAAGCAGGTTATACATTTGATTCCATAAATGGGCATATACTCGACACCGTTGCATATGAGGGGGTCGACTAAGCATAGTTAGCGGATATAGGCATGTCTTGAAAGCAACATGTTTTCACTTCCTCTTATACTTGACTTCACACCTCGAGGTTCAACCGAGGTGAACGTCTGTTCAAAGTTCAACTAGAGGTGAGTGTCTCTCAATATGGTGCACTTCCTCTAACATTTGTTTTATTAGCCTATCTGTGGAGTGTGGAGTTGTAGCCTACCTCTTCTCGATTGTGTTGTTATTGTGTAAAACACGTGAAAATTTGGGAAAATAGATTTGTGCACATATGTACACAGTTCAGTGGTGTAAGTGATTTAAAGTCTGACTTGTCAACATAACGTTATCTTGTCGTTGTGTATGTTTTGTTAAGCTGGGGGGCAAAACAAACCAGAAGTCACTTCGCACTGTCTCCTGCAGAGCGAGCTAAATGCTGGAAACCAGTCCATGTGTTGACAACTTGGCATAACACCTGTTACAGAGGCGATAAAGGTGATAAAATGATAAATAATCTACCAACGTCAGAGCCTGGAGCGGCAAGGTGCAGGAATAGGTGTGGCTCAACTCGTTGTTTTTAAGGAGAAACGAAACTAAGAAACATCTGATAAGTTTAACTGTGTTTGCCAGTTCAGCACAGCACTCGTGTCTGACCCTATGGTCTGACCTTGTTCCGTTTTTATCTATTCATTTTCCACCTCGGACAGAAAATGAAGAGTTTACACCAAGAGGAGAACATGTCTGAAAGGTAAAGTCTGACTTTAAGCTGCTTTTTCTAACTTGTTGCTGTTGTAGTACAGTTTGTGTCTGATTAAGTTTGATTTAACAGTGTTAAAGTGGTTGACTGACTTTACATGTTTTGATAGTTTCACTTCTTTTTGCACATGTGATTTGTTTTTGTTTGAATAAATCAGACATTTTAGTCACACATACTTAAGTGGTCACCAAGTATCTTAAGTTAAACTGAAGTGTTCCTCAATGTTTTGACAATGGGAAATTCATAAAGCCATATATTAAATTAGTTTATTTGTATATGAAACTGAACGAGCCGTAACAACACTACTTGTAGGTTTCTGCTGCACTTCCACTCTCATCAGTTTCATAGGTAGCCTACTTCCTCAGTGACTCACACTTTTTTCTCCCTGTCCTAACACGTCCTTTCCTTAACACAACTGCTCAATCACACAGTCAACAAGATAATTAATGTCATTATAGTACGGACTACATAGGCTGTGAGGGCTCAACACACTGTAACCTCAGTATGCAAACACACACCCTTGTTGATTTTATTTTGTCATTCTCATTGTGTTGTTCATCCCTGTAAAACTATTTCACTGTTTGAAATAAATACTCTCACAATGCATATAATCTTGACCGGCGTATCTATTGAATATTACACAAAGGTAGTAAAATTAAACGTACTTAAAACTCAAACTAGCTGCTTCTTGTGTGAAGGTATGCTTGCTCTGGCGGCATCTGCTGGCCAGACTGTGTAAATGCAAAGAAAAACAAAAAGTTATTTTGAAATTTCACAAACCGGTCGATGTTTTGTCTTACAGAAAGCAGCTACAAGAGGCTTTGTGCTGCTACATCGCTGACACCCTCAGCTACATCGACTCAGTGAGAGGTTTCTGTGAGAAGATCTCTGAATGGGTGAACATGAGGGAGAAGGAACGAAAAATGATGACGTACATTAAAAACAAGGCTGCCAGTGTTGACCAGCCAGAAGATGAAGTTCAGGCCTTTGAGAAATATATGAAGAGTAAAGAATCTGAGTTGGATGCAGACAGCAGACCTACAGACCTGGGGAAGCAGCTTGCTGTCGTGTTGGAGGACACTCTGAGAGGCCTGGAGGAGCTGGACTGCTTCCTGGATGCAGTGGAGAAGCTGGCGGTCACCTCGCTTAATGTGTTCGCGGAGAACCAGGTGCTATACCTGACTGATGGCATCAGTTTACAACACGCTCAGATCGTTGTGAGTGTTGCACGAATGATCTGCCCTGTCCTCCTGAAGTTTAAAAGAGATGCACAAGTCTTCTTCCTTCCCAAACTTCAGAATGTGGAGGTGCTGTCGAATCAATTGGACGTATACATAGAGACGACCCTGACAATCTGCCAGGAGCTAGCAAAAAGGTAAACAGGCATTTTGCAAACAAAATAAAGGACCTTCAGTGATGTAGGTGTGTAGAAACTAAATCTAAATCTCTTTTACAGCTTCTTTGGTGACTTTTCCCTTAAGTTGACTATTGAAACTCAGGTTGACGTCGATGTGGACGTGTCTGAGGACGATGTACAGAGGATGCTTTACCACATCAATCAGTTGGATAAAATCAGGCAAGTGTTTTCTCAAATTTCTATTTCATTTCATTTTATTGTTGCTGTTGTGTCTCTGATACTTGACAAACTTACGCTACTGGTGCATCAGAAAGTGTGTCTGTCACTTAGCCATGACAAGATTTAGTTTGTGCTGGTTTAGTTAGTAGTCTCACAAAACACAAAACTTGATATTTGACAGTTGGATCCTTAGTTTCCAAGGAAATGAAGGCCGTGTTTGAAGGGGCCTCCAAAATGGGTCAATCTCGTCACACTGCTGTGATGCAATCAGTCTTCAAATACAACCTCAAGAAGCTCTGACCCCTGAATTGCTAATGGGTCATGGGAAAAGATCCGCAGCTCTTTGTGTTAAAAATTCTTGATATCAGGGGAAAAATTTAAGTATTCTGGACTGGAGATAACAATTTATCTACGAAGACCTACATCTACAGACAAAAAGAATTGGGTGTGAAATTTCCATCTGGTGAAACGGACGCACAGTGAGGAGAAAAACTAGTTTTCTTAAATAGGGTGCATCATCAGTGATGTATCCTTGGGTCATTGGGTGTTTCGAGTCTCTTCAAACATGAGACATTCTACCTTAGGAAACCCAGCCGGTGATCGGCTAATTAAGAAAAGATGCTTACTTTCCTCTATTTTTCCTTTTCAGGATGAACCAACACTTCCGGACAGTTTTCATGTTTCAGGAAGAGGCCTGTTCTCCCTTCATCAGCGTGTTTGAGGAGCGACATCCCCGAATGGTTGAGTTTCTGAAGGAGCTGGAGGAGTGTGCCGTTCAGCTCGACAGGATGAATCTGGGGTCAAAGATCTCCAGTGTGGCAGGAAGCTCAGTGGGGGCAGTTGGGAGCGTGCTTTCCATTATTGGTCTGGCGTTAATTCCTTTTACAGCAGGAGTGTCTCTGGGTCTGACCATAACGGGGGCGGGAATGGGAATCGCCAGTGGAGTCAACAGTGTTGTCACCACAGCCACAGAACTCGGGGTGAACGCTACACAACAAAATAAAGCCAATGAAGTCTTGAAAGTCTTCATGGAGGATGTGCAGGCTCTCCAAAATCAATTGGAGGAAGCGATCAGTCAATCAGTCTCCAAAATGGAATCAGATAGTATTGAGATGTTGGTGGGGGTGGGGAAGGTTATTGGGAAAGCTGCCTCTGCTGCAAAGTCATTGGGAAATGTTGGTAACGTGGCTGCAGACATCCCAGATATTGGTCAGGCAGCAGCCAAAGGGTCTCTCGCTCTCTCCAAGGGGGCCAGGGCGGGTTTCATCGCTGTCAACGCTCTTTTCCTGGGCGTGGATATCTTCTTCATCTGTAAAGACAGTATCGGTCTGGCCCAAGGCAGCGAAACCGAAGTCTCACAGTTCATCAGAGCCAGATCTTCTCTCTGGAGCTCAGAGATGGACTCGTGGCAGAAGATCCACGACTCTCTGTCTGAAGGCCTGCAGACGTCAAAGGGAAACATAGACTTCCTGGAGGCGCCTTTTTATCCAGAAGAAGATGAGACTGATGATGAAACTGCAGCTGATGAGGTGGATGATGAAGCACTGCCTTGTGTTATACAGTAGTGCTTTAGCAGGTTCTGGGACTATGATCAGTTGTCAAATCAACTATGTGAATTATTCAATTATTCAATTCTGAATATGCCTGTCTCTTAATTATTTGCTAATTACACACAGTTATTCAGATTTTTTTTGGGACAGTATGTTTTTTCTCATCTTGTCCCTCCTACAAATGTTTCAAATCACACTTAATCTTATCCTCAATGTACTGTATGTTAAAAAAAAAAGTCAACTTTAGTGACTTAAGTCCAGTTGCCTTCAACTTCAGCAAGTACTGACTACTGATGTCATAGATGCTGATGGTCCAGTGCCATATCAACAATATTTACAGAACCTTAAACTACATGAAGCTTATGATACTGTTTTACTTTAACAGAGGGTACTTTATCTACATGTATCTGATATTTGTGTACTTTTACTGAAGCAGTGGTTTGAACACCGGGCTTTTACCTGTGTTGAATTAACTCCCAAACATGGTCAGCAGGTGGAGCTATAAAACAACATTTCACCCACAAACCTGACCTGACATCCTTTGACTGTGATGTTTGAATGTTGCTGTTACTTTATATTTTATATACCTACAACTATAAATCATATTATAAAGTTAATAATTTTACCAAAAGAAATGTTAACAGATATTTTCTACAGTGTCTGTGGATGTCATATATTTGCATTAAATGCAGTTTTATTTCCTAATCACTATAAGAGATGATCTACTTTATAAATCATTATTTATCATTAATACAATCTGCTGTATATACAGTACCTTTGATAAATGCAATCCATGACGCTCTGTGTAGAATATTTGATATTTGTCAACAATGACCATTTCTCATAAGACACATCTTATTAATGCAACTATTTTTTAATTACATTGTTGTTCATTAGCTGTTAATACATCAGACTGATTGGATTTGAGTTGTTAATAAAGACATTAATTCATACTTCAGTGTTGTTATAGTCTTAAAAACCAAATAATAGTCAGAGACATAAAGCTAGAGTTTACTAACTAACCAAAAGTACTTCAATAACTTCAAAAGTGAAGTACAATCGCCATCACCACCATCATGAGCATCTCACCTGATCGTCTGAGCTGCACGATGAAGTAAAAGTTCACATTACCAGGAAGTGCTGCACCAAACTCCATCTCTCCTCACACCCCCCCCCCCTGCTCCAGCCAGAGCAGCAGCCCCCTCCCCATTCCTGAAAGTCAACAATAAACCACGTTTCCAGTAAGCCAGATACCTCCCCAAGTCCTGCTCATCCCCATGGAGACCACTACGAGGGTCTGCAGGCCTGTGTCCTCGGGCCAAACCAGGCCACCCATGAGGAGAGAGAGAGAGACAGTCTATATTTTATTTTACCCAAAATGGATCAAAATGTGGATCTTCACTGAGACGCAGTGTAAATGCTCCTCTCTGTGCCCCCCAAAAGAAAAGACTTGGCAGCTGCTCGGCTGCATATTTGGTTGGAGAACCAGCCTCAAACAGAGAAAAAAAACTCACTTTGTGATCATGGTGTACTATATTTTACAGCCTCGGCGTCCCCTCTTTTGTGAGCCGTGACGTCAGCATTCCCCTCAGCGCTACGAGAGTGACACAGTAGCTTTGTCTCGGAGTCGCCACATCTCATTCACGGCCGCTTAACTCCTGAGTCCGAGTTTGCGTTGTGGCCTTTCAGGAGCCCTGATTCCTTAATCCTCTGGTTTTTAAGGCACTGAATAACTCGGCCATTTGTATGCTCAGTCCCAGGGTGGTGGGGTGCTTCTTGCTTTATGTGAATTGTTGACTTGCAAAACACGCCAAGCGACTGATCCACTGAGGGGGCGACTGCCAGCAAGGTCACGGCGAAAGGTCGGTCGCACCGCTCAACATACATGTGGATGGTGCAAAGGGACAAGATCTGAACCGGAGACGGCAACGGGTTAAAGGGTTTGGACTGAGATTATTGATCAATAAGAGCTGATCACCCTTAAAACAGCAGCTCATCATACAGAGTGATAATAATTTTCATGAGTACTTTTCTATATTATTTTTTCTCTTTCTCTTAACTCTTGTGGTTATCGTTGTACTCATGTTTCTTTCTCCATTATTTGCCTTTTACTTGTAAATTTCCCAACTGAAGGATAAATTAAGGCTCATCTTATCTCATGGCATCTCATATTATCTCATTATCTCATCTCGTTCATATTATTTCATCTCATCGTAACAGCATAGAGGCAAATATATGTTTTAAACAACTGAGAAACTGTGAGCGTGTGTGTTGTAAAGCTCTGAATGGTCGGTACATGTACTTTAACCACCCTAAAGTCCAGAGTGGAGTGTTTTATTGGTGATTTTCTGTGTCCTCACGTCTATGTGTAAACTACTAGGGCACAGGGAGAGAGTAGGTGGTTGTAGAGGAGGGGAGGTGGTGGTGGTGCAGGTGGGGGTGGAGGGGTGGGATGGTGTTTCTGTGGCTTGAGGACAAATGACAACAGATTTAGCAGATTAGTGCCGGTGAAGCTGCAGCGAGCAGAGCAGTGAATGATGTGGAGGATGTCAGGTGCTGGTGGCTTTGTTTGCTAATGGTTTGGCTTCTTCCAGCAGCTCTTCAGATCTGTTTGCAAACGGTCGAGACCCCGATCGCAGAGGTCAGAGGAGATACCAGGGTGTCGCTGTGAGGGTGAACATGAGCAGCAACTTTTTACCCAATGACACAGATTTTTACTTCATAATTCTTATATTTATTACATCTATTTTGCATCTACTCATTAATTATACAAACGTCCTGCACTGATCCTTCACTAGAGGGCAGGTAAGGTAAGGTAATGTGAGGTAAGGTACTATTAGGTAAGGTAAGATATATGGTACACTACAGTACAGTATAATAAGGTACGGTACTGTTGATATTAATTGTAACAGGAAGTAGTCAATGAAGTCAGATTTAAATGCACAACAGTCAAAACACCAATGAGTCGTAGCCTTGTCTTTAAGTCCAAATCCATCTGTCGTCCATAAGATCTCAGGTCAGTGGCCCCCACGGTCTCAGCTCTAATGCCCATAAGGTCTCAGGTCTTCCATCCTACAAGGTCTTGGGTCTGTTGTCCATAAGGTCTCAGGTCTTGCAGTCTCAGGTCAGTTGCCTATAAGGTCTCAGGTCTGTGGCCCATAAAGTCTTGGGTCTGTGGTCCATAAGGTCTCAGTTCTTCCGTCCTATAAGTTCTAGGGTTAGTTGTCCCTAAGGTCTCAGGCCTTTCATCAATAAGGTCTCAGGTCTTTGGCCCATAAGGTCTCAGGTCAGTTGTCCCTATGGTCTCATGTTAGTGGATTATAAGGTTTCAGGTCTGTGCTCCATAAGGTCTCAGGTCTGTGGTCCATAAGGTCTCAGGTCTTTGGCCCATAAGGTCTCAAGTCAGTTGTCCCTATGGTCTCATGTTAGTGGATTATAAGGTTTCAGGTCTGTGCTCCATAAGGTCTCAGGTCTGTTGTCTATAAGGTTTCAGGTCTGTGCTCCATAAGGCCTCAGGTCTTTGGCCCATAAGGTCTCAGGTCAGTTGTCCCTATGGTCTCATGTTAGTGGATTATAAGGTTTCAGGTCTGTGCTCCATAAGGTCTCAGGTCTGTGGTCCATAAGGTCTCAGGTCTGTGGTCCATAAGGTTTCAGGTCAGTTGTCCATAAGGTCTCTGTCACTGGAGCTACTTTGTTCTAGAAAACTCTGGATCAGTCTCCTGGGTGGGGAGTTTACGAGAAGTGGAGGAGGGGGTGATGGTGGTGGAGGGGGTCGTCGTCTTGTCTTCTTCTCTTCTTCTCTTTCTCCTCTTTCTCCTTTCCCTTTCTTCACCCCCTCCCTCCCCGTTACCTCCCACCCTGACCCCTCACCCTCCACCCTGCACCGCTGCTCTGCGTCTCAGCAGCTCCGGCCTGTTTGCATTCCTCTCAGTTAATAAGTGTTTGTCTGATCCCCGGCGGGGGGTGTAAAGATCACCCCACACAAACACAGCAGCGCCTCGGCCCACCCCGCCCCGCCCCGACTCACCCAGCTGTAAAGACGACAGGAGCGATGCTGCTGTGAGGAGGAGGGGGAGACGAGGCGGTCGTAAATTTCATAGACATGCTGCTCAGCCATTAACTTTTAGGCCGCAACACACTTGTCACATACGCACAATAACAAACACAGCGCACATCAACACAACTGGACGCTGCTTCCTTGTGTGGATGATGATGATGAACATGTTGGCAGCTGAAAACCTTTCTGAAAACTGGCCACAGCTTCACTTCCCTCCTGTGAAGTCAATCATTCCTCCGCTGCAGAGGTTATTAGATCACATATTAAACCCAAACCTGGAGCCGCTTAAGCCTCATTTTAAGAAGATCAGTCCCCAGCTGTGGCCACTGGCTCAGGTTATGGGACCAGTTTCCACCTGTGGACAGACCTCAATTATGAAACCTCCTCCTCCTTATTCAGGGGGGGAAACTGTGGTAAAAACTAAAGTAGAACAATTTATAATGAGGAAAACAACAAAACAAGAGTTTCCTGATTCTGTTGTTGTGATTTCTATTCCACAGAAAATTCATCTTTTTTATAATTTGCTTCTCTTTTTACTGATACCGATTGATAAAATATTGGTGGGTAGGGGTGGTGAACATGTTTGAGAATGACACGTGGATAATTAGATTTATACTACGGCAAAAAATGACTTAATGCTCCAATGCTAACGTTGCTAATAGACAGTGAGTGTTGTGCTGATGTGACGAGTGTCATCTCCTCTGACAGTGATTGGCTCCGCCCACAATGCTGAGGTTTAAAGTTCAACAAATTTGAGCAAATCAGAGACTAGCAGACGAATCAGAGTGGTTAGCACAGGCCTAGTTAGCATCTCTTTGTTTATTTATGGGGTTTTTTATAGCTTCTAATTCTTGCTGGTTTGTTTCCCACCCAGTCTGACCATATGCTACCTGCCAATCGCCTACTCACTCTCTCAATTTCCTGTTTTTCTCAACTGTGAATGCATGACCTAATATAATACTCTTTTGCAGTTGCAGGTTTATTTAGCCCCGTCCCTTCAAGTTGTCAGGATTGGTTCTGTAGGTCAGGGATGAACCTGTAACTGTCTGGCACAGCAGCTCAGGATGGAAACACTCAGTCATGTTGTTGACTGATTACTTCACTCATGTGTCTTGTGCTGTATTAAAAACACCATATGGATGTTTAAAAAAAAATCTCGTATCTTGATTTTTCACTTTCACTTGAGGGAAAGGCCTCACTGACCGCCTCTACACCCAGAGAGAGACACTGAAGCCTCAATGTGGCATCGCTGGACGTCTGCTGCTGCTGCTGTGTTGGTTGTGGTGGTGAAACGTGTGAAATCGTAAATCCATCCAGCTGCTGTTAACGGGCCGAGCTGCAGCCGAGTGATAGCAGAGGGAAAGAGAGCGGGGCTGCAGACAGAGCTCTGCCAGAAACATCCCGACTGTGAGCTGTTTGGAAAACATCCTGGAGACTTGCTCTGCCGCTCTGTCCCACGTCCACTCTCATCAAGTCATTTTGTGGATGCACCCGATGCAGAAACAACAGAGGAACTCTCTCTCTCTCTCTCTTTGCTGGGGGTGCGAGGCTGCAGCAGTGAATGGAGCGGCTTCAGACTGCTGGGAGAAATCCCTGGCTGTGCCGAGCAGCGAGGGGGTCCGGGTCTTGGACCGGGCCTGACCGGGTGTGTGCAGAGGAGGCTTTTGTCACTGTTGTCACCACGGCAGCTCACCTATTGAGGGTAGAGTCTAAGATATGTAAAGCAGCAGCGTTTCAAAGCTTTCCCTCCGCTGTGAAACAAACAAAGAAATAAAGAAATCAAATTAAAGTCTGGAAAGGAGTGAGTAAAGAGCGGTAAAAAGAGAAGAAGAAGAGAGAAAGTATCCTCTGTGTTAAATGCTTACGCGCTGGGCCAAGCCGTGTGTTGGAATCCGATGAGTGTTGAGAAATGGAAAAAGAAAGGAATCATTAAAAAGACGGAGCGAGGTGGAGGGAGGCTGCTATGCCCTTGTTTGCCCAAAGTGGTATTTTCTTTTCTCATTGAGCCGGTCCAAGTCCTGCAGGCGGCTTGGTGAGTCTCCCACCCAGCATTGACAGGCAGGCCCGGGCATGCCCAGCCAAGGTCAAACTGTGGCCGCCAAGAACACGCACACGGCTCAGCCTGCCCCCAGCTGCCACCGCTCTGTTTATGTTTGTTTTGTTTTGTGTTTTTTTTTTTCTCTGTCCGTTTCCCTCCTTCTGCCTCGACTCGGCTCAGGGCGGCTCACGCTCTCTGGACGGATCGGTTTACGCAGCCTGCTCCTCCAGACCCAGGTGAGGTGGTGGTGGTGGTGGTGCTGCACCTCCCCTCACCATCAGTCTCAGTATCACACTGGATGTAGGTCATCAGTATATGTTACCAAAGACATCAAGTCGACTGTCTGATGGTACAGAATTTAAAAGACTCATATTTTTTTTAAACAAGGAACAACAAAACTCTGCCTTATAAATAATCTTATAAGGACGAACAGAGTGCATTAATGGATATTAATATAAAACTACATGTGATACTGCATATACATAAATGACCACCACTCACTTATGAATGAGTGGTTTTAAGGACCAAAAATCATCTCAATATTTCCTCTCAGCTCTAAGTTAGTGTCAGCCAATCAGAAGAGAGGAGGCTGCTGTTCTGTGACATCATAAAGTCACAGGAAGTCCTGACGGCTGGTTTTATATTAAGGCTGAATAGTTTCTGAATACAGGCTGTGTGCATTTCTCTGTGGACTGAGGCTTTGATACTTTCACAGTATTAATATAGAACCTAGAGCTGCTTTATAATCACACTACACATGGACATCTACCTTTATACTGTATGGAGCTTTAACACAAACATCTACCTTTATACTGTATGGAGCTTTAATAAACATCTACCTTTATACTGTATGGAGCTTTAACACAAACATCTACCTTTATACTGTAGGAGCTTTAACACAAACATCTACCTTTAAACTGTATGGAGCTTTAACACAAACATCTACCTTTATACTGTAGGAGCTTTAACACAAACATCTACCTTTATACTGTATGGAGCTTTAACACAAACATCTACCTTTATACTGTATGGAGCTTTAACACAAACATCTACCTTTATACTGTATGGAGCTTTAATACAAACATCTACATTTATCCTGCAGCTTCAAGTTTAAGTTCATTTATTCCACTAATGGCATGAAGTCCTTTTCCTTTTTGCCACGTCATTGCATGAGAGATGACCGACCAACAATGCACAGAGCTGGTGTGAAATGTCGTAGACGGGAGTGTAAGCTGAGAATATGTTTGGTAACTGACTCTGGTATTTAGAGACCATTGTTCTGTCACTGCAGTGAGTCACTCACCTTTATGTTACCTGGACAGCATAACACTGCAGAACGGAGGAAGACAACAAGGGGGAAAAACACCCAGACCAAAGTCAAACATTTCTAACAGACACACACACACGCCATATGATAGATAAAAAAAAAAGTAGTAAAGATTCAATTAAATTTATGAGACACCTTTTATCCAGCAACAGGAAGGTCCACTTACTGTGGAGTGACAGTCTCCGATCTGATAGGTTCAATTACGGTAACCTGCCTATGTTTTGTTATGTAACAAGCTCAATAACTAATGAGAACATTTTAAGATGTTGTTGTCACTGAGTTTCAACTACTGGGTGACATCATATTACTGCGATACATAATTACATATTTTATATTTTACACTTTATTCTCTGATCTATTACTTTTTTTCAACTGTAGATAATGTCCTTAATGTTAAGATGCTCCATATACAGAGGCTATAGTCGTCACTGCAGCAGCCCCCAGTTTGATTCCCCTGGTGAGCCTTTGCTGCATGCCATTCCCACTCTCTGTCTCTAAGCTGTCCTGTCTATTGAAGGAAGAACATCCCCAAAATAAACTTGCAAAACAGGACAGGATAAAGTCATAAACATTACTTTTTTTTTACCTGACATCCCTGTATTGAAACAATATTACCACACAAAATATCACAATACTTTTTTATGGATGTTTTTTTCCCACTCCAGAGGTCATGTGATGGCATATGACATGTAATGTTGGGGCTTCTGGGCTGATGCTGACACTGAAAACTTGAAGGCTCCTTGTGAAACACCACGTTTCATGTGTATTATCACCTATGAGCGCTCCGACAGGTGGAGGTGGAGAACCTCTCCATCACCTCAGCTCGGTGTTTCTCCTCCTGCAGCCTCCCACTTCACTGGGGAGGTTTCACCAGTCACTGTAGAAATGGCTTTGTCATGTTGCTCCTCTGCTGCCTCATTCTTTCCCCCGAAACACCTACAAAAGACCCCCACCCTCCTCTGTGTCCCCCCCACCCCACCCCATCCCTGTGTAATGAATAAAGAGGCCCTCCCACTGTTTCCCTGGGTATTGTTTCCTTGTTGTTACACAGAGTGTGTATTGCTCACTAAGCCTGTGATGGATGTCGGATTACCCCTCTGCCTGTGTCTTCCTGACAAAGAAGGCATCAGCCTGCACTGCAACACAGGACACACACACACACACACACAGGCAAACATGCAAACACACACACTCACGCACTCCCCAAACATACACCCACCATCGTCCTAAAGATCCTGCATACAATGATCTACAAATCATTGTCCCGACGCCGCAGACACATCAGCATCCACACGACACAACCTTTATTTTTTTATGGTGAGCAGATGTTTTCAGTGCGTTTTGATGGAAACAGGCCCAAAGAGATCACACACACACACACACACACACACACACACACACACACACACACACACACGCACTCATACACACTCACACATGAACATAATTATTCATTAGATTCCTGTGAATGTTAGGAGAGAGTTAATGTTTACATCAGCTGATTGATAGGATCTCTGAAGCGTTTTGAAACTGTTGAACGCACCACAAAACCGTTCGGTAAAGTGTGGTCCTTGTTTCAGAGGTCACCTCAGAGTATAGTTAAAGTAAACAGAGAACCAGCCCATAAAAGCTGAGAGCTTCTCTCATGTGTTTTATGATGTTGATTTTACATGCGCTGCCGTGACATTAAGATAAGACGCGATTTCACTGCTGAAGCAACACGAGCGCTCTGGAGGGAAACAAAACCCAGTGAAACCCAGAGCGTGAGCTGAGCTGAGGAGGAGCTCTCGTCGGTTTCCTTCACTGTTACTGGACAACAAAACAATATGAACAAACCACTGCCAGGAAATAAAAAGATGCATCAGAGTTTTTAGGCTTTATACAGGAGCAAACATCTCCTACAGCTAAATATATATATATGTTAGGATCTGTTCTTATGTTCCCACAGTGCCTCCACATATGTTGATATTGTAGCTACATAATAGGAACAGTGACTTTTTGACCTACAGGCATCTTCAGCCATCCAGAGCAGTTGCCAGTCAACTAATGGAGGCCGTTAACCTGCTACAACAAAGTCTTCAAGTAAAATCACGGCTCAGCTGGAAACAAGAAGCTCCTTTTGTTGTTGTTGTGTGTGTGCATTAACCAGATATTCAAAAAGAAATCAAGTTATCCATGATTTCAAAGACAAAAAAGCAGACATTGGAGGGAAGTTCAAACTTTGCGATGCTGGTGTCACCTGATGACCCTCAGTTTTCCCTGGTGACACTTTGAGAAATACTATAATTAAATAAATGAATAAATTGTGCTGAACTAAGACCTATTTAGATTAAAGTACTGCTTCTTCTACTTCAGTAAAGGATCTGAAACTGGGTCAGCGTCGTTGTGTGATGTGTTTTTCTGACAGCGGGGAGTCTGTGGAGCCTCACTCTGGTAAGGTAAGTGAACTTTCACAAAACCACCAGAGCAATAAATCTGGGGCTCCTCCATCCAGCTTCTTTTTTTCTCTGCTTACTCCATCCTTCCTCAGCCCTAATCAACCCTCAGAGCCTGGGTAAGACCAGCAGAAGTCACCCCTTCCCACCCGCCCCCCCCACCCCACCAGCCCTACATGACAATGGTACCAGCAGTTACCCAGGAAACAGGCCTTTCATTAGCTGTGTGATAAAAAAGACGTATTCCTCGTCTCTTCCCCGTCCACTTTTTTCACTTCTTGGTTGTTGATAAGCCTCAGAGCCGACCCCCAGCTCCCAGCGGCTCCCAGTCCAAGCTTCATTTTGTGATACTTTCTCCAGTTGAATACCAGTGAAGTCGTGGGGGCAACTAGAAAGCACAGGTCGCTCCTGAGAACTGATACTGTCGTCAGTTTTCACAAGGAGGAACCATTAAATCCATAAAAACATATATGGTATGAAATTTTTAAAAGTCTTGTTTAAAGGGATAGTTCAACATTTTTGGCAAATTGGTCCATTGCCATAATCCCTATAGTCATAGCAGTAGGTTCGTTACCTTTAGTTGTCGGTGCAAGCTATTTTTAGAATGGCGGAGCAGAGCCGTGAGCTGCTCAGAGCTACACTTTGATGAGTTTCCCTCATCAAACTCATCAAATACACAATCCAACAACTCCAAAATGCTCTGATGAACAAGTTGTGACCTTCACTGCACCACGAGATAATAACGGATTGTTACAAGACAGAGTTGTTTTCGAGGCAAATGCAGAGACTGCTTGATGAAAAACTGCCCCCAATAGGAACGCGCATTAGCGGTTTTGGATGAATTTACCTCTAAAACAACTCTGTCTCGTAACGTTCCATTAATATCTCATAGCGTGGTGAATGTGCAGGTCCGATCCCTTTAATAGTTGAAAACCTTTATGAGTTTACAGTGATATTCAACAGCAAATCACATCAGAGAAAATGGAAACAAAGACGGTGCTAGCCTTATATAAAAACATATTTTAAGGATGCACAGTGACTCGTGCAGACAGACGTGGGACTGTTCACTGTTTTAGGAAGTGAACATGACACCTGATAGAAATGCTGAATCAATAAATGAAAAAAAAACAAACATTAATGATGGGCACAAAATGTCAAAACACCGGTGTCGGTATCGGTCCTCCATACAGTAGCTCCCATCAGTTGAACTCCATGACTGTCCCAGCCACGTTGGGTGTTGGTGTTTAGCACTTTCAGTTTGCAGCGTTTCATGGCTGGAACAAGCAGCGAGGGTTAGCGTTTCACCAGGAGGCTCCTCTTACCTGCAGCCGTCAGCAGGGCCAGGGAATAATACCTGCATCAGGTTACCACGGGCCTCTCATCTAACCAGCCTGCCACATTATGATTATGAGCCCTGCAATCCAGCTGGAGAGACAGGGTCCAGCAGGTAATGGCTGTCCAGGGGGGCCTGCAGGGAGCTGAAGCTGGGGGAGGGGAGGGGGAACGTCAGGACTCCTCTCTAGGAAAAAAAGCTCCCTGGCTGAGCATGAAGATGCAGGATCCTGCCTTTCCAGCAGAGTGTTGGGTGTCCATCATACAGAGGTGTAGCGTTACAACACTTTATCTTTGCCCTTCATCTCTGAGCCATCGTTACCTCATCAGTGACCACAGACCCGCTGACAGACAGCCACGTCTGTCCACGACCCCGGGGGGACGGCGGCTTCTTAAATTCTACGTATTTGCATTTGATTACTGCGGCTATTCATCTGAACTCTCTGAACGCGAGCCACCTTGCTAATCTGCGGCAGGGTCAGAGAGAGACGGTGTGGTCTACGGCGGGGCAGACAGGCGGTGATATATGGGGCCGTGGGACACTTGTCCCTGTTAGACCCCACACCGACCCAATGAGGGACCACAGATCCAAGCGCTATGGGGAACAAGAGTCTGACTGAGCACAGACAAAGCCCTGAAAGAGAAACCCAGCCACCCCCTGCTACTATTACCCATCCACTGCCTGATCACAGCAAGAGCCCCAAAGAGATGAGCAGGAAAAGACCAACGTAAATCTCACACACAGGCACAGTAAAGCAGAGGGGGAAGAGGTTGGGGGAAGAGCAAAGGGAGGAAAACAGTCCTCCAGCCATCTGAGACTTAAAATGGTTTATAATGTGAAACCATCTGAGGAGGTTCAGAGAAGTGATCTAAGCTGGGAGACAATATGGGACTGACTGAATCCTGACCTATAAGAAGCGATTAAACACTGTGGTCCAAATGACATGACTTCAGATTTACTGGATAAAAGTTTTGTTGTTGTTTTTAGGTCGGTGAATTTGGACGAAAAGATCAGGGTGTCATCAGCATATCAAGAAACAAGATTAAGAGTCGTTTAGCTCAAAGACGTTTTGAACTAAATTCTGACAATTTGTCAGTAAATTCTGGCATTTCATTTAACTTTCTGTTTACATTGTTCAACCCTTTTGGCTTAGCTTGTTAGCGTTGGCATGCTAGCCTTAACTAAATGCTGCTGAGAGCTCAAAGGTGGAATTTTTGCAGGTATTAGATCACAAATTTTGACCGGATAACGATGCTAGAGGAAAAGTCAGATGGCCACCAAAGTTCATCCTGAGGGGAGCAAAAATATCTGGAATAAATTTCATGATAGCCCATTTCTAATAACAATAAAAAACGGCAACCTTACGGCAATGCTAATGACAAAGTTATTTCATTTTTTTGTTCCTTGAATATTTGAATTTAAAAACAATCCAACCAACGTGATGCAGAAAATGTGATGTCTTGACAGGCAACTTCCAGTAAGTCTTATTTTTTTATTGTCAAAGAGAAGTGGAAAATAAAATAAAAACAGCATAGTAAAAGGATGCATACAGTGTCTCTGACTTTACAGAACCAATCATGAGGTAAGACGCCATTATTGTAGTTTATCAATGTTATTTGATCAAGAAGAGCTAATACACAAAGGCTTTGTGGTTGCTTTGTTTTCTTTCTCCAGTCAGACACCTCATAATACACATTACTGTGAAACTGGTTTGTCTAAAGTAAACTTCATGATACACTCCTACAACTGAATGTAAAATATAACAGGTATCACTGTACATTGATTGCACTTTCACACAATTTAGAGGAAAACACGAGCGATTATTGCATCTATGACGTTAAGGCTCTACTTGTGGAGTGATTTGGTTTAGTAAGTCCACATCCAACGACACGTCCGTGCTATGTTAGATCTTTTTTCCCCCGTCACTCTCAAATCTCCCTCATATTCACCAATACAAAAACAACACATTTCCTCCTCATCATGAAAAAAAAAACAAAAAAACACAGCCTCTTTAACACTGCCACCCCGTCGACTCCCAAGTGTTGTTCTTGGCACATAGAAGGTCAGGTATTCATTGACAAGGCATTGCAGCCTCTCTCAAGTGAACATTTTAACTTCTTAATAGTTCTTTGTTAGAGAATTAAGCCTCAAGCAGTTTTTTTTTTGTGTTCATTTAAACTTTGAAGACATGAAGCTCGGGTGTGCCCTCTACTTCGCTTTACATCTACTGTTCAGCTAGAAAGGATCAAAGGAAGCTGCTACTAAGTACTACAAGAAATATTTACGACATGCTGATATGAAAAAATGAGTTCTCTGTTTCAAATGCATCCTGCATGTTTATCATTATCATTATTAATCTCATTAAACTGGTCCTAGTTATTTTTGAAAAATGCATACAGAGAATAGTTAGTACCAAAAACCCCACGCAAAATTAAGCTAAAAGCTAATTCAGTAAATCACTCCTACACCAAACATCATTTGGCAAATATCTCATCATGTGTCATCATTGTAGTGCTGCTGCCGTCTCAGTCTGTTCAACAAGTCTCAGCCACAAGTGTGTTTTGACTCTAAATGCATTAAATGTCAATAAACACCACAACTTAAACCTGCCCATAAAACATCCTCTTCTTTCATGAACGCACACTTTTAACAACGTAAACAGAGACCACGTTGTTTCTCTCCTAAAGGCCTGGTCACACCGGTGCAAGTGGAAGAACTTGGTTTATTGTGTTGTGTATTTGTATTATATTGCTAATGAGTGAAACCAAATGCAAACAGTCTATTGGCCCTTTTCCACCAGCATTACCCGACTTGACTCGACTCTACTCATTGTTTTATTTTTGCTTTTTTCCCACTAGGGTTAGTACCTGGTACCTGGTACTTCTTTTTTGTAACGCCTTTTTGTCCGAAGCAAGCAGAGCCGATAAAATGTGATGTCAACCGACTGGCAGCCACTTATTAACCAGAGGATGTCGTCACTGGCAGAGTTGCGAGCATGATGTCTGAGTTAAATGGCTGCTGCACGGAAAACCACACCAGGAGGTGCAAACGAGTTGACGAGAGGAATGAAAAAAGACGGAGCAACTGTAGCAGCCGTGCTATGACAACCTCACCCACGTTGAGGAGGAAGTATGAAATACTCCGTTGTAATGGAAAATTACCTAAACCAAGTCAAGCAGAGTCAAGCCTGGTAGAGCTGTAACTGTGTAGTGGATATGGGCAAAAATATTAGGCTAGCTATAAAATAAATGTAAATGAGTAAATTTCCCACTTTACTTCTAAGCGTCTCTTATCATTATAGTAAATATTAGCCTTGCTGCATTTGGAAGCTCTAGTCAACAGTGTCTTGCACTACAGTATAACGCTACTTTAGCTGCGGCATGTAATTTAGTTGCAGTACCGTGGTTGGCCACAAGGATGAGTTGGCAAAGTCTTATCCAGTTAGTTAGCTTTTCTCTCTTCAGTAAAACTCATAATAGAGTTGAATGATTACAGTTGTGAGAGTGTTAGATCGTCCATGGATGGGATAGACGTGGGTTCATTTCAGCGCCACCTGCTGGTGTAATCAGGCCTTCATTCTGAAACCTTGTTTGTGTTTTTGTCATGTTGTGATTCACCAACAGTCGACACAGTTCAGTTTTCCCTGTTGATGTGGTGATGATGTGAGCTGCTGCTGTAGGTTGTGGCATCTTTGTTCAGGAGACGTCGGGAGTCTTTGTAGTTCCTGCATGAATCAAAACGTAAATGTCTAAAAATACAACTTGAAAAGGAAAACAAGGGCTGATCGAGTGTAAAAAAAACAACAAGTCTCTTATTCCTCAGTGTCATTGTGAAGAGTTTTCAGGGTGAAGGAGCGACTATTCCTCAAAGGAGGGTGTCGATCCGGGTGCTGGGGTCTCCACCTAATGAGTCTCCGAGGTCAAACAGCTGGTCCAGGTTGACTGTGGAGCTACAGAGGAAATCGTTGCGGCCTTGTTCCTCCTCTTCGGGCCAGGGGCTCTCCAGGAAGGCCGTGGCCAGGAAGGTCTCCTCGTCAAAGTCTGACACATCATTACTCCTTTGGGTCTCCACCAGCACATGGATGTCCGCCGTCCCTGCGGGAGCTTCGACGGGGGAGATGTGTGTCCCCCGCACCGTCAGGTTTTCCTCTTTCATGATGGGACTCAGCGGTTCTCCTCCCTCCAGGCTGAGCTCCCCGCTCAGGGCCGAGTCCAGCAGGGCGTCCCAGTCAAAGTCGCCCTTCAGAGGTCCGATCTCCTTCTGCTCGTCCACGGAGAGCAGCGGGGAGCTGGAGCGCCGGGGGGCTTTGGCGGCACCGCCTCTGACCGACTGTTTCCTCTTGAGCCCGATTCTTCCCCGGACCACGGGCCACGACCCCAGCATGGTCCCCTCGGCCAGATGCGGATCCCAGTTCTGGTCGGCGCCGGTTGCCTCTTCGAACTCCTGGAGCAGCCGCTGGGACTCGGGGTTGATGCTCAGGCCCAGCTGACCCCCCATGGGGCTGCAGGGGCCTCTGGACTGGGGCTGGAGGTTGACCCGGAGCCGGTTCTGCAGGGCCGGGTTGATCTGGACCGGCGGCATCCGTCTCTTCTTGTAGGCGCCGCTGAGGAGGCGTTCGGCGTACTGAGGGTCGATCTTCCAGAACCCGCCCTTCCCCGGCTCGTCCTTCTGCCGCGGCACCTTGATGAAGCACTTGTTGAGCGACAGATTGTGGCGGATGGAGTTCTGCAAAGACAGATTTTACACGTTTACCTACAGGTGCATCACATTAATGCACTATATGCACCATTACATCCACCCAGCTGCCCTCCCTCCCCCTGCCCCTCCCCCTTTCTTTCTCCTGCCTCATCCCCTGAAGTCTAAATCGAGCTGTGACCTATTGACCTTTGTTAAATATTATCTGCTCCATGTTCGGCCTTACAATAACAGAACGCTCTGAAATGTCTGAGCCAGACGCTGAAACACGGGAGTACAGCTAACGGCTCCATCAATCATTTATCAGGCAAAATTAAACTTTTCTTCAAAATTCCTGCACATTCATCAGGAGGGAATCTGCTGCTGCCCCCTCCTCCACCTTCCTCCATCGCTTCTCTTTGCTGAAGCAGAAAAACCTGGGAAGCACATGTGCATTTTTTAAAAGGTAATAGCGACTGCGTTTAAGGTTTTCTGTGAGGGTGTTAGTGCAGCTGGTGGAGGTGTTGTTGTCCCTCAGGAGTTATTAATTACACACAGCCAAGCCACTAATACTTCATCAGAGGGTGGCAGCGAGCCCAGTCAGTGCTGCAGTGGATTTATTTAAAGTTTAAAAAAAAAAAACATGCAACCAAGCTGAGATTTGACCCCAGAAAACAGTGTGTGAGTGAGAGAGAGAGAAGAGAAGACAATTTACACACAGTGGAAATTGTGGTGGAAATTAGCATCCTTTACATTTTGTATAAGTGTATTATGTGTCCAGTGTGTGTGTGTCTACCTGCCAGGTGGGGTCAGCGTGGCGGTAGTAGCAGAAGTTGTCAGTGATCCACTTGTAGATGCAGGACAGGGTGATCTTGGTCTTCTTGCTGGCTTGCATGGCCATGCAGATCAGCGTGGCGTACGAGTACGGCGGCTTGATGTGCGCGTTGGTCTTGTAGTCCACCTCGTCGGGGCAGTGACCGTGGGCCACTATCCCGGCGAGGGGAGGAGGGGGCTGCTGCATCCTGCTGTAGGCCGCCGCCGTGGGCTTCCCCGGGGTGAGGGGCATGCCGATGGAGGCGGGGTCTCCGGCCAGAGGCGAGGCCGGGGCGTCGGAGCCCATCAGCGGCCCATGGTGTCCGAACAGGTGCGGCTGGTGGTGGGCCTGCTGCGGCACGTTGGCACCGAGGATGGAGAACTCCTGCAGCCACTGCAGGCTGGTCAGGCTGTCGTCCAGGTTGATGTTGCTGCTGATGCTGATGCTGTTGCTGCTGCTGCTGCTGCTGCTGCTGTTGTTGTTGTCAGTGCTGTGGATGCTGCCGCTGTCCCGCTCCTCCGCCTGGGCAGCCGCGGTCACCACCTCCTCCTCCAGCCCCACCGAGCCTTCAGGCCAGGGGTCGGCGCAGCTCAGAGACAGCATGGCTCTGTCCAGCTCCCTCTCTCTCTCACACACACACACACGCCGCTTTCTTCTGTCACCCCAGCTCCTTCTTCTTCTTCTCCTCCTCCTCCACCCTCTGCCACCGCCTGACAGGACCGAAAATATACACCCAGCGTCAACGAAGTGCGAAGAGGAACAAGGACAATGATGCCTTATTTGAAAACAGAGGCCCTGTGTGCGTAAAGTGACAGACTCTCACGTCTGTGGATTTCAATTCTCATTCCCGTCTGTCACCTGCATGGAGCCATGAGAGAGGAGAAAACACTAGAAGTCTAACTTGTGGAAATCTAAAACCTCTCATCTGGTCGAGCTGCAGCTCTTTTCTCTCTCAGGTCACAGAACATTCCTGAAAAACTCCCGTTGCGCACTTGACGCGCACAGGAGCGCACGTAACGACCCGTGAGGCGCTCAGCCAATAGCAGGCGATTAAACTGTTAAAATAAAGCTTAAAATATATATACTATTATTATTATTATATCAAAGAAATGAATGTCAGATGCATTATATGTATATTTTATATTAAAACCAACTTATTAATTAGGCCTAAAGAATTATATTCTAAGAGACAGGTTTAATTTGTCAAGTGCTGTGTTTAATGCTGGCTCGGAAGTTTCAGGCCTTTTGAACTCAGGTCAAATTTTTCTTAATCTACTCAGAATAAACATTAAACTCACCTTTCGTCAGCTGTTGATCCGTTAAATCCCAAATGATCAGCCCTTGGATGAGCGTCCAGCCTCGGTCTGACCGCTCAGCACCTGTCGTCCAACTGGTGACCGAGAGAAAAGTAGAAAGGGGAGAAAGAAAAAAAAAGAAAGCGAGAAATTCCTGTGGAGGGATTTTGGCGCTGTGTCGGCCGCCTCTGCTCCTCGGTGAGGTCTTTACAGCGGGTGTCAGCGGGCTGCAGGATCCGTCGGGGAGGCAGTTTAATACCTGGTGCAGGAGGTTTGTCCAGCAACCATAGAAACGGTACACCCCCTTGTAAACAGCTTCCCGCTCCTCCATTGGCCTGCTGGTTTCTATAGCGCTTCATTTTTAATCACTCTCAAGTGAACTGTGCTGCAGGTTCTCAAGCTGAGGCCCGGGGACCCTGCAGGGCACCAGCTCACGTCTCTTTTATTCTTATTTAACTGAGATTTAACTCAATTAATTTGATAAAACACAGAACAGACTCTTGAGTAAAACTTAAAGAACTACACATGACTTCATCACATTAAATACAGAGATCAGGATCAAAGCAGTTTTGAGTGAACGTATTTACTTTTATTTATTTATTAAGACCTCTCTGTGTTATTTGCATCATCGAAGCCTGTGTATTTTTTGTCATTTGCACATACAGTAGCTCACTTCACACTTTGGCCTTGGTGTCTCTCGGTGTTTCCACAGTTCTACAGAATTTAGCTCCATCCCTCTGCACCAACCACCGCCTGCATCACCTCCTTACCTCTGCTGATAAACCGGCCTGCACTCCCTGCTCATGAACCAGTCGTCCCACCAGAAACTGCCTCCATCACCTCTTGCTGACTGATCAATCCCAATTTATCCCATATTCCATGTTGTAAACTGTTTTCTTGCCTCTATACAACATCTATGTCACATCTGGATGAGGGATCCCTCCTCTGTCGCTCATTCTGAGGTTTTCCTCAGTCGATGTGAAGGTCAGAGGTCAGAAGATGCTGTTATGATGATGTGTAAAGTCCTTTGAGACAAAGCGTTTGTGTCTTGTCATTTCTGTATCTTTCCTCTCGTGGTCTATCAGGTTTATGTGATGGCACTTTAGGGGCCTGACCCCGACACTGGGGGGTAAATTAAAATAACAAGACAGGTTAATATGTTATAATTAACCTATTGATTTGGTGTTAATGTGAATTTACAGGGTAACTGACTGTTTTAGAGGTCTTCTTCTCTCACCTTTTTTGGTAACACTTTATTTGATGCCTATAATGCATTATAACCATACTTATAATGACATATAACTAGTTGTAAACACTCATAAATGATCATAATGCTTTATAACAATAATCATAACACATAGCCTATAAAGCATTTCATCGTGACTTATAGGGTCAGGTATTATAATATGTTTAATTTGCACATTCATTATGTATTATAAATATAGTTATAATGAGTTATAATTGGCTTATAAATGATATATAAACTATCATTATAAATACTCGCACATTATCATAAGGCTTTATAACAATAAACATAACACATTATAGAGCATTATAATACTTGACCTTATAAGCCATTATAAAATGTTATTCTTTCTTATTGTCATAAAGTCTTATGATAATTTATGAGTGTTTATAATAGAGTTAAACACGTTTATAAGCCAATTATAACTCATTATAAGTATGGTTATAATGCGTTATAAAGATAGGCGTCAAATAAAGTGTTACCCTTTTGTATAACAGCTCTGTATAATTAAAATATTCAGACCTCTCACATGCTTTTAGATATTCCTGCATATCGGTTGTCAGAGCTAATGCTTTACTTGTTTTAGCTGCATGTGGATAACAGCAGCTGTTTAACAATAGACTTTGTTTTAAACGTTGAACTCACTGGATTAAAAGTCAGAGTTACAACCGTCCTTCTCTCTCCGCTGATACTGACAGCTGTCAATAAATAAACAAATATTTCCATCTGTTATCTACATAAGCAGAAGAATAAAGTCACTAATTAAAAAGCTCAAAAATCTACTTTAGTATTTAAGTTATAATAAGTATTTAAACCCAGCTCCACCTGCATCAGACACTTTTACTGTACTTGTACTTCCCGCTGCTCTGACCTTCACATGTGACCATGAGCAGCAGCGTCACCTCTGAATCCACTGGATCAGTGACAATATAAAAGTTGTGTGTGTGTGTTTGGGGGGGTGTGAGTGGTGGGGGGTTTATGTGTGAAGGAATGCACTTTGTTCATAAGACAGGGAGGGAGAGAAAGGCCAAACAAAAAGGTTTGGCCCCTTGAACGTTGTATTAGTGTGGCTGAGTGGTTTCCTGAGGCCCCTCACAAAGACAACTGTAAAGCAATAAAAAGGCTTCCTCCTGCAGGCTGACGCAGAGCGCCGACGCTGCCTGCACTGACTCACACACACCTCTACACACACACACACACACACATACATACACACACATTAGATTATTTGTATTGTTGTTGTGGTTGTGCAATGCACACACACACACACACACACACACACATTAGATTATTTGTATTGTTGTTGTGGTTGTGCAATGCAAAAAACTTCTTTCCAAGAATATTTGTCTTATTTCTTGTCAAAATGTCTCATTTCTAGTCAAAACTGAACTCTTTCCACTTAAAATAAGACTCATCACCTAAAAATGAAAAAAAAATTTCACTTGAAATAAGTAGAAAAATCTGCCAGTGAAAGCAGGTTTTTTGTGCTTGTAATAAGGAAGAAAAACATACTCCACTATCAGATTTTTCTATTTATTTCAAGTGAAAATCTGTTTTAAAGAAGTAAAAAGTGTCGAAATACAAGCTACTTTTTAATGTGATGAGTCTTATTTTAAGTTTGTTTTGACTAGAAATGACATTTTCGACTAGAAATAAGACAAATATTCTTGGTAAGATTTTGAGTTTTTGCAGTGTGCTGTTAATTATGAATCAGGTGACGTGTGATGTCATAGTCTCTCTTATTTACATAGGCTACTATTTTCTCTGTCCTGAAACTTCAACAGGAAGAGACTCATCCCTTTACACCACGACAAACGACGTGTTCGTGTTGCGAGGTGAGGTCTGCTCCGTGACTCAGCTCCAGTCCTGCTCTGTGTCTTTGTGTCCTGTTGTTCCTCTCATCCTATTGTTTGAACCCTGACAGGTCTGAGCTCCAGACCAGACGGACTCCTTCATGTCGGCGGGCGGGTGGGCCGGCCTCAGACGGACGTCGTCGTCCTCTCTTGTCTCCGCCCACCTCCATCGCTGCACCTCCAGCAGGGGTCAGAGAGGTCAGCGAGGGAGCAGCCAACCACAGTACCCTCGCAGAGCTGAGGGTCAGGGAGAGCCGGACTTGACTCAGAGTCAGGACTCACAGGGATTAAAGAGGAGAGACGATGCAGCTGGACTTGACTGAGCAGGACACACAGACACAGAGACACACACAGGGTCAGATAATAAAATCTGTTTAATGCAATGCAAAAGTACATTAAAAGGCATTATGGGAGAAAAAAAAGACACAAAAGATAAAAATAAGATTAGATCCTGAATATTCTTTAAATTACTCAGGAACTCATGGTTTTATGGATGAATCATTCAAATATGAATCATTAGTCAAAACTGAAGTTCATCATTTAAAATCTATTATAATCAGGTAAAGGACCTCTGACAATGTTGAATATCGGCCCAACTGTTTATATCCTGAATACCTCACTGTCTTATTATTCTTTATAGAAACTAAATGAAGAGACAGAGAGAAAATGAAAGAGAGGATGTGATGGAGGTGAGAGAAAAAACTGTTAAATTGTAATATCTATCCATTTTAGTCTGTAGCCATTACAATGCTATTGTGCAACGACAAAATAAAAATTCTGATTCTGATAGTTTAAAAAGTCTCAGTCAAAATAAAGCAGCCTAAAGGTTTAATAACTGATCATTAATTACACGTGCAAGTCCCTCATTTGTTACAGTTGGTTTATATCTGAGGTGCAGTTCTTGAGTTGGACACATGGGGGCGCCACAAACCATTTAATCCAACATGAGACCTATAGACAGTGTGACAGACTGAAACTGCAGCTGTAACTGGACTGAATACAACGTGTTAATTTATGTATTTGTCCATTATAACCAATAAATAAAGATATTAAAGAAAAATGCAACAGTGTGGATCCCAACATGAACTTGAAATCTACATAGTTGACTTCTTTTCTTTTCTTTTTTCTTTATTAGGATCCCCATTAGCACCCGCAGCAGTATCGGCTATTCTTCCTGGGGTTTTATCATATAGACTTTTAAAGCTCTGATATGGTTATTTATTTATTTTTAGTTTACTGAACAGGAACAGCAGGGAATGAAGCATTATTCCCTGCAGGAATAACACAGCAGGTGTCATGCAGGTTCAATAGCAACGACATCAAACAAAAACATTTATAAACATGACAAACAGTCAATGCATGTGTTTGTGCATTATCTGCATTATACATGACCATCATATAGGTGTGAGTAAGTAAATATTTATATGCAGATTATATCAGTCCTGACTGAGTGACACGACACCCATTGTGCACCCAACCCTCAGTATAACAGATGTTCATTAAGATCAAAATGTTTTATACTCGTCTGTAAAATTCCTTGAGTTCACATAATGTTTTATAATCGTGTGTAAAAGCTGGAGAGAGTGAGCATACAGTTGTTGTCGTTGTTGTGGTGGTGATAAAGTCCAGTTAGTGGTGATGGATTAATGTTAATCATTCTCTACCTAGCTTTAAGATCAGTCCCACCCTCTCTCTTTCTGTATGTGTCCTTATTTTGGGAGGAGATGAACCTTTAACTGATCGGAGAGCTGATTCAGGTCAGAGTGGACCGAACAACAACAACAACAACAACAGCTCCAGGAGACAGGAAACATACACGGATCAGTGGAGATTCACCTCACTGATCTTTACAGCTTCACTCTGTTTTTATTATTTACAACGTTCCTTCGTGATTGTACAAGTCAATCAGATACTCTGTTTGGGCCCAAGACAATTCTGATGTAGGATTTTAGTGGCTAATCTTGTCAATTCAATTGTAATCTGTATTCCATTTGCTTTTTTTTATTGCTTTTTTTTATGTCTATGATTAATATGACTGTGTTGAAACTTTATGTGTTGCCATTCTTGGCCTGGTCTCCCTTTGCAAAAGAGATATTGGATCTCAATGGGACAAACCTGGTTAAATATAGGTTAAAATAACATTTATTTAACCATTAATAGGGTTTAAACTATTTTTGATCACAGTTTATTTACAATATTTCATTTAAAATTGTCAGTTGTGGGGCTGTAGTGGGGCTGCAGGTGTCAATATCCAGATGTGTAAGAGCCAGAATATCTGCATCTGTTTGAAGTCTTTGGTTCCGGTGTCATTGTCAGTGACACAAACAAAGCTGAATTCATATGATACATTTAAATGCTGTGGGGAAAATAGGATTTTAACCTTAACGCTACAGTTTAAGAGATGAAATGATTGTTTCAGGCTCAGAACAACAGTTCGGTCTTTCTACAGGAGATGTGAGGGGTTTTGTTCTCCGGCTCCAGGTAACACCCTGCAACAATACATAATAGATAGGCTTCCTCTGTCACGCGTGTTTTCACCTGCAGCACAGCTGAATTATTCAGAGATAAAGAGAAGCTGGAGCTGGACAGGCTGCAGGCCCGGAGCTGCACTCAGATGATAAGAAGATTAGTTGTTGTTCTAACAGGAGCATAGTCAGGTCCACTCTATCAATCGCAGTGTAGGAGACAGATGGCTCCAGGATACCAGCACTGCTTCCTCTCACTATCACCTGGAAACAAACCATTGAGCTAATGACAACACAAACCTGTAGAGAGTCTGTTTGTTTTTTATCATTAGAACATGTAATTAGTGTCTGTTCCTTTTTCCACTGACTTCTCACACAATCCCTTTTTTGTATATTAATGTGTTATATGTGTTTTTATTATATGAAATAAAGATTTAGGATAGAGTAATAGTCATACAATGGGTAAATTACACATGTTTCTAGACGATTAATACCTCATGTATTGCAAAACAAACCAATGTAATGTAATGTAAATGCAAAATTGGCATTTCCTCAAATTCCTCAAATAAATAATACGTTATCAAATAAGGATCAATACATGGGAGAAATGTCAATAAATATACCGGTATGTTCAAAATCTTTAGCTATTGGTTTTATGATTCGCATGAATTACTTCATGTCATGTCACAGCAAATATGTGAAACAAATAGAATAGAATAGAATAGAATAGAAATCAATTATTATATATTAGGTCAAAGGTCAAAACAAAACATTGAGGTTTCAAATTCAAAAACTATTCAGCTGCTGTATATCAAGCACCATTTGCAGTATTAACCATTAATGTCCATAAACCAGTATGATAAATAATATTATATACACTATTATAAAAGTTGATTTTAGTTATAAAGTCTACTTTTATGTCATGTGCTTTTGTTTTCCCTTGTTTTTATTTTAAAGTTTACACTTTGTATTTTCAGTGTCTGCGGTTTTTCTGAAGTCAAAGATAAAGGTGTTTCTTCCTCAGCTGGATCTGTTAAACATCAAACGTTTACTTTGTTTACATGCGTGTGGTTTACTTACCTGCCATAGCGAGCAGCCAATCAGCGCTATGAAAACACATGGCGTCAGCGCAACGGGCATGAACTAAGCGCGTGTACAACTACAGCGGATAACCGCAGAGGGCGGAGCGGTCCTCCAAGACCAGAAACTATGCCTGTCTCCACCCACCGACACTGTCCCGTTACATAAAACAAGCGCACCGGTTAATTTAAACGCTTCACCTCGTCAGCCAATCAGCGCTTCGCTCGTACTCTCTCGCCGTGATTCAGTCCAATCAGCGTCGCCGTCTTCTTTGTTGTTGGTGATGACATGAGAATATTGTTGTTGCTGCCGGAGGCTGCGGAGACTCAGCGGTGGGAGCCCGGACGGAGACAGGCTGGGTCTGAAGGTTCACGGGAGTCGATCCGAGGCCACATTTCACTTCTTTTCTTTTGTTTTCGACTTCAAAGCAGCTGCGCGTCGCGTCTGAACACACCATGTCGGTGAATATGGACGAACTCAGGCACCAGGTGATGATCAACCAGTTTGTTTTGACGGCCGGCTGCGCCGCGGATCAGGCGAAGCAGCTCCTCCAGGCGGCCCACTGGCAGTTCGAGGTGAGTCCGGACGCTGGGTGTTTTACCCCCGCTACAGTTCACGTCTTTACCCGGGTGCTCTGTTATCCGGTCTCCAGACTGTGTATGAGCCATAGGGGATTAAACGGAGCGCTCGTGTCGGTTGTTGTTACTATTTTAACGTGCTTCCTCGCGACCATGCGCTCGTGCTGCAGCTAACGTTAGCTTAGCACTGAGGACGTGGTGCTACCGCTGCTGCTCTCCGCGGCCGGTTTTGTTTACATCCTCCACAGGAATCCACTGTGTCATCGCTCGGCTCGTTGTTGTGAGCCAAACCGGCTGCAGGGTGGGTGACCCGGCTCGGCTCGGCTCGGCTCGGCCCGGAGCTCGCCCTAAGTCTGTGTTTTCCAGTGTAACGGCTGTCATCATCGAAAACAAACAGCTCTATCTGTGATGCAGTGTAGTCTAATCAGTTGTTGTTTTAGGTGGATGCATTGTTCATATTGTATCGCATAGACTACAGTAGAAGGTTTTGTTGTCGTGGCCGTACTGAAATATTAATGTGGGTTTATCTGAGTATCACACAGACTGACTACACTGCTGCTGTGATGCCATCTTAGATAGATAGATGGATTTATTTGTCCTTTACAGGGAAAATTGTTTTCACCGTTTCGTAGGCTAGGTCTCGAGAAGTGCAGACAAGTCAGGGAAAAGGACCACAGGAGTGTGTCTTTAAACCATTACATTCATTTACATACATTCCCACATTTCATACACCCACGAATACATAGAAACATAAAACATAAAACCCCACACCCTGCCTATAGTTTCCCACATTTACATGTACATTCCCTATGATTATGTTCTTTTTTTGTTTTATTTAGTTCTGTTATGGCAGATGGGGTTGGGGGTAGGGAGTCCAATAATCTTGTCGGCCCGGCCCGTCTGATAACGTGTTCCCATAAAAAAAAAAACCTGCATCCGTCACCCCCAGGTTGTAAACTACAGGTCTGAGCAACACAGGTGAAGTCTGAGCCTCCCTGCTGCTCTTACACAATATCACGCTTCCTGTTGTCTCGAGCCCCCATGAACAACCACCACCACCTTCTTCTTCTGCAGATTAATAACGTGCTGTAAACCGTGAGCCTCGGTGTTAGTTTTGTTTTTACAGCAGGAGACGCAGGTCTGAGTCAGCGGGCTGAGAGCTAAGTGGTCTGACATTGATCCTTCAGTTATATATAGACTGATTAAGATGCATTATCCCTCCAGCTGTTCCCATACGCAGCCTCTCTGCGCTGTGAACTGATATATTTAAAGCTGTAAGGACGTTGAGGGTCTGTAAACCTCATGTCTCTGCGAAGCACTCCCCTGTGTTGGACATATTTCATTATCTCTAACATTATTATTTGGGCTAAAACTCGAGTCAAATCGAGTCAGAGTCTGTCAGATCAACCCAGAGCATGAACTATTGGCTCAGTCCATCAACAGGAAGTCATTGAGAAATACATTATGGTGAAACTCAACAAACACTTTATAATTACACCTGAAGGTTGTGCTTTGAACATTTCAAACACTGAACTATTTCTCCTTGAATTGAAAAGCAGTGACAGAAAGAAACAATCGCTGGTTCGAGCCCTAAATAATGGCCGCCCCGGTGGTGAGCGCGTGCGTGGACGGACGGGTCGTGGATGCAGCCGAGCCCGTCCAGGCCTGTCGAGCAGCTGACAGACACCTGAAGGACCTCTGACATCAAGCCCTGAGCTTCCAGATGGTTTAACTCCGACCACACCTCCGTCCGCTCTAATGACCGATCTGTTGAGGCCGTGTGGTCAGAGCCGGGCTGCAGCCGGGGGCCAGGTGGTTCAGCAGGGGAGGAGGAGGAGGAGGAGGAGGAGGAGGAGGAGGAGGCTCAGCTGCTCTGTCGAGGTCGTCGGGTTACGGTTAGAGCGGTGGAGGTTTTTCCTCAGGTTTATTTTGGTTTTGAATGTTATTATTATTATTATCGACTAATCGTTAAACTCAGTGAGAATTAGCTTCTGTTCTTTGTAACGAGAAACTGATAGAGGAGTGTAAAGTGAGAACACGGCAGGTAACTGATTCCTTTGTTTGGAAACCGTTGTTGTGTGTGTGGCTGCAGTGACTCACTCACCTGGATGTTACCTGGGCGCCGCCGCCGCCGCCGCTGCTGCTGCTGCTGCTGCTGCTGAGTCCTCGGAGACGGAGGAGGAAGCTCCGGCTGATGAAACTGGAGCAGCTCATTTACATCGACTCATATCAGTGTGTTGCACAGGCGGTGAAGTCCCCGCAGGCAAATTTGTGTGATTTTGTTATTTTTGCTGGATGAATGCACTCCACCAGTTTCGCAAACGTTACGACAGAAATAATCAGGAGTGGGCGGAGCCTAAAACAAATCGCCGTTTTCACGGTTATATAAATAGTTGAATCGTCGACCGGTTGGTTTGTCATGAAGCAGCTGAACACTGGTGTCATGTCTTTGGCTTTTTGACTGTTTTGTCTGAACAAAACAAACAGTTTGAAGCCACGTTCGCTTTGTTTTAGAGACAAAATTAGAAAAGAAAACTCAAAGTGATCAATTGCTATTCAGTCGTTAATAGCAGCCCCTGTGGATTAGAAATCTCATTGAGAACCTGTTTCCAAGCAGAATGTCCTCAGTTTTTTGTTCCCAACCCCCAAAACAGAAACCAGGAGAATCCACCAGAATAAAAGTCTTTCTTAGACGTGAAGAAGAAGAATGAAACGATAGTGAGAGAAAGTGTACATTTAAATGTGGAAACTGTGTGAATCAGTGTGCAGCCCCCTCCTCTTCTTCCTCTTTTCTCCTTTCACTTTCACATTTAACACTTGAAGACACTGTTTTTTTTATAGGGTTTTTTTTATTGAGGCAACAAATGTTTATAGTCTGGAGAATATTTTCTTGATGAGTCAGTTTATTGTTCTGTTTGTTTTACACGACACGTTAGACTGAAGAACAATGAATCACAGTGACGTCTCCAGATTGTCTTGTTTTTCAGGCCAAACTCATGAGTTCGTAATGAGACAAAATCAGCAAACGCTCACGTCCGAGAAAGAGAGAAAGAGAGAGAAGCTGGAAGCAGAAAACATTGGTGTGTTTTTGTGATTTCCAAACCTGTGAAGTGACAAATGGTTTCAGCTGTGATCTGTATTTTGTGTCTGTCTCCTCTTGAGACTGTAGTAAACAGCCCATTGTTTCTGTTAGGGAGGTTGGAGGGAGGGAAGGAGGGAAGGAGGAGGAGGAGGGGGGGGGGGGCAGCAGAAGTGGCCTGATTCTCCTCGTGCTCTGATTCAGACTGTGAACCGAGGCCGAAGGCGTCTTCTGTCCTCGGTCGTCAGCCGGAGGTCTGTCAGCTCGCTGCTGCTGCTGCTGCTCCCAGATCTGTAAGGAAACACTGACGACCACGTCCTGGTGCTGTTTACTCCAGTTTTCTCTCCAGATGTGACGTCATGCAGCGAGAGGTCGCGGCCTGAAAACTCTTGATTCGATTAGCCCCCCCCCCTTCAAAACAACAGCGCGGAAGCTTCGTCACATGAGCTGGCATCAATAAACTCAGAAACTGGAGCTGTGAGTCACACACAGGTGATGATGCTCGGAGCTAACTCGGTTAACCAAGTCATGTCAGTAGCGTAGTGGCGTGTTGTGTTGTGTTGTTTTCAGTCTCCGTCTGACCTGACTCAGCACCAGGTGCTCGTCCTCCTCCGTCCGCTGCAGAGAGTCGAGGTCGATGTCGAGGTCGAGGTCGATACACCTGGAGACGCTGCAGAAACGGTTTAAAACAAAATGATGCAACTACAGTCACATCTTCTCATTTTCATTTTCAGATCCCAACAATGTGAAGTTTACTGTTCGAAGCTATAATATGTAGGAATTCCCCCCATCTAGCGCTGCGGTTGCATATCGGAACGTAATCTTGATGTTGTATTCACGTGAAATCAGGCAGACGTCAGACAGACAACAGACGCTGCATGTAACAGGATAAATGGTGATGTTGTATTGTTTACCTGACCCACGTTTTACCGTCTTTCTTTGGTTGGTTGGTTTGCCGACGGCTGTCTGCCTGACTGCACCTGAATGCAACATCAGTGCCTCTGTCCTTCCTCACACTACACAGTGGTGACAGTTTTTTCCGTGGTTACCTACGGTCACGCTGCCACTGAACGTAAAAAATGGCGATGCAACATGGCCGCCTCGATTCGGTGAACCCCCTCATGTATACATGTATGTAACAGTTCAAACCAGGGCGAGTCAACAAGCTACAAATAGTAGCAACAACAACGTACAATAGACACAAATGAGTGGAGATGGATACGGGTTTGTTTTGTTTTGTTTTGCCTTTAGCAGCACTTGACTTTTATTTTGAAGGAATTTATATCTGAGGTTAATTAGATTTGAGTTGATGTGATTCTTCGTTGTCTTTGTGAAGCCGAATTTAGATCAAGTTGTGTCGTTTTAATCTGCGGCTGTCGTTGCTGTCGTTGATGTTGTTACTGTGTCAGCTGAGAAGTGAAGAGGCACAGATGGATATCAGGTACTGGAGCGGTTGTGGTTGAAGTTTCTGTAAGTGAACTCAGTGATATCCTACAGTGTTATCTCTCTCTAACACACATGATAACAGGTCGCTCAGTTCATGTTTCTGCCGTGAGGAGAAACTACCAGGAACATTTTGTAATCTGTGTTTTCTTCTGAATGTGTCGTGAACACCCAGGAAACAGTTTGTCAATAGACACGAAGCATCTGAACTCTTCTTCTGTGGTGTGTCAATGCTGTCAGTGACTCTGAGTCTGTTGTGAGTCTGTGTGTGTGTGTGTGTGTGTGTGTGTGCAGCAGGAAGTGAGCGCTGACATCAGTGAGTGACGCTCCCTCCGACCTGCAGAATAAACAGCGAGCAGACAAAAGAACGGCGTGCACTCGGTGGCTCCTTACACAATAGCTGCAAAGCACTTTCACGCTTTTGATATGTGTGTCACGTTGTACGGCGCACATTCCTGCACTGCCGCTGCTGTTGTCAAACAACCAGACCGTGTGGGGGAGGGACAGAGGGAGGGAGGGACGGGGGGAGGGAGGGAAACCACTGCATTCATTGAAGCACCGGCAGGACAAGAGGCTTCTGAAGTGAAATGGAGGCTACGCTGAGCAGTAAAACGAGCTCACACTCCCCGTCTGAGACTCTGTGTCGTGTGAAAACATGTTGTGGTGGAGTTCACACTTTGTTTTCGTTTTGTTTTGTTGTTATACACCAGCAAACCAGCGTTCACAGCAACTGAACTCAGCAGTGAGGCTGGACCATAAAAGGAAAAATCATGTGAAATATACAAGTGTTTGATTGATTAGTTATTGTCAGAGTGAGATTTTATAGAATATCTTTCATTTGGTTTCTGCTGTCAGTCAAACAAAACTTTTTTTTCCCACCAGATTAATCAAAACAAAACAGAAAATCCAAGGTTAAAACATCATGAAGACTAAAATAATCATTAAAGATACGATAAAGACCAGTGTTGTTAACTTTTATTGCTGACAGGATGCAGAAGAAAAACACACGCTCTTCTTATTGTGAAAAGTCTGACTTGAATGAGCCCAAACTCAAACTGAACCAGGATTAATTTGAGATTCAAACGACTATAGATTAAGTTTCTGCTTGTGTTTTTACTGATTCATTAGTTATTGTCAGAGTGAGATCTGTTGATTTTATAGAATATCTTTCATTTGGTTTCAACCAGTAAGTCAAACAAAACTTTCTTTCCCACCAGATGATTAATCAAAACAAAACAGAAAATCCAAGGTTAAAACAGTCGTTGGCTGCAGCCTCATCACAAAGACTAAAATAATCATTACAGCGATAAGATAAAGACCAGTGTTGGGGCAATAATAATTAACTTTTATTGCTGACAAAAAACCTGCTCTTATTGTGAAAAGTCTGACTTGAACGAGCCCAAACTCAAACTGAACCAGGATTAATTTGAGATCCAAACGACTACAGATGAAGTTTCTGTTTGTGTTTTTAGCTGCAGACGAGAATCCTTCAATAAAAAACTGTCGTCATTGATCATAAGGAGTTGTTTACTGAGCCGGGTTCAGCTGCTTCGGGTTGATTGTTATTATAAAAACACAGATCCAGAGTCAGTTGGTGAATCACAGCGAGCTCCGTTTCTCTGGAAGTCTCTGCTCCTGTTCGGAGGAAGCAGCAGCTCCCGCTGTGTTTAGGCTGCTCTGTTATCGTCCCGTCGTGTCTCGCGGGTCACGGAGTGTGTTTTTGTTCACGCTGCCGTCGGCTGCGCTCAAAACAAAGAGGAACAAAACAAGGAGCCAAGTCATTTCCTTGTTTGCGCAGGGAGGCGGTCATGAGACCTGCTGTTTACATTTTTATGGTGTTTTCTGATTCTCCGTCTCCTCCTCGACCTCCAGCTGCAGGCTCTGTGCTTCAGGACGGTTGTTTTTCATTATTGATTCATCTGTTTTCACCTGGTTAATGAAGGTTGTCACAAGTTCTGTTTTCAGTTTATAGCTGCACAGAACTGTTGTTTTTATTATGGAATAACTCAACTTTTATTAGCATATCCAAGGTGTTTCAAAGCTGTTTGTATTCACATCGTCTGATCCTCATTGTGCAACAACAAATAAAACATGGCTGCATCTCTGAAAATCTTACACATTAAGTTAATACATTTTTAATCTGATCAAGCTTTTGATTGATTTGGTTTATAAAATGTCAGAAAACGTTTACACATCTCACCTGACAAATCATTTTGATCAGTTATTTATCATGATTTCTAACTGTCTCAGTCTTCTTTAATATTAAATAAACATCCTCAGGTTTTGACAGTTCACAGGCAAAACTAAGACCAAACAATCAATAATAATAACATCTGTTAATCAATTTTAATGTTGAATTAAACTGAGCTTCTCACAGTTCAAAGACAGAAACTCAGCTCAGTTTGTAGCCGAGCTGAAAAAGAACAAACTCTGTTTCAGATCCCAGTCTGGAGATAATAGTTTTAACCCTGAGATCATGTGACCAGACCCGTGTTAACTGACCCGTATGACGGTCCTGAGGGTGGGGGGAGGGGAGGGGATGAGGGGGTGGACAGGTCCTCGTCTGTGTGGTCGCAGCAAAATAACACAAAACTTTGATTTCTTTACTTCAGCATGTCGTCGACTTTTAATTCAATTATATCAAACTTAAACGGCTCATAACGCCCCCCCTTCCCCCCCCTTCTCTCTCTCTCTCTTTGCAGACGGCCTTAAGCTCCTTTTTCCAGGAGGCGAACATCCCCAGTCACCACCACCAGATGGTAAGTGCATTTGGTTTCCCTCGACAGACAGAAATGAGACTGAGGCATGTGTGTGGCTGCGCGGAGGCTGATCCTCCGGTCCTGGACGCGGGGACGGATGCACCCACTGACCCGCCGGACCCGACCACAGACGCTCAGTCAGTCAGTCAGTCAGTCAGTCAGACACCAGCCGGCGCTCAGCGATGGGCATGTGGGAACGTTTCATCCTTCAGGTCCAATAAAAAATTGACACACACACACACACAAAAAATAAAAGTCAAACCCAAAGCTGTGATGGTCGAGCTGCTGCGGACGTGGCTGATCCCAGAGCAGCGGTCTGTGTTTACATCTCAGAAACCACCCGTCAGTCGTCATGTCTGAGGCTGACACACCGGGAGTTTCTGAGTGTCGTTAAAGCTCCAGCAGGTGAGAGAGTGGAGCAGCGAGAAGTAGAGTGACATGCAAAGGTTTGGTTAAAGTGAACAGTTCAGCAGGTGGAAGATGAAATGATACAGATGACACCTCACTTTACATTTTAAGTCAGTTCAATTTTATTTCTAGAGCACATTTAAAATGACCAAAGTCGTCAAAGTGTTGTACAGAAAGCAATACAGTACAATTATACAATAAAACAATTTTACAAACATGTGCGTACATTGGGACACAGATGCAGAAGCAAAAGCCGGTCCAAGAATTTCACAGTGCACGCTGAGGCTCATGGGAAATGTAGTGTGAAAACACTCCTTGTAGTCCCTTTAAAGTGAACAGTTCAGCAAGTGGAAGATGAAATGATCTTTTATTTTCATCTTTTACATTTCCAAAATGACAGAAAAGGAGTCACAGTGTGTAAACAGTAAATATCTTGTCTGGTCAGAGTGATCTCTCATTCTGCTGCAGGCTGCTGCTTTGTTTCCCCCAAAAGAATACTCTGATGCTGCTTAAAATATTGCAAAAGAGTTTCATGTTTAACTTTTTTTGCCTTTTGGAGTTCATTTCATCTTCTCCTTGCTGAACTGTTCACAGATCCTTCAGATGCTGCAACCCTGGTCAAAGTTTCTGAGTCAGGACGAGTTATTGTTGTGACATTTTACCGCTCAGACTCAGTCAGACTCTGGTTCTTCTCTCTGATCAGATCATCAAACTCCGACTCCTGCAGATAAAACCTGAGTCAGGAAACTGTTCACACTCATCTGGACTGAGGCCTCGGCTCAGGGTGTGTCTGCATGTGATTACAGTCCCATTAAGAAAGCGCCTCTGTTGTGATGAAGGGTGTGTGTGTGTGTGTGTGTGTGCAGTCAAAATAAATGCCTGCGCTGTAACACAGTAATCAGTGTTTGAGCTGCAGAGCTTCCACCCGACAAAGCTCAGCGGAGATGAATGAAATGATGATTGTGCGACGGTGCAGACGACGTGCGTCAGCGCGCACAGAGACGTGTCTGTGTCCTCGGCCTCGCTGCGCCTTATGTAATCACACACGGCGCTGGAGAAACCGTCTCCGTGCCGCTGCCGCTGCTGCAACCTGAGGTCTGTGTGAGCAGCGACACGCCAACATCTGTAGCAGCCATGTTTTGTTTTCAGTCTGAAGAGTTCCTCCCTCCTCCTCCTCCTCCTCCTCCTCCCTCTGCTCTTGTTTTGGTGTACGTGCTTCTCTGTTGCTCTGGGAGGAGTGTTTTGTAGCTCAAGGGAGTGAGGAAGTGTGTGTGTGTGTGTGTGTGTGAGAGGCGGCGGCGGCAGCCTGGGTTTGTTATTATTTTGGGTGCAGTGCAGTGACATCATCTGGCCTGAGGCTCTGAGGAGCTCAGGGTTGAACCAGGCTGCAGAGACCAAGCAGAGCAAGTGGCAGCTGTTTCCATTTCCAGCACAGAGCTCCCCTCCTCCTCCTCCTCCTCCTCCTCCTCCTCCTCCTCCTCCTCGGGCCCTCGGGGGCCAACATGGAGGCATGGAGGGTCGGCTTTGAGCAGAAAGAGCCCAGTGTAGAAGCGATAACGAGCCTCTCATCAAAGATTAACTCCGCGCTGAGAACAGGAAAACCTGCTTTTATTGTGAAAAGTCTGGTTTGAATCATAGATACATGACACGTAGACGCCGCCTTCGGGCTTGTCAGGCACGTCAGCACGGCCGCCATCTTGGGTCGGTTTCTGACCATAGACATACGTCAGACAAGCAGTCAGACCCGTTCAGACCCTTGTAGAATTGATTTCGCCGCACGGCACCGAACCGAGGCGGCCATGTTGCATCGCCATTTTTTACGTTCAGTGGTAGCGTGACCGTAGGTTACCACGGAAACTGACCGGAGCTGTCGGCTCGGGGAGAAAGTTTCACAGGTAGCGTCTGTTAAAACTGTCACCACTGTGTAGTGTGGGGAAGGACGGAGGCACTGATGTTGCATTCAGGTGCAGTCAGACAGACGGCTGTCGGGGTCAGGTAAACAATACGGCATCACCATGACAACATATAGTCACGCCTGTATTGTTTTGCCTCGTGCTGGTGGACCGCTTGTTTATCCTGTCACATGCAGCGTCTGTCTGACGTCTGCCCGAGTTCACGTGAATGCAACATTCATTGAATGAGCTCAAACTCAAATTCAAACTGACCCAGGTTCAGTTTGAGCTCCTGCGATGATGAAGCCTCCAACATGGAGAGAGAAACAAGCAAAACCTCTGAACCTCGACTGAATCGTTCCTGCAGCAGTTTGACATTAACACAGATCTGCCACTGGTTTGATAAATGAGTGTTGTTGTTGTGACGCAGCCCGGACGCCATGAATGATGACGTTAAACACGACACGGTGCACACGGAGCTGTGACGACTGATCCGACGCATCGCAGCAGCCAGACGGACGCCCGAGGCCGGCGGCACAAATGTTAAGATTTCCCTTTAGAGCCTGAGTTAAGGTCACTTGAACAAATCCAGTTACATAAAAGACCCTCAAGTCTTCTAACGCCTCACATCAGTCAAACTGCTGCACAAAACAAAACGTCTCAGTGAGTGAAGTTCTGTCTGATGAGGTGGAGGTGAAACGGTCAGAGCAGCTCACTTCTTTCATTTCATTTCACCAGCTTCCCTAAAGCGATAACGTGTCATTATGAAATCCCAGCAAACAGTTCATTACAGTAAATGACTTCCCCTTTTTTTCCTTAAAGGGATACTTCCCCCAAAATCAATAATTCACCAATCATCTACTTAGCGTCATGCCAAGGAAGGGTTTGGGGAACTTTCAGAGTCATCAAAACGCTTTTTGGGTCAGTACAGACGAGCAGTATGGAGGTATCTGGATGTTTCATAAGTGAACTCTATCCAGCTCCAAAATTAGTGAACTATCGATTTTGGGTGAAGTATCCCTTTAACCAACACTCTCAAGTTTAGTTTCTCCTCAGCTGAGTGAGCAAAGTAGAAAACATGAGGAGTTTGTTTGTGCAGCCTCAAGGTCACGAGTCTGACCGGACCGGTTCTGCAGCATGAGGGTCATGTGTGTTGTAGGAGTACTACTGTATACAGAGTGTGTTTGTGTGTGTTTGTGTATGTGTGTGTGTGTGTGTGTGTGTGTGGTACACGCCGTCCCTCTCCTGTGGCGTCACAGAGTCTTGAGATGTGTTATTGTTGTTCATAACGTACATACAGATCCGACCTGGACACCGGCGCTCCCCGGGGAGCCGAGCAGGAACAGCACAGAGACACATGTTTACGTTTAACCCTCAGTACAATGAGTCAAATGTTAATGTGTCAGTGTGTGTTTGTGTGTGTGTGTGTGTGTGTGTGTGTGAGACTGTGTAGGGTAAAGTGCAGCGAGAGCATGACAAACAGTCTGACGATGCAAACACAGGCGTTCACAAGTCGAACAGCTGAGACGTGAGGTTGAATTATAGTTGTTTTGGTCTGTGTGTGTGTGTGTGTCTCTGTGTGTGTGTGTGTGTCTCTGTGTGTGTGTGTTTGTGTGTGTGTATGCACATGCCAAAGTGTGTGTGTGTGAGCCTGAGAGAAACATTTCTTTTCTAAGAACACCAACCCCTCCTCCCTCCCTCCTTCCCTCCCTCCAGCCTCCTGCTGCACAGCTGAGACGACCCCTCCTCTATTTCTGGCTGCTACCTGATCTGTGTGTGTGTGTTTGTGTGTGTGCGTGCTATCTGTGTTTGTGTGCGATCTGTGTTTGTGTATGTGTGTGTTTTCCCTTTGCTTTGGCTACCAGCGCCACACCAGGTTTCAAATAAAGTTCTCACTGAAGATTCTTGGCCTTTAGCAGCAGGTCACATGACCACGGTGCAGCTGAACTGGGACGGCACTGTTTCCTATTAAACACACACACACACACACACACACACACTAGTGTGTCTCACTGTGTTGGGGCGTCCCGTCCTCTGTCTCCGTCCTTCGCGGTGTGGACCTGTGGGTCGTCTGCTCCCTGAGTTTGTCCTTCAGGCGTGTAACAGACTAGTGAGGCCTGAGAGACTAAACTGAGGGAATGAACTGTGCATGTGGTGTGTGACATCACAGGGAACCTTGAGAAGTATTAAAAGGTGATAAATAAATTTTTGCGAAAATGAACACCCTTAAAAAGTATTAAAAAGTCTTTGTTTTATTAAAAAACAAAGATGAACCAGTACATTAAAAAACTAGAGTATTGTGGGTGCATTCGTAACTTGTCTCTGAGAGTCAAGCGAGTACTCGATTACTCAGACAACCCTCCTTAGCTGAGGCACATGTCGTGACTGTCATGATTGTTGTTGTGGAGCAGTGTTTTGTTTTTTTTATGAACTTTGCCTTTGACTTTTTATCCCAGCCTGTGTTGAATTCTGGTCTATAGTCTTTATCACAAACGTGTTCAGACTGATCCTGCGTGCTGCTCCTTCACGGCTCGTCGTCTTTCTCCGATGCTCCTGGAAACCAAACCAGAGTAAAAGTGTGATTCATGTCTCCACCCACTCTGTTGGTGTTGGTGAGTCACAGGGGGAGCAGCAGCTTCAGCATGAAAAACCCTCCGTCCGCAGCAGCAGAACATGTGTTAGAAAACATCTGGTTCTGAGGAAGTCCACGACACAGGAAGTCTGTGTTCGTCTCGGCAGCAGCAGCAGCAGCAGCTGAGGCTCATGGGTGTTGTAGTTTATAGAGTCCAGGAGACTGATTAGTTATTATCATCTAAACCAGTGATTCCAAACAAAACTGGCCCACAGGATGAATTTGTTAAAGGGATAGTTCAACATTTTGGCAAATTGGTCTATTGCCATAATCCCTATAGTCATAGCAGTAGGTTCGTTACCTTTAATTGTCGGTGCAAGCTGTTTTTAGAACAGCGGAGCAGAGCCGTGAGCTGCTCAGAGCGTTGTGGAGTTGTTGGATTGTGTATTTGATGAGTTTGATGAGGGAAACCAAGAAATCCCATGAGCCTCCGTAGCGTAGCTCTGAGCAGCTCACGGCTCTGCTCCGCCGTTCTAAAAACAGCTTGCACCAACAATTAAAGGCAATGGGCCAATTTGCCAAAATGTTGAACCCACTGCTATGACTATGACATGTTTTGTAAAAGAAGAGTTTATTTGCTCTAAAACAAAGGGAATGTTCAGAGTTCTTGTTGTTTACAGATTGTCATCATTTCACTGGTCCGTCCCACTCGGGATCAGATTGTTTCTGTTTGTGGCTCCTGAACTAAAATGAGTTTCACCGCGGCGATGAACTGATGGTTTCTCTCCTCTTGTCTCCCCTCCCACAGATGTGTACTCCCAGAAACACTCCGGCCACGCCCCCCAACTTCCCCGACGCCATCACCATGTTCTCCAAACTGCGGGCGACCGAGTGCAACTCCGGCGGCGGCGGCGGGTCGTCGTCCCAGGTGTCCATGGCCTGCTCGCCGCCCGTCCCCTCCTCCACGTCGGGCTTCGGCTCCTTCTGGGCCTCCTCGCCGCCCAGCCACCAGCCGGCCTGGCTGCCGCCGTCGTCGCCCACCGGCCACCACATGCACCACCACCACTACCACATGCAACAGACTCCCATGATGTGGCCGCCCGTGTCCCAGCCCAACGGCGCCCAGCAGCCGCCCGTCGTGTCGGCGCTGCACGGCCAGAGATGAGACTGTGTGAGGGGCGAGAGGGGGAGGGAGGGGGGGGGGGGGGGGCGGCTGGGCCGCAGGTTCACGTGTAGCCAAATGAATCTGTTTTGGGGGCGAGGGCGGGTTGGGAGGGGGTGGGGGGAGGGGCACGATGGCGAGGGAGGGGGCGGGGTTACGAGGAATGAGAAGAGGAGCCCCGATGGAGAAAGACACTGCTGTTTTCTTCTCTTGTTTTTCTACACTGAAGACGAGCAGCTTTTCCTCTGCCTCTTCATCACGTCATCATCCAAGCCGAGGAAGAACCCGCAGGTCGCCAACGATGACGACACCGACAAAACTTCACGCCGGACTCTCTGAACCCTTAAACTTTTCCTTTCATCATCGATGCAACGAGGCCCCAGGAGCCGTGGGAGCACTTACCGAGGACAGGAGCCATGAGATCTGCTGAAGCGCCGCGTGATTCTCATTTTGTAGAAACTCTTTCTTTTTTTTTTTTTTTGTTTTACGTTTGTTTGTTCGTAGGGTTCAGAAATCACCAGACAGGACATCGGCAATAACCAGCAGACATGTACAGTGTGTGTGTGTGTGTGTGTGTAGTGCACAGTGCGGAGGCGGACGGCTCCGGTCGACTTCACGTCTGAATCACAGAGTCAAGAAAACACTCGCTGCTGCTTTGAATACGTTTTCTAACCATCAGGAACCAAAATATTCTGCACAACAAAAAACAACCGTGTCACTAATTTTAACAAAGATGCAGGAACTGAAACGCCACGCTCAGTTTGTACAGTGTTTAATAAAAGTTGTTAGTTATTAAGTTCCTAGAGTTAAAGGGATAGTTTTGGCGAATTGGCAAAAAATAATCCCGATAGTCATAGCAGCAGGTTCGTTACCTTTAATTGTCGGTAGAGTAGCTCTGAGCAGCTCACGGCTCTGCTCCGCCGTTCTAAAATTAGCTTGCACCGACAATCAAAGGTAACAAACCTACTGCTATGACTGTAGGGATTATGGCAATGGGCCAGTTTGCGAAAATGTTGAACTATCCCTTTAATAAGGCGTTTCCATGAAACTGCTAGTATATTTTTTAAATAATCCACATTATGAGATAAATATCTTCAAAACGCTGCAAGTATTAAAAGTCCCACAGACCCTGAACGCCTCTTCTGATTGACCAACTGTTCTCTTCCTGGTTTGGTCCGGGTGGGCGGGGCTTAGTGCCTGCTTTCTTGTGACATCACAAAGTTAGCTGGTTTCTATTCTGGTAATTTCTCAAATCAAACCTTGCCAACCTTGCCGCTGTGTGGACGGTGAAGCTGTTCTCTGTGATTCAGACGTGATGCCGACATTTTTTTTTTTTTAATACTGTGGTTAATTTGGGTTAAAGTAAAAAAAACAACACACACACACAAAAACGGGACGAAAGAGAAGAGAAGAGACGGGTTGTAAAAAATAGTGATTGATGAGTTTGGTGGAAGGGCACAGTTTGCAATAATCAGATCATCAGGAGACGGAGAGCTGCCACGTTTCTAACGTTCTCCTCTCTGATTGTTTCAGAGAGACTGTTTTTAGTTTTAGTTTTTAGTTTTTTTCTAGCTGCAGATTCAGCAGGACGCTCGCTTTTTAATTCTCCTGAGTGCTGGTGTGGAGGCCGCAGCCAGAAACCTCGTCAATCGATTTCCTCTTCAGTTTGATAATGAGAGGCAGTTGTAAATAATAATAATAATAATAATAATAATAATTAAAAAAACTCGTACACACACATGCACGCAAACAGTAAATGAGGATATTTTGACGTAGATGGCTGACGAGCTGCTGGAGCCTCCGCCATGTTGTGTGCGTGTCTCTCTCTCTGTGTGTGTGCGCGCGTGTGTGTGTGTGTGTGGAGGGTTCAGAGGCCGACTCAGTGATTTTCCACACAACCTTTCAGACGCTCAACCACTCCTACCTCTGTCTGTCTGAACGGGAGAGGCCCCACATGTTGCTCTGAATGTATTCACAGACAGGATCAGAGGGTTTAGACAAGTAGAGACTGAACCGACGACTGTTCGTTCAACAACAACAACACCACAGCTGGATCTGCATCTGTGTCTCCTCAGACCCACAAGACTCCACCAACAATCCCTGAATGATTGTTCAAGATCCACAAAAATAACCTCAACGAGACTCTTAATTTTCTTTTTTCTTTATTTTTGGTTCCCGTTTATGACACATGATTAAAAGAAAAAAGAAAAAAAAACACCTGTAGATTATTAGTCTTAAATTTTAATTGTGAAAAACGAAAACTTCACCTCACGATCACGAGAGAAAAGAGGAGGAGGAGTCGACATCAGGGAGGGATGGGACGGGACGCAGACACAAAGACAGAAATCTTTTTTTTTTTTAAATATTTTATTTTTTGTTGTTGTTCGGCTTCACACAGACAATCAAAAGTTTCCTGTGTTTCTCTCTCTCTGGTTTTCTGTGGCTGTCGTCCTGCAGTTTGTGCCTGCTCACTTTTTAGTTCAACACCAAGTGACCACTGTCTTGTGTCGAGGGCTGTGACGTCATCAGAGCTGTTTTTTGTTTTGTTTTGTTTCCCTTCATGACGTTGCTCCATGATGAGATTATATTTTATATTTCATTGTCTGAAAAGAATCAAATCATCTGTGGTGTTTAAAAAAGGAAAACTCTGCCCTGAACCAGACCTCGGATGTCGTTTACTTGTTCATGTTCACGTCAGAACGTCTCTTTCTCTCTGACGGAGGCGATCGACCTCACCTCTGTTTTTAAAGTTAATAATAATATGTCAACTTTTTACATTTTTATTGACCATTCTGAACACAAACAAGACCTGTTTTGTATTTTCGATATCATTTTTCTGGAAGCAGCAGCAGCAGACACACAAGCATTAGGCTGCGGCTGCTGATTAACTTTATTATTGATAAATATGAAGTGGAAAAAGGACGCGTTTATTAATTAAAAGTTTGGTTTGATTGATTATGACTCGGATGATTGATCCAAAATCAAATAAATGATGATGATGTTCACTGCGAACTGAAAAAGAAATCAGAGTGGTTATAAAAATGTTGAGCCGATTTGTGTTAAAGGCTGAAGTTTTGGGGCGGATTTTTCCTTTAAATCAAACTTCAGTGGTTTGTGGACAAGTTGAGGCAACAAAAAAGAAAAGGAAAAAAAAAAAAAAGAAGTGTGGAGTCTGTGAAATCCTCCCGACTGGTTTGTTGTTGGTGACGGGATGTGTTGTCGCTGTGGCACAGGCCTCGCTGCAGGTCTGTGGGGGGGTTGGAGGGGGGAGAGGGGGTTTCTCTTTGTCTGAGCTTCCTGCTGCGTGTGTGGATTACTGGTTCAGCTCTGTGCATGTGGAGGCTGATCACTGTTTCTCATGGACTTTCTCACAGACAGAACAACACAACTGATGTGTCCCAGCCGCCCCTGAAGGTTTCACAAAGCGGGCAATGATTTTCTTTTCTTTTCTTTTTTTTTAAAGACAGTTTACCTCCCGTTTGAGATTTTTTCTTCTTTTGTTTTTTTTCTTATCACTTGGATGATGGTGTTATTATTGTTTTTTGTTTTGTTTTTCTCATGGACCCTCAGAAACTCACTCTGTTCTAATCCATGGCTCTTTTCTAGAGATTTCTCTCAAGTACTTTGTTCATTTTCCTCTGTTGAAATTTGTATTTATATGTTTAATAAAACAAGGTATGATCTGCTACTTCTCTGGCGTCACGCGTCTCTACACATTTGTTTGTGTTGTTTTTTTTACGGTAAGAGCCAACGGACGGACGAGAAAAGGGAAATCTGTGGTTTCTTGATCTGAACTGAACTGAACTCCCTTTTCTCTGCATCAGTGAGTTTGAGGACAGAGGAAGGAAGCGGTCGAGGTGTCAAACTGATCTGCTGTCAGTTTCTCACCTCCCGGCGTTGACGCCACCGCGGCTCTTAGGAGACGTTCATGGATGGGAGGAGACGTAGAGAGCAGATGAAGGAGCATCATGCAGGTCCATCAGTAGTGGAGAGTAACTGAGTACATTTACTCCACTACTGTACTTGGAGAAACTTTCACTTCCTATTTTTGCTCCTGTTACTGAGCTCATCATCTCTGAGTGATGATAATGCACTAAAATGTAGTTTTCAGTAGAGATTGTCTTTATTTATAACTCCTCCGGTTGACACTCATCAGATGAAGCTGCTGCATAAGCAGATTTTTAATAATAACATCAAATATCTTTATGTCAACAAATTTAAATTCTACAATTAACTATAATCCTTATTTTCAATATAATTTAAAAAAAAAACCTTTATATATGTATTTATTAACCACCATCAGCCCTCCAGTATTAAAAAACTAAAAGTTCAATGAGAAAAAACAAACTGTACATTAATAAATTACATGGGTGTATATGTTTATAAATTATATGATGAAAAAAATCTGATTAGAAATAGAAAAACTAACATTAAAATGTTTTCATACTATTTATTGATAAAGATCTATTTATTTTAATTAAATTCATTTAAATAAAAACTAATTTTACTGCTGATACTTTGCAACACCGTTTTGAATCAAGTAAGATTTTGAATATTGGACTTTTTACACTTTGTTCTGCCACTTTCACTGAAAACGGACAGTTTTTTTTTTCTTTTGATGAGGTCACAAGCCAGTGGTTTATTCAGAAAAGAAACTTAAAGTCACTCTGGCTGCCGGATGAATGTAGTCGAGTAAATTCCCCCTGAGATGAAGTAGAAAGTGCTGAACACCAGCAGAGCTCCAGTAAAGAGCTCTTCAGTAAAAACTTTCCTGCCTCCGTGTCTCAGATATTAGAGGAGAGGCGTCTCAGACACACCGACCACAGACTGAAAAAGTCGCTCCACAATAAAAACCAAATTCTTCAAAGACAGGAAATGACTCGCAGCGAGTTCTGACCGCACTTCAAACTCTGCTCGCCCCTCCCTCCCTCCCCCCTCCCTCCTCTGTGACAACATCTGCTCTCATCTTTACTCACTAACCCGTCCTTCCTGCTCGGCCTCCTGTGTTTCTCTGAACAGGATGTTCACTTCCGTCTGTAGTAGTGATGCGTTTCCTGTCGTGATGCAACACAGAGGGGAACAGAGGAGCAGTGTGATGGCTCTGTGTATGTGTGTGTGTGTGTGTGTGTGTGTGCACACTGTAAACACACGACACAGTATTTTGTTAGTGAGGACAGGTCAGTTACTACATGTAAATACTTTATGTATCATTATCTGTCATCAACAACATCCTCTGGTGCTGCAGATGTCGATCGCTTTTACACTCAGGTTTATTCATCACTGCTGATATTATTATCAATAATAACAACTAACTAATATTCAAAGTGGCCGATCACAGACTGCAACAATAAGTTTCACTGTGAGTGTTTCGTGGGAGGTGCAGTGCAAAAAAACATTTCATGAATGAGCAGTGACTCAGAAAACAGAAACAGATTTAATGACTTATCATCAGACTGCATGTGGAGCTCGGTGTCGCCCCCTACAGGCCGGCGCCGGCCGCGTGGCTCTCCTGAGGCTCCGTGGCGCTCTGAGTGATGGAGCTCTGAGACGTGCAGCCCAGAGCCGACACCGGCCAGTCCCGACCCGAGCTGCTGGAGGCTGGACACATGGAGGAGGAGGAGGAGGAGGAGGAGGAGATCGTTAAATGACCAGAACCAAACCAACACACTGTTTGGTTCACAACAAACAAGAAAAGAGAAATCTGTGATGTTTGTGCTGTAAAGGCTCTGTAACATATATTTGGTTGTTTTGTTGCCTTCTGGCCCCCGAAATTTTAAGAATTGACAAAAACAATCTGTAATTTTCAGACTCCACAGGTTGAAATCCATGTGGTTTTACAAGCTGTTTCCTCAGGTGTCTGACAATGATGTCATTAGTTTTCGATTTCACATAACCCCACCCCTACCTGGGACCGGTAGAAGGGGCGGAGCAAGAAGTGGTTCATTGCCCTGAAAGCAGCCATTTTGAACAGGGCTGTTTTGATCCTTGGTGTATTTTGATCGAAGCATGTCACAGACATGTCTTAAAGACACCTGGGAGCTATTTTAATTTGTGGAAAAGGGGCAGAATATGTCTCCTTTAAAATCTTAGGAGTGCAAGCAGAACATTTCGGGGCGCACGCTGTAAATCGTCTTCCTTTTCATTCATGATCTTCACACACATTGACCTGACAGCTGTGATGACCAATTCCAAATTCTGAGTCACCCCTTCCACTTTTCACCAGTGTTAAAAAGAAACAGAAAATTTACTTTCACTGTCTCATATTTTAGCGGCAAAATGCAGAGTCTGGAGCCCTGCATGGAGTTGAGAACGGGTATAAAGTTAAAATAAGTATAAAATCATCTCCTCCAAGTTTCTTTGATGTGTTATATATATATATACTGTTATATAAGTAAGTTAAAAAAGGTCAATTTCTTGTACATTCAGATTTATATTTGAATTAAAAAAAACAGTTACTGGTTGCACATGTGCAAGTAGATGAAAAATCTAATTGCATTGTCTCAAATTTTAGGGGCAAAATGCTCTTATTTAGGGGCAAAAGCCTGTGTGCGTGTGTTAGTAACTCACCTGAGCGGCTGCACTGGCCGCTCTTGGCGCTGAGGGGCGGGTGGACCGGCGCGCTGAGCCCCAGCTCTGGGGAGACGGCGGGTTTGTGTGATGGGGAACATTTGGATTTGTCTTTAAGTTTGCTGGACGTCACTGCAGCAACAGACACAGTTCAACATGTGAGCAGAGGTTTCACACAAACAACGACTGAACTTTACCTTGACATTTCTAACTGTCGGCCAAAATACACCGCGGGACATTTGTCGTCATGAATCATGTTTAACAGCAACTCAGAGCCTCGACAGGTGTGACGCCACTTCTTCATGTTTCACATAGAGGTCCACGCCCCATGAGGAAAACATTTATAGAGAATTGAAACTGTAGAAGCTGCTGCTGTGTTCACAAAGCTGCTCTTCTAAATCACTGATGGTTATTTGCAGTTTGAATTATTTTTTTTATCAGTTTTTGATCTTCTGCTCATATGTTTTATATTGCATGTCATGCTACATCCTTTTTAATTCTGTCTTTTGTGAACCTTGATTGTTCTCTTCATATTTTTTCTAATTGTCAGTGTGTGTGTGAGAGTTTTAATGTCACTAAACTGAACACTTCCAGGTTTAATAAAGATGAACATTTATTTTCTGTAACAATAAAGTCTGATGAGCTCAGGTTTACTGAAGCTGCACCAGCTCGTTCAGGAGGAACCACAGCAGACGTTCAGGCGGTAACTTCACCGTCTTTGGTGCAGATTGTAGGTAGTTTGGTTTCTGTGGTTCTGATGGCCGGCGGGTTCAGGCGACCTCGGTAAATGTGCCCGTCCAGTCCGACAATATCGACCTCCTCCGACTGACCGGACAACACGCACACACGAAGACACAAACACACACACAAAGTGATAAGTAAGTAATGCAGTAGAAGAAGCTACAATACAAACGTGTCCGTCCCACCTGGATGACGCCGTCCGTCTCCGGCTGGTTGTGGTGCTTCATGTGCTGCAGGCCGGTGCGACGCTGGCTGGACGACGTGACCGTGTGACTCCCGCCGCAGCTCCGCGACACGGCCAGGTGGCTGTAGTCCGCCAGCTCGGCGATGCGTTCACTGCACAGACGACATCAAAGCACGGTGTAAAGAGAGAGTCGGTCTGTAGTTGTTGTTCATCTCAAACTAAACTGTCTTCAGAGCCTCACATGTGGAGGAGACAAGATGTCCTGTTTTGCATCCCAGAGATTAACATGGAAACCCAAACTGTTCATTCAAAACTAATAAAATTAGGTTTATTTACTTATGTTTATGCATTAAAGTGTCTTCAACCTAACCCTCTGAGCTCTGCTACCTAGTAACAGTGATAGAGGACGTCCACCCCTGATTTAACCTCCTGTCCTGTCCCTGACTCACTGCTGGATTTCCGTCTGGTTCTGCTGCTGGTTCTGCTGCTGGTTCTGCTTCTGGTTCTGGTTCTGGTTCTGGTTCTGGTTTGGCTTCTCCTTCTGCTTGTACCTCGTGGTGTCGAGGCAGTTGTCTCCATCACAGAATGTCTCTACCTGCGTGTCCGCCCCGTCTCGGTTCCTCTGCAGCTGCAGCCTTCTCCTGCGTGCTTTAGCTAGCTGGTAGTTGTAGCGGTTGCTCCCTGGCCTCAGGCTGAGATGTTAGAGTGACTGGATTTACCTCATATAGATTATTATGTATGGACAACACGAGGACACTGTCTTCCTTACTGCATGGTGGCAACACAATAAAATACTATTTGATGAGGACAAACCAAAGAAAAGGTTTCTTGTGCCTCTTGTGCCACCTGCTGGCCAACAGAGGCTCAGCTGCTCTCACCTCCTGTAGTGCTGCCGGAACTGCTCCAGAGTGTAGACGGTGAACGGCCTGATGGACTTGTGTGAGGGGAAGCCGGGCGTGGTGGGCAGCGTCATCAGCTGCCTGTCATTCACCAAAACAAACACACAGACACGTCAGAGCAGAGTTCAGACAGGTTTCTGTGACCTGAATTAGACAGAAGACACTGAAAATGACAAGGCATGCAAAAGTTTGGGCACCCCTGCCTTGAGTTGACCTTTTGCAATTTTTTAATCAATATCAGTGTATTATTTTAGTGTTCTAGAGTTTTAGAGTGTTTTCTAGAGAAAAGGGGAAACAAATCAGCAGCCTGCAAAATAATGAGAAACCCAGGAGACTTGAGCTCATGTAAAAGATGAAAATGACAAAAAAAAAAAGTTTTAAAATGTGATGGGAATGTGTCATCTGTAACTTTAAGTCTTTGGGAGATCAGTTCATCTTCCACTTGCTGAACGGTTCACAACAACAAGAATTTTGACCAGCGGAGCCGAAACTTTTGCATGATGTCACTGTATAACAACAAGAGTGGAAACCAAAAGAAAGAAATAAAGCCAGTGTTCTTGGTGCTGACTCACGGTCCGGGCGTCGGCTTGACAATAGGTCGGTCACAGCAGAGGCAGTGAAACCTCTCCACCAGTTGTCTGGAAGGAAACACAGAGACATCACAATACTAAGTATGAAATCAGCGACGTGCAGGTGTGAGGTGAACACGGCGGGGACGACGACGTACTTCCTGATGGCGGCGGCGTCGTCATGCTCCCCAGCTCCCTGGTTCTGCAGCTTGTCCTGGATGCTCTTCCTGCAGTCGTCCAGCTGCTTCTTCACAGAGTCTAACTCCGTCCTGAGCAGCTGTGGTGACATCACAGGTCAACGGGTCAGACCCACCGGCACGCCACAGGTAGAAACTCAGAACAGCTCTGGCGTGATCGCTCCTCACCTTCCAGTCCGTCTCCGTGGAGAGCTGCTCCTTGACCTTGTGCCAGTCCTGCGTCTGGTCCGTCACTCTGCTCTGCAGCTCCTGGTACATGACGTTGAGCTGCTCCGTCATGGAGTCAAAGTGCACTCGGCTCACTTTGCCTTCCAGAGCAGATTTATCCGCTTTCTACAGATGTGGAGAGAAAATGAGACGTTTAAAGGAATAGTTCGCCAAAAAATTAAATTCAGTCTTTATTGAATTGGCCTCCCGGGTCTCCAGACTTTGAGGAATAAAAAACTACTGCGGATTTCATTTTTACTATTACTTTAAGATCAACACAACATGATCATCTCCTTGTAACTGTTGGGCTGATGCGAGTGTTTCTTCAGACCTGTCTCGGTGCTGCATGCAGCTTTTTAACCTTCAACTAGAGCAACTTACGATTTCAAGCTTCACCATCTGCTTGTCGGCCTTCTTCTCCTCCAGCTGCTCCATCGTCTTGAACAGCTCCTGAGTTCAACAGGAACATGGAGCAGTGATTAACAGGAGGGGGGACAAACTTTTTTCTTAGAGTTAAAATACTTTATATTTATACTAAATACTTTATATATATTTTCCTCTTTCGGTATCGTAACGTATGAAACACCTCCGTTGTTGTCTGGTGTGTGGTGGGTATTTCTAGTATGTGTGTTGTCAGATGTGTTATGAATTAGTTTGTGTTTTCTTTAGTCAACGTGTGTTGAGTGGAAGTTGTTGCTTTACCTCTATGTGGGTTTGTGTCTGTCTGTTGTCGCCTTGCAGACACACGGTCGTTTCATGCAGCTTTTCACACTCGGCTTGAAGCTGCAGGATCATCGCCTGCACGTTGTTCACCAGCTGCACGCTCTGACAAACATAACAACAACAAAAACATGATTCCATCAGTTCTTGAACCAACTTTTAGATGTTTTTTCTTGTGGAATTCAAACATCACAGCTCTTTCCACTTGTTTTAACACACTAGATAACCTGTCTGTCTATCTGTCTGTACTGGTTTGTCTTGCCTCTCTGTCCACCTGCGTCCCTGCTCTGTCTCCTGTCTGCTGTTGGACGAGGTTGTCCATGGCGTCCTGCATGAGCTCGTGTTGCTTGAACAGACGGCTGAGCTTCCTCTGGATCTCTACCGACTCCTCTCTGCTCGCTTCAGCCTGGCCGTCGCTCTCGTCCTGCGCAGGCTCAGGCTTCATGTTCTCCAGCCGGCCCCGCAGGTCGTTGAGCTGAGGTCAGAGGACAGAACTGAGCTCACACTGAGCTTCTGTAATGTTGGACTCATGATGGACCCTACTTTACACATAACAACCAAAAGTTAAATGAACCGTCATTATTTTTAGGTGAGAAACATGTCATACAGCTGCGTAGAGCTGTTTCTGTCACTGTCTCGTGTTTGTCTCTGTTGGACAGGTTCCATCTACACCAGATATCACACAGGAACAGGAAGTAACAGCAGCAGCAGCTCTGACCCACAGGTGGAGACGTTGATGTGGTTTCCCACAGGAAGGGAAAGATTTCTGTTTTAATGTCCGAGCCACCTGCAGCTAACCATTATTTCTGCTTTCACAACTGACTGGCACACACTGAAGAACTTGGAACCATCAAAAAACCTGCAATTTATAGAAAGACGGCTACCATTAATGAGGTGGTGGGGGAAAAATGGATCGATTACTTCTTTGTTTGTTTGTTTTCAAGACTTGAGCTGGTGATTGATAAAGATACGTACGTGCTGATGAACTGATTGTGTATTTATGCAAAGGGAATTTTCTTTCTTTCTTAAAATATTGATGTTCTGACTTATTTTTACACACATACAGCATATATAAACAAACGAATGCTGAATGTTTGTCTACTAAGACCACTTGTAAAATGAATTGTTCTAATCGGTGTTGAATTACTGTTGTAAAAGCGGATGTGAGGAAATAATAATAAAAAAAACCTTAGTTTTAAAAGTTTAAAAAGTTGCTGCTGCTGTTTCTGTGTGTTGGACTAAAACTATCAGTGTCCTGTCTGACCTGATTCTGGAGGCTCTGGTCTTTCAGTCTGTCCTCGTGTGAAGCCTGTCTGGCCTTCAGCTGCTTCACGTCCTCTTCCACTTTCTGCACTGACCTCCTGGATACGACGGGTGAAAACACACACCAACGTCTCAGCTGATTCTCTCTGAAGCCTGCTTATGTTTTTAGATGTACTGTAGCTCCAGTGTTTTGCCCCGTGTGCTGCCGCCTGTCTTTACCTGAGGAGGGAGATTTTCTGTCTGAGCTCACGAGCGATGTCGCTGTCTGAGTCCACACTCCCTGAACCTGCGTCTGCCTCTGAGCTGCTCTCGTTTTGTTGGTTTGTGAAGATTTGCAACATTTCCTCACAATAGTTCAGCTTTGGACGGACATGTCAAACGGTCAGAAGCAGAGCAGACACTGTGTGAGACGGAGGAGTCGCTCTGGTTGTTTGCTCTCACTCACCTTCTCCCGGTCGCTCAGCAGGCCGTCTATCAGAGCTCTCTGCTCCTGCAGCTGACCCGCCAGCTTGTCAGTCACATCCTGAGAACCTGAGCCTACAATAAAACAGAGCTGTCAGTGGATGCCGAACAAAAACAACGAAAAAACATAAAACAAAAGGTGTAGTTACCCTGCTCAGTGACGACTTTTCGGAGCTGATCCAGCTGTTTCCAGTTCACCTTTCCCTCTCCCAGCTCCGCCACACGAGACTCCAGCTCGTTGAACCTTTGCTTCAGTTTGCTGATGCTCCTGAGAGCCTCTGAGTAACGCTCCGAGCTGCTGAATGATGCAGCAGCAGCAGCGCCAGTAGCAGTATGAGTCTGTGGAGGTGCATCTGACAGCACCAAGGTCTCTGTGGCTGGATTGCTGTTGATCTCTGCAGATTCCACAGAGGGAGTCGCAGCTGCTGTCATGGCAGAATCCTCCACAGGGTGAGGGGAGGACTCTACAAGCTCCTGCAAGAAAAGGTGGACACTTTGAAGACAAACCACTGGTTCATCTTAGACTGGTGTTGTGTCAAACATTTGGGAAGACCAAGAGTTTCTGCTGTGTTCATTAAAGGGATAGTTCAACAGGCAAATGCAGAAACAGCTTGCTGAAAACTGCCCCATGCATCATGCATCAGCGGTTTTGCATGAATTTACCTCTAAAACAACTCTGTCTGGTAACGTTGTGTTATTATCTCATAGCGTGGTGAATGTGCAGGTCACAACTTGTCCACCAGAGCGTTGTGGAGTTGTTGGATTGTGTATTTGATGAGTTTGACGAGGGAAACCAAGAAATCCCATGAGCCTCCGTAGCGTAGCTCTGAGCAGCTCACAGCTCTGCTCTGCCGTTCTAAAAATAGCTTGCACCGACAATTAAAGGTAACAAACCTACTGCTATGACTATAGGGGTTATGGCAATGGGCCAATTTGCCAAAATGTTGAACTATCCCTTTAAATCAACTGTAATAAAAGACACACAGGGCTCAGTTAAAGATAAAGGCAGATCAACTTCGTCCTGTTTCAGTTTTTTTTTGTTTCTTTTTTAAGACCAAATCATATATTCTGTAAATGTGGAAGCAGCCGTTAAGTCTCGTGATGAGAACTTTCTGATTCTTTCTTTGGTCAGTAAATTGCCGGTTGGCTGCTGTGTCTCACTGCGATGGAGAATCATAGTCATTATTGTGATGGATTTCTCCTGAATGTAAATGTTGACCTCTGTTTTCTAAGGCAGAGAGTAATAACTTTCTCAAATTCTTCGTTGACAAAATCAAAGAGGTAAGAGCAAGCCTTTCCCCACCAACTGGCTATAACATTGGCTTTGAACCTCCTCCCACCCAGACTTGGGCCTCCTTCAAACCTGTCTGTTTACATGACATCACCACCCTGCTAAGAAAAATGAAACCCTCCTCCTGCCCAGTTGATGTTCTCCCCACTGTGTTGTTTAAAAAGGTCTTTGACACTACTGGTCCCTGTATTACTGAGGTACTTAATACTTCGTTGCAAACTGGTGTGGTTCCCAGCTTTTTCAAAGTAGCAGTGGTTGAACCAATACTTAAAAAGACTGGCTTGGATCCTCTCCAGCCCAAGAATTACAGGCCTATTTCCAAATTACCATTCCTATCAAAAATCTTAGAAAAAATTGTGGCTGAACAACTTATTGCTTTTTTAGAAAAAAACGACCGTTATGATCAATTTCAGTCTGGCTTCCGTAGAAGCCACTCGACAGAAACAGCACTTCTCAAAGTTTCAAATGACATCTTGATGGCAGCAGACTCAGGCGAATGTTCAGTCCTGGTTCTATTGGACCTTTCAGCTGCGTTTGATAGTGTTGATCACAATGTTCTGATAAATAGACTGCAAAACCAGGTTGGCTTGTCCGGTGTTGTTCTAAAATGGTTCACTTCCTACCTCTCTGGCAGAAGCTTCAGTGTTTATGCAAACCAAGTCATGTCAGACACTACTGAATTGTTATGTGGAGTTCCTCAGGGTTCAGTCTTGGGCCCTATACTGTTTCTTATGTACATGCTCCCTCTTGGACAACTTATTAGACAGTTCAGAAATGTGTCCTACCATCTGTACGCTGATGACATCCAGCTTTACTGCTCTTTTAAAATGTCTGAACTTGCCAAACTGACCTCCTTATTAACCTGTCTCAACCGTATTAAGGTTTGGTTAAATGATAACTGCCTGCAGTTAAACTCAGAAAAAACGGAAACATTAATCATTGCCCCTGAAGGTAGTGTTCCCCCCATTATGCAGCACCTTGGGGCCTTAGGTTCAACTGTCAAACCAAACCTCAGGAACCTGGGGGTCGTGTTTGACCAAGCAATGTCTTTGGAACAACACTCCAAAAATTTGACAAGAAATTGCTTTTTCCAACTGCGGAACATTTCAAAAATTAGAGCACTGGTATCCATTCCTGAACTAGAGATGATTGTACATGCTTTTATTTCGTCTCGTCTTGATTATTGTAATAGCCTTTTTACGTGTTTTAACAAGAAAGTGCTGGAACGTCTTCAAATTGTTCAAAACGCTGCAGCTAGGCTTTTAACCCACACAAGTAAAAGGGCACACATCACCCCGGTTTTAGCCTCACTCCACTGGTTGCCAGTCCATTTTAGAATCCATTTTAAAATTTTAGTTCTTACTTTTAGAGCCTTGCATGGTCAAGCCCCCGTGCTGACCTGATTCAACTCTACTCCCCCCCTCGAAGTCTTAGGTCAACAGGAAAATTGCTGCTAGTGGTCCCTCACACTCAACTTAAAACCAGAGGGGACCGATCGTTTCAAGCAGCTGCACCGAGGCTCTGGAACAGCTTGCCTCCCTCTATACGCTGTCTGAACTCTGTTGATTCTTTTAAAAAACACCTAAAGACGTTTTTATTTGAGCGGGCGTATAGTTTAAATTAAGGCTTTTAAGTTGAAGGTCTTTTCTCTTATTGTTATTTATCTGTTTGCTTTTATTGTGTATTTTATTGTATTTTATTTGCGATTGTTTTTATTTACTGTATTTTATCTGTGAAGCACTTTGTGATTTTTATCTGTGAAAAGTGCTATATAAATAAAGTTTACTTACTTACTTACTTACCTCGCGTGGCCCTGAACACACAGCAGTGGCCTCAGTGTTAAAGCATCTATCAAGTTTCAGCTGAGTATGAGGATGAAACAGTTCGTGAGAGGAGCAGCGCTGAGGTCTGAACCTGCGGCTGTGTGATCAGATTGGGTTTCTGCCTCTCCCTCCAATCAGTTCTCTGATCTCACCTTGTGGTTTTCTCCCTCGGGGAGCAGAGCCGACTGCAGGAAGTCCCAGGTCACGCAGCGACTCAGCACCTCAGAGTTTGGACTCTTCTGAACCGCGACCATCAGAGAACTCTGTCACAGTGAGAACAGAGCAGGTGACAAGAGACAAATTATTAATTATTATCTAATCATCATCACTGTGGAGACAAAATAATTTCAGTATGAACAGCACAGACTCACTCACCACTGCCTCCTCCAGGACGTCCATGCGCCGGCAGCACGTCTCCACTGCAGTGACCGATTCTGGAGCATCGACCGCCTGCAGAGGGAACACGGCCACAAGATTAAATAATAAACTTTATTTCTAGAGCATCAGCTTTAAATATGGGATGATGGAGTAGTGAATAAGGGGTGTGAACTGAAAAGCTTGACTCTCCTGCGAAAGTAAGGATAAGGAGATTTTAAAAAATCATAAAAGACAAAATCAACCATTGAAATAATCAATTAAAAGCAACGTCAAATGTTGAGTTGCTTCTTAAAAAACGTCTCCTGCAGCCGCCTGCCTGGTTTAACATCATTTATTGTCTTATTATTTCACCTTCTGCCTGTGGTGCAGCTCCTTCATCTCATCCATCATCTCATCCGTCTCTCCGTCCCTCTGGTTGTGCAGCTCCTGTATGAGCATCATGGCCTGTAAACAACAACAGGGACATAAAACAGGTTAAATCACTACTTTCTTCCACATTTATATAACCTGAGGACATTGATCTGAGAGTGAATAGGAGACATTAACGCTCCCCGACAGCTTTAATTAAAAGCGTCTCAGGACTCTGACTCATATCTCCCTGACCGCGGTGAAACGACACAGGAATTCTCCGGGAGCTGACAAAGAGGATGAGGAACAATCGGAGCGTCGGAGATGAGACAAATCAAGCTGTGACTCTGTTTTCATTTGCGGCGCTTCAGGCTGATAATCTGCTCTGTTACCAGGTTATTTAAACTTCCTGCGAGGCTGCCAGGGCTTGTTGGCAGAGTCAACAGTTACATTTCATTTGTGTGTGTGTGTGTGCTTTTGCATGTGTGTGTGTGTGTAACAAAGGAAATTCCTGAGCTGCATGTGAGGTGCTGTTTAACGTGTGTCACATTCGCCCCACAGGACCTGATGCATGGCGACCCCACACAGCTCCGCAGCCTGAATGACTAACAGCTGGTTAATAAGTGCGGTCACACTCGACGACACACAGCGTCTGTTGTGTTTGAGCCGTTTCCCTCAACTATTTAATTCATCTGAAACTTTACTACACATTCATGTCAACTTCTGCCTCCAACTTCGATTGTAGATCAGGTCTGTGACAACATCCTGACTTGTTCTGATATTTTTACTTCCACTATACATGGATGAGAGAAGGCACAGTATGTGTATAGGGTGACTTGTGGGTGGCGGCGAGACTCCTTTTCTTTTCTTTTTTTCTTTTCTGATGTCTTTTTTACTTTTTGGGGTAAGGACAGTCATGAGCTACGTCATTTTGGTTTGGATGGTGGTTTGTTTTCATTCCTGTTTTGATATCTTTGTGAATACAGAGAACACATTTGTTGTTTATGTTTTGTTTCGATAAAAATCAATAAAATCTGTCTAAAAAAAAGAAAAAATTGAGCGTTTTTAAAAGAGTTGCTGATTCATTTTCTGTTAAGTGATGAAACTAATTGATCAAATCCACCCCGAGTGTTTCCTGCAGACACTGAGACATGTGAGGAATGAACGACCTCCTGGACAGGAAATAATTGAGTGACAGAAACAGAGGAAGCCTCTGTTATTCTTTAAGCTGTCGCCTCTACAAGAATAGCTCAGCCATTACCTGAATCTGACCGTTGTTGCACTTTGAACGAGACGCGTCACTCAAACGTTCTCACAGACTCCGATCCGGCATCACTGGGGGGGTTTCCAACAGACAAACACACTTTCCAATAAAAACAATTCATCTGACAGCTTAATGGCCGCAGCCTGGCGCGCTGCCTGACGCCCGTGACATGCTGCCTACGCTGCGGTCGTCCTGGAGACGGAGGCCAAAACACCTGCGTTTTAAAAGGGGGCAATCGGGCGTTTTCAGATGAGGAGGGCACGCCGGGTCACCTCGTCACGGCTAAGTCAGCGGATACACCGGCTGACCCCAGATATGCCCACGGAGGACATGAATGATTCAGACGGGCTCCTGAAAGACACAGCATCACCTGCACCTGCCCGATGTCCTGCTTTTCACCTGAGAGCTATTCATCCCCTGACAACCAGGATCATCTCAGCGGGGGACTAATTACCCCCCATCACACAGGGAGAGGGGGAGAGAGGGAGTGGGATAGCGGAGGAGGTGATCGCAAAAACCTCCACCTCTAACGTACTCTCCTCTGATCAAACTCTGGTTCTGGTCTTTGTCTTTTGGAGATTAAAGCCGACGGTTGTGTTGCGTAACGCTGACGTGAACATCTTCGGCTGCGTCCGTCTCTCTTTGGAGGCGGCACGGCAGAAACCTGAACAGAGACACGCAGAGGTCATTTGAGATGTCAGGGTGGCGCCCGGCTCCTATTGTGCTCTGCTCTGTCACCAACAGCTTAATACTCCACTGAAATGTTGAGCGTAGCCCGCCAGAGATGGAAGAGAAGAAGAAGAAGATGTATTCTGCTGGCTCGGGCGTAAACTCGGTCTGTGTGGGTCCTAAATCCTCAAAGAAAACCTCAACGAGCTCAACGATAAAGAAGATCAGTTACAACTCAACACTAATTAACAACTTCTCCTGAACTGCTACATCTGAAACTCTCCTGCACGCTGCCCCCATCAGCCAGGTGTTTTCCATCAGCTGACAGAGGAACAGCACCTGTGTGACATCACCGCCTGGAGTGAAGTTACCATGGCAACATACCAGAAGTGAAGAACAACTAGCATAGTCAAAATATCTATTTTATTGCTTTTTGTTGTCAATAATGATCCTGCAGCAGTATCCTAACTTCATTATTTTATATTTTCTGTGGTTTGTGTTTTATTTTAAGTGTTTATCCATAAGATAATCTGTTTTTCCTATGTGTGTGATAATGTATGTTTTTTTTTTGTTTGGGTTTTCTCCATGTCTGATGGTGTGCATTTTGGGACTGAATGTGAGAAAGAATTTCCCCTTCTGTTTTGTTGAAATTGTGATTTCACATGACAAAGTCAAACAATGCAAACATACCCCCTCCATCCCCTTGGCATCTATCTATCTATCTATCTATCTATCTATCTATCTATCTATCTAGTAATTTCAAGTAACAAATACCATCTCAGGGTACTTTAGCTGACACTTATTAAAATATAAATCTAAATAAATAAAATAATATATAAATGATTTATATATATCAAAGGCTTATAGCCTATACTTTTTTTTAACTTGTGTTTTATATCTGTTCCATTGTATGTTTTTTTTGTTTTCATTATTATTCAGAATTGCTTACATCTTATTATAATAGCTAGAATTTATCAGGCATCATACCACTTCTACTGCTCTTGTTATAGGCCTAACGTTAATATTCTTATTCCTATACAGTACTAAATTGCAGTAGGTAAGCAGGTACCAATGATTTTCCACACTATATATTAATATTAAGTAATACAAAAACAACATTGAAAATCAAAGAAATGTGTGACTTGTGGTTCATTTAAATCAAAAACGTGTTTCATTAGTTGACATTAACTTAGCTGAGTTATTTGTTTGCTCTGACCTTGGACACACCATCCTCGCAGCTCTGGAGCTTTGACTCCAGCTCTGCCACGGTACGGGGAGAGGGGGTCTTCCGCAGGTGGAGCTGTCCCTCCCCCGGTCCCTCGGAGCTGTCGGCATCCACCGTAAAGTCTGTGCGCGTTTCGCCGGGGGTCGAGTCGCTCCACCGGACCTTCACCTCTCCGAGACTGAGCTGCTTCAGTACGGCGTGGAGCAGGGCGTTGAGGGCGCTGAAGTTGACAGTCGCCTGCTGAGGAACCCCGAAGGAAATGTTCAACAGCTCATGCAGGGTGATGTTGTCCTCCGACATGTTTGTTTGTTTGTTTGTGAACGGGAACACAACCGTTACTTAAAGTTAAGCTAACGTTAGCTCGCGTATTAAACTATATTTTAGCAAATAATTTCCGCTTGTAACGACACATGAACATAGTGGATAACATTTAAAAAAGAAACATAAAAAAAGAAAGAAAAAAAGTAACTTTGGTGTTTCTATAAGGTTACTAATCCTGTCCAGCATCCCCCGGGCACCGTTAATCTCGGGCGTTTGTTGAATGTGAAAATGTTCAAGAGAAAACGGTATCACAGCGACGTCAAGCACGACACATTCACCGGAAGCAGATAGAAGCCCTTCAACGTAAAGCAACAAACTCAAACGACAACAGGGTAAAACGTATATTTTCAACAGAACCATGCTTAACCTATCTTTTTATTCTATATATTTATTCATATCTATTATCTTTTCGACCCATTTATGAGGTAAAATCATGAAGAAGAAAAAATGTATGAAAAACAAATTCACTAGTGCTTTTATTTTTAAACTTCTGACCGGATATAGTATTTAGCTGCTTCTCAATTGACGTCACGGAATCCCACGTTGGAGTCAACTCGGAGCGTTACCGGTTGCTAGGCAACAACAGGCAAATCAGGCTGCGTTCACGGAACGGGAAAAATATGATCAGTGGTGGAAAAGACAGTAAAATACACTCAAAAAGGCAGATTTGTATTAAGTTATTCGGCTGAATAGTCAGTTACAGAATTATATACCATTTATTAATTATAACAGTGTTATGTGAGCCCTTTAATCCATAAAAAAATTGATAATTTAATAAGTTACATATGCTTACATTATGACTTGTCTTTTTAATGTATCAGTATCAAAACTACGTACGCACGCAAATGTAGCCCACTTACTTTCCACCTCTTTATGAAAATAATGTATTATTTGATTAAAACATTATTAATGCTGCTGTTAAATACATAATTATGTTTAAAATATATATTTTCAACAACACATTTTTATTTCTTTGTATTGTTTTTATGTAGGTTTTGTTTTTCATTGCCAAACATGAGATAATAAAGACTTTCATATGCTCTTGGTCATCCCTGTTAACTACTGCCCTGCTACTGCAATGACTTGTTGTTTGTTTCAATAAAGCATGGAACTAATGTTCAAAATAACATTTTATTGATAATAAAAACAAGCAAGCAAAGGTTCAGGTGCCAGTCTTAATTACTACATTCAAGTATAAAATCATCTTCAAAGTACACATGCATTTCCCTTACTATCCTCGAGATTGATTGCATCCACTTCAGTCGCAATATGAAACAAAACTTGAGTAAACCCGCCCCCTTATGTTATGTTATATTTGGCAATAAATTACCCAACATATGTACTGTAATTCATGAATTGACACTTACACAAAAAAGAGGAGAAAAAAAAGACTACAGCATGTACAACGCAGCTCCATGTTGCCCGTTCCCACCACAACATTACATAAAGCTGTGACATGTCTAAAAGGCCCATGTTTAGCACTGCAATGGTTTGGAATCAGTTTGAAATGGATTGAGGGGAATGGCTCCATCAGTGCTGGTAATTAAAAAGAAATGAACAAGACTGAGTGTCTGCAGCCACGTTAGCAGCTCTGGAACACTGTAATTCTCATTTGTAATTAAACTAAACCGCAAGACACAAAAGTGAAGGTCCATAGTATGCTCTGAATAAATGTAAAAACTGAGTAAAGGTCTTTGGTAACTTATTTCTGAAAGGGTTTATCATGTTGGAAGCATGAAGGTGTTTACATACGAGTGTGACACTTTCCATATTTTACATCCTTGCCATGGTTATGAAAATTCATCCTATGAGAAATGTCAATGGTTTTGCCAAATCTCGGGGAAAACCATTCAATAGTTTACGAGACATTTCAGTCAAACTCCAGTGCTGTTACAGATGTTGAAATAACATAAAATTCCTCATTCATCATTTTGTTATTCTCCTTGAAACATCTTCCCATTAGTTAAAATATCAGAGAAAACAACTTGTTTTATCTTTCTTTTTGTAACGCCCACCCCCCGTTCGTTTCATCTGAACTAAATGCAGTCACCCTCTTGTAATTATGAGAATTTTCTTGGAGTCACGGGGTCATCCTCAAGACGATCTGGGTCTTATTACGGCTAAATCAATTATGTCGTATTAAATGTTGGATGAGCGTGTGTCTCAAGAAGAAGAACAGCTTAGCCCATGTGCGAGGGTGAAAATGGATTTCACACTCAAACAAAAGTGAAGAGAAAAGAGTTCAGTTTCTTGATAATGTTTCCCTTTAAGCTGCTCCACTCCCAGGTTGTGTAATATCTTTAATCTAAAGTCAGCGTCAGGAGGTCGGAGGCTGCTAAATGACTCCATATTGCAGAGTGTCCGTCATAAAAGTTAATTTTGAGGTTGTGATCACCTCGTGACAGGGGAGTAAAGCAGTAGACACACAACTTGGCTGCATCACAGCTGGGTTGTGTGTGTGCAGACATATGGAGCCCAGGAGTGGCCGTTTGTCAGTGTTTGTTGATTTAGTGCCAAGTGAAGAAGTCCCACAGCAGAGCAGAGGGATCAATCTGGTATTATCCTACTTTAAAATGGCTTAAAATCACATGAAAAGACAAAACAGAATCAATAACGTGTCTTTGAGCCGAATGGTGTATAATGAGGATTATGAACCGCTTCATGTTGTACAAGGTGTGGCTGCAGGACAGTGCGTGAATATAACCTGTGTGTTTGTGTTCATGGTGATGAACGAACATGTCACCCAGTGCAACAGTGGTAACAAGGCTGGCTGGTTTTGGTCTTTTCATGGAGTTTGCAGAAAAAAAAAAAAGGATAATACCAGACTACAGGATTTGTTTAAAAACATTCTCCATGTTTTTGGGTGTAAATGAATTGATAGGGACTGAATCAGGTCAAGGCATCCGCAAACAGCTGCTTCAGATTGATTTCCTGCAGGGATGGACTTTTATTTTTAAGAGCAAGAGCCATAGTTTTTTAACCAGAAATAGCCGTTATATAACAATGTTCAAATCCAGACTCCACACACCTCGCAGAAGTTGCTGCTCTGCCGTTTCCACGATCTGTTCATTTCTTTGTGTTTATTGACTGAATAATTCCTCCACAACTGAAATTCACAGTGGAGAGTCTGGTGGCTTTTAACATAGCAACACAACAGCTGTTTCTGCTTAAAAGAAAAAAATTAATGACTGTGTGGCACCATCAATCAGTTTCACTCAAAAACATGTGAAATAAGGCCCAGGTTCACAAATGCTGGAGTCGTCCTTCAAGAGACTAAATGTGCAGCCAAGGCAGCTGCAAACGTTAAACCCTGCAGCTGATTTTCAGTGTTGTCAGTGTAACTCCTCAGGAGCTCCTCAGGCACTAGCAGTGGGCCCGTTAACATTATTTTATATCAATGCTGACAGGCCGTCAATCAAAAGTGCTTGATACATGATTTAGACATTTCTACCCATCATGCAAGTATATTTTCATTTTCAGTTTAGATTGATGACAATAGTGTGTGCACAACATGATGAAACAGAGGCCAGGAATGAAGCTGAATGAGGTATATCTGCTGTGCACACACTAACCCCCCCTCCCCGCGATGCCTTTAAATTTAGTACAGAAAAATATTGAGTGTTTGCAGCCACTGCCGGGCTCCGTACCGACCGGGTGGCTCCGTAAAATCTAAACATACCACAGTGTCAGTCTCTGTTGGCAGAGCCCGGGATACCTTCATCATCCCTGGCTGATTCTTCCAGCTGTGGAGAGCGAATCATATTATCCAGCTGTGCCCTCCACGTCCTCACCAGGAACCAGAAATCAGATGCTGTCGTAGTCCGATTCCCGCCGCGAGGACTCGGCCCACCACTCGGCCACGAAGAAGGTCATCGAACCCAGGAAACCGGCCAGAACCAGGATGAGCAGCTGCCAGTGCAGCAGCAGGTAGTTACTGTAGAAGAAGGCCAGAGCCGCCATGATGGACTGCAGGGGGAATAACAAGACGTTACAATGAATTAGTGACACTTAAAATGTACAACAACATATTATATACTACATGCAACAACCGTGCCGATGTTTGTTACCTGGATGAACTTGAAGACGGCGAAGGCGGGAGCGCTGTTTTCGCGGAACGTGAAGCCAATGATGCTGAGAAGCTGAGTGTTGAAGCAGCTGTCGCCCAAACCGAGCAGGAAGCTGCAGAGCAACGCCACGCCGATACTGGACCACAACACAGAGACGTTCAGGTGAGATCATGTGACACAATGACCAACCCTCCACACAGGGTGTAATATTAACTTTCTACTTCATCGGCCATTGGCTAGTGAGCTCCAAAAATTTACTTGCCAAACATATTTTTCACCGGCCAAATTTTAGCTGCACATCCTGGCAGCTAAAATTTTACTGTCAGGTTTTGTCCCCCCTCTGTTACATCTGTTACGTCTGTTCTGCCCTGAAATGTGTGTTTCTCTTATATAAAACACATTCTACATCTCGGAGGCAGCATCTTTCCACATACGGGCTTCCTTCACCTTTCAGACAGGGCAGAGCTCCGTGGGAAACAGTAGCAGAGACACAACCTGAGGGAGCAGGTCTGCAGGTCCGCCGACATGCACCAAAAAAGACAAGCACGGTGTATCGAATTGAAGTGCATAAAACTTTTCATCGCCGGTGCACAGATTTAAGCTTGTTCAACAACTGCTGCTTGTAGTTTTTTTTTTCAGAGGAAATTTATAATTAGCGGGATGATGAGCAATAAAGATGGACAAAACAGAACCCTGACGTTTGCATCGGGGTTCTGTTCATCCTGTTGCATCTCACTGTAGAAATAAACTCTGTGGTTGTGTGTTTTTCTTTTACACGCCAAACTCATTTTCTACCCCCCATTGGCGCTTGGCGGGTGTTAATTTTACAGCTTGCCTCCACAGCAAAACAACAACTGAGTTGAGCATTTTATATAAACAAAACAACAGTAGCACCAAACAGCAGCTCACACTGTTCGTCCTCTTCCTCTGCTGTGACTCTGTCGTGATGGTTTCACGTCCAGTTTGAATTAAAATTTTCAAGACACATACTGAAAAATAATGTTCACTCTGCTGTGTGTGTCTGTTTCTTTTATTTTACTTTTTACAGCCTCACATAAAACCTCTGTGAGAATGTGCTGACGTTCACAGTGTGACAGCTGAGTCATGTTTGCCTACAGCAGAAAAGAGGAACTGTGGATTGAGAGAAGAGTTTCAGTGGTCAAACCCAAGTTCAACCTCGAGTTAACATTTCCTCCATGTTGGACACAAATCGACCACATAGACATCTCATCTGGCGACGCTCTTCCTACCTGGGGTTGATGTAGGCCTGCAGGTCTGTCCCTGCCTCCGGGGCCAGGGGAGCGTCGCTGGCGATGTTCAGGAAAATCAGGTAGAAGGCGATGAAGTGCGTGATGAGCCCCAGCAGCACCACCGGGTTCCTCCCAAACTTGTTGCACTTGTTCAGCATCCCGAACACGCCCCCTCCTGGTAGGACAGCACACACAGAGGAAGGAAATTGTCAACGACTCGTGACTCTTCCTCAGGTCGTGTCCTCTTTGTTCCCTCTGCAGCGGCGCCGTCATGTGACCGAGTGAAAGTGACGACGACTCACCTAAGATCTCGCCGATGCCGATGCAGATCCCAGAGATGCCGATGAGACTCTTTGCATCTTTGCCGAAGCGGGTCATGGCTCCGATACACGTCCCGTACACACCGCTGTAGAAGGTGAGCTCCAGACCTGGTCGACCACAAACAGCAGCATGTTGTTGAGACCTCAGACTCAATTATTATTTATTACCTTGAATTTCTTTTATTCTTAATTATCCTTCTATTCTTATATTCTATCTATCTATCTATCTATCTATCTATCTATCTATCTATCTATCTATCTATCTATCTATCTATCTATCTATCTATCTATCTATCTATCTATCATCACACACCTCAACGCGTCTGGTCGTGTTTTCACCCACCTGTGTATCCGATGGAGACGCTCAGCAGCAGCATCTCTTTGGTGACAAATATTTTACACGACTGGACTGCAAAACAACAACAAGATGGGAGTTAGTTCTGTTACTGAGGGTTGAAGCCTGACGGAGACGAGGTTTATTCCTGTGAACTCACCAAAAGCGTCTAGAGCCTGGGAGCAGAGCCCCGCTTGAGGCGCGCTAAAGACGAGGGAAAGAAAACAACACACATCAGCTGCAAAATGAGACACGGACAGCGATACAGCTGGAGCTGCTCAGTCTCCACATTTCACAGACTCATTTTCTTTTGGACATTTTCACCTTTTGACTCGTCCCTGAACTGGATTTGGTTGCTGCGGCGACTGTTTCACCGACAGTTTCAAAGACAAATGTAGGAAAGACAACAAAAGGATAGCATTTACAGTTAAAGGTCACCTGTCTCTTCCTGTACTGTAATATTGTTCCTGCTCCAGGAGGGATGACCCATCTGTCCTTAAAAAATATGTTTTCCGGGATGTTTCACGGCAACTTTCCAGAATCTATGTGTTTTTTTTGGGGGGCTAATCTTATTTAAAATATGTCAAGAGGCTCAAGAGGATCGCTGCTAAGTGTTCCGCAGCCGGATCCGGGGCCCCTGCAGCCCCCTTCAGTCAATTTAGTTTAAAAATGTATTTTTATGTCAGAGTTGCATTATTGCTGTGATGTTATTAGGGTTGCAAATAATAAGTGCTTTAATTTCAGATCAGGCTGTCATCAATTTCTTGATAAATCATAAAATATTCTTTAATATTGTTAAAGGGATAGTTCAACATTTTGTCAAATTGGCCCATTGCCATAATCCCTATAGTCGTAGCAGTAGGTTCGTTACCTTTAATTGTCGGTGCAAGCTATTCTTAGAACGGAGGAGCAGAGCCGTGAGCTGCTCAGAGCTACGCTATGAACAGAACGCAACCAGACAGAGTTGTTTTAGAGGTAAATTCATGCAAAACAGCTGATGTGCATTCCCATCAGGAGCAGTTTTTCAGCAAGCAGTCTCTGCATTTCCCTCTAAGACAACTCTGTCTGGTAACGTTGTGTTATTATCTCATAGCGTGGTGAATGTTCAGGTCACAACTTATGACAAAATGTTGAACTATCCCTTTAAACTTTGCTGTACATGGTACATAGAGTTACACTACAGGCTGGCTGTAGCCCTTTCAAAAGGATCTGGCACCAACAGTTGTTATAACACAATCAGGGGCTGTTCACAGCTGACAACTTACGTCAGTGCTCTTATTGTGTAGCGTTGTCTGACTGTGCTGTTCAACCCTGTGTTCACTGACTGAATTTCACGCATATTATGATATAATGTTTGTGCTGTTGTTTGTGTTGTGGATGTTTTGTCTGTGCTCAGGCGCGGCAGATTAAATCAGCCTTGTGGCTACTCTGGCTTCTCTTCAGAAATGTAATTAATGTGCGTCACCCCTGGCAACTGCATGAATAAAGTGAACTCACCTGACTGTGGAGTCTGTGGACTCGGCCTGCAGCAGCGCCTCCGACGCCTCAGAGGAAGAAGACTCAGGGTCGGGCTTCCGGATCAGAAAGAAGAGGAAGCATCCGACCAGGCTGATCACGGTCAGAGAGATGAACACTGTCTGACGGTCTTTGTCTGAGACAAACCACATGAGTCACACCCTTAAAATGACACTTCCCACCAGAAGTCACCACGGGAACTACTAACATATGAACAGAAATAAATAACACACGCTGTACTGTGCATGTGAGGCAGAGACAGAACTGACCTGTTATATGAACGTGTCCATGCCAGACACAGTAAATGTAGAGATTTCCAAAGAACAAGCTGCAGAGAGATAAAGAATCGTCAACAGAGCTCAAGACTTACAGATAAAGGGAAAGGTCAGATTAATGAAAGCGCCGACCAGGCACAGGAAGTCAATGGCCCCTGGACAATTTATTCATTAAATCGGTTTGCTTCATTCCCCGCCTAGGATTTGTTGTGTTTGTCTGTTTCCTGTGCTTAAGTGGTTTTACCTGAACTGCAGCAGAGCCCAGAATATGCCGCTGTTTCTTCCTATGGTGGCGTCAGTGGAGTTGATAGTGAGCACATTTCCCTGAGCCGTCCACAGCACTAGAGCACAGGATGGAAAATAAATATAAATACATGTACACACAAAGGAAAGTTTTTAAAAAATTAAATGGTTTTTGGTTACTGTCTCGTTACCTGCTGCTCCTATTCCAACCAACACTGACGCTGTGTAGAAGCTCCATGTGTACGGGTAAATAAACATGGCGATGTAGCCGCTGCAGAAACAAACAAAAAAACAAAAACAATGTTAAGACGTGTGTGAAGTTTGATCTAGCATGAGGAGGAGGAGGGTGGAAAAGTGTTTACCTGTACAAAAGGCCACTAAAGAACATGGACAGCTGTGGGCCAATGACGGCCACCACCGACGGAGCGATCAGGTTTGAAGCAGAGAAAACTCCATAGATGATGGCCATGCTGAGGAGAGGAGGAGGAGGAGTCGACAACAAATGCAGATTAAAACAAAATAAAAGAATACATGTGAGAAAGCATTGAAATTAGGGATGCACTCATCAATAGATGATGGCCATGCTGATGGAGAGGAAAACCTGCAAAGAGGAGGAGGAGGATGGTAGCCTGTAACAACAAAAATAAAGCAGATTCAAAACAAATTTTCAAAAAACTGCATGTGAGAAAGCATTGAAATACATGAGACATACAAACGAGGAAATGGTTTACATGAGCAGCTCAGATGCTGACATATTTTTATTTCCATGAAATTTTCCATCTGTTATTTATAGATCTCAGCAATTTCAGCATTTGTGTAAACTAAAGAATGAATTTACCCTCATAGATTTCCCTTGTTTATGTGACAAGATTAAGGGTCTTGTGGGATGTTTGGTGAAATCCTGACTAATTAACTAATTTCAGTTCCTAGAAGTTGTTTACCTAAGATTCAGTTATTCAGCGATTAGTGAGTGAGACAGATTTAATTATAGAAGGTGCCCTTAGGTCTGTATCAATGTAGGTCAAGTTTTCAAGTCCATGAAACCATAGCCTGACATCTGTACAAATACTGTGCACTGCAGTGTGAGGGAAATATAATGTAACACAGTAAGTGCATGAGTGTGAATGGATACCAGCAGTTTACCTCGTGTATCCGCTCCCATGGAACTCAGTGCTATTGAAGCTCTTGATAACCGTTTGCTGTAGAGACAAAAAAAGATGTGAGTAAAGTCTGAGTTTGACATGTGATCAGTCTTGTAATGTAATATGCATCAATAAACCCATCCTACCTCTATATTGCCACATGTTTGAAACGCTGTGAACATGAACATAAAGCCAAATCCTAGGATAACGATGTTTAAAAGCCTCTTTCCCTCCGGACTCATTTTGGCAGCTATTGGTCAGTTCCCGGAGGAGATGAATACTCAGAAAAATATCTACAGGAGTGAACAGCACATCTGTGAATAAAAAAAGAACAAGGAAATCAGATTAAGTGTGAAGCATTTAAGAAACTACCCATGGTGAAAACTGTATAAAATATACTTTCTCTCTTACAACCAAACTCCAATCAAATATACTGTTTTTGTTGATGTTTGTTTGTTTTTTTATCAATGACAAACGTAAAATATTGTTACGAATCAATCACACAACTCCAACTCACGAGTTTAATTTGAAGATGTAAAATTATTATCATTATCATTATTAGTGGCATAAAGCTGATCAGAGGGTAACAACTTATTTTAATTTCCTTGAATAACATATTTAGTTCACCGCCGATCAACCATCTCTAACAAGGTTTAATTCAACGACCCTTCCTACAACGACAGTCAAAAGTCTTAAGGCTATGTATGTTTGACGTAATTATCATCTAGCAGATGTTTTGTCTAATAAACAAGGAAATGAGAATTCATTTTACGTGTTTTTGTCTTCGTGTTCAAATCTTAGGATAAAGAGTGAATAGCCGGGACAGCGCCTGGTTCCTGGAGACATAAGTATATTTTCCTATGAGTAAATGTCAAGCTAAAGGAAACAAACAACTTACCAACAGTGCTGAAGCGGCGAAGCTAACCCTGGCTGCTCCTCTTTGTGTGCTCTCAGTGTGTTGTTATTATTAGCATAGTTAGCTGTTTGCGGACCGTCCGGTGTCCTCAGTCCTCCGTTTTCTCCGAGTTGTCCCTGAAACTTAGTTCAGTAACACGGTTTTCCTTCGTCGGGAAACGATTCTTCTCCACCAGAGCACTTACTTACACAGCACCGGCGGCGGGGCACACGGGAGTGGAGCTGCTACAGAGGTTTTGTCATGTGAGTGAATCAGCTGACCGACCTTAGCTGTGCTGTTAGCCTGTTAGCATCAGGCCGCAGATCTACAAAAGCTCCGCGCGGGCGAAACGTCACCAACGGCGAATCCGCGTGGACCGATCCAGCGGTATTACTAGTTTGTGGAAAAAGTTTTCAACGTCAGAGTGCTTATTTAGGACAATATAAAAATTAAATAACATCAAGCTTACACCTCAAAAACAAAGTGTCTTGTTTTAACACACATAATTTAATCTTTTCAAGTAAGGGCCAAAGCTTTTTAAAAAAAAAAATCAAACATTTGCACACTTCCGGTCAAAATAAAAATAAAGCAACAAAGTCAAAACGCACCCTGTGGGAAAATATATTTTAGGTAGCTGATAAAAAGTATTTGAGTATCACTCAACCAGGAGATATTCGAGTAGGTTATTTCAACTCTTGGAATCATAAATATGATCGGATTGATCAGTTAGTTGTGCGTACATTTTTTCACCCACATTAAAAGTACATAATTCGTGTTTTTTTTTAACACGCTTAAGCACCTTTGTTGAAATATCAACCCCTGCGATTATGATTTTATTTTATTTTACCTTGTTAATGTGCTGTAAGCTTGTTTCAAATGCAAGAAAATGTTTCCTCAGGAGTTCTTTATAAACTGATGTGAATTTCATAAAGCTTTGAAAAAAAAGTACATAACTCAATTAAGATTGTTTAGTACTAAATGTGCGTATTTTTTTACCCACATCAAACGTATAATTAAATTAAGATACGACCATAATACATCGTTTAACGTTGATTGTTTGTTAGTGTTTTTATTTTTGAAAAAATGAAATCGACTTCTTTCCGCTTTCCGTAGGAGGGCGCCATTTCCGGGTTGCGCTGCATTTGTTCCGTAGAAGAAGAAGAAGTTCACCTCGCGGGATCAAGGCAGCAGACTGGCGGAGCGACCGAGCTGCCCTGGAAACAGTTGAGCATTTCGTGGTCGTGTGGCCTCAAATATCCCACAGAACGTGGTATTAGGATTGCACACTGCATTGTGTGTGTTTGGACTTCTACAGCCGTCGAGATATAAACAACAGTTACCGAGGAAAGCTGCCGCCAGGCTCCACAGCAGAGTCACCATGAGTTACGGTAGGCCTCCGCCGGACGTCGACGGCATGACTTCCCTGAAAGTAGACAACCTCACCTACCGCACATCTCCAGAAACACTCAGACGTGTTTTCGAGAAGTACGGCCGAGTCGGCGACGTCTACATCCCCCGAGACCGCTACACGAAAGAGAGCCGCGGCTTCGCCTTTGTGCGGTTCCACGACAAGCGCGACGCGGAAGACGCGATGGACGCCATGGATGGCGCGCTGCTGGACGGCCGGGAGCTGCGGGTCCAGATGGCCCGGTACGGAAGACCCCCGGACTCCCACTACGGTGGCGGAGGCGGAGGCGGAGGAGGAGGAGGTGGTCGGCGTGGTGGTGGTGGAGGAGCGACACGGAGATACGGAGGTTATGGTGGTGGTGGCCGTCGAAGCAGAAGGTAAGGAGAACAAGCAGTAACCTTTGAATAGCAACTTTTTATAGATGGACACCCACACCGAGATTCCCGTGCAAGATCCAAAGTGGCCTTGGCCTACTAGATAGCAATGTTTTGATACTTAGCGAGGGAAACTCTCCAGGTATAGTCATAGATCTCATCAAATTAATCAAAAATAGGGTAATTATTTCCCTGTTTCCAAAGTGTGATTGTGTTGGATCAAATTAATAGTTATTTTTTAGGATAATCTAATGATTTATTAGCACACAATTATGTTCTGATTGGTTTCTACAATAATAGAATCACATCCGATCTTCTACTGTACTTTAATCCAGGTTTCCTGACAGAAATACAACAGATTTATACCTGATATAGGAATAGAAACATAATTCTTTGCAAAAGGGTGAAAAAAAAATCCCATCTACAATAGGGAAACACAATGGCAGGGCTGCAGACTGCTCCTAAATGGAGGCATTTTGCCCATAAGATTTTACTCGGTGCAAGTACATTTTTCATGTACTTGCACATGTGCAACCAGTGAATTTGCAGTTTTTATTTTTAACACTAGTGAAATGTGGAAGTAGCGATTCAAAATATCCGATGTCTGTCATAACATGTGTAAAGGATCATGAGTGAAAAGGAAATGTGAATATTTGCTTTGCAAGTCAAATTCACAGTGTGCGCTCCTAAAAATTTAAGTTGCTCCTAGTAAGAAAGGTTAAGTCCACATGAAGTCTGTACGAGGTGTCTTTGTGGCTCCATTTAGGATTTCTATATGTCACAGTGTGTTCAGTGCCAGATGTTTTCACACCCAGATAACTCAACCCACTGAATGCATTCAGCTCTTCCCCTAGTCCGAGACACAGAAGACGCAGCAGATCTCGCAGCAGGAGCCGCTCTCGTTCCCGGAGCCGATCCCGCTCCAGCAGATCCAGGTCCAGGTCCTACTCCAGATCCAAGTCCCACTCGCCCAGGAGCAAGAAGGCCAAGGCCAAGTCCAACTCTCGCTCCAGATCCAGGTCCAGGTCCAGATCCAGGTCGAAGTCCAGGTCCAGAAGCCGTTCCCAGTCCCCCAAAAGAGGGTCCAGGTCCAGGTCTAAGAGCCCGCCCAAGTCAGCAGCAGAAAACGGAGGTGAATCCCCATAGAGCTCAGCCCCACAGCAGCAGGTGAGTCTTGACCAGATGTTGCATTTACCCCAGCAATAAGACACGTTAAAGGGATGCCTCACCCAAAATCAATAATTCACCAATAATCTACTCACCGTCATGCCAAGGAAGGGTTTTCATTTAATGGGGGGCGGAGAGTTCACTTTTGAATCGTCCAGAACTCGATCTGCCGCCATTATATGAAAATCCGTCACCAGCCGGACCCCCCCTTGAACTCCAGAAGTGTTTTGATGGCTATGAAAGTTCTCCAAACCCTTCCTTGGCATGACGATAAGTAGAAAATTGGTGAATTATTAATTTTGGGTGAAGTATCCCTTTAATATTGATGAAGAATTCATGTGCCTGTTTTATCATTAGTTGCTAGCACCAGGGCTGCAGGTGGTCCAGTTAGAAATCTGAATGCAGCTGGTAAGTTTCTCCTCTTTAACAGCTCAGCAGAACCAAGACCAGGTGGAATCTTGTTTTTAAAAAATAAGCATCTAAAAAAATCTGGAGCAAAGATTGTGTGGTGGTTATTTTGTTTTTTTCCTCCAGACTTTCTGTAACACACGTTCTTGTACACACTCATAGCTCTGAGTGTGTTTTTTCCTCTTTTGATAAACAAATCTGGACTTCTCTATTTCCCAAGCTGCGGCATCCTGTTTGCTAAAGTGGAGTTTGAGCTGAGCTGAGCTGAGGCAGAGTGAGTTAGGTGGGCGGTGAGCTGCTGCCCGCAGGCCGCCGGCTGCTGGTGAGGGATTCTGTGCAGATTCAGTTGGGGTTTGGTGTCGAGGTACGTCTTGTCTCTCGGCCCTCGGGCTGAAACTGTCTGTCCCTCTGGCCCTGTCCCCAGCCCGGTGGGAAGGGAGGTGGGGGCGCCGGTGCTCGAGGAGCACTGAGGTTTGTCCATCTCTCCACCTCTGTCACTCCCATTTTGTTTCATTTCACCTCCATTTTGTGGATCACTTTTTATCGCTAGACTCAGTTTTAAGTGACTGTAGTGGCTTCAGATGATGAGCTTTTCACAGTTTGGCCAAACATAAACAGTTAATTGCTATAATGGTTGCTGGTTGACCAGCTAAACCAGTGGTTCCCAACCTTTTTGTGACATCACAAATTTCTGACGACCCCACACCCTCAATCAAGACGCTGCATTTTGTTTGAACTGGATTTATATTTTAGAAAGTTAGAGTATAAAATACAGTTGTTTTAAGATTGTGTGTGGTGTTTTTTTAAAAAGAATAATAATTCAAAAAATATTTTAATCAGTAATTATTTTTTAAATCAAAATCTAGGCATTCCAGGCAACCCCGAGGTTGAAAAACACTGAGCTAAACAGTAACTCGACTGATTGTTTCAGCTCTACGAGTTCCCTGGTCTGGGGTTTGAGGTGAAGATCTTTGTTCACACGTCTCCACCACCGCCATCTTTCCACTGTTTGCTCTGTGAAGGCGTAAAATTCTCACACACAGAAATGAAGGCAGTAAATTGGACTAATGTGTAAAAAACAAAACAAAATTAACGCGTGGTTTGTGATCATGGACAGAGGGTAAAGTAGGAAATAAATCCAGACCTTTTTAAGGGTTTGGGTTGAAGTCGAGATGATGAGTCGCCTCCGTGAATGAAAACATCGTCCTAACTCTGTGTCGTTGTTGTTGTGTCAGTTTCAGGTGACGACGTGAGAACTCCTCAGACAGGATCCCAGACAAGCAACAGTGTCCAGCTGTGAAAGGTTATTGTGTGTTCCATGGTTTGGTCTCTTTTATTCATTTGGCGTTAGGAAGATGTTTTTTCATGACATTGATGTGCTATGGTTTAATTTCCTTTTTATGTTTCTTTTTCCCGTTTTTATGATTTTTTTTTTTTTAATGTGGGGGAGAGTTTGTGTTCAGTTCTTCCCTCTGCAGCCTGTAGCATGAAGCAAGTTTACCTTAGTCTAGTTTTCTTTGGGTTTTCATTGCCTTGCTAAGCCTGACATTCCTCATCCTGGGTAACTGGTGTCATAATTACAACCCAGTCGCATCACAGAATATCATTATCACTCAGACAAAAGATTCACAATAATACCTAGAAAACTTATTATTCCACTTCTATTACACCTCATTACGTTATATTTCCCTGAAAAATGTTGCATTATGGGTTCTGATTATTTTATCTTTCAAGTATAGAATAATTTGAGTTCAATGTCACATGCTAGAAAGTAGTTAAAGTGCTTAATACAACTCGAGGTGACATCTCCAAGTCTCTTGTCTTGTTAAACCAATAATACAGAATCCAAAGATTTAGTCCACGCTGATGTAAAATAGAAGAAAACAGTAAAATGTTCATTTTTATCTCTTAACATTTCAGTGTTATCTTGTTATTACTTTATTGCATCCATCCCTATCCAGATATTGTAGACATTTTTATTTTAGTCATTTAAATCTACTGTATTGTGGTCATTCGTGTAGTCTTCATGATCCTGCTAAGTTTGAGTTAGATGGCGAGCAGGAAGTTCATTTCATTTGGTTTTACAGGCATACAGAGATATTACATCCAAATATAACAGAAACCATAATAAACATGGAGATATTTTGCTTTTTATTTACATTTATCTAAATGCTTCCTCACAGTCTTTACCCGCCGCAGCTCAGCATGTGTTCGTCAAGCTGGACCGCAGCATGTTTTAGCTACGATGTTAAATATGTTTCACATGACACACAGGGGATATAATATAATTCATCAGTTTGAGGAATGTGTCGGGGCAGCGAAGGGTCTTCAGGTTTTTTAACGTATAACTCATCTCCATATATCATTTAATTTTACAGGACATGATTTACTGGACTCAGAGTCTTTGTTCCTTTTTTTCATTTTTTGATCCTAATCCTGCTTGTATGTTTTTTTTTTTTGTGCACTAGGCGCAGTTGTGTAGCAGTTGAGTATTGCTGGTTAGCTGTTAAGGTGCCGTGTTGCTCTGCTGAGTGCTTGGATGTGTCCAGTATTCTCCAGAAAGCTCCTGTGACTACCAGTGGTACGGTCGCTACAGTCTCACCCTTTGTACAATGAAATGTTTTTCCCCATGTGTCCATTGTAGATAAATGTGACTTTGATTAAAGCTCTGGTGTTTTCACTATCCTGGTCTCTTCTTGTATTATTAAGAGTATACTTTGATTTAAAAAATTGAAAGGCTGCTACTTAGACTTATTCAACAGCATCATAGCAAGAAAGAAGGAAATGCAACCCCTTTGTCAGACACTGTACTGCTGATTTTCATATTAAATGTAAACATTGAAAAGTAGGTTTTCTGACAGAAATACGACAAACTTAAACCTGATCATCTCGAAACAAAGTGAAAAACATAGTTCTTTCCAAAAGGGGAAAAAAACGGATAGAAATGTGACTATTGAGACACTTTTTTCCATCTACTTGCACGTGTGCAACCAGTAAATTTGATGGTGAAACATGGAAGGGGCGACTCAAAGAATCTGCAATCTGGTCCAATGTGTGTGAGGATCATGAATGGATTTACGGTGTGTGCTCCTAGATTTTTTTACTTGCACTTGTAAGATTTTAAGTTGGGGGCCACTGTGCTTCTAGTAATAAAAGAAAAAGTTAGTCTGAGCCCCGCATGGTAAGGATATTTATTGTTTTATTCAATAATTTTCTCATGGTCCATCATTATTCCACGCCAGTCGGTGGCAGTAATGCACCATTCCTTTGTTTTCCAACCCTACAACACGAACAAGGAAGTGAAGTGATCTGGAGACTGCAGGACAACCTGAGCATCTCTCTGAATATCAGGACTTGACCAGTGAACTGGAGAGGAGAGCAGCTGCTGGTGAGTGGTTGTAACTGAGCAGTGAGTGGATGTGAGGGGGAGGACGAGAGATAAAACAACATTTCCCATCTTCATTCCCTGTGTTGATTTAGTTCATTCTTGGATGATACTCATAAGTTTTCATATTAAAAGCCTCCCATTCGCTCCTATACATTAATAGCATGATGATTTCTCCACTTGGGACAGTCTGATTCGTAGCGTTAGCATCTTTAGCCGTAGCTTCCTCCCTGTGTGTTCGTCAACGCCAACTTTACATCATAATGTTTAAACTGAAATCACGGCAGTATCAGGTCGTGTCAACCTCCGGCTGGTAACGATGCGTCCACACGAACAGACTCAGAGCAGCTGTAGTTTTCTGCGGGACTTGACTCGGCTGTAGCCAACACCAGCGCCTAACCAGTGTCGGTGAAACCACGCCCACTTCCGTATTGACTCAGGCTCTGATTGGTCAAACGAATGTCGAGGCTCTCGTGGACACGGAAGCGGGTATGGTTTCATCTTGGATCAATGGGTTTCATCCAGACGGTGTATAAAAAGTTTATTGTGGATTTATAGCAAGATCTATAACAAATATTATAATAATTATACAAATAACAACTATTTGAGTTCTAATAATGCAGTCATGACAGTAACTGTGGGAAACAATAGACTCATAGATGTTTTTGACTTAGTTTTTGTCTTGATAGTCTACAACAGACCAGTCGCTGACTGTGCACTAGTCTAATCTACATGAATTGATGAAGCCACTTGGATATGAGACAATTGTCTTCAAGACAAAAACTAAATCCAGTTGGCTTGATTCAATTGCCTAGAGTTTATTTGTGAGAATCCCCATTAGCTGTGCTCTAGAGCACGGCTAGTCTTACTGGGGTCCACATTCAAAAACAGTTCATTCAAACATTTACAATTACGACATGAATAAGACAAGTTAATAAAAACTAATCGTTTCATCCTAAATCAAAGAACATATAAGACACTCCAATACACAGTGGTTAAAGAATAAAATAAAGAGGCAAAAACAAATCAAAGTGACACCAACAAGAGAACTTACATAAAACCATGTGTATGTGTGTGAATGTTATCTTACAGGTATGAAATTCCAAGATGTTTTTTTTTATTTGCTTTTTAAAATATAGGTTTCGGTGTGAGTTTGATTATTGGCTGAGAGACACTGATTAAATGTCTTGATTCCTGTTTGTAGATTAACCCAGCCAATCAACCCACCTCCAACCATGGGCTCCTCTATTGAACTGAGCGAGGATCTGAAAATGAAGTTGATTGATGCCTACAAATCAGGGAAAGGCTATAAAAAGATATCGAATCACTTTGGGTTCTCTGTTTCCACTATTAGGAATGTCATCAAGAAGTGGAAATTAAGAGGAACTGTGGAAGTCAAGCCAAGATCTGGAAGACCAAGAAAAATCACAGAAAAAACTGCAAATCTTCTGGGCAGAAAGGCAAAAGAAAACCCACATATGACCGTAAAGGACCTGCAGGAAGGTTTAGCCGACACAGGAGTAATGGTGCATCTGTCCACTGTGCAGCGGTGTTTAAAAAAACAGGGTGTATGTAGACGTAGAAAACCTGAGAAGACTTCATCAGACAAGTCAACAGCTGAAGTCTCCAAAGCAACAAATGGATAAGAGCAGTTTTTGAAACAACTACTGTGGACAGATGGAGTTCAAGTTGAGCTCTTTGGAGGACCTCTGGTTTGATGATATAAACAGTAAATTCCTAATGATTAACCCCTTCATGTCTGGAGAACTAGGAAGGGAATTTTGTTGACGCCAACAGGAGCAAGTTGCTGATGACGGAACTGGACAAACACCAGACAAATCTTGAAGAAGATACAATATCACTGATTCAAAACTCTGCAGTATCAAATAAAACTTAAGTCTCCATGTTAACTGATGCAGGGGAAGATGTAGAACCGCTTACAGTGATGAGGACACGATGTCATAGTCAGTCAGACTGTGTAACGGCTCTGAGATGCTGATGACAACAATAAGGCCATTGTTTTGTTTTATTTATTGGTCCGACAAACCCAATGTCTATGCATGCAGAGCTTCATCACAGAATGATTTATTTTTTATTGTTCTACTGTATTTACATTTCATTATATGCAGGAAAATCTTTTATCTGTATTCTGCTGCGTGATGACTCTGGTGATTTGAAATGAAATAGCACAGCATGTTATGTTGTTTAATTTCACAGAACACTGTTTACTGGACTCCAGCATCTTTGCACTTTGATTGTGATCCTGCCAGTATCTTGTTCTGTGTACAAGGTGCAGTCGTGGAGCTGTTGTACGGTCGCTACAGTCTCTTTGTATGATAAAATGTCTCACCATAAAACATAAATGTGACTTTGATTTTAAGATCTGTTGTTTTCACTATCATGGACTGTCAATTTATCCATCCATGTAGGCTATGATTATTATAAGACAAATAGAGTCGCTCCTATTTACAATAAAAATGACACAATGAATATTCTGATTGATTAATTACTCTTTATGAAAAAAAAAAGAATTATATTTGAAGAATAATTGTAACTAAATACTATTTAATGTACGTTGGTAATTTTCCTTTTAGTAATATTACTATATTCTTATAGGGTGACATCACTTTTCCAGTAAAGTTGACAAATATTTAGGCGTGTCTGCTCGCGACGTCCTGTTCGTGCGTCAGCGACGTAGTGACGTTGGTTTCGGGGCGGGGCTATAAAGCCTTGTTTTCCAGACGTTCAAGCTCGACGATCTCCATTTTGTGTGAGCCGTTGAAAGCTGAGCCAAGCGTCGTCCCCGCGAAAAGGCGAAACCCCAGAATCGACATCGAAGTCAAAGTTAGCCGACGAACCGCTCGCTAACCAAGTTATTATCCGAAAGGAAAGCAAATCTTATCGTATGTCCGCTATCCAGAACCTCCAAACTTTTGGTAAGTCGTTTTTATCGAGGCGAACGGAGACACAAGGTGGGGGAAGGGCGAGAGCTAGTGAAGCTAATGCTAATGCTTTTAACTTGCGTCGAAGTTTTATTTGTTCTGTGTCGTATTTGATTATGAAATACGGAGCTTGTTCATCAGGGCGACGAGCTTAACACAAATACCCAACCTACGATTGAATATTTTATAATCATATTTAACGATTTGTACTCCCAAACTGGTCAGTTAGCTGATCTTTGCTACCATTGAAACGGCCGCCATTAGGCCTCCCTTTTTTTCTGCTGCTGCTGCTAATGAGTTAGCTTATTCTTCAGACATCCCGCACGCGAGAAGACGGTTGTTGTTATTATTATCCGGGATGAAAACAACTCATTGATCTTTTTCGTTGGATTGATCACAATTTTAGATTGTAATCCTCGCTGTGAAATTGAAAGTTACCGTGTCATGACTGTGCTGTTCCCCGGCTAAAAGGGAGCCGCTTAGCTGTGGCGAGCAAACGCTGCCAGACTTCAGTAAGCTGTTAAGCTGTATATATAGCTGGTACGTCTGCGCAGTTCTCATCTGAAATATGACACTTCTAGAGACATCTGCCAGATGAAAACAGGGGGTGGGTGTACAACTGACCGGTTGCATTGTCTAATAAACAAGAGGGATATCGGTATTTTTAATCACATCAAAGTAATCTGGTGAAAATAAAATATGTGGTTACGTTTGAGAAGTTCTGCGAAATGCACGATTGCGGTAGATCTTGAAATTTACTGTGTTTCTGACAATGCTGTTGTCCCCCTCCCCCAGACCCCTTTGCTGATGCAACTAAGGGTGATGACCGCCTCCCAGCCGGGACAGAGGACTACATCCACATAAGAATCCAACAGCGGAACGGCAGGAAGACCCTCACTACTGTCCAGGGCATTGCCACCGACTATGACAAGAAGAAGCTAGTCAAGGCCTTCAAGAAGGTACCGCCTCAGAGTCTGGCATGGAAATGCTTCCTCTATATGTTTCTCGACTGCTGTCGTCTCACTTTGAGAGACTAGCGTTCATTTTCCATATGAGGTGTCTGGTTCTTGAAACTAGCATTTTTTTTTAAATTGCATATTATGAATATCATTAATTCTCATCGTGGCAGACTGCCAGATTTACCAACTAATTATGCATGTAGCTGTGTCCACGTATGACTCACTGTTTTGTTTCTTGTTGACCCCAACAGAAGTTTGCCTGCAATGGGACAGTGATTGAGCACCCAGAGTATGGTGAAGTGATCCAGCTGCAGGGAGACCAGCGCAAGAATATCTGCCAGTTCCTCATTGAGGTGGGTGTTGTTGAGTATAAATCAAAATTGGAGTCTTCCTGCTCTGTAGGAGAACCATGCAGACAGTGGAGGTCAAAGGTCATTTAATTTATCGAGTCTTCTTGTTTTTCTTTTTGCAGATTGACCTGGCCAAGGAGGAGCAGCTCAAAGTCCACGGCTTCTAGAAGCTGCAAACCAGCCCTCTCCCATCTCTCCTGGAAGGCCATTAAACCCCCTCCCCCTCTCCTCCCCTCCTCCTATGTGCTGCTGTTGCTCTTCCTCTCCCCTCTCCCCCCTTGCAGCCCCACCAGCTCCTATTAGCTAACACGTGAATTACCTCTGACAAACATGGGACTCTGTAACACCACCGCCCCCGTACAACACCAGGGGGCAGGCTCGCTCTCACAAAGACACACCACTGCAGCTCCACACAACATCAGGGATGAGTGGTGATGACCCTCCCACACACACACTTCCTCCTTCCTTACCCCCCCTTGTTTATTTCCTTTTTAATTTTTTTTCTTTTTAGGTCTTGTGCCGCAATAAGGAGGCACCGTTTCATGTAACTTTTTTGTTTTGTACTTCAAGGTGTTTCAATAAAACGATGAGTCTCCATATGCTGGGAGTGGAGTGGTGTCATGGGGAACGGGGCGGGGGCTGGGTGTGTACAGGAGGGTCGTAGGTGGTTTTCGAAGTGGGATGAAATGGGTGAGAACAAGGTCTGTAGCTGGGAGGGCAAAGGGGGGGAGTGGGCTTGTCAACAAAGGCGAGTCCCCTCCTCTCAGTCTGGTTCAACATCCTACTGGCGCTGCTCGCTCTGCGTTTACAGAGCAGAGTTTGTGACGAACACAGACCTGTTTCCACCATCCCACCCTGAAAATGGTTTTTATTTTTTGCTTTTATTTAATGGCACATTTTTTCTAATTGCTTTTTTTTGGTTGTCTTCATTTGATGCCAATGCAAGTTTCCAAACTAAATGGGTGTTCTGGTTTTATTTTGGTCAAAGCGAGGCCTCTGATGTGGAAGGCTGAGTCTGTCCACTATTGTGATCAGATGAACCCTCTAGAGTGGGAAATTAAAATCAATTTCTGGTAATCTTTAACTCAAGTGTAGTTGATAGGTGGTAAATAAAGTGACTTATGAGTTACTGGTAAATGAGTTAATTTCCCACTCTTGGCGTTTGACCGGCCTCCTGGTTTGGACTAACAACAAATCTGGTACCAAACCTTTGGTTATATATACACACACATACACTTGAATCTTTAATTTCCTATAATGCAATAATTTATAAATACAAGTTAAAATGTAGTGATGCTGAAGTAATACAGTACAAATTGAAGCCATGGCCAGGTCACACTGTGCTCCCGTGACTGAAGGTGAGAGCAAATCGTGTTTTGCAAAATCCACATTTGGTTCAATAAAATTTCTGCAGTTGATGAACCTGTCCTGTTATTTGTACTTGTGTGGGTGTCTTCAGTTCGCTGTATTGGAATATAAGAGCAGACATACACAAGTATTAAGGTATTCATACTATGAATCAAAGGAAAGGGCTGTACTTAACCTTACACTTGTATTTATGGTCTATACTAGAAGTATACAACCTACAAATGAACAGTCCTTATATTTAAATTACTATATAGTGAGATCCACAGTACTGTTGAAAGGCCCTTTTGCACAGGAGAGTCGATACAATAAAATACAGGGAGGTCTTTACAGAGAGAGTGCCTTCAATTACAGGTGTTCATGTTTGAGTTTGACAATAACCTCGTAAACAAACGCTGAGAGGTTTGAGGTGTGGTCTGATTGTCCCGAAGAGCCTCGGGTCCCCTATGGAGACCTGAAGATCACACTTCAAAAACACTTCTATCCAATCTGAAGGGACTTTAGATGTTCTTCCAAGAAGAATAGGAAAAAACTGCCCATATCCAGATGTGAGAAGCTTGTGAAGACTTTTTATCCAATAAAACTGGAAGCTGCAACAACTGGTTCTAACTGAGGTTTTACACAGTAATGAATTAAGAGGCGAAATACTTACGGGAATGAGAGATTTTGGATTTTCATATATTTTCATAAACATAAAAAACTAGTAACACTTTGTCATTGTGAGTTATTGAGTGTAGTGTGGGCAAACTATGTATTTACAAAAAAAACACAATAAGACGTGGAAAAAGTCAGTTGTGAATGCTGAACAATATCCCAAGCCAGTACATACAGTATAGCCTACAAACATATCTGACAAATCACCCTGGTATTATCATATTTGTATGTTTAACTTTTGTTCTTTATTCTGACAAATAGTTTTAAACACCTCAGTCGGTTTGTTTTCGCCTTCGCGTTTCCGGCGCCTATTTTGTCCCTTGCTGTTATCCGTCTGACTCCATGGTAACGCTGTTGCCGCCATCAGCTAATCCTGGTTTGTTTTCCTGTTCAGCGGCAAAAGAAATACATATTTTCTACTCTTATTAACACACACAAAAAAAACTTGGTACGTGACTTGTCTTTAATCTGCCAACGTGGACAATAACGAAGACACCGTGACGAGGACACGGGAGCAGAGAGAGAAAGAGAGAGCGGTGAGACAGTTAGCAGCGTGTTGTTTGTTCCGTTTCCACCAAACTACAGCTTCATAACCTCAATACTACTATTATAATATATTTAAACTTTAATATGAGTAACTAATATAAGTAAATAACTCAGCACTGTTAGAAGTAACGCTGCTCGTTCATGCACTCTCCTACTCTGCAGTGATGGGTAGTTAGTGCACAAAATACTGAATTTAATTTGGGGTACCTGTACTTTTAGATGAGTATTTACGTTTTATTAAGTGAAATATAAATCAATCAGACCGATAATAATCATGTTTTAACGCCATCTGTTTCTCTCCCTGTCAGAATCCCAGAGATGTGAGCCCTGACACCATCAAAGATGTCTTCTCAGGAGGAGACGACGGTGCAAGTGAGAAATACTGTAGGCCTACAAACCCACTCACTGATGTTATCCAGGGCTCCAGGCTGCTGCAAAAATGGAGGCATTTTGTCCCTAAAATTTGTGGCGGTGCAAGTAAATTTTCATCTACTTGCACACATAGATGGTGAAACCAATCTGTAATCTGTCATTACAGGTGTCAGGCTGATGTGTGTAAGGATTATGAATGAAAAGGAAATGTGAATATTTGCTTTGCAAGAGGATTTACAGTGTGCCCGCCTAAATTTCTGCTTACGCCGCTCAAATTTCCAGTTAAGCCACTGTGCTCCTAGTAAGAAAAGTTAGTCTGGAGCCCTGAAACCACTCACATGCTTTTACTCTGTTATAGTACAGTTATATACTGCTCATACTGTTGTGCAGTTACATATTTCTGTGATCCTGTTCTTCAGGTGCTGCCAATCTGGGATCTTGCCATCCCGCTCCCAGCAGTGCTGATGATCGCTGTGAGTTTCTACTTGATCATCATGATGATAGGGCTGTGGATCCGATTCTGCCTTAAGGTTGGTGCTGGTCACACGGTCACGGTTAAAAATGATAAATTGTGCTGTTTTTACTACAGCCAGGTCTTCTCTTAGAAGCAGGGCCTCCTGTCACAGATGCAAAATTAGCAGCATGAACAGTCAATGTAGGCAAAATAATGACTGAGAGCAGACTTTCTACTTTTATCCTGTTTTTTTAAAACCAAGTTCATGTTTTAATCAAATGAAACGACACCAATTTGAAGTCAGTCAAACAAAACCAATATGAAAACCCTCCAAGAATTTCAATATTTTGCACATTAATGCCACTTTTCAGTGTTAAATGGATGGACAGCCATTGTCTTAGTAGGACGTTACAAGTGTTTCAACCTCTGCACATCGCTTAGTTCTTTAAATTGGATGAAAATGAAGTTGCATGTCCCACTGTCTCACTATTTTGTCACCACACATAAATAAAACATTGCATAAATATCTCTGTCTATGTTTTCTGTCTCCCAAAGGACCAGTGTTCTCCAGACTGTGGCGATTGCTGTCCAAACCTTTCTCTATCGGAGCAGTGCTTCAGACTGGCTGAAATGTGTAACTGTAAACTGCCAACCCTGCGTTCCTGTGTGTCTGATATGTGCCCCTCTCCTTCTGTAAGTGAACCCCACACACTCTTCCTTCATTAAGAAATATCAGTTTTTCTTCTCAAATTTTATCTTATTGAACAGGATGCTATTTTGGCCAAACCAGGAGCATCGTTGTCTTTACTTCAGGTTTTATTGTTTTATTGACCATTTGTTTTCCTGCTCAGTGAATTGTTGATATGTTTTCCCGACAGTGTGTCAAATGGGACTGCGCCTGCACCTGTCAGCCTCCCGAGTGCGAGTCCTGCAACTGTCTCTGCTTCGAGATCAGGATCAAGTAGAAGACCGGGATGGATGGACGTACGTACGCCGCTGACGCTGAACCATTTTTACAGCCTTTGAAGAGGCAGTGGAGAGAGCGGAAGAAGGAGACAGAGATGGGAATGACTTGCAGTGAATGTTTCAGTTCACGCATGCCTTAAACCAGGCTTAGTCTCGTGATGACTACTACTCTATATGACTGTTTCATCTGAAGAGCGGGACTGTGTTACTGCCCTCAGGTGGACTGAACCAGATGCTGCTAGCAGGTAACTATTTTTAATTTGATTGTTTCATAGCAAGTATTCAATAGAACTGGTTCATATCAATAAAACAGTTCATTGATTCCCACTAAGGTCTAACACACTAGGAGATATTAAAGCATTAGACACCACGGCGCTATTCTCTGTTCTTAATGATAACTGGGCTTGAAACATCTGTAAGTGCCTTTCGTGTTGTGTTTTGTTTGAGAAAGGTTTGTTGAGTTAAGCTTAAAGCTGGTGTTACTCAGTATAGTTCACACTGACAACAAAATACCAGTGAAAAAGACTCAAATCAACAATGTGGTAGTTTGTCTCTCAACAGAAGACCTAAATCTCATATAGTTTCATCTACACAACGTTTTTCACAAGAGGTTTGGTCTTTTTGTGGATTTTTGTATCACCAGACTTAAACTTGCAATGTATACGTTTACAAATTACTTGTTGTGTTGAGTGTGCTGTTTTTTATACGCCCTGGTTTTTGAAAAAAATAAACTCTTAGATGTTTTAAAATGGATTCATCACTATGGGTTTAACCTAACTAGTTTCAACTGTTCACTCTTTACACCTTGATTACCTTGAAATTCTTATTATCACAAAATATATTGAATAATTTTAAATAATCATATACCTATGTTTATATTGTCATATCTATGAAGGCTGGCAAGATAACAGAAACACCTCGTCTGACATCACATACTACATTCTTCATAGACAGAAATGTTACAAATACAAATCAACTGAATCAAAAAGGCCGACATGGACGCTCTCCGGTGCTTTTGCTTCAAAAGTTTTATTTCAAATCAAATCATTTTCAACTCAAAGTGCAAGTGAAGTATTTTAGAAAAAATACCATTTGTGTGAATCAAGTGTATTAGATCAGACTTTACGGCACATTATGGCACAGTGACCTCCTGGTAACATGAGGTAGTTGATGGGACAAACTTGTTGTCACTTCGCTCCTCAAACCTCCAAAATACACCTCAAGACTGCGACACATTCAAAGAGGAAAAGTCAAGCTTTCTGGAACAACTTCAGCTACTTCCAGTGAGCTTGGAGATGAGGAATAAATCACAGTAGTGAAATAAAGTTATTCTTTATAGGTCAAGTAAGAGTTTTAACCCCTGCAAAAAATCAACAGTCAATCACTAATTCTAAATGATAATTTCAGTGCATTATTGTGATGTCTAAATCTAAACTTTTTCAACAGTTGAACGCTTCATTACATACAAATTATATATTAACAGATTTCACATTTATTATTATATTGTACTGAAAAAATATATATATGTAGAAAAAAAAACAGTGGTGCACATAATAAGCTTAAAAAACCATGAAATGCTGGGTGCTAGGCCACATGCAGTTCGTATTTTTAAACTTTAACATTTCTTCATTGTATATCCATGTTTTACACTGTTCACTTAAACATCCAAAATATTTTTTTGTGGGAGGGTCTTCTGATTGGCTGAATGTTTTATGAATGGCTGAATAAAAGCAGCAGATGGTGGGTCCTGGTGGCCAGGGTAGGGGATTCTGTATTGTAGTGACATCACAGGGTTGCATAAATGTTGATTGGTTGTTTTAAATGCTCAGTTTATGTGCATTCCTCCACGGACTGAGTGCTTTACTTTCACAGTCTCTAACACAGAGCCTAGACCTGACTTAACATTAAACAAGACATGCATATTCCTCCATGCAATATGTTACAACAGAACTTTTTTAGTGCAATGTCTCTGGTCAACAGAGGCAGAGTCAAGTCATAGGTAAATTAATGGCGCTTTACAAGATGACAGCATCTCTCAGTTAATGGGTGTTTACATTCATTTGTGTTGCTCACGTCATGTAAAACACGATTTGCATGAAAGACTCAGAGGTTTCTATGAAAGGAGGAAGAGACACATGAAGAGGATAAGGAGATGGCAGGAGAAGAAGAGGGATGGGGAGTGGGTAAGAACGCCCCCGCTGGTGGCCGTGGTGGGGGCAGCCGTTGTGGCGTTGGAGGTGGTGTTGGTGGTGGAGGCTGGAGACAAGAACGTCCCGACTGTCCGAGACAGGAAGCTCTGGAACTCGCTCAGTTTGGTGAAGACCATCACTTCAGCTCGTGTTTGACGTGCGGTGGAGTTGTTTTCAAACGATAACACGGCCGCCTGGAACCAGGAGTTCCCCTGCTTACACATGAGCGGGCCGCCAGAGTCACCCTGAACAGAGACGGAAACGTTCAAGTCCAACACACTTAGGATTCTGTATTAACACGTAACCTATAAATACATAGCCTATATGAAGAAAAATTGATCTCACTTTCATGACTTTTGCTCTTGTGGCAACTTTAAGACAATATCATAATAAATATCATATAAACTGAAATTTTAAAATGCAAGCTGTTGTTTTTAACATTGTTTAACAAGTAACGAGAATCATGATTTTATGAAAAGCTGCTAAATTGACCTTTGTTCTAATGTTAAAGGACCTACAAAACATCTAGACCAGACAAAGACATATCAACATGAATGAAAACTCAAAATAATGACAATAGTCACCTGTTCCAGTGTAAATACTCCGGTACAAATGCTGCCATCTGCGGTTGTGTTCCCACAGTCAACAACTGAGGTTTGGAATTCCTGCAGAACTTGTTCCTCTGGAGTTGGAAAACAAGGAAAGGGTCAGAGATGGATTAAAACCCAGACAATTCCTGTGATGCAGAGTGTTTGAACTACTGTGTCAAACTGTGTCTTGTGGACTCACCGCCTCCTCGCGCTTCGTTCCAGCCGGCCGCCCAGCATGTGCTGCCAACGCTGAAGGTTAGCCCGTTGTCCAGGCAGATGGGCTGGATGTAGTCGGTCAGGTTGGGTCTGGTTTCCAGGTGCAGCACTGCGACGTTAGACCCGGTCATGTTGCTCAGAGTGATATTCGTCACATTCAGTGTCACCTCAAAGCGATTGGTTCCGTTCTGACTCAGTCGGCCCAGGACGACAGTCCAGTTGGATGGTGAAGGTGTACTGAGGTAGATGACGTGAACACAACACTTTAAAACATTGTGTTGCTTTAAGAGAAAGACTGAACCTCTACATCTGTCTGGTTCTTCTATACTTATTATCAATGGTTTCTATGTGCCAACTCAACTCAAACCAATCCTGATCTCCCCCATCTGTGGCTCTCAGCTCACAGCCCATTGGTTCCTTCTGACGATGCAAATCTCTAAAAGTGTCTTACCTGGAGAAACAGTTGGCGTTGGACAGCACAGCGTCCTCGGACACCAGTGTCCCACCACACATGTGAGTTCCATTCATCTGTACGCTCGCCATCCATGGCCAAATGCCAGCCGTTGCCACGTTGCTTCCCCCCAAAATACGTGAGTTTAATGGGGCCTGGCCACAAACCACGGCTGGAGGGAGGAAACAACAGAGAGACAGTGGAGGTGTTAAGTTTTGTAAAATCAAAATGACAGGGACAAAACTTCTGTAATGGTCAGGTAGGACATTGGGGAAGTTAACAGTTGATGGACAAACGTAGTCAGTCATTGGTTTGTTTCTTCCCCCCTCAATTTAAAGCGGCTCGTGTTAGCATAACCTTAATCGCTGTGAGAGCGTAACTATGTTCCTCGGGTCCTAGTATTTTCCCCAAAAGGGTCCTATGTTCCCTGGTCCTAATACATACTGGGGAACAGGACCCCTGTTTTGAACAAAGGATCCTATGTTCCCCTGCTGTTGCCGGTCGATGGACTCTCTCTACTTATCTGGACTTTCTCTGTCTATCTGGTCTGTCTAGCCTCTACCTGGTCTTTTTTCTCAACTTGACCAAACCCCTTTCTTCATTGCCTAAACCCAACCAATGGGACAATTCAACTTCTTACTCAAAAATCTTCAAAGTCGCAACTTCACTTCCAGGTATGGGACTGTCCCCCGGGTCCTTTTGGGGAAAAGCAGGGAACATAGGATCTGGGAAACATAGGGATGCCCCCATTGTGGTTTATTGAATAGCCGTGGCAAGAGTTCCACAAGACGTTAGAATACATCATTAACATCATCAGGTAACAATGTAGTCTCTGTGATGTAGGAAGGGATCTGCAGCTGCTTTCCAAGGTCTACCTCAACCTCCAGTCCTGTGCACTGAAGAGTAGCCCGGTTGGCTTCTGTAGTTGTCCTGTTGGCTCTTCTGCTTCTTTTTATTTCTTCCTGAACATCCCTATCATCCGGCAGTAGTACTGCAGATGGTCTCAGCAATTGTCCGGTGGACCTGGTCATGCCGCTACCAATAGCGGCCATCGGCATCGGAGTTGTGCCTCAACTCCTCCCACTGCAGCTTCTGCTCTCCACTTTCTACCCATTCTCGCCACTCTTGTTCCAGCAATCTTTGGGTCTAACGATTCCTGGTACTGCAGCACTTCTCCTATGTGCATAACCTTGAACTCCTGGTAGATCCAAGCCTTGAAAAGCATAGGAGGCCAGTCTTGTCATTGCCCACACTCCCCACGGGTGTTTCTTATTGCCACCTTGTCTCTGAGTGATATCTTCCCAAGGCTTTTGATGGTTTTGAGATGGTTGAAATTTGAATGTCCTCTAATGAGAATTCCTCAACACTTCGCAAAGATATTATCGTAAACTGTCTGATGTTCTTCTTCTTTTGGAATCCATTGCACTTTGCCATAGCCACCAGTGAGGTTGAGGGCAACATTTGTAGATGCTGTAGGTGGTACCACTTGGACCAGAACTACTGTAGGGGTCTTCCTGACCCTGCTTGCCCCCCCTCTCCAAAAAAAGTCTGGATACTCACGTGCAGGTGTAGGAGGGACCATGGTTGTAGGCGCCGGCAGGCCTGGACAGGTGACACTCTGGTCACTGTCAGTCCCAGTGGATGTGAAGGTGACAAAGCCCGGCTGGTTGGTGCTGATCTGGCTGTTGATCCAGGCCTGATAGCGGGACACTCTAGCGTAGACTCCTGGGAAATTAGGCTGGGCACAACCAATTCCAAAACTGACGACTCCTGCCTGGACCCAACGGTTGTTCTGCTTACTCATCATCGGCCCGCCAGAGTCGCCCTGAGATGAGAGGAGTATTTAGGAGCTGGGAATTTATGCATGAACTTAAATCTGAGTCCAACACTGATGGTACAATGATTACCTGGCAGGAGTCCCTCCCTCCTTCAGTTAAGCCGGCACATATCATGTTCTCTGTGATTGTACCCACTCCATAGTTACAGTTGCACTGTCTGTTCCCAACAACTGGCACCTCCACCTCCATCAGGTTCTGTGGTGACGGAAGTGGTTCTAAGGAGACACAGACTCAGGTTAAATAAATCTGGTGAAATACATTGTCTCACAAAATTGGTCAACAGTCACATTACTACACAGCCATGGTACCCTGGATAAAAATAAAAACAGTTATTAATCTTCTGCTGTTTAAAGCAGATATCAGCGATCCGGTCGTTTTGGCTAATGCTGCGTTCCAGGCAGGCTTTTGAAACCATAAGTTACGGCTTCAAGTCACAACTACGACTTTGTAGCGTTCCAGACAACCCGTTATACCGTCCTGTTGCCTGTGAAAGTCACTATAATGGCCACTCGTAACTTCCGACCCGTGAACTCGTACCAGATTGAACTGGTATGACTTCACAGGTTGGAAAAACACAAGCAGCCCCCGCCCTCGTCAGGCATCTATTGGTCCTCGTCCCTACGCCACCACATTCACGCGCATCCCTTGGCTGCACACACAACCCTTCATGCCGTTCTCTCTCCTCATTGGATAACGCTTGTATCCCACAAGTTTTCTCCTGGATTTACAGCAGAGTAGAGTGACGGAGAGACTCACCATGTAAGTGATTACTGACGGAAAATAGGACTATTTAGGACTTATATTAAAACATTCCACTGATATCTGCTTTAAGTTTTTCACATTGAGGTTGGTAAAACAAAATCAACAAAATGTTGATCAATGAAAATATTGCAGAAATTAAGCAACAAAAGCAACTGCTAGTAACCAAACATAGACTTTGTGACTCACGATCAGATCCAATGTTGCCCCAACCAGTGACCCACATGTCAGTGCCTGCAAAGAAGGCACTGTCTGGGGCCGCCAGGCAGATGGGCCGGATGAAGTTGGTAAAAGTGACCGCTGAGGAGAGCCTCAGGAGGGCGATGTCATTGTCACTAGTTGATGGATTGTAATCAGGATGGACAATGGTCTGTGACACTGTACGAGTAACCTCGTTGGGGTTGGAGCCCTCTTGACTTTGGCGTCCCAGAATCACAGTCGGGTTTCGTGTGGAAGAGCTGAGGTGATGAGAAGAGTTGTTACATGTTAGTAGACATGCTTATTGTGTATCCTCAAAACAGTTATATGAACTGAAACATACATATGAAATTTATTTTATTTTCTCTTTAAGCAGTGAAACAATGTTTTCTCACGGTATATGTGCTAAAGAAACGTCAAGGATGATGAATTGTGTACAGCTAAAACCTGATGTTTACCCATCGTCACTTTTTGAGCTTGTGTTTCATTGCAGCTCTACCCTCAGTGCTCACCTTGAGACGCAGTGAGCAGCCGTCAGCACCCATTGGTTGTTGATGAGGGATCCTCCACAGAAGTGGGAAGAAGAACGCTGCAGACTGGCCTGCCAGGGCCAGCTGCCTGTAGGGGCCGCCTGTCCTCCAACAATCCTGGTGTTGAGTGGAGCCATACCACACACTGAGGAGAGACGTAATAATAATGAAACAATAAACAAACATGTTCATAAGGTCAAACCAAAGTATGTGTGTATATAAAAACTTTAACTTACCATCAAGTTGGGAGTGAGACTCTGAAAAGAAGAAAACAGAACATCTTTAAACAACAATATGAAAAATGAAGACACAGGACTCTGATACAAGTGTGATATAAAGATAAAAACAGGTTTACATGTTTGTAATACCTCTTTGCCGTGACAACACCTGTTGTGTCATGTACGGTGAGCGGGTGTTGTTGTTTTAACGGATCACTCTATTGTGAAGCGACACGGCGTCTGGTTCCCCCACAGACTGGTTTTACTGCCCCGTCTTAGAGGACTTTCAACATTCCTTCCACCCCATATTTTCCACACTGGGAATTTTTTTTGTGTAGCAGGAAACACTGGGTACATATTTATTTTAAAGTGTTCTTTAGTTTAAATGCCAGCAGACGATGAGGAGATGTTCAATGACCCGTGTAGTTTTTTTCCGTGTGTTAATGCATATATTTCCCTTAAACACGTTTACTGTCACTTACTGTTGAATGAGTTGAATATTTAAATGGAAAATTGGCCCATTGCCATAATCCCTATAGTCTTAGGTCTAGGTTCGTTACCTCTTAATTGTTGGTGCAAGCTATTTTTAGAACGGCGGAGCAGAGCCGTGAGCTGCTCAGAGCTACGCTACGGAGGCTCATGGGATTTCTTGGTTTCCCTCATCAAACCCATCAAATACACAATCCAACAACTCCACAACGCTCTGGTGGACAAGTTGTGACCTGCGCATTCACCACGCTATGAAATAATAACAGATGGTTTCCGATGGGAACGCGCATCATCAGTTTTGCATGAATTTTCCTCAAAAACAACTCAGTCTTGTATGGTTCCGTTATTCCGTTATTATTCACACCGCTGATGCGTGTTTCTGTTGAGAGCAGTTTTCAGCAAGCAGTCTCTGTATTTGCCTCTAACAACCAGAGCATTTTGGAGTTGTTAGATTGTGTTTTTGATGAGTTTGATGAGGGAAACCAAGAAATCCCATTAGACTCCGTAGATAGCTAAAAAATAGCTTGCACCGACAATTAAAGATAACAAACCTACTGCTAAGACTATAGGGATTATAGCAATTGGACCAATTTGCCAAAATGTTGAACTATGCCTTTAAGTCATTTGAAATAAACAGGGTTGAGATCGTGGAACTTGATTATTATGACCATTTGGCCCCTGAAAATGTTTGTATATGTCTAAATTTAATTTTTCACCCACTATATTTTCCTACTCACATCAATAGCAGCCGGTGATTGTTTTGTCAGTAAATCATTAGCACATCAGCTTTTGCAATCTGGGACTTAACGAGGAGTGACTGAAACCCACCCAGTGCAAACATGATGGAGAAAATCATGGGATCCACACACACCCCAGCTGCGATCAAAGCAACAGCACAACTGCAGACTCACATCCAGTAAAACTCTCCTTTAGGTCACAGCTGACATGATCATGCTGCTAATGTAATTCATTTCATGTTGGTGTAAAACATTTAAGGGAGAATTAAAGTGGAAAATATGACTACAAATTGTTTATCTCAATGAATTCCACCATAACAACTTGTTAAATATTAAACCTCTTCATAATGGTCAAAATCAGCATATTAACACAAATACAAACATCCAAAGAGCATCCAACTTGTATTTCTTTACCGCACACTGTATTTACTGTATAATCTGCCGACTCAGATTCATTATTGTTTCATTATTTGCCCAACATTATTTTCCCCCTTTTAAATCCTCATTAATTCTCTTCATACATCTTCTAATAATTCACAGCGTGTCACAGCCGCTATAACTTAGTCACAGATTCGACTTCCTCCTCAGTGTTTCTCGCCTCTGTCAGCAGATCTCTAATATGATTGGTTCAGGTGTGTGAGCAGGCTCCTTACCTGGCGTCAGGAGAGACAGCAGAGTCGCCACGCAGATCGCTTTGTAGAGAGCCATGACTGAAAGTCCATTTGTTCTCATCTGCACTGGTATAAATAAACGTATTCTCTCCTTCCTCCCTCCCTCCCTCTCTCCTTCTCCCTCCCTCTCTCTACTTGGTGGAGGTGAGTTGTTACCTGTCTAAGACACACCCACACCTGACCACAAACCACAAACCACAGACAGTCTCTACCAAACACAGCAGTAGACAAACTCAATGACTAAACTCTCAATGTAGCTTGGGAACATTTGGGAAGCTGGTTGGACAAAACCCTATATGACCGTTTGTATCATATTTGATACATGGCTTTTTGAGACCTCTATATCATCACTGTGAATTTTTTTCCCCTGAAAAACCTAATGTATACAATCAGATACATGTAATGGTCAGATATTCCACCAGGGTGAAGTAATTAATGCACCGGAGGGTTTTCACTTGGGACATCCAAAATGGCCACCGTCAATCAGTGACCCACATGTGTTTTATCGTGAATACTTTTGGCAATTTTGAAAACATTATGGTAATAAAAACTTTATTTTTTTCACTGAAACTTGAATAGGACGGGTTACTGCATTGATGTAAGGTAAAATTATTTAATATTTAATAACTTATTTTATACTAAAACCGTGTTGAAAATGTATGTATCAAATTTGATACAGCAGGTTTAAAAGGAAATCTTTTTGCAAATCTGGCAATAGTCATTTTAGTCAAAGTTACTGTCCCAGGTGGCTATATTTAAGATTTTTTCATCAAATTGCACAACTAAACACCCACCCCCTCTGTCCAAGACCATTACTAAGTAAAACAAACAATTGCTAGGAAATCGCTCTGATCAGAGTAGCACACAGCTATGCAGGATATTTACCTTATATTTCATTTTTACCTTCATTAAACAGCTTGTGACTAATTGTAACTTGTTACAGGGAGTGACTCTGCCTTGCACACTGCTGCTGAAAACCAAACCTGTATGATCAGAGCCTCAGGGCCAATGGGACGAGACTCTGATCATGCTGGTCTGGGTTTCAGCAGCAGTTTGCAAGGCAGAGAGCCTCCACACTCCCTGTAACAAGTAACAAGTCAGAAAAAGTTATTTTCTATGTTTAATGTTTAGAAGTTTAATGAATTACAACAATTAGTTGTTTGTTCAAAAAAGAAAAAAACGGACCATTAAGACCTGGTGTATCAAATATGATACAAATTAAAAATCATAGCTATATGAAAAAAAAAATAATAATTTTTGTTTTTGTTTTTGTCAGAAGGTCCAATAAAGACTCAATTTTCAAAGAATTAGAATTTTCTGGCAATTATTTCATGGTTCAAGCCTTACAGGGTTAAGACTTTTAATATGAAGTGCTTCCACATAATACTTACTTAGGCCTTTGTGTTCCTTTCGGAACATAGGCCATTGATGAATTGTTTCCACCCTCGTCACTTCCACATAATGATACTGTTTTATTTTGAAGGCGTCTTCTGTGGTGTTTAAACCAAATAGATTTTATCTGTTTTCCAGTTTATCTAAAGACTGATCTTGACCTTATTGTTTCTGTTTCTATTAAAGTAAACATCAGATCAAAAAGTGGAACAACACCGACCGGCTGCTGTCTGGCAGCATTCCTCCACCTCCACAAGGTTGAATGTGTCTGACACAAGCAGCTGGACCACGGCCAGAGCTTTTCCAAACCTTACAGGTGTTACGTGTTCTCCTGCTCATTACAGTAATCATTAATTATTTTAAATGAGTTCCTGTGACCTTCAATTTCCAGTCAACTACTGTAAATGAACAATCACAGCGAACATCAGCTTTGCTTTCGTTCTGTTACAGGTAGGCTATAGCCGAGGTCAAGTATTGTGCATTAATTATCAGTGAAGTTTATCCTATAATATATTGTGTTTATTTTCTTAATTACACGCAAGATGGGGCCACTCAACACGGGATTCGAATCTTTACCAACTGAGCTACACACTGCCCTTATAGGTTATATTTTGTCCACATTGCTGGTTCAGTGAAATGTTCTTCAAAACAATTAACTTCCTGCAGGAGAAAACCAAACCACAGACGGATGTGACGGTTTGTAAAACTGTGTGAAACAACATGTAAGAAGCCTAAACATGCTCTAAAAGACAAAAACCTGGTTCATATTACAAGACAAAGGACCAGGAAATAGGCTACATGCAACAATTATAGTAAATCAACAGTCTTAGTAGGGGGGCCAACGTAGCCAGTATCAATAGCCGTAGTTTTTTGTTGTTAATTTTTGGAGACTGTTATATCTTGATTCTTGGGGTTCCTAGCAAGACAAATAAAAGTGTCTCCAATTTTTTCCCTTTGGATTTAGTCATAATAATTGTAGGTCAAATACAGATGTATTTTGGCCGAAATTCCTACCTTTCCTTATGGACATAAGGATATAATCCTGTAAAACCACATAAATACTACAAAGTAATGCACAAAATAGATTCAATATCATAAAATAATACTACTTATAGTTATAATAATGTCTTTTAGGCTGACGACAGCTTCCTTTTCGTAAAATAATACGAATTGTGACATACCGGTACTGATTTTCTAATGTAAAATGCTCAAATCTGTACAAGGAAAATAATCCTGGTTCTTTATTATCCATCACTCAGATGTTAGAATAAACATTTGCCATAGCCTATTTTTGAAATAACAAGTTGTTGACAGAGTTGATAGGCACTGTTTTCATTGCTTTTCAATTTCAAAATGGGCCATTTCTCATCTCATAGACTACACAGTAAGTTACATAGGTCCTGTACATTTTTTTCATTACTAGTAGGGGGGCCAATGTATTTCTGTTAGTTTGGAATGTTAATTTTTGGAGAGTGGTAAGCACTGCACCACCACAGCAAGAGGGTCCTGGGTTCAAACCCGCCGGTCAGCTGGGGCTGTGGAGTTTGCATGTTCTCCCCGTGCATGCGTGGGTTCTCTCCGGGTACTCCGGCTTCCTCCCACAGTCCAAAGACATGCAGGTTAGGTTAATTAGCGACTCTAAATTGCCCATAGGTGTGAATGAGAGTGTGAATGGTTGTCTGTCTATATAGTATGTTAGCCCTGCGATAGACGAGCGACGGCTGTCCAGGGTGTACCCCGCCTCTCGCCCGAATTCAGCTGAGATAGGCTCCAGCTCACCCGTGACCCTAGTGCAGGATAAGCGGTATAGAAAATGAAAAAATTAATGGTTGGAATGTCTTCTTGGTGATTAAAGTTTGATCAATCCAGACCTGAAGACCAATTGTCAATATAGAAATATACAAACAAACAAAAAAAAAAACACAATACAGTCTTGATGCTGCCGACAAAATCTTTGATGACAGAACGGATTTCAGTAACTTTGTTTTAAATGGAAGGATCACCATCATCCTCATCTTCATCAATGCCCATCAGATTTCCTTGGCAGACATTTGCACAAACCTCTTCATCTGCTCAACACAGGCACATCTCAGTGCAGTTCAGATTCTGAGACCTGCAAGAACATGTGACATGCAAATGGTTTTCTTGCAGCCACATTTGATGATATGTATGATGGTGGCTGGGGCTGAGGATCCTGTGTTGTGACTGGCACCAGTTTACCTCCCTCTGCCTCCCATCCATATTTGTTGCCGGTGGTAACTGGGTGAGGTGTGAGGTCTTGATTCCATACCATTGTCTGGCAATGGCTCGATGTAAGGCTCCTTGTGTTGGTGGCAGTCTCTCAGCTTCTAACTGTTTCTTTGAGAATAATCTCCACTTGAGATCACAGACATTTACCAGTGTGGTACCATGTTTGTACAGCTGACAGACAAATGCTTTAATACTTCTTTCTATGCCAGTCCCTAGAGCAGCAAATGCTGATACCACCACCTCCCTTGGATATACAGTATGTTAAGTGCTTGCCAACAGGTCAGCTCTCCTTTGCCAGCAAATCAACCTGTCTGCTCAGCTCCAGAGAAGGCATGGAAACCTGGTAAGGCTGCAGAGATGATCTGTTCCTTGTTCCCCACACCAGTAATGAAGTAAGTGTTCTTGCACAACTGATGGCACCATTGAACTACAAGAACACACACATCTGTGTCTGGGGACTCGATGCAGATTTTTGTTGCCCCTCTCTGGGCAGAATCCAGGCTGAGCAGGATCATGGTGGTGTCAGCATTTGCTGCCCTGGGGACTGCAGACAACTTGAGTACTGGCATAGAAAGAAGTGTTTAAGCATTTGTCTGTCAGCTGTATGAGGATGGTACCACACTGGTAAATGTCTGTGATCTAGATTATTCTCAAAGAAACGGTTAGAAGCTGAGAGACTGCCACCAACACAAGGAGTCTTACATCGAGCCATTGCCAGACACTGGTATGGAATCAGGACCTCACACCTTGACCACAGTTACCACCGGCAACAAGTATGGATGGGAGGCAGAGGAAGGTAAACTGGTGCCAGTCACAACATAGGATCCTCAGCCCCAGCCACCATCATACATATCATCAAATGTGGCTGCAAGAAAACCTTTTGCATGTCACATTGTTCTTGCAAGTGTGCCTGTGAGGAGCAGATGAAGAGGTTTGTGCAAATGTCTGCCAATGGTGATCCTTCCATTTAAACAAAGTTACTGAAATCCGTTCTGTCATGGAATATTTTGTTGGCAGCACTATGTCTTGTTTTTTGTTTGTTTGTTTATTTCTATATTGACAATTGACAATATTTAGGTCTGGATTGATATATTAATAGGTATGTTTAAACAACTTTGAAACTTTGCAAAGGTCAAAAATTACTGACTTGATATTTTGTTCTTTTTTCAGCAAAATCAATACCTATTGTGATCTTTATTAAAATAATTTTTTGTAATGACATCTGTCAAATATTATTAAATATAATCACAACTAAAAAGAGTACTTTGTGTTAATTTTAGTTGAAGAAAATCGTGATTTTAACGATTGTAATCATATTTAATAGTGCGAATAAGTGTCAAAATATCACATTTGAGAGAAAAATATAAAAAAAATAGTTAGAAAAAATGGAGACATATTTTTTCTCAAAGTTTATCCACCCAAGAAGACATTCCAACCAGTCTCCAAAAATTAACATTCCAAAATTACGGAAATACATAGGCCCCCCTACTATCTGTAATGGAATGACTGACATGTTGGATGACGCTTTTGTTGGCAATAGAGTCACTGACTGATCAATTAAGGATAGAAAGGCTACAAAATTCATATTTGAAAAATCCCATCAGCAGTCAATTCTGGCGCTGACGTCAGCGGTGTCTCTGAAGCTGCTGCCTCCAAGCACGTAGGCCGGGTCCTCTGAAGGATGCAACCACGGGATTTTACCCGGGTCATGTTTCAGGTATTTTGTAACAGACAATGAGTGCGTCAAGAGATTTCATGAAGTGAATGATGAAGCAAAAAGTCAACTGTTTATTTGTTTAGCTAGCTAGCCTACCTGTCTCAGCTCTTTATGCAGACTTGCTAGCACTAAGCTAATTAGTCTTTAATATAGCCATTCAATTTCACCCCCTGCAGTAGATTGTAGGTTAGCTTTTAGTTTATTTTCTATTAGGATTTTTGCTGTTTCCTTTATTAAATCCATGGTTCCGTCATCATTTTGTGATGACAAATTCCCTTCAGGGGAGCGTACCTATGTCCAGGTCCTATGTTCCCCGGGTCCTGAAAATGGGTCCTATGTTCCCCGTTTTTACCAAAAAGGGTCCTATGTTCCCCTCTCCCCAGTAGCAGTGGGGAACATAGGACCTTTCTCAAAAAAAGGGTCCTATGTTCCCCGCTGTAGCTGATCGATGGACTCCATCTATCTGGCCTGTCTAGCCTCTACCTAGTCTTTTTACTAAACTTAACCAACTCCCTCCTTCATTGCCTAAACCTAACCAATGGGGCAATTAGCCTAGCCTACACTTCTCACTCAAAGTCACAACTCTACTTCTCACTCAAAAATAGACCAAAATATGGCAAGTCACAACTCCACTTCCAGGTATGGGACGAAAAATTACATGTTTCCCAGGTCCTTTTGGGGAAAAGCGGGGAACATAGGACCCTTTTTCTAAAATAGGGTTCTATGTTCCCTGGTCTGGACACAAAGGGGAACATAGGACCTTTTTGGGGAAAAGCGGGGAACATAGGACCTTTTTTTTTAGAAAAGGGTTCTATGTTCCCCTGTCCCATACAAAGTGGGGAACATAGGACCCGGGGAACATAGGGATGATCCCCCTTTTTTCAGAAGTGGCAGCCATGTTGAATTTCCAGCATGGCGTAATATCCATAGACTGTAGCCTATATAAAAGGTCACATTGGAAAGATCGTTTTGAATTACCCTACTCAGTTACCTGCTGCATTATTGTGGACATGTACAGGACCACAGGAGAGCTACACAACAGCCAGTTTCTCGTGATGTGTCAAAACATGAAATGTTCAAACAGCTGAAACAGGCAAACATGTCAGGCAATTATCAGCTAAGGGTGGGTTGTGCGTCATGGAAGCTCGTTTTAAAGAAAGAAACAGGTTTACATTTACATTTTGTCACATAGTAGATGCCTTTTTTCTGACACCATTCATCATGAAGTCATGAAGGAAACAAACAGCACAGGGCTGAGTTCCATCCATCTCCAGTGACGGCTGAATGGAGACAGTGACGGTGAATGAACTGGTTAAACTGCACCCGGATGTCAGTTCACCAAACAACTCTAGTCATCATCAGTTCCACAAGATTGTAATCTTTGAACAAGTAAAACTAGAAAAAGGATCAGAGGCATGGTGTACCTGGTCACAGGCGCCGACTTTGTGACATCACAGTCATCACATATGGAAAATATTTAGGCTACCTCCATGGAAAGTTTCGTCATGTCATGTTTCAGTGTTGAATCAAAATGAGTTTAATTTGGCACTGATGAGCAGAGAAATATGTTCTTATTCTGCTGGTTATTTATACCAAAACTAATTTGAAAGCACCTGTTTTTGATTTAATTCTCTATCTATTCTCTACCAGTTGTTTTTTTTAATAATACATATAATTCTATTTTACTTAAGCATTTTTTTTCTAAATATGGCACAATTTCCAAGCCATGGGATAAATGAAATACCTCTCATCTTATCTTATCATTATAGTAATGTGATTTATGTTTGAGATATAAGTGATGTTGCAGTTAAACAGCAGTACAGAGAGTTTTATTTATCACATGTTGTATGCTTATAAAATGAGGGTTATTTAGGGTTGTCAGAAGGGTAAACTGTGTAAAACTGCAATAAAATATAAATGAAAAATCTCTATTATGAAAAGTATCGCATATAGCTAAAATATTAGTGATTGTGTAATATCAAATACCAGCGAAACCTTAGAAACACTGGTTTATTATTGATCAATTGATACATTTTAAACTAAAATTGTGCTACATAAGTTAAATGACAGTAGCTAAAGTGATTAATAACAAAGTCCTTATAGGCAATACTACGGAAGCCCTAAAGGGCCAGGTCCGTATAAATTTTTTTTTATTACTGTTTTCTCGTGATAACGACTTATTATTTCGTTATCTCGAGATAACAAAGTCCGTTTTCTCGTGATAACGACTTATTATTTCGTTATCTCGAGATAACAAAGTCCGTTTTCTCGTGATAACGAATTAATGTCATCTTGTTTTCTCGTGATAACGAAATAATGATAGAATGTGTCGTTGACATGGTTGCCTAGCAACATGTTTCCCCGGTGCAAGGTAGCAGCCATGGATGTATTATGGTAGCAGCTGGTTAGCGGCTGTATGTTCGTAGCAGGAGGCTACTAAAGCGAGTCTGTTGGAAACACTACACATGTACAGATATAACGTGACAGAAGAGCTGGTTTCGTGGTGTGACAGTCGAGGGTCCTGTCACTATGCCCTGGCTGCTTGGCCACAGGGGATATGCCTTTGGGTGACTGGTTAGCGTTTAGGCTAGACCTCAAATCAGTGAGCTGATTCATGTGATCACATCATCTGATTTCAGCCTTCAATAGCTGCCACTAGTCTGCTCTGCTCTGCTCTACTGAGCTGCCAACAATAAAGTACCGGTAAGTTACACCGTTAGTTTGTTTACTGTGCTGGGTTTATTTAAGGGGCTACCGGCGGGTTAGCATAAACACATGAGAGGTTGGCTACGTTGTTATCTGAAAGCTTCAGCTAAGGTAATGTTAGCTGCTTGCTGCTCAGATAAAGCTCATGAACACAGCACATGAACACTGCCGTCAGCGGTCGCAGCCAACAGGTGTCTGTTGGTTCCAGATATATTAATGTATGATAAAGTAAGGTTGTGATTTCTGACAGCAGCAGCCAGTAACTAACGTTAGCTTAGCTGAAACAGGATAGATGGACCACCGGCCGGTAGCCCCTTAAATACACCCAGCACAGTGACGTTATACAAACTAACGTTAAGTGTAACTTACCGGTAAGTTATTGTTGACAGCTGGTGTGGACAATAATCACGCCAGTGAGTAGAGTAGACCCCATGCTCGAGCTGAACAGTAGCTGTAGTGAATCATGTTGCTAGGCAACCATGTCAACACATTCTACCATAATAGTTATCTCAAGAAAACGAACTTTGTTATCTCGAGATAACGAAATAATAAGTCGTTATCACGAGAAAACGGTAATAAAAAAAATGTATACGGACCTGGCCCTTTAGGGCTTCCGTACTATACAATATAGAACGTCTCTGTCAATAATAAATAAATAGGCCTAGTTAAAAGATTCAGGTGAAACAGTGGCTGACAGTGATGGGTTTTATTAATTTTTTTGTCTTTTCTGTCAACACACCCTATGTTGCAGTGATGAATGTTTATGTAAATTGTATTTTTTGCTTAAACGTGTTGTTTAAACATTAAAGCTCAGTTGATTTGTATGAAAAACCTACAGTACAGTGAACGTCAGCAGGTTTTTTTAAAAAAAGAACCTGTATTTATATTTTCTCAGTATGAATGTGATTGTGCGTGTGATTAAAGAAATGCAAGTCATTCCCAGTTTCTGCAGCATGTCTTATTATAGTTTTCTCATGTAAAGGCAAACCGGCTCTGCAAGTTAAACATTCAGATATCCCGAGCTGAACAAGGAAGTCTAATTCTCTGAAGGAAACAACAGGTGTCGACTGCCAGTGTGCAAAAGTGCAAAGTCATAATTGAAACGTTGACCCAATTACGCTAAACAATTAAGATAAACAGGCGACACGCTCTTTCATCCAGGTTACAAACAGCTGAGATGCAATTTAATCAGTTCCCATCCATGTGTAAACTGGTTAATCAGTATGGGATTGGTGCCGTTGGCCTGGATTCATGTTTCTGTACCAATGTGATTTTTATAAGTGATGTTGCAGTTAAACAGCTTTATTTGTCACATGCTGTATGCTTAGTAAAATGAGCTGGGTTACATTTGACAGAAGGGTAGACTGTGTAAAACTGCAATAAATGAAGATCTGTATTGTAAAAAAATTGCATAGCTATAACAGAAAATATTAAATAACAGCCAAACACCATAGAAACACTGGTTTACTCTTAAGAAATGTATTCATCATTTAATTTTAAACTAAAAATGATGTTACATAAGTTAAATGACACGTAGCTAAAGATTAAGATGAAGCGGTGACTGATACTAATGGGTGTTTTTTTTGTCGTTCTTTGATGTCAACACACCCTCTGTTGCAGCAGTGATGATTGATTATGTCAGTTGTAGTTTTTTGCTTTGATTCTCTTTGTTTAAACATTAAAGCTCAATTGATTTGTATTAAAAACCCACAGTGAACCTCAAGAGAGTTTTTTTTAAAGACCCTGTATTTGTATTTTCTCAGTATGAATGTGATTATAATGTGTGTGAGAAGTGTGAGTCATTCCCAGTTTCTGCAGCATGTGTTATTAGTTGTAATGTGAAAGCAAGCCGGCTCTGCCAGTTAAAGTCTATAAAACAACAAGGAAGTCAGCTTCACTGAGGCCAAAACAGCTGAGAGTTTATTTTATCTATTGTATTCATCATCATTTTATTTTATTTATTCATCTTTTTTATGTTCTCAGTTTTATATTTTTATTCCATATCTCCAAGGGTTTCCTCAGCAATATGCTTTTGTTGCTTTTGTAGTTTTTTTTGTTGTTGTTTTTTTTTATTACAAACACAAATCACACAAACACAAAACACACATAAAAAGGCAGCAATATTGAAACACAACAACAAAACAACGACATCAACAACAGGAAAAAAAAACATAATGAAGAAAAAGAATGAGAAAAAAAATACAATAAAATAATGGTGAGAATAGTAAATAAATAAATAAAAACAAACAAACATGGAAAAAGGCCTTCCACTACAAACATAACCATTTCTAGGGTGAGGACCAACCCTCGCGCCAACTCAAGATCTCCCACCCACGCTCAAAGACTTCCCTCTGCTTCTTATTTCTATCAATGTTTTTTTTGAGCAACCACTGAGCCCTCAAAAATACCTTAAAGCTCTCTAGATTCAGACGTTGTCTATTTGGAGCTCTGAAAATAAAAGCCTTTCCTAGCATACTAATAATATTATTCAGGTCTTTTCCTTCTACATTATCTCGTAAATCACCAAAAATTATGATTAAAGGGCAACAATAAAAATTTACACTGTGAACTGAGATCCATTTTTCCACTTATTTCCAAAACAATGCAACTTCCTTACAGTACCAAAATAAATGCAGGTCTGACTCTTCATCCTCTTCACCTCATTTTCGTGGGCAGGAATCTGTAAATAATCTTTAATTGCATCAGCTTATACAGTATATGTCAAAAGTAGTTGTATAAATACACATAAAGATCTTTTTCCCAAGGAGCAGCTTTAATTCAGTTTTCAAACCTACGCCACCTCGACCTGAGCCGACAGATCCGGTGTCTCTGGTGAGTACTGATTAATGAAAAAACAGACTTTTGAACGAAATAATCGATTTTCGTGAATAGATGACAGAAGTTACACAATATGACTTTAATCTGCAACAAAAAATACATTAGGTAGTTTCAACGGTGATGAGAAAAAATGTAAATGTCGGCACATTGACTGTCGCCCAACGTTAGAAAAATAAATCTAAACCAAAAACTACACGGAAAGACTGAATTTCCCATTAACTCATTCACTGCCATTGAGGTCTATAGACGCCAATTAGCTTTTTAATGTGGGGGGTTGGGGAAGGGTCTGGCGGAGCTTGTCAATAAAGATCGCTTGTAGACTATTTTAGTAAAGTTTATAACCTTAAATCAACAGCAGGTGGCGCATCTCTGGATGAGTAAAAAGCAAGAGGAAGTTGAAGTTATCCGGTGTGGCGAGACGTTTTGTTTTGCTGAAACAACCCTATGTTCTACTGCTGATTTCTAAATAACCAAACAGGCTAGAAACAAACTTTTTTTTTCCTGGTGAAAGAAGAGAGTCTACAGTTTCTTTAGACATGTTCAGTGTTCATGTAGTCATAAAACTCAATACTGAAAATGGCCGGCAGTCAATGAGTTAATTTATTCTTTATGGAGTGAACATATCCATCCTGCAGAGATGACTAAGATAACATTGTTCAACTGATAGTGCTGGCGGCATTTCTGAAGCAGGAGAAGGTGATAGTGAGCAAACAGAAAGCAGGGAGAGTCACGTATTACTACACATTGAATCAAGAAGATCAAAGTCTTATCAGTTATGTATTTTTTAAAAAGGAGTGGGAGGACTCATGTTGTCCTTGGGTGATCTCTGTTCACCGCGGCAGACGGCAGTCCCATAGAAATTTACAGAGGAAAAAATTATTGAACTTTTTCAACTACATGCAATCTTTAAAATGCACAGTTGTAGAGTCTAACATATCAACTTTCTCAGATAATGGGTGTTTACATTCATTTGTGCCATTCACATCATGTAAAACAAACTTTACAGAAAGATTCAGAAGTTTCTATGAGAAGAGGAGGAGACACATGAGGAGGATGAGGAGATGGCAGGAGGATAAGAGGGATGGGGAGGGGCCTCCACAGGTGACGCTCTGGTCACTGTCAGTCCCAGTGGATGTGAAGGTGATGAAGCCCGGCTGGTTGGTGGTGATGATGCTGTTGATCCAGCTCTGATAGCGAGACACTCTGGTATAGACTCCTGGGCCATTAGGATATCCACAACTGACTAGAGAAGTCACTCCTGCCTGGATCCAGCGGCCGTTCTGCTTACTCACCATCGGCCCGCCAGAGTCGCCCTGAGACGAGAGGAGCATTTAGGAGCTGGGAATCTTTGCATGAAGTAAAATCTGAGAAGAACACTATAAAAGAAAATAATTACCCAGCAGGCGCCCTTCCCTCCTTCACTTAAACCGGCACACATCATGTTCTCTGTGATGTCACCCACTCCATAGTTAGAGCTACACTGTCTGTTCCCCACAACTGGCACCTGCACCTCCATCAGGTTCTGTGGAGTAATCTGATCTAAGGAGACACAGACTCAGGTTAAACTTGTTCTGAAATACACTCTCTCACAAAATGGATCGCTTCAGAAGACAATTATATTGAGCTTCTGCTGTTTAAACTGTTCGTGCCGAGGTTTGTGAAACAAAATCAACAAATGTTCCTGGAAAATGAAAACTCCTCAGAAAAACAAACCTCTTTGATTTTAAAGATGCCCTGAGGAAAGCACCAGTGAGGAGTGGTGGAGTGTTTTCACAGGTGAGTCACTATTTTATTCGTGTCATCCACACACAAGATGCTAATCATAAACAAATCTATGGGTGCATGCTGAAAGTTTCATGCTATTCTGTGACTCAACACATGGTGGCGCTAATTTAAAATATGCAGAAAAGAAACAACAAAGCAAATACTAGCAACCAAACACAGACCTGACTTTGCGACTCACCACCAGATCCAATGTCGCCCCAACCAGTGACCCACATGTCAGTGCCGTTAAAGAAGGTGCTGTCTGGGGCCGCCAGGCAGATGGGCCGGATGAAGTCGGTGAAAGTGACCGGTGAGGAGAGCCTCAGGAGGGCAATGTCATTGTCCAAAGTTGTTTCGTAATCAGGATGGACAATGGTCTGTGACACTGAACGAGAAACCTCGTTGGGGTTGGAGCCCTCTTGACTTTGGCGTCCCAGAATCACAGTCGGGTTTCGTATGCTGAGGTGATGAGAAGAGTTATTTGCATATTAGTAGACATAAGGAGTGTATGGCATAATGTCTATCCTCAAAATATGAATTAAATATTCTCTCAATTTACATCTATTTAATATAATTATCGATTACCTTATTTATTCCTACAGATTAACATTTTTGCTCTGTCTGCAAACAGTTTTATGACCACATGTAAACGTTAAAGAAATATCAAAGATGACAATAAATTGGGTATTAACAGCTATGTGAGGTTTATCCATCATCACCTTTTAAGATGATATAGTAAATAAATAACACCATAAGTTCAAACATTTCACATCCAGCTGTTTAAGAGCAAAACAGTAATTAATTAGAATTAGTTAGGCCTAGGTATATTGTTTAAAGTCCGTGTAAAGTGACACTGGATTCGTCTTCTGAGTTAATCACATCCCAGATATATGTCCTATTAACCATCCTTCCAATTTTGGATGCTAGAAAAATTTGTTTAGTAGGTGAAATTTGTTTATTTTAATCCATAATTAATAATTTTGAGTTAAAAAGAAGAATCATTTATGTTTTAAATAAAGGCTTTTTTTTTGTTAATTCATTTGAATGCAAGTAAAAACCTCTATTAACAAGGGCAAGTACGTTCATTTACAGTAAATGTTCATGTATTTTATTTTATTCAATTCTTGCATTTTTCAGGTGTTTCATTGAAAATAAATGCCTTTGACTTGAAGAACGCAGTGGGTTTTCTCTGAACCCACCCATGTTGTGTTTCATTTCATTGCAGCTCTACCCTCAGTACTCACTCTGAGGCACATTCAGCAGCCGTCAGCACCCATTGGTTGTTGACGAGGGATCCTCCACAGAAGAAGGTAGAGGTCTGCAGAATGACCTGCCAGGGCCAGCTGCCCGTAGGGGCCGCCTGTCCTCCAACAATCCTGGTGTTGAGTGGAGCAATACCACACACTGAGGAGAGACGTAATAATAATGAAACTGTAAATAAACAACATGTTCACGATGTTGACGTAAAGTATGTGTGTTTACCAAAACTTTAACTTACCATCAGGTTGTGAGTGAGACTCTGAAAAGAAGAAAACAGAAAACTCTTGAAAAAACAATAGTGATGTCACAGACACACCAAACCAAACTGTTTCAATAACTGAGTGATGTAAATACAATCAATAAATCAACTGTTTTGAGTCCAAACTGACAACTTTACATGATAATTACTGTTTATATTACAGTAAAGGTAGATGTTTGTGTTAAAGCTCCATACCGTATAAAAATAGATTAGACCATACAGTATAAAGGTAGTCTCTGTCAGCAGATCTCTAATATGATTGGTTCAGGTGTTCAGGTGTGAGGAGGCTCCTTACCTGGAGTCAGGAGCATCAGCAGAGTCGCCACACAGGTCACTTTGTAGAGAGCCATGACTGAAAGACTGTTTGTTCCCATCTCCACTGGTATAAAACAACCCCACCACCACCACCGCCGCCCTCCCAATTAGGCAGGTAAATTCTTACCTGTCCAAGCCGCGCCCACACCTGACCACAAACCACTGGCAGCCTCTCTCAAGCACAGCGGTAGACAAACTCAACACCTAAAATTTGAGAAAATGTAGGATGCTAGATGTTTGTTGATGTTGTTCTCAGATGGTTAGGAGACACAGGTTGATGCTGATTGTCAGTCCCCCCCCCCCCCCCACCCCCCCTGTAAGGTTTGCAGACCCTGGAAGTAGAGGAGAGGGAGTGGGAGCTCAGTTATGCAAGCAGTTGCTTACATCCAATGGGGCCGTCTGCTTGAAGCAGAGGGGGTGATGTCTGGTGGTGTGCTGAAGGACAGCTTCAGGCAGGTAGAGTGACAGTGCTGCGCCCCCTGCTGTCGGAAATAAGTCATAGCAGAGGAGCCGCAGCAGAGTGATGCCTCAGGTGGAAACGTGCTACACAGAAAGAGACTTGCTGATTATTGTTGCCGTGTTGGTCGGGAGTGGGAGCTCCAGTGTGCGTTCAGAGACCAGTGAGTGTGATGTTTCTGTTTGTTTATCATTTATGCTGTTCATTATGTTTATTTTGATGATAATCCAGCTAACCAGTTAGCCTGTGACTGTTGCTAAGCTATTAGCTCATTAATACTACTGTAGTAGGCCACATGTTTGTATGTTGTGCATAATATCGGTTTATGTGAATTTATTGAGTGATTTATTATTATTTGATTGGTTATTTAGCCCTGTGTACAGCTAAAATGAGGGGCTGTTCTGCTAACTGTTTTCATCTGATTATCTGCTAATTATTATTCCAGTGTATTTTGATTCTGTTGATTACTGCATACTGGGTTAATAGTTTACCCTTCTGATAACTGTATTCTGTATCTGTTACAGAACCACACACACACACACCCATATACCCACCCATTCCCATTCTCAACATTGTGATCGGCAATAAAAGAATTAAAAGGAACATCTGGACTGATGCATTTTAACTGATGCCCCCCAGCGGCCACAAGTGTATCCATCCAGTCCACATACAGTCCTTAGAATATCTCCAGAACAAATTGGTCCTTCGAGCCGGATCCAGTGTGGTTACTGTGGGATAAAGCCAAGATGTTCCAGGATCAGCGTAACACTCCTCGCCCATCAGATGTTCGGCCACGTCGCAGAACACGACCACCCGCGTGGATGGACGACTATGAGGTCTCCCGGCCGGGAGAGAGACAGCAGCCATATCCTAGCGTGGAGAGATCTGCGGAGAGACACGTCAGGATGACGCCCCTCACACTGCCACTGCTAGACGATGAGTATGGTTCAGAGGATGGAGCAGCAGCCCCACTCCCATATCCTCATCAGACTGTTTACATGGACTCAGATCACCTGTCTCCGAGCAGGCCGGTCTATTCCCAGCGGATGCCTCATAGAGAAACACCACCTGAAGTCATGGAGACATTGCACAGGCTGTTTGAAGACAATCAGAGATTACACAGACAGATGAGAGACATGCACAGGAGACTTGACACCCACGTCTCTGTACGGGACCTACCGACCCTACAACCCACATTCCACTCTCCATTACCAAACCTACCTGAGCAGCGTAGTGGTCATCACCAGCCTGTAAGAGAGGAGGATGATTGGCCACCACCACCACCTCCTGTGGCATATGATGATGATGAGATCTACCCACCAGCACCACCACCACAGGACCCCGCGGCAGAACTGGCAACGCTGCTGAGAGATATGAGGCCAATACATCAGGAACAACCTCTTCCACCAGATTTACATTATCCAGCCCCACGGGCGCAGACACCAGAGTACTGTGCACCTTATACCCCACCAAGAGCTGAGTCACTGCACAGGCCATCGCCCTCCCCCCAACATGAGCCCATATACCGTGGGCCCCAGCCTACAATCCCCTACTTCACCAAAGGGGATCCAAGAGAATTCGCCAGGCTTAAAGTTGCACTCGACAACCTGCTGCCAGAGGATGCTACAGAGCGCTTCAAATACCAAATCCTGGTGGATCATTTGAGGTATGAGGAGGCACTGCTCATAGCAGATTCCTACACCAACTCACCACAGCCGTATACTGACACCATGACCAGCCTCACTGAGCACTATGGGCAACCACACCAGCTGGCTCTCAGGAAGATTGCTGAAGTAATGGATGCTCCAAACATTGCACGTGGCGACACACGTGGATTCAAGCTGTTTGCCCTGAAAGTGAGAGCCCTGGTTGGAATGCTGGATCAGTTAGGAGACAACGGCCAGACAGAGCTCCGCTGTGGGTCCCACGTGACACGGCTGTTGTTTAAGTTGCCACAAGACATGAGAGCAGAGTTCAAGAGGTTCCTGTATCCAATGCGGGTCACTATTCCCAGCCTCTTGCATTTTTCTGACTGGCTCAACTACGAGTTAAAGATCCAAGAGACAGTTTATGAGACATTCCATGAAACAAAGAGCAGATCTGGATCTAAAGAAGAACATCGGCGTGATCACAAACCTGGTAGGAGCACCAACATCCTGCAAACTGCAGACCAGGTCAGTAATATGACTGTAGCCGAGAAACAGCCCACAAACACCAAGCCCTCAGAGAAGACAGCGTACTGCCCCTATTGTAACAACACGTATCACTTCCTTGATCGCTGCTCTAACTTTGCACAGCTAACTGTTGAACAGATAACTGCTTGGATTAAGACCAACAAAAGATGCTGGAGATGTGGTCGCTCACACCAAGCTGCACAATGCCGCTTAAAGGTTACATGTCAGAAGTGCAACGGGAAACATCTACAAGCTCTGCATGACGTGAATGCCAAACCTGCAGCTGTGGATACATCCTGCCTCATCAGCACCACAAATGAAGTCCTGTACTTGGATAGACGGTCTGGGTGCAGTCAGGTCCTGCTTAAAGTGAGCAAGGTATTGCTGCGGAACGGTAAGCATACCTTAGAGACATTTGCCATTCTTGATGATGGATCTGAGCGGACTATTATTCTCCCTGCAGCAGCTCAGAGCCTTCATCTCACAGGTGAACCAGAGGATCTGCTCCTCAGGACTGTTCGTCAGGACCTTAGAACACTGCATGGGACTTCTGTGTCGTTTTCCATATCCCCAGCTGACCAGCCCCAGAAGTCATTCAGGATAACTAAAGCCTACACTTCAGATCAGCTGGGCCTGGCTGAGCACACATACCCTGTGAAAGCTCTTCAGAGGAAACACAAGCACCTAAAGGGTCTCCCCCTCCCATCCTTCAACAAAGTGCAGCCCCTGTTGTTAATAGGGTCAGACTACCCCCACCTCATTACTCCAGTAGCCCCGGTGCGCCTGGGATCACCTGGGGGACCAGCAGCAGTGAAAACAAGGTTGGGCTGGACGCTGCAGGGCCCAACCAAGCACATCAAGCAGCAGTCCACTCAGACACAATGCCTGCATATCTCATTCCACTCTCCCACTACCGAGCTCATGCAGAATGTAGAGAAATTGTGGCAGTTGGATGTCATCCCCTACAGGAATGAGAAGCTTGTAACACGCTCCAGGCAGGATCAGGAGGCAGTCCACCTGTTGGAGACAAAGACTACGCGTGTAGAAGTAGGAGGGATCCAACGCTACGCCACCCCGCTTCTCAGAGTGAAGAACATGCCCCAGCTTTCTGCATCAAAGGAGGCTGTGTTAGCCAATCTCCGCAGCACAGAGAGGCGCCTGCTACAAGACCCTCAAAGAGCAGCAGCATACAGTGCAGAGATCGCCAAGTTGGAGAAGGCAGGCTATGCAGTGAAGGTGCCAGATGAGGAGTTGAACACATCAGCGGAGTCCTGGTTCATCCCTCATCACATGGTGAGTCATAATGGAAAGAACAGGATTGTTTTCAATTGTTCTTTTACATACAAAGGAGACAATCTCAATCAGTTGCTACTGCCTGGCCCCACCTTGAGTTCCAGTCTGATGGGTGTATTGCTGCGCTTCAGAGAGCACTCCATCGCTGTCAGCAGTGATATTAAAGGCATGTTTCACCAAGTTAGACTGCTTCCAGAGGATAGACCCCTGCTTCGCTTCCTGTGGCGAGAGCTCAAAACAGAGGAACCACCCAGTGTCTACACCTGGCAAGTTCTCCCATTTGGCACAACATGTAGCCCCTGCTGTGCGACTTTCGCTCTTCAGAAGCATGTGTTTGATCATAGCCAGCCAGATGAGGATGTCCGTGTGTCTATCGAAAGGTCATTCTATGTAGATAACTGCCTTCAAAGCCTCTCCTCTGTTGATGAAGCCCGTCACCTCGTCGACAAACTGACCTCTCTTCTGGCGACAGGGGGCTTTGAGCTACGCCAGTGGGCCAGTAACGCCCCCGATGTCATCAGCCACCTACCAAGTGAAGCCAGGTCAGAAAGCAGTGAGTTATGGCTCAGTGAGACAGGCGCTGACCCACAAGAGCTTGCATTGGGACTTCGCTGGCTCTGCAACTCAGACACCTTGAGGTATAAATACCAAATGCAGGAAAAGCCAATACCTACGATGAGGAACATATACCGTGTCCTGGCACGCCTATATGACCCCTTAGGCTTCATTGTTCCCTTCACAACACGAGCCAAGGTCTTGGTACAGCAGTTGTGGGTCAAACAAAGAGAGTGGGATGATCCATCGCTCCCAGAGGATGTGCTTCAGTCTTGGAGGAGTTGGGAGGAGGAGCTGCACCATCTTTCTCAGATTTCACTTCCTCGTTGCTATGTAAGCCCTGAGATGGACAGTTCCAATCCTCACATCGACCTACACATCTTTGCTGATGCATCAGAGAGAGCTTATGGATCAGTAGCATACTTACGTGCAGAAAGCAAGGATGGTCAAGTCGAAGTATCTTTCCTGGCTGCCAGATCCAGAGTTGCTCCAAAGAAACAGCAGACAATGCCAAGGCTAGAGCTTTGTGCTGCACTGACAGCTGCTCAATTGGCCTCTCTACTGCAAAGTGAGCTGACTGTGACCATAAGAGATGTCATCCTCTGGACTGATTCCACCACTGTCCTCACATGGATCACGTCAGACTCTTGTCGATACAAAGTCTTTGTTGGAGCTCGAGTAGCAGAAGTCCAGGAGCTGACAGATGTGCGGGCCTGGAGGTATGTTGACTCTGTCAATAACCCCGCTGACGACATTACACGCGGTAAGAAACTGCTGGAGCTGTCTGGCAACAGTAGGTGGCGTCATGGCCCTGCCTTCCTGCAACACTCACCTGACCTTTGGCCCACTCAGCCAGTGATGGATAAGACAGAGGACTCTATGGAACTGCGAAAGCCAGTCATATGTTGTTTTTCCACAACTACACAGAATGTTATGCTGCCAAATGCTGACCAGTTCTCTTCCTTTAGAGCTCTCACAGAGGCTGTTGCACGGTCCTGTCATGGGGCGGCAGGAACCAAAGCATGTCTTTCTGCAGGAGAGATCCAGGAGGCAGAGCGGGAAATCCTGAGAGGAGCCCAGCAGGACAGCTTCGCAGAGGAATTCCACCTCCTGAGCTCTGGTAAGCCAGTACATTCTACCAGCCGTCTGCTCTCTCTAGCTCCAGAGTATGATGAGACGGTGGAACTGATCCGTGTGGGAGGAAGGTTGAGGCGGAGTGATCAACTGGAGCCAGAAGCTGTTCACCCGGTGATCCTGGATCCTCGTCATCGAGTGACTCAGCTCATTATCCAAGACACTGATAAGGATCTTCACCATCCAGGAGCCGAGCGTCTGTTTGCAGAGCTACGTCGCAAATACTGGATACTACACGGACGTGAAGCGGTTAGACGACATCAGCGATACTGCTCTGACTGTCAGAGGTGGAGAGCAACTCCAACAGTGCCCAAAATGGCAGATCTCCCTCCAGCCAGACTGCGACTTATGAAACCCCCCTTTTTTTCAACAGGCATGGACTGTTTTGGGCCCTTTACTGTGACCATAGGCCGTCGCCATGAGAAGAGATGGGGCATAGTGTTTAAGTGTCTGACCACTCGTGCAGTGCACTTAGATGTGCTCTCTAGCCTGGATACAGACTCCTTCCTAATGGCCCTCCGTCGCTTTATTGCACGAAGAGGAAAACCAGCTGAGCTCCTATCTGATCAGGGCACTAATTTTAAAGGAGGAGAGAGAGAACTCCAGGAAGCGTTCCAGGCCTTGCACCCCACACTCCAGGCTCATCTGGCTAAACACCAGATCAAGTTTCAGTTCAATCCCCCCAGTGCCCCTCACTTTGGAGGTGTATGGGAAAGGGAAGTGAGATCAATTAAAGCTGCACTGTACACCACCATCCAGACTCAGCCCGTTCCAGAGGAGGTATTGAGAACAGTACTGATTGAAGTGGAAGGGATTTTAAACTCCAAGCCCCTAGGCTATGTGTCAACAGATGTTGCAGATGCTGATCCAGTGACCCCCAACTTGCTGCTCATGGGGCGGCTGGATCCCTCGCTTCCACAGGCTGTATACGGAGAGACTGAGATGCTGAGTCGGCGCCGCTGGAGACATACGCAGGTTTTGGCCGACCAGTTTTGGAAGAGCTTCATTCGAAACTACCTTCCCACCCTGCAAACACGCTCTAAATGGCATAAAGATTCTGCCCAGCCACCGCTTCAATCTGGAACCGTGGTTATGATAGTGGACCCCCAGATGCCAAGAGCCCACTGGCCACTTGGCCAGATCACTCAAGTCATCCCAGGACAGGATGGTAGAGTCAGAACTGCAGTAGTCAAGGTCAAAGACAGAACCTACACCAGACCAGTCGCTCGTCTCGTTGCCCTGCCTGCCATCCCAGACACTGATACTGTCTGTCCTTCTTGAAGTAACAAATTTGATGGACAAATTTGGGGGCGGCTGTGCTGAAGGACAGCTTCAGGCAGGTAGAGTGACAGTGCTGCGCCCCCTGCTGTCGGAAATAAGTCATAGCAGAGGAGCCGCAGCAGAGTGATGCCTCAGGTGGAAACGTGCTACACAGAAAGAGACTTGCTGATTATTGTTGCCGTGTTGGTCGGGAGTGGGAGCTCCAGTGTGCGTTCAGAGACCAGTGAGTGTGATGTTTCTGTTTGTTTATCATTTATGCTGTTCATTATGTTTATTTTGATGATAATCCAGCTAACCAGTTAGCCTGTGACTGTTGCTAAGCTATTAGCTCATTAATACTACTGTAGTAGGCCACATGTTTGTATGTTGTGCATAATATCGGTTTATGTGAATTTATTGAGTGATTTATTATTATTTGATTGGTTATTTAGCCCTGTGTACAGCTAAAATGAGGGGCTGTTCTGCTAACTGTTTTCATCTGATTATCTGCTAATTATTATTCCAGTGTATTTTGATTCTGTTGATTACTGCATACTGGGTTAATAGTTTACCCTTCTGATAACTGTATTCTGTATCTGTTACAGAACCACACACACACACACCCATATACCCACCCATTCCCATTCTCAACATTGTGATCGGCAATAAAAGAATTAAAAGGAACATCTGGACTGATGCATTTTAACTGATGCCCCCCAGCGGCCACAAGTGTATCCATCCAGTCCACATACAGTCCTTAGAATATCTCCAGAACAGGTGGGGTGAGTTGAGAGGGTCAGTCCCTTAATCCCCTCTTGTGTGATGGTGGATACCTGGTCCCTTATGTCAGCCACCTCCACCTCGTCTTTGATGTCTATGTTTAGATTCGTATTTGTTTGTTTATTTACAGGAACAATGCTCAGCTCATACTGTGCCAGATTTAACTATAAACAGATTTTCATCTACTGTCCCTGGGCACAGACAATGGTGAACAACATGAGTGTAATTTTGAATTTCCTGTAAGGGACTAATAAAGTATATCTCTACTCTCCCTCTCTCTCTACTGAAACAATAGGTGTGGATGCAGGTACAGTATGCAAAAGTGAAAAGTAATTACTGAAACTTTGCAGCTTGAAGTTTGCATGTTTTCCTGGAGGTTAATGTTGTTTTCTGTAGCTGCTGATGTGTCCAGTTCATTGACATCAGAGTAACTGGTTTCCTCCCAGTCGAGCTGCTTCTCATTTGACTGGGCAGGTAAAAATTGGTTTTGTGAATATTTCTGCAACTGTTTGGCCTTGTTTTCCTGTTTTTGTTTAATATCTTGAAACCAATTGCCTTGAACAAAGTTAATATAGTATACAGTACACACAGTTTTAAGTTACTTCAATATTATTTTCATTTAAGTTTTCTTACAATATGTTGTTTACTTTTTTGTAGGCAGTTGCCTCAACAAAAATGTTAACTAATTCTATAAGTAGTAGCGTTTTAGAACACCAAGTATTTGGGATTTGTTGATATTACATCAAGGACAAGTAAATGTCAAGATTTGCACAAACATTTTTATTATTATTATTTTTTTAACCTTCACAAAAATATTGAATTAATTTGAAAAATATGTACAGCTTGTTTTCTGTTGGCTGTTGGCATTTCTCCATGGATTGAACGCTTTACTTCCATAGTTTTAACATAGAGCCTAAATATGATTTATAATAAAACAACAAATGGACATTCACCAAGAGTGCAGCACAGTAACATCGAGTCATAGTTAAGTAAATAAAGTCCAACATTTTGGCAAATTCGCCTATAGCCATAATCCCAGAGCTCATGTCTGCCCCGCTGATCAAAAAACAGCTTGCACGGACAATTAAAGGTAATGAACCGACTCCTAAGACTATAGGGATAATGGTAATAAGGCAAATTTGAACAAAATGTTGAACTATCCCTTTAAGATGACATTGTTTCTCCGTTAATGGGTGTTCACATTCATTTGTGCCGCTCACATCACGTAAAACACTATTAACAGAGGACTAAGAGGTTTCTATGAGAAGAGGAAGAGACACATAAAGAGGAGAAGGAGATGGTAGGAGAAGAAGAGGGATGGGGAGTGGGTGAGAACGCCCCCGCTGGTGGCCGTGGTGGTGGTGGCAGCTGTGGTGGTGGCAGCTGTGGTGGTGGCGTTGGTGGTGTTGGTGGTGTCTGGAGTCAAGAACGTCCCGACTGTCTCAGACAAGAAGCTCTGGAACTCGCTCAGTTTGGTGAAGACCATCATCCTTGTTGGTGAACTACGTGCGGTGGAGTTGCTGGTAGGGTTGTTTTCAAACGATAACACGGCCGCCTGGAACCAGGAGTCTCCCTGCTCACACATGAGCGGACTGCCAGAGTCACCCTGAACAGAGACGGACACGTTCAAGTCCAACACATATATATATATATATATAGATATCATTAAGAAAAATCACATCACATGGTCTCACTACTACTACGCTAAATGTTAAAGAGACCCCGAGGAGTTTGCTTTTGGTTATAAAAGAGTCTCATATTAATGTGGATGAATCTACGTTACCCACTTGTTAATTGGTCCATTTTCAACAAATATATCATTTTGTCTTCATAGTTATTTTGATATTATTATTTAGTGGACGACTAGCCCAGTATTTCCTGGTTTCAGTTTCCCAACCGCAGTCCAGCGGGTCATGGGAATATCGCCGTTTATGGTTGGAACTACGACGGTAACTGATCGTCTTCGAACCCCGACTTTCATTCTTGATTAATGAAAACATTCTTGGCAAACGTTTTCCCATTTGTCCGTCTTGTGCCAAGAATTTCACCAGAGGTTCATGGGAAATATAGTGTGAAAATCACTTAGCTTTCCAAAACTCCTCATAGTCCCTTTAAAGGACCTACAATTTAAAGGTCTGCCAATGACGAGTGACCTAAATATTTTACACGCTACAAACATCTAGATAAACACAAAGACATGGCCAGATGAATGATAATGTTAATCATAATAACAATACGGCTCAATTGTAGTCACCTGTTCCAGTGTAAATACTCCGGTACAAATGCTGCCATCTGTGGTCGTGTTCCCACAGTCAAGAACTGAGGTCTCGAACTCCTGCAGAACTTGTTCCTCTGGAGTTGGAAAAATAAGGAAATGGTCAATGGTGGATTAAAACCCAGACAATTCCCGTGATGCAGAGTGTTTGAATTACTGTGTTAAACTGTTTTGTGGACTCACCGCCTCCTTGCTCAGCGTTCCAACCGGCCACCCAGCACGTGGTGCCAACGCTGAAGGTTAGGCCGTTGTCCATGCAGATGGGCTGGATGTAGTTGGTCAGGGGGGGGTTGGTTTCCAGGTGCAGCACTGCGACGTTAGTCCCGGTCGTGTTGCTCAGAGTGATATTCGTCACATTCAGTGTCACCTCAAAGGAGTTGGATTCGTTCTGACTCAGTCGACCCAGGACGACAGTCCAGTCACTCGGTGAGGGTGTACTGATGGTGACAGAATGAACGCAATATAGTTCATGAGGGAAACCAAGAAATCCTATGAGCCTCCGTAGCGTAGCACTAAGCAGCTCGCGGCTCTGCTCTGCCGTTCTTAAAATAGCTTGCATCGACAATTCAACAAACCTACTGATATGACTATAGGGATTATTTCAATGGGCCAACTTTCCAAAATGTTGAACTATCCCTTTAAAACACTGGGTTGGTGTAAAACAAAGACTGAACTTCGGGCTGGTACTGCTATATTCGTGTCACTCAGGTGTCTCACCCAGAGAAACAGTTGGCGTTGGTCAGCACAGCGTCCTCGGACACCAGCGTCCCGCCACACATGTGAGTTCCATTCCTCTGTACGCTCGCCATCCACGGCCAAACGCCAGCTGTCGCCACGGAGTTTCCCCCAGAAATACGTGAGTTCAACAGGGCCTGGCCACAGAACACGGCTGGAGGGAGGAAACAGAGGGGGTTGGGGGTGGGGTGTGGGTTAAATGCAGAGAAAGAAATTCACGGTGACAAATAAAGTACCTTTACCTTACCTTAAAATCAAACCACTGACTATTACCAACACAGGCTGTTTAGTCACACAAATGTAATGTGTGTAATACTCATAATGGACATCAAATGGCAAATGCATCACCATGCTATTTTAAAAGCCTCTATGTTTCCCACTATAGGTGGGTTGACAGCTTTTGGTGTGTAAAGGGAAAAAGTCTGCAGATACTATGCTAACTATGCTATCGTTAGCGCTGTAAAAATACCACTTCGAACCGAAACAGCTTCTTTGACCTTTAGAAACAAGTGGAGTTAGACTTAATATAAAATGAGAATTAAAATCTGTGAAAGAATAAATTGAAATTTTTATTAAATGAGGACTGAATGTCAGTTTTTACAAAGTGTGGAGACTCACGTGCAGCTGTTGGTGGGGCTGTGGTTATTGGAGGTTCTGTGGAGTTTCCACAGGTGACGTTCTGGTCACTGTCAGTCCCATTGGATGTGAAGGTGATGAACTCCGGCTGGTTGGTGGTGATCGTGCTGTTGATCCAGCTCTGATACTGGGACACTCTAGTGTAGACTCCTGGGAATTCAGGCTCTGCACAACCAAATCCAAAACTGACGATTCCCGCTTGGACCCAGCGGCCGTTCTGCTCACTCACCATCGGTCCGCCAGAGTCGCCCTGAGACAAGAGGAGCATTTAGGAGCTGGGAATCTTTGCATCGTGTAAAATCTGAGATAAACACTGATGGTAAAATGATCACCTGGCAGGAGTCCTTCCCTCCTTCCCTTAACCCGGCACATATCATGTTCTCTGTGATGCCCGATTCATAGCTACAGTTACACTGTCTGTTCCCAACAACTGGCACGTCGACCTCCATCAGGTTCTGTGGTGACGGAAGTGGATCTAAGGGGACAACATCCACATCACTTCAGAAGCTAGACACTATAGATATTGATTCCCTGCTGTTTTACACTGTTCGTGCTGAGGTTTGTGAAACAAAATCAACAAATTGTTCCTGAGAAAATTAAAACTCCTTAGATAAACAAACCTCTTTGATTTTAAAGATGCCCAAAGCACCAGTGACACTATGGAGGAAAATCTATGGTTGCATGTGCTAAAGTTCATCACATGGTGGCGCTCATGTGAAAAAAGGCAGAAATTAAACAACAAAAGCAAATACTAGCAACCAAACACAGACTTGACTTCGTGACTCACCACCAGATCCAATGGTGCCCCAACCAGTGATCCACGTGTCAGTGCCGTCAAAGAAGGTGCTGTTTGAGGCCGCCAGGCAGACGGGCCGGATGTAGTCTGTGAAAGTGACCACCGAGGAGAGCCTCAGGAGGGCGATGTCATTGTCCAAAGTTACTGGATCGTAATCAGGATGGACAATGGTCTGTGACACTGAACGAGAAACCTCGTTGGGGTTGGAGCCCTCTTGACTTTGGCGTCCCAGAATCACAGTCGGGTTTTCTGAGAAAAAGCTGAGGTGATGAGAAGAGTTAGTAAGGCATCTTTATTTATATAGAGCATTTCATACCAAGGCAACTCAATGTGCTTTACATAAAGAAAAAACACAGTCGACACAAGGATTGTATGGAGTCTAGGAAGGTATGCTCATTGTGTATCCCCAAAATATAAATTAAATATTCTCTCAATTTACATATATTTGATATGATTTTTGATTATCCCACAAACTAACACTTTGTGCATTTTGTTATGCAAATATTATTAACCTCAGTTTTATGAACTGAAAGACAGGCTAGGCTAATAGGCTAATTATAATGGTAGTTTTGTTTTCTCTTAAACAATGTCTTCTCATGTAGAAATGTTAAAGACAACAGGAAATTGTGAAATAGCAGCTAACACCTGATGTTTATCCCAATATCTCAGTCCAGATTGACTAAAAAGCCACTGTGGATTGAACCTCCAGGGTTAATTTGAGGATAATCATCAGTTGGACGACAGGCTGCGTGAGATACAAGTCTTAATTAGGGCACCGGCCATCGCCAGGGCACTCGACCCAACAGCTATGAAATAGCTGTAGGGACGAGTGCCCGGCGAAGCCGGGCACTATTGTTATTCTGTGGATTTTTTCCTAGTTATTATTTTTTTTCAACTTCCGGACGATTTTCGATTCGCTACTAGTCCTGCAACTCGAAGAGTTGCAGGACATATTATATATCAAAACGTGCGTCCTGATCGGGATCGGTGTGCTATTACTTTTCTCAACAGTCTACGAATTTTTCGCGACGTAAGGCGCGAAAAACTGCGCAAAATTTTGCATTGAAGTCTATGGGACTGAAAAAAAGGAGCAAAAGAGAAGAAACATTGGAGTTTAACAAACGCCTACTGCTCAGGCATACTTTCACCTAGAGACTCCGTTTAAACTTTAAATAGTAGACACAAGTCTTGTGTATTGGTGTATTACTCCACGTTTTGATAGGTTGAATAGTTTTTGATCAATCCCTGATCAATGACCATGATCATTTTTGGAGAAATTATGAGATTATAATGGGTGTGTATTGCACGGAATGTTCGTGCTAGAGTGCGTGATGTCATCAGCTAGAGTGGGGGGAGAGCCCAGAAAAACTCCTGATTCTTTCTCTTTCCACACTCCTCTTGGACACAATTTACACTATACACACATAATTTTTTCACAGTTTTGTAGACAAACTTGTTGTGTCTCCCACAATGTGTTCAAAATATCAGAGAGACTTACAGAATTTGAATTAGCAGCCTCCGATTGTCTGTCTCTCCTCCTCATTGACTCCAATACAAAAATTTTCTGAGAGGAGCAGAACGGACCGATGTTTTAAAACTGCCCGTGTCGCCAAAATATTTACTGTAGAAACACCAAATCATACCAAAGTTTTCAGGAAGGCCTTAGGGCACCGTTGATCCATGTCTTGTTCTGATAGGAGCTACCGTTTTGTCAGAATAAGCCTAAATACGAGACCAGTGCAGAGGCAGAAAATCTGTCTTTTTCTCCACGTTTCTGTCTGCCTCAGCCTGGGGGGCCCCTATCGTCATGGGCAACCAGCTCAAGTTGTCATGGTAACCTCTGATCCTCTCAGGCCAGGGTCGTTAACTCCATAAACAATCCACCTGGAGCTCGTTAAGATGTTTGTAAACACAGACACACAGCTAAATCAGACTGATACAGGATGCAGCTCAGTCACACACACAGACTCTAGAACCAGCTTCATGTCATTACAGTTACAGACACACACACACATTAAAAACACACAAGTAACTCTCAAATGATGTTTATCCCAATATCTCACACTCTAACACACACAGGTAACTTCCTGTGATTACAGTTAAAGACACACAAACACATCAAATGCGCACTGTGGATCTCTCTCACTCTAACACAGGTAACTTCATGTGATTACAGCTCCTCCATATCAGTGCTTATAGAAAGATGATCATGTGTCTGATCAGCTCTGTCTTGACCTTAAGAACGTGGGTTTGATTCCCATGTTGACAGAGATGGTTAGAACGGCAGTAGCTCCGGTGCCCTTTCAAAATTTCCCGAGAGGAAATTTTCTAGTTATCTAAGTACAATTCTTAGTACATTTTGCAGCAACTGGACTCATTAGAAAACAACAGTAAATTCAAACATTACACAGCAAAATGATGAAATGACGACAGGCACCATTTACAGCCTCAGTTACAATAAAGATTTTCTCTGAAACTCTCAGACTGTTAGAGGCCTAAATAAAGAACTGAGAAGTTGGACAATATGTTTCTTCTTGAACGCCCCCCACCCATGTTGTGTTTCGTTGCTCAGTTCAGTACTCACTCTGAGACGCAGTGAGCAGCCGTCAGCACCCATTTGTTGTTGATGAGGGATCCTCCACAGAAGTGGTCAAAACTCTGCAGACTGACCTGCCAGGGCCAGCTGCCCGCAGAGGCCGCCTGTCCTCCAACAATCCTGTTGTTGAGTGGAGCCACACCACACACTGAGGAGAGACATGAACAGACACTGAGCAACACTTGCCCTGCCCGACCGCTGCAGCATTGTGGATCATACTGTAGATCGGATTAAAAGCAAAACCGATCTAATTTCCTAAATTTCCTAACAGTTGAATTGCTTTAAGAGTTTAGTTGAAAGCAGCTAACAGAGTAGCATTAGCCTAAATGCTGTTTATTCACAACTAGACTTGTGTGTAAAGGATGGATTTTGAAGATACTATGCTAACTATGCTGTTGTTAGCCACCCTGTGTAAAAAGAGCCACATTTACGACAGAAACAGCTTCTTTGATCTTTAGAAACAAGTGGAGCTGGAATTTATATGAAATGAGAATTCAAATCTGTGAAAGAATGATTTTCGATTTTGACTTGATGAAAACTGAAGGTCAGTTTTTACAAAGTCTGGACACTCACGTATCTCTTCTGGAGGGACTGGGGTTGTAGGGTCTGGCAGGCCTGGACAGGTGACGTTCTGGTCACTGTCAGACCCAGTGGATGTGAAGGTGATGAACTCCGGCTGGTTGGTGGTGATCTGGTTGTTGATCCAGCTCTGATACTGGGACACTCTAGCGTAGACTCCTGGGAAGTTAGGCTGGGCACAACCAATTCCAAAACTCACGATTCCCGCTTGGACCCAGCGGCCGTTCTGCTTACTCACCATCGGTCCGCCAGAGTCGCCCTGAGACGAGAGGAGCATTTAGGAGCTGGGAATCTTTGCACTGAGTAAAATCTGAGATAAACACTGATGGTAAAATGATCACCTGGCAGGAGTCCTTCCCTCCTTCACTTAAACCAGCACACATCATGTTCCCTGTGATTGCACCCACTCCGTAGTTACAGTTACACTGTCTGTTCCCAACAACTGGCACGTCCACCTCCATCAGGTTCTGTGGTGACGGAAGTGGAACTAAGGAGACACAGACTCGGGTTAAACTTGTTGTGAAATACACTCTCTCACAAAATGAGTCAACATCCACTTCAGAAGTTAGCGAGTAAATATAGAATATAAAACATTGATCCTCTTCTGTTTAAAGGGATAGTTCAACATTTTGGCAAATTGGCCCATTGCCATAACCCCTATAGTCATAGCAGTAGGTTCGTTACCTTTAATTGTCAGTGCAAGCTGTTTTTAGAACGGTGGAGCAGAGCCGTGAGCTGCTCAGAGCTACACTGCGAAGGCTCATTGGATTTCTTGGTTTCCCTCATCAAACTCATCAAATATACAATCCAACAACTCTATGAGATAATAACACAATGCTATGAGATGGCATTTTAGAGCAAAACAGCTGATGCACGTTGCCTTCAGGGGCAGTTTTCTGGCAAGCAGTCTCTCTATTTGCCTCGAAAACGACTAAAAATAGCCTGCACTGACAATTAAAGAACCTACTGCTACTATAGGGATTATGGCAATGGGTCAATTTGCCAAAATGTTGAACTATCCCTATTTAAAGATGCCCTGGGGAACGCACCAATGACACTATGGAGGAGTGTTTTCACACATCAGTCACCATTTAATAAGATGCTGTTAATCATAAACAAATCTATGGGTGCATATGCTAAAAAGTTTCAGTGACTTGAAGCAACAAAGGCAACTACTAGAGACCAAACACAGTGACTCACCACCAGATCCAATGGTGCCCCAACCAGTGATCCACGAGTCAGTGCCTGCAAAGAAGGTGCTGCCTGGGGCCGCCAGGCAGATGGGCCGGATGTAGTCGGTGAAAGTGACCGGTGAGGAGAGCCTCAGGAGGGCGATGTCATTGTCCAAAGTTACTGAATCGTAATCAGGATGGACAATGGTCTCTGACACTGAACGAGAAACCTCGTTGGGGTTGGAGCCCTCTTGACTTTGGCGTCCCAGAATCACAGTCGGGTTTCGTATGCTGAGGTGATGAGAAGAGTTGTTGCATATTAGTAGACATAAAGAGTGTATGGAGCTTAGGGAGACATGCTCAAGAAGTGAAACAATGTTTTCTCACAGTAGCTTTATTCAAGAAATGTAAAAGATGACACCGTTTGGCCACAGGCTTCGTTAATGGTTGAGGGGGATACAAGTCTTAATTCCACTTCCCTGATTTATCCTGTGAAACTCCAGTTGGAGACATGTTGTGTTTCATTGCAGCTCGACCCTCAGTACTCACTCTGAGACGCAGTGAGCAGCCGTCAGCACCCATTGGTTGTTGATGAGGGATCCTCCACAGAAGTGGGAAGAAAAACGCTGCAGACTGACCTGCCAGGGCCAGTTGCCCGCAGTGGCCGCCTGTCCTCCAACAATCTTGCTGTTGAGTGGAGCCACACCACACACTGAGGAGAGACATGAGAAGACACTGTGAGCAACACTTGCCCTGCCCGACCACTGCAGCATTGTGGATTATAGATTGGATTAAAAGCAAAATTTATCTAATTTCCTTTATTATCAATGAGTTCAATTGCTAACAGAGTTACCGTAGCATTAGCCTAAATGCTGTTTATTCACGACTAGTCTTGGCAGCCATTGTTACAACTCTCCTCACGAAACATGAGGGCCACTCTCCACCTCTGTAGACAGCTTTTGGTGTGTAAAGGATGGATTTTGAAGATACTATGCTAACTATGTTGTTGTGTAAAAAGAGCCACATTTACGACAGAAACAGCTTCTTTGATCGTTCGAAACAAGTGGAGCTGGAATTGAGAATTAAAATCTGCAAAAGAATGAATTTAGATTTTGACTTGATGAAAACTGAAAGTCAATTTTTACAAAGTCTGGACACTCACGTATGTCTTCAGGAGGGACTGTGGCTACTGGAGGGCCTGGGGTTGTAGGCTCTGGCAGGCCTTCACAGGTGACGTTCTGGTCACTGTCAGTCCCATTGGATGTGAAGGTGATGAAGCCCGGCTGGTTGGTGGTGATCTGGCTGTTGATCCAGCTCTGATAGCGGGACACTCTAGCGTAGACTCCTGGGAAGTCGGGCTCTGCACAACCAAATCCAAAACTGACGATTCCCGCTTGGATCCAGCGGTCGTTCTGCTTACTCACCATCGGTCCGCCAGAGTCGCCCTGAGACGAGAGGAGCATTTAGGAGCTGGGAATCTTTGCACTGAGTAAAATCTGAGATAAACACTGATGGTAAAATGATCACCTGGCAGGAGTCCTTCCCTCCTTCACTTAAACCAGCACATATCATGTTCCCTGTGATTGTACCCACTCCGTAGTTACAGTTACACTGTCTGTTCCCAACAACTGGCACGTCCACCTCCATCAGGTTCTGTGGTGACGGAAGTGGAACTAAGGAGACACAGACTCGGGTTAAACTTGTTGTGAAATACACTCTCTCACAAAATGAGTCAACATCCACTTCAGAAACTAGCAAGAAACTATAGATACAAGTAAATATAGAATATAAAACATTGATCTTCTGCTGTTTAAAGGGATAGTTCAACATTTTGGCAAATTGGCCCATTGCCATAATCCCTATAGTCATAGCAGTAGGTTTGTTACCTTTAACTGTCAGTGCAAGCTGTTTTTAGAACAGCGGAGCAGAGCCGTGAGCTGCTCAGAGCTACGCAACGGAGGCTCATGGGATTTCTTGGTTTCCCTCATCAAACTCACCAAATACACAATCCAACAACTCTATGAGATAATAAAACAGCTGATGCGCGTTGCCTTCAGGGGCAGTTTTCTAGCAAGCAGTCTCTCTATTTCCCTTGAAAACAACTAAAAATAGCTTGGACTGACAATTAGAGAACCTATTGCTACTATAGGGATTATGGCAATGGGCCAATTTGCCAAAATGTTGAACTATCCCTTTAAGTTGCTAGTCCTGACAACAAACCTGTTTTATTTTAAAGATGCCCTGGGGAAAGCACCAGTGACACTATGGAGGAGTGTTTTCACAGGTGAGTCACCATTTAAAGCAGATATCAGTGGAATGTTTTTGTTAATATAAGTCCTAAATAGTCCTATTTTCCGTCAGCAAGAGTGTTTCAGCCGAAACACGAGTCTCTCCGTCACTCTGCTCTGCTGTAACCCGAAGAGAAAATTTTCCTTGTGGGATACAAGCGTTATCCAATGAGGAGAGAGAACGGCATGAAGGGCTGTGTGTGCAGCCAAGGGGTGCGCGTGAATGTTGTGACGTAGCACGAGGACCAATAGATGCCTGACGAGGGCGGGGGCTGCTAACTCATGGTGCGTTCAAGGAAACTCGTAACTTGTGTTTTTCCTTCCTGTGAAGTCATACCAGTTTGATCCGGTACGAGTTCACGGGTCAGAAGTTACGAGTGGCCGTTATAGTGAACTTTCACAGGCAACAGGACGGTAAAAACACGAGCTACGGGTTACCTGGAACGTTACAAAGTTGTAGTTGTGACTTGAAGCTGTAACTTGCGGTTTCAAAAGCCTGCCTTGAACGCAGCATTAGCCAAAACGGCCGTGCCGCTGATATCTGCTTTAATAAGATGCTGCTAATCATAACAAATCTATGGGTGCATATGCTAAAAAGTTTCAGTGACTTCGTTTTCTGTGACTCAACACATGGTGGCACTAATTCAACAAAAAAAATGTAGAGATGAAGCAACAAAGGCAACTACTAGAGACCAAACACAGTGACTCACCACCAGATCCAATGGTGCCCCAACCAGTGATCCACGAGTCAGTGCCTGCAAAGAAGGTGCTGTTTGAGGCCGCCAGGCAGACGGGCCGGATGTAGTCGGTGAAAGTGACCGGTGAGGAGAGCCTCAGGAGGGCGATGTCATTGTCCACAGTTGATGGATTGTAATCAGGATGGACAATGGTCTGTGACACTGAACGAGAAACTTCGTTGGGGTTGGCGCCCTCTTGACTTTGGCGTCCCAAAATCACAGTCGGGTTTTGTATGCTGAGGTGATGAGAAGAGTTGTTGCATATTAGTAGACACAAGGGTTGTATGGAGCTTAGGAAGACATGCTCAAGAAGTGAAACAATGTTTTCTCTGATTTATCCTGTGAAACTCCAGTTGGAGATGTTGTGTTTCGTTGCAGCTCTACCCTCAGTGCTCACCTTGAGAAGCAGTGGGCAGCCGACAGCACCCATTGGTTGTTGATGAGGGATCCTCCACAGAAGTGGGAAGAAAAAAACTGCAGACTGACCTGCCAGGGCCAGTTGCCCACAGTGGCCGCCTGTCCTCCAACAATCTTGATGTTGAGTGGAGCAATACCACACACTGAGGAGAGACATGAAACACTGTGAGCAACACTTGCCCTGCCCGACCCTTGTAACACTGGAAACCATTGTGGATCCGACATCCCACCAGTCCGACATAGGCCTCTAATTGTCTAACTGACAACACTTACAAACAACTATCAAATGCCCCATCAATCCGACAATTTTTGCCTCCTATGGTCGGAATGACTGTATTTTTTTCTTCTTTTTAAACATCCTGCCTTCCGACAATTACTTTAATTACGTATTTTTTCCCCCCAAAGATTTTGCACTGGTTGTGTTTTGGCAATGAAGAAAGGAGTTGGTTAAGTTTAGTAAAAAGACCAGGTGGAGGCTGGACAGGCAGACGAGTCCCTGTCTGCGCTCTGCTGTGTAATTACACCACAACCATATGGCTATTCGTCTACCAGCAGACAAGAAGGGAGTCACCTGTTGAGTAACGCACATTTCTTTATATTGAAAGCCTTGTCAGAATGATGGGACGTTCACATGTCAGAATAGCGATATGTTGGGATGACATATCACCATTCTGACAAAAAAACCAAAATAAAACGTATAAAATAGACAATATCTATATCTAATACGGTTACATACAATAAAAGAAAAAATGTTAACTTAATTCCTTGGGGGGTTTCTTGTAAATTATATAATTTAAATTAAAAAGATTTAAGGGCATTTTTATTAGCTTGTGCTTTTATTTTGACGGAAAGACCTGTCTCTCTCGCCCTGGTTCCGGTTGCTTACCAAAACAGTCACTAAACGGCCCCTACTGTAGGAACCAGAGGACTTTGTATTACACAGTTCGACTAAGAATAGGACTTTTCAGGTGTGTCAATGTACATATTGATTTAATTCAAAGTAATTGGAGCTTTGTCGTTTTGGCTTCTCATATAGTCAGATACCTTCTGATTTGGCAACTTACCATCAGACTGTGAGTGCGACTCTGAAAAGTAGAAAGAGAAAGATTCTTGAAACAACAAATTTATATGACACTGTGATTTTTTTTCAAACGTTTTTCAAAGTTTGGAACAGACAGATGGCATCAATGCAATCGATTAATAAATAGGTCTGACGACATACAGTAATGGTATTTTGCAGTAGTTCAAATATTGACCATTTAGTGCCCATGTTAAAACTCAGAAAACAAAACGAACAAGAAAGAAAGAGAAAAAAGATGTGCATAATGCATTTGTGGCAGAAATGCATACTGTATACGCAAGCTGGATACACATGTTCGAACATATGTCTATTATATTAGCATTATTTTTCCTTACCTGGTGTCAGGAGAGTCAGCAGAGTTGCCACACACATCACTTTGTAGAGAGCCATGACTAAAAGTCGATAAATTGTCATCTGCACTGATATAAGTACCCTTCTTCTCTCCTCCCTCTGTATCTCCTTTTCCATAAGCTCAGAACAGACCTGCTCAAGGTGGTGGAACAGGTCTGCTCCGACTTTTGTTAGTCATAGGTCGGATCCCCTATACACCTTCATTCAGGTATGGTACATTATAGATGTCCTCGCTCATGATGGCTGATCATGTCTGCCAACACCACATAATGGACATGATGTCCTCTTGTCACGTTTCAGTGTTCAACTTATAATTATATAATAATAATAATAATGCCATGCTGCAGGAGTGCATCTTGTGCGTGTCACCTTTTTGATGGTGTGACCTCATAGATCACCGTCAACGTGATCTTTTCTGTTTAGGTTTTTCCTGAGCGAGATTCAGTTGAAATGTACCAGTCAAACTTAGGCTTAAGAAATTTGTACTCAGGTCCCAGCACAATCTAAAAACAGGCACAATAACAAAAAACATACAATCCTGAAACAAATGTCCAGAAGATGATAGTGGATAGCAGCAGAGCATTTAAGTGCATGTAGGTATGTGAGGTGCAATATGTAATACATTTGGACTTATTGTGACAAAACAGTAGCTCCAACCAGAAGAAGAAGCAGACCGTGAGTGTCCAGAGGCCTGAACATGTTCATATGTTTTTAGTGTTTCTAGAGTAAATATTTGAGAAGCTTTTATGGGCTAAAAGAAAATAAAGAGTCAATTCTGCTTTTCTCTGGAAATCAGTTTCACTTTCAATGTATTGGAGGAGTCAATGGGCAGCTGGATGGGACTGGCTTCAATAAGAAGCTTGTTGTACAAATTCTATAAATTTCTCTTTTTTGCACATTGTCATAAAGATGATAAGTTTGTCTACAACTGTGTAAAAATGATGTCAACCATACCTTACCACTCTAGCCTGAAGGTTCCTTGCAATCTCAGTTCCAGCTCAGGAGTCAGAAGTTTTTCAGCTGAAGATGAGTAGAGGCTATACTGATCTTCCAGATGCCTTCACATGTAAGACAATACCTGGAGGTGAAGAAAACATAAACCACAACAACAAGGATCTTGAAAGCTGGCCTTACCTTAAATCTCAGGGGCCAGTCTGGAGAACTTGGTGTTCCAACTGTTTTTATGCAGGATTTCCCAGAGGCAGGGCGCCATGATGAAGTGGACATGTCTGTAGAGGGCCGCTAGTTTATGGACATGGTCATAGATAACACAGCTCCACAGGCCCAACAGGCCCACAGTCAGCCAATACACCAACAGGATGGTCAACATGCAGAACAACCAGAAAGCACAGAACTTGGAGCCGAAATTTATCAGGAACGAGTGCTTTCACAAGGAATACTCACATTTCATGGACAAAGCTCTTCAGGAGGTCTATGCAGTGCAATAAGGGGAGGTGTGGTACATGCTGCTTACCACTGTATCACCCTGTGAAGCAGAAACTTGTTGGTTGTTGAGATGATCTACTTTTACAAGGCTTCAATCTGGCATTTTGATTTGATTCAGACGAAGAACCCGTTGCGATCGGGGCGGCCGATGATGACTCCAATTAATGGCGGTTCCTTTGGCGGTCGAGCTTTGACTAAACACAAAATGAATGTGCACCTGTTTGAAGCTGCACCAGGAGAGCAAACCAACTAGCTGTTGCAGCGGAGATTAATGTTTATGCAAAATTGTATTTTTTGTTTTATTATTGTCATGAACTCTGTCTTAATATAGACACTAAAGCTCTGTTGATGAGTATCAAAAACCCACATTAGACCTCAGCATGTGGGGGGCTCGGTGGTTGAGTGGATAGACCGCATCACGTGTTGTTTTTTAAAGATGCTGCATTGATATTTCCTGATGTGACTGGAGTCATGCCATTTGCGAAGCATGTATTATTATTTTTCTCATGTTAAGACAAACTGGATTTTCCAGTTAGTCTACAAACACAAGGACGTCTTCAGGAATGAAGAAGTATAAACTCCAAAGTCATCACTGCAACTCCTACACAATGATTAAGAAAAAAGAACCCATGAGATGATAAACAATTAAAATGAATTACTTGCTCATCGCTCCAGGTGATGAAACCTATCGCAGTTATATAAGCACAAGGCAAACAATTTCTATAGTATGAGGCCGTCGTCATCGTCGTTCTAGAACAAGCATTAAAATATGATAAATTACTGTTTAACATCTGTAGTTTCTGACACCAGAGCATCAGTTTTAGTAGGTTCCTGTACAAACCAGTTGCTTGAAAGCAGCATGATGTCAACTGTAAACAAGGGTGAATAAGGACCACAGAGGCACCGTTTGGTTTTATCAACACGTTCTTTTGAAAACCAGCACAAGACAATACAAAAATCAACTCATGAATAAATAAATACATATGTAGTTCAGCCTCAATAAAACACCTTCACCGTGGGGCCTCATTTACAAAAGTTGGGTTTAATATGGAGGGCGTCTGTAAAAATAAAATTAGAAGCAGGAAGTTAAAAGCATAACTGAGTCTTTACAAAGCAGGTTGGTGTGTCAGGTCGACAGCAGCGAGGTGAGGTGAGGTCTGGTAACCACACACATCACTGATCAGACAAAGAGCAGCTTTAGTTCAGTCACAGTTAAACCTGTTCACAAACAGCAAATAAATAAGACACTGGGACTTCACAGAGGTTCATCACAAACCTGTCTGATCACTCAGGTTCATTAAACTGCACGAACATTTCAATGAACTCTTCACCTCAATTCACTCACGAGATCCCTTCAAACACTCAAATATGACAAAAAGAGAAAATGTGTTAGTTGACTGGATCCTGCACGAGGCTCATCAACCGTTTCAGCACGTTAGAGAAATTCATCTTAAAGCCCTTGCAAGGAACATTTAACTGGATATGCAAAAGTCTCTGGTTTCTGTTGATGTCTATCTGCAACAACAAATGAGCCCATCGGTGTGAAGATCAGCTGTTTCTCTATAGTGAAACCTGGACCTCAAGACCTGCAGACGTAAAATATGTAGGATGATAATGAATAACCCCCGGTGCACAGTCCGGACAAAGTTTTTTTTTTTCTTTTCTTTTCACTGAAAATGCGCATATCACTGTCGCTACACAGAAGGTACATTTCCAAAGTAATTTGCCTTAAAACTGTGCACAAAAAAGTTAGTCTAGAGTCCTGACGCACAAGCGCTGGGGCTCATGGGAAATGCACGCTACTGCTTTTGGCCAAAGGGAATGCCAAAAACTGAAATTCCTTGTAGGGGCTTTAACCAAAAACTAAAAACTACTATCCATTCTGCAGAGATGACTTTGATAACGTTGTTCATATCTGGTCTGTTTCCAGTGATGATGCTGGTGATTTAAACATTATCCTCATCGACTGGACTGTTTGTTTTTCTGAATGAGGCCCCACCGAGCAGGAGATGGTGAAAGTGAGCAAACAGAAAACAGGGAGACTCACATATTTCTACACATTGAATCAAGAGGATCAAAGAGAACAGTTATATAAAAGGAGAGGGTGGGGTTCAGTAAGAAGTGGTGGCTCTGGCTCACAAACAGAGGTGGGAGGGGTTTGTCCTCGGAGGGTCTAGTAGGGTCGGCCCCGTCGCTCCTGCCTGCGGTCGCCCCTGCAAATAACAAACACACTGATTTCACCACTACTGAACCGAAGAGGAAGAGCAGCTGACCCAGGATCAGTGAGGGTTCAAACAGGATGAGTTGCTAAACCACTCAGAGTCTTACACAGAGTTCCCTGCCACAGCAGCATTCATCCATCAAACAAACAAACCAGAGACAAACAAAGCTATGAAAAGAATGAGGAGGGGTTTCTGGGTGGAACAGCTGTAGGAGGTCTGGCTACGGTGAGTAAAGGTAAAACCCACATTTATCATGAACGTGCTTTACATGGATGACAGGCATACCAAACGTTAGCTGAATGCTTGTCAAGATGATGGTCGACAACCCTTCATTAGTTAGTACAGATTCCACACAAATGACACGTTCAAGTAATTCACTATGGAACCTTTTGTTACTTTCACATGTATGTGTTCACGATGTTGTAGAAATACTTGTTAAACAGTTAAAGGGGACATATTATGGAAATATAACTTTTTAAAGGCTCTATATATTTGGGTGTTTTGTTGCCTTCCAGCCCCCAAAATTAGAGAATTGACAAAAAAAATCTGTAATTTTCAGGCTTCCTAGATTGAAATTCATGTGGTTTTACGAGCTGTTCCCTCAGATGTCTTCTAGGGATGTAACTAGTTTTTGAATTTGTATAACCCCACCCCTACCTGGGACCGGTAGAAGGGGCGGGGCAAGCAGTGGTTTATTTTCAGGCACCGAAACCAGCCGTTCTGAACAGGGCTGTTTTTAGTGTTTGAAAAGAGCTGGGAACTATTTTCATTTGTGGAAAAGGAGCAGAATACATCTCCTTTAAAATCAATCCGACAAGAAGCTTTTGGTCACGGCCAAACCACCACCTGAATGTTCGATACCTCATGTATAAAAACAAAACTTATTTCAAACCACATTTAGTTTTGAACCTTAGGACAAAGATTTGGTTCTGACCTTGCGTCCATCTTGCCAGGACCATATCCTCCCCTGTCGCCTCCTCGGCCTCCTCTGAAACCCCCTCGGTCGCCGCCTCGGCCCCTGAAGCCGCCTCGATCAAACCCCCCTCTGCGTTCCCCACCATAACCTCCTGACGGCACAAGAAAACTGGTCTCAGTCACACTGTGGGTTTAACTGCTGCCTGACTCAGTGGTTGGTTGAATAAACAACAATAGAACAATGATCAAATACATTTCTATTGGATTATTACAGGGACAAACCCACTACAGAAGTCATCAGTTATCACCCTTTAAACATAACTGTCTGTCTTATTAACTCATCACTTATCAAATCACTGACTCAATGTTTAGTCTTGTTGTAGAGTTTGTTGATGAAATTTCATTTATAATTCCACAAAATAAAAATAAAGGCATTTGAACAATTCAACGGCATCATGATACTCCAAAAGAGAAACAAGTGTAACCTGTTTATTTGTATAGTGTAAAAATTAACAATTAAAAACTTTCAACAGCTGGACAAATGAGAACCAAACTACCTGAACACCTTGTCACACCAGCAATAAGTTGGTTAATAGGAAAATATGAAAAAAATACTTGAATTATTATGTATGAATTGTTTTTTGATTCTCTTCTCAAGATAAAATCATAATCACTATCTTCTTCCTTCATGTCAGCTGGTACATGTGTCTAACCTCTTTCCATGGGGGACATCCCACCAGCATCCTCTGGTTTTGGAGCTTTGCACTGGTTACACTCGTTACGCCACGAGAAGTTCAGGTTGCCACAGTTACTGAAAATGATAAAGGAGATGACATCGCAATGAATTACAGAGTGTGAAAGAAGCTGATGGTGAAGTGTGACGTACTCTACTGTTCAGATTTTAAGCTTGGCGTGTGTGAAGTTCAGTTTATCATTAGTTGAAATGTTCGGGCCTGACTCACGGGTTTGAACACTTCCAGTCCCCGGCTCTCTGCTGACCCCCTCCTCCACCTCCTCCACCACCACCGCCGCCGCCGTTGCCTCCTGGGAAGCCTCCACCTCGACCCCCTCCAAATCCTCCATGGCCCATCGGCCCTTCAAACATACAAAAAAAAGCGACACGGTTAGATTTGTTAGTGTGACACATTTGACTGTGATGGCGTCTCAGGAACTATGAAGTGAGGATTTACATTAAATGAGTGAAGCTGAATCTGCTCTATTCCAATGAGTAAAATAACCTCAGCATGTCACTGTTGTAACAGACATCTCTGAAATCTATTATGGTATACAAAATGTAGAAATAATGACTTGTATATTATAATGACAGACTTGAAATTGAACCTTGGTTATGTCAAAGGTTAATGTGGACATAGATGAGAAATGAGAGCTTAGAAAACAGAAATGTGAACATCTGCTGAGTAGAACTGGAAATAAGACTGAGGTCTATTCTGTACCTGAAAAACAGATTTGATCATATCACACAAAGTCAGGAATGAACCTTTGACCTCAATTAGTCTCAAATAGGACATCTCCTGATCCCAAGTTGTAATCTTCTAAAACAATGTTCAAGTATTAAAAAAAAAAAAACTGGCTCACCGCCTCGTCCACGACCTCCTCTCATCCCACCTCGACCTCCAAAGTCGGCTCTGCGCGTGGCAAAGGAAACCTTGATGGGATTTCCATTGAAGTCCTTTCCTGTTGAGGTAAGATAGATCAAAAGATCACAAGGGGTTGGATGAAGTCCTAAATAAATGTGATTTAAATTACAAAATGGATGAAGATGAGAAACGTTAAAGCAGCTTCAGTTACTGAGGCGGAGAAAGATCTTAAAACATCTATAATAACCAACCAATCAGGACGTTCTACACACTCATGTTTTATCGCACACTTTGCTGAAGCCTGGAGTGAACAGCTCTAAAGGACAGATAAACAACGTACCATCAAACCAGTCAATGGCAGCCTTAGCTGAGGGTGGGTCGTCAAAGGACACTGTGGCCTCCCCCTTCAGTTTCCCTGTATCTCTGTCTGTGTACAGGTTGATCATGGGCAGGCCTGTTTTCTTGTTGACCTAAGAGGATGGACAGATGCAAAAAAAAGGGACAATTCAGAGACAGAAGTTAGTGACGCAGTTGCAGAAAGTGTCAAACATGGGGAAATATTTGTGCTGAGAAGCAGATTATTGCAGATCAACATAATTTGAGGAAGAACCTGACTAGATCTACGCACCAAGGAAAAGCAACGACTATCAGTTTCCATTTCAGCTATTGTGTCTCTACTCCGAAATATATAATTGTATCAGCGTTTGAGGTTTCACTTAACACAATGATGAACAGCAAATCCACATATCTACCAGTGCCATGGCTCCATATCACATCGTTCAAGTAAATCATTCTATAAATGCATTAATGACTGCTGGTCACTAATGTTTAATGTCACTAATAATGCAGCACTTACCTTAATGATCCCAATCTGCTTGAAAAAGTCAGCCACTGACTCAACGGTGTAGTCGTCTCCCAGGCCTTGTACAAAGATGGTGTTATTGTCGGAGTTATCCTGGTCTTGCACTGTTGGAAGAAAACATGACAAGATGTTGATGACACATCACTGGGCATTGCAACCCTTTTAACTTTTGTAGATCTGTTTCCTCTCTACAACAACTATGATTTATGGGAGGCTGGCAAGATAAACATTTCTCTTGGAAGTAAATATGGCCAGTTGTTGTCCAAACCATACATGACCAGAACACAAAGAAAGAATAAAGGACTTACTGAAGCCTGGTCCTCCATGTCCATGTCCCGGGTCTCTTGGTCCTTGAGGAAAACAAGACACAGATATCAGCTGTGGAAAAGAAATGTGTTGGTTCCACAACAAAACACCAGTCATACGAACTGTAAATTCATCCACACCTCGTTCCCACCAAAGCACCAGCGTTTAGCTCAAAACCACTCTGTGTGTGGAGATACATGATCTAAAGTGCTGCCAGCGGCGGGGAACATTTTACCATCCTGTCTTTCAAGTGTCGGTTTCAAGTCCTTCATGTTTTTATATAATTACGTCCTTTATAATTAATTACCACACTTCACAACAGCCGTACGCAGGTGGCAGTGAGTAGCTGATATCGTCCCACGAACAAGTATCGGAAACAGAATCGTCCACATCATTGAGATGCTGCCCCTACGTAGATTTTGAACTCCAGAATAACCACGGTATCACTTCAATGTTGTGATATTATGTTTGTCTGCTTGTTTGTTTGCTTAAACAAAACATCTGATACCTCATGCAAATTCACTTTTTGGTTTTGGTCCTGATTTGATATTTAAAACACTACACACATCAGAGCACTCACTGTGTTTCTTCATGTTCTAAAAATCACTTCCTTTCACACAAACTTAACTCATGGAACCAAACACATTGAAACTCAACCCCCTTTTTGAGTATGTGACCTGGTAATCCTTGTCATTAACTTGTTCATTCCTTTGTCTACTTTAGTTTTCCCACAGTTTAACAAAGGATTCTTGGAAATCGTCCCAACATACATACTGGGAACACACACCTTGTTAGCCATTCTTGAGTGTTTGACCGATTTTAAAGCATTTTGTGGTTTTGCACAGTTACACATATTTTACCAAATCTTAAAACCAACTTCGAGTGTTTAGAGTTTCAGAGGTTACATATTAGAGTCAGGTGTCAAGTCCCGTCACCTTTTTGACGTCAGCAGCTTCAGTAACCAGAACTTCTGGAGCATGATAACATCTTCCTTGTTTGTGACAAACTTTGCACTGTTATCAGGAGTGACTCACTCCTCACTTCAACAGAATATTTGAACCATTGACAGTGATTGTGAAACCAAGCAACAAAGAACTGATGATTCTTCTTCATGTGAAGAATGTCAATCTGGAAACCGACCACGGACACATTTATCTCATCACCTGTGACAACTGATGTCTCACCGATAACACACATGTGCAGCTTTTTCCATGGCAGTGCCAGGTGACCATTGATTTCAGGTTGGTGGAACGCTCCTTGAGCGACAGCTAAAATGTGTTTCCAATACAACAAACAATCACATCATTAGACTTTTACTATATTAAAGGGATAGTTCAACATTTTGGCAAATTGGCCCATAGCAGTAGGTTCGTTACCTTTAATTGTCGGTGCAAGCTATTTTTAGAACGGTGGAGCAGACCCGTGAGCTGCTCAAAGCTACACTACGGAGGCTCATGGGATTTCTTGGTTTCCCTCATCAAACTCATCAAATACACAATCCAACAACTCCAAAACACTCTTGTGGAGAAGTCGCATTTGCCCCGAAAACAACTCCGTCTTGTAACGTTCGTTATTGGGAAACCTAGACATCCCATTAGCCTCCATAGCGTAGCTCTGAGCAGCTCAGGGCTCTGCTCCGCCGTTCTAAAAATAGCTTGCACTGACAATTAAAGGTAACAAACATACTCCTAAAATTTAGGGATTATGGCAATGGGACAATTTGCCAAAATGTTGAACTATCCCTTTAATAACTGTAAAGGACAATTACTTTTACTATTGACAATCGATAAAGTCTTCACTACAAGGACACAAACATCAGCAATCTGTTATATAAATGTTTTTTCTTCAGCATTTTGTTTATTTCAGTTTTATTGTTGTTGTTCACTTTTATCGGTAAGATTTTGTAAAATTCATGTTTGTTGCTGTTCCAACTAGAACTATTAACTACTAGTTTTGAATTCTGATTAATATATAACATAATAGCAACTTCAAGCTATTTATGTTGTCAGTGTTGATGCCAAGTATCTCTCTGCCCCCATCACAGGTCAGTCACAACAAGCCTTCCAACAGTAAACCTATAACACACACTTATTCCAATGAAACGAAATGGGCAATTAAAAACCTTTTATGTGGTTTACCCACACGAAAGATTGAGTTGTTCAATAACAGCTTTAGGAACACCTAGTCTATTGTTCCAATCCAACCAGGCGGTTGTTGTTAAGAAACCACACACTTTCCCTCTGTTTACAGCCAACTAAGCACCGTATCAAGTTACTGGTACTTGATATGTAATACATCATAGGTGCACAATAGATCCAGTTTTACCGTCCAACACTCATCTTTTAAACAGTGGAACCAAAACCTCCTCCAATGTTTACGGCCATTCTGGTTCTGGGCATTGACGTCAATTATAACTTACTACAAATGTTTCTTGATGAATTCCCAAATGCCACAAAGTTAGTACCATGTTTGCAAAATCTGAGTTACAATGCATATTTGCAGGTTGTTGTGGTTTTACAGTCCAAGCTGCTGATACTCATATTTCTTTTGATGTCTGACACAGAATCACATCAAGGCGTCAGGTTTAATGACTCGTGAAGCTCTGAACTGTCTATCAAATTCCAGTGGCAAAGACATGAGACAGAGTAGAGACCTAATCGCAGGGTTACCACACTACTCCCTCTGCTGAGTAAAAGCACACTTGCAGGACCTCAGGCTTTTAGCCAAAGAAATAATACAAAGAGGGCTCTTGCTGTGAGGCCAGACAATGAAAAAGATTACAATTCAGACAACTGTTCTATGTCTTGAGGATGAGTTCAGCCTCCACTGCCGTATTTGTTTGTCAAACCGCTGGAATTTAAGTTTTCTGTGCATGTGTTTCCACACAATCAGTTAAATAGGTGTAATAGTAAGGTTTAATGTCATACTTGGGTTAAAACGCACACACTCTTAAACCCACTTTATGTGTTAAGTATGGTCTCTGAGCCCCCCTCCCTTGACTCCAATTGTTGTTGTTTTTTTGTCACTTACCACCAAACTTATTGAATCCTCCACGTTCGCCCATTCTGATGAAGAGGAAGAGAGAAACGACACGCATTGAAGACCGGTGTTGACAGCGATTTTCTCTCATTGGGTAGTGGGTAACCTTCACTCTCAGTATCTTCACTAAACCCACCCCTCTTCATTATGAACCCCTACTCAAGACTTTTCAGAGCCTCTCAGAATATACCCTGAGGACAAGAGGCCGGTTTAAAGACCTTGTCTTTATTTGGTCAAAAGCAACTGAATCTTCACATTTTTACCCCAAATTTATATCAAGTATTTCAGTAAATTGTTAGTTCCCATTTGACTCCATCATTCAACTGGGTTTGTGTCAATTAACCAACCCAATCATTAACACCTCTGGTCCCTGTATTGGTGTTGGGTATTTTTCAGGTCTCAGACAATCTTTACTCTTTACCACAAATACAGCAAATCCCTAAACAGGTGTACTTTGAGGCCTTTACCATTGTCACCAAAATTATTGACATTTTTTTTAATTTTAATCTTTCCTCCATCTAAAAGAAGACTATTAACTGTCTGTAGACATCCCCCATTTTGAATTTTCCCAAAGGATGGCTTAAGAGCAGACAGCCAGTCTGAAGAGAAGGTAAAAGCCTAGGAGAAGATTCAAAGATTGATTAAAGCAGAGTATTACACAGTTATCGGTCAGGGCTGGTTGGGAAGGAGGTGGTAACAGGTGAGAAAAGCAGGTGATGGCAAATGTTCTGTGGCATGTGGGGCTGAGTCTAGGCCATGGTTTACTTGGCATGGAAATACATCTTGCAGACAAAAACACACTTGTGAACCATATTGGCTTTGACGTTTTCAGTGTGTAGCGGCTTAATGGCCATGCTAGCTGAATTTGATCTATAATCAATGCCTATAGGGCAAAAATGTAACATACAGTATCTAGTTGTGCTGCTACGTATATGTTGGCACATTGGTCTTTCTAATAATTGTGCCTCCGCTTTTAGTCCACATTCTTTCTTTGTTTTATTTATTCCACATTTCAACACCTGCCTGGTTTGCGCCTTTTAAATATTGCACATACACTTATACCTGGTATACAAACCAGAGGTGTGACCAGATTCAAGCACCAGCAGCTTTTTGGACTCACATTTTGATGTCCCTTCATTCTCAAACCTGAAACCAGGATCACTCATCATGCCTTTGTAGAAAAGTGAAGGAGGAAATCAGCTGGTCGGTGTATAGTGCCACCTGCCTGATTAAAGGATACTGTGATGGGAACTGGCTGACTTTAAAAATTGTAACGGGAAAAGAGATTTAAATATAGTCCACAACTGATGAGAAAACAAACAAATGGAATGGCAAACTAATTTGTCTAGATTCAACATTATGGGGTCACAAAGAAGTACATGACATACTGTGCATCCTCTATAAGAAAATCAAAACATAAACTTACCATACCACTTTCTGCTTCATAGCTTCACTCATTCAATGATGATGTTCTTGTTGTAAAATGTATCCTAATTAATGTATTAGGGGACCAAAAGGCCCATATCGGTTACACAATTTTCATTAATATTTTTAAGTTTTTACACAACTTTCACCACGGTTTGACAGGACTTCCTCTCAGCAGTTAGTGCAGATTTTAAAATATCTACAATTTAGTTTTCCAGTGCTGTTGTTATTTATAATCCGACTTTCATGCAATGCTGAGTTGGGTGTGGTTCTACCAGCATTTTTGTAATAATGGAGTGAAAGTTTGGGACCAGGCATCTTGTGGTTGCATCAGTACCCAGCTTTTCTTTTTTTGCCAGGAGCATCACACTGGCAGTGGAGAGTCTGCTGTACACAAGGTTTTAGGTGTTTAAATAAATGTATAAAGGACCGTTTACAGGACAGCATCATGTAGTGTGATTAAGAGTTGCTGTATAGGGAACAGCACCAGACACCAGACACAACATATTGGCTTAAATATGGTCTGCTCTTGTCGCCTTCTTGAGTGAAACATTTGAGGGTGACACTGATCTGGTTCTGCAGAGACATGTTTTTGCTAAAGCTTTGCAATTGTGTTGTTCATTAAAAATTAACCTGTTCGTGATGACATTTGGCCTTTTCCCTCAGCCCATCACACCTCTCTTACTGATGTCAAGCATCACTGAAACAAGGGCTTTTACCCGATTAATTGACAGTGAGGAGAGGGTTAAGTTTGATACGGATACTCTGAAAGACCTTAAAGGAACCCACTGACTGCTGGACACGATCCACTGACTGACCCTGGTTCATCGCTGTAGCTTTTCATTCAGTCAATGATACATTTTAATGGTCTTTAGGGAGTTAATATTGTATGTTCATGTCATTGATGTTGGTGGGCTTTTTTTAAAACCAAGATTCAGCAACAAGGGCGTTAACTCCAGACCCCTCATCTCACCCTTCATATTACGCATTGACACAGACAACAGAGTGTAATGTCCTTTTGTGGGATCTGAGGAGGGAGTTCATGATGTAATACACATCATGAAAAACTAGTTTTGTTTGTTTTGTTTATTGTACGAACATCAATGTAAAATTCAAAACTGAATTTTGAACCACATCACAATATATGCGAATAATCATATTACTAAAACTGTGATAGGGTTTTACCACTTTGCCCAGCGGCAGCATACAGGCAATGATTGATTTATGTCAACACCCGGGGCAGGCAGCTCATTACCACACCGACTTAGGCCCAGTTTAGAATTGTTTTCGAGATAAATTCGTGCAAAACTGCTGATGCGCATTTCCATCTGGGACAGTTTTTCAGCAAGCAGTCTCTGCATTTACCTCTAAAACAACTTTATCTCATAACCTTCCGATATTATCTCATAGCGTGGTGAATGTGCATGACACAACTTGTCCACCAGAGCGTTTTGGAGTTGTTGGATTGTGTATTTGATGACTTTGATGAGGGAAACCAAGAAATCCCATGAGCCTCCGTAGCGTAGCTCTGAGAAGCTCGTGGCTCTGCTCCGCCATTCTAAAAATAGCTTGCACCGACAATTAAAGGTAACTAACCTACTCCTAAAACTGTAGGGATTATGGCAATTTCAATGTTGAACTATCCCTTTAAGAGTTATATTGATGACAGTCAGCTTAGATCACGTTACATACATTGCAGATTTCCTCTGCTTCTTTCCAGCTGCCATGTGCATGTGTGCAGCATTAACTATGTTCATGCGGAGAACCCTTTAGTATTTTGGTAAAGCCTGTTTCTGTTTTAACTATTAAAAAGAAAATCACTAATTGCTGCCAATTCACAGAGCAGTAATAAAAGTGTCTTGTAAATCATGTCTACTTCTTGTCATCTTGTATTGGGATCAATATTGCTCGAGCAATTTAGCACCCAGAGTTGCAGCACAGCCTGTTTGCAGCTTAAGGTGCAGGTGGGTAATGTGTACCTCACCTGCAGCGCATGCAGAGTTGGTGTTACATGAATGTCCACACAGAGCCTCATACACACCGTCTGATGACAAGATTTATACTACACCAACCACTGCATTGCCATGGATGCAGAGAGCATATCATTAGCTCATGTCAGGGTAGGGTGAAAGCACAGTTTTAATTGTTAAATTGTTAATTTGTATTCGTTCACCTAAGAAGGCTGCATGTATAGCATAGCATACCACTCTGAGACAAAGATTTGTGCAGTCAGTGCTGCAAAGACAAGGTACCTGAGATGATAATCCTCAAATGCACGAGGGAGACGGATATTTAAACATCAGATGACGCCTCTTGTTTGATTTACCATGTAGTTATAAATGTGGAACAGCTCCACATACGACCAAAGTTGAGAAACATTTACATGCATCACTGTCCTCAAAGTGCGTAAAACCTACCAAAGAGACTGATAGCTGAACTGATAACATGGACACTGCATGATCCTTTTAACACTTACCCCATGCCTCCTCTTCCTCGTGGTCCGCCTCGCCCACCTCGGTCAAAACCACGATCATAACCGCCACCACCGCGACCTCCAAATCCACCTCCACGTCCGCGGCCACCACGGCCATCCTGACCTCCATAACCTCCATCAGGACCACTGTATCCTCCACCTCCTCCTCCACTCAGTGGTGGGCTTTCATCTCCATATCCTTAGAGAAATTAGAGACAACACAAGTTTACAATCTTGCACAATTAATCTACAGCTAAAGGAAATCCCACCTCTAAATTTGGACATCATGTCACATAATTCTTAAGAAGTTAGTGTGAACTTCTTCCTGACCTCCACCTTGACCATACTGGCTCTGCTGACCGTAGCTCTGTGAAGGAGGGGAGTTGTAGCTCGGAGGCGGGTTGTAGTGACCTCCTCCTCCATGTGGGGATAGTTGTTGGTGACTCCCACTGCCACCGTATCCTCCTGTCTGACCTCCACTGCTCCCATAACCACCTCCGCTCTGCCCACCACTGGGTGGCGGGTTATATCCAGGGGCCTGTGAGTTACCTTCATAGCTGTTGAAGATGAGAAGTAGAAGACCATTAAAAAAAATTGCTAAGCACCTGAGAGAACACAGAGAACATCAACACCACTTACTTCTATGCATTTAACATACTGGCCAACAATATTTACAGCAAATTGTAAAGAAATAAACATGTTTAAATGGATAGTTCAATATTTGTCGGTGCAAGCTATTTTTAGAACGGTGGAGCAGAGCCGCGAGCTGCTCAAAGCTACGCTACGGAGGCTCATAGGATTTCTTGGTATCCCTCATCAAACTCATCAAATACACAATCCAACAACTCCACAACGCTCAGGTGGACAAGTTGTGACCTGCACATTCACCACGCTAAGAGATAATAACACAACGTAATAAGACAGAGTTGTTTTCAAGACAAATGCAGAGACTGCTTGCTGAAAAATCACCCACCATGGAACGTGCATCAGCTGTTTTGCATGAATTTCCCTCTAAAACAACTCTGTGTGGTAACGTTGTGTTATTATCTCATAGTGTGGTGAATGTGCAGGTCACAACTTCTCCACCAGAGCGTTTTGGAGTTGTTGGATTGTGTATTTGATGAGTTTGATGAGGGAAACCAAGAAATCCCATGAGCCTCCGTAGCGTAGCTCTGAGCAGTTCCCAGCTCTGCGCCGCCATTCTAAAAATAGCTTGCACCGACAATTAAAGGTAACGAACCTACTGCTATGACTATAGGGATTATGGCAATGGGCCAATTTGGCAAAAGGTTGAACTATGCCTTTAATAGCAAAGATCTCCTCCATGCAGGATTAGGTGCCTCATCAAAAATGCATGTGTTTGGATGGCTGATATGCATGTGTATGCACATCATTATCATTGTAAAAAAAAAAAAAGAAGGTGAGTTTATAGTTCAGTTAATTAAAAGTAGAAGGTGACAGTGTGTTACCCTGCAGAGGATGGAGGAGGCTGCTGCTGGCTGTAACCTGAGAAGGAGGACTGCTGGTTGTAGCTCATGTTGGACGGCTGGTTGCTGCTGCTGTATCCTCCAGAGCTGTAGGACTGACTGGAATGACTGTAACCACCCCCACCACCCTGGTTAGAGGGTGGAGAACCATAACCTCCTGGGAGCAAGAAGGAGACAGGGCATTTAATTAAATTCCACAACATGTGTGACTCAACAACTGTGTGGTTTTCTCGGACTGTTAGTGAGTCTGCCTCTACCTGACTGGGATTGACCATAGCTGCCATAACCTCCCTGGTTGTAGGAGCCAGAGCTGTCAGAGCCCTGGTTGTAGCCGCCGTAGCCCTGTTGGTTGTAACTCTGGCCGGGGGACTGACCATAGCCCTGATTAGCCCCGCCCCCGCCGCCTCCTCCACCACCACCACCACCACCACCACCACCACCACCACCATAGGACCCATACCTGCAAAGAAGGTTCAGAGAGGATTAGCTCTTGTCAGTGAGTTTCTAGAATATGAATAAGGTTCATTCATTTTCAGCTGTAATTATTTATTTCTAAAACCTCGATTTTTGTACTATACATTTCTTATCTTTATAGTCTTAAGAAAGTTATTGGAGCTTTTGGAATAGGGATAGAGTCTCTACACAGAGCTGGAAAAACTGATTAGATGTAGGTTACATTACTCACCCTTGGGCAGACGTTTGGGAATAATCTATGGTATAAACAACACAAGGTGTCAATGTTAAAGATTATTATGTTAAAAAAAATTGTAGTGTCATTTATGATAAACAAGCAAGAACACTATAACCCTCTAAGTGCACTAATAAAAAAAATACACTTAAAACATTAAATAAAAACAGATTGTTTCGCTGTGTTTCTATATTTAGGCCTAAATTTTAATACATTATGGCAACACTGGGCAGGACAGATCCTTCAAACAATCCTTCTTAAAAAACCCAACAAGAAACATTGTGTTGCATTTGCATTGTTAAAGCGATTTACATTTATTCCACATTTGAGTCCAGATTATTCTTCCTATACATAGTCAGATTTTTATGAAAACAGGCCAGATACACCACTTGATATTAGGTTGCCTCACGTGATTCTTATACCATGTTGTTATGACAAGATAGCTCAATTATTAATTACATTAACAGTGCTGGCTGTCTTGTGAATATGTAGGCTCCATACACAGGCTGCACCTCCACCATAACCAGCCACCCACAGCGAGAGGCGGGGTCGCCATCACAATCTGGGTCAGCTGAAGCACACACGACCTGCTGTTAGCTCGTTAAGATACATGTTAATAATAAAAGACAGCAGGCTCGTTTTAACGCGACGCCACGAGCACGTTTGTTCGGTGTTAGCGACCCCGGTTCCGGCTGGATAAATGATGTTTAGGAGGTGCTCACGAACCGTAACCTTGCAATAAAATAAAAACAACAACAGTAACGGCTGCCCGTTACAAAAACCGATATAATAAGCAGCTAGCTAGTCGACCTCGGTGTTGACTGCAGATTAGCTTCTTGTAACCGGCTAAATGAGACGCCGGTACCGGTGTCGGTCCATCTCGGTGGAAATGTATTATTTTCTAGTGTTAAGCTAACCAGGTTCAACCTTCACATCGACCTCCAAACGCTGGATAAATGTTATTTATTTCAAAGATTAGCCGTGTTTCTTACCGTTAGACGCCATTAGGACGGACGTTGAAGAGCCGTTGGTGACGCTCGATCGAACGGCGAGTTGATCACGGACTGAATGGATCGAGGAGGAGGAGGAGGAGGAGGAGGAGGAAGATGCCCGAGCGCCTGTCGGTGTCCGGAGCGCTGCAGTTCCTCCACAGGCCGCAGGGTGGCGCTGAGAGGTGTGTTTATTTCTACCATAGACTGTATGGTTTTTTACAGTAAACAAGCAATAAGTAAAACAAACAAACAATAATAAAAGTGGATTCATGTAGGCTACCATCCATGGCCACATTTCACACAAAACAATGGAGTGAGTATGTTGTCTGTATTCTATTATTTTTACTTCAAAGTGCTTCACATTCAGTAATGCCAATGTTAATAATAAAATGATAATATGTTTATTTATGTATTATTTACAGGGAGATTAAAAAAACATAAAACATACGTTCTTGCAGGTGAATTCTACTCAAACAACTGCTTTGAATTAAGACGTCCACTCACTGTATTGTATGTGGAGTGTAAGTGGCTCACTTCATATCACTTCTTATTAACTGCAATATTACCCAGTGAAACATTTACGACTTCAGCTGTTATTGTCTTTGTGTCTGACTTAGGTTGAGTCTATTTTCCTGATCAGAGTGGCACCTGTCAGGGTTGTTAATGTCGCTCAGCATGGGTCAAGTTTCACCTGAATTATTCAGGTCAGGACAATACGCCTGTATGTTGAATTAAAAGACAAAGAAGTGCTGACCTTGTATCACAGCCAAGGTGAGGATCTGCAACACTCCATTTAAATTTGTTGCTAACACAGAATAACAATAATCTGTGTAATTATCACTAATACTATTATATCAATCATTAATCAGAGTAATTATCACAGCATGAGTTTGACATACTGGTGATTCATTTCTAGGGCTTGTTTTCCTTTGTTGCAGTTCACTACTGTGACCACCTGAGGACAGTGAACACATCAGTCTAAAACCAAATTCTCCACAAGCTGCAGGGAGGATCTCAGCCATAATGCTTTCTTACAGCATCACCTGCTGGTCCTGTTGGATAGATGTCTGATTTAGATGTGACAGAACAAGTACTAAAATATTATCGTGTGAGGTTTTCATCTTTCTGTTCAATCTGTCTGCAGTCGAACACAATCAGATGACTGCACCACAGACCAGCTACAGACTGTGGGAAACAGGCTCTGCATTCAGATTCACTCACAACACACATTACAAGAATTATATAATAATGAGTATTAAACATACATTTTAAATGCAGGCTGTGAGTCAGGCTTTAAAATCTTCAAGTGTGGAACATCACTGGGAATTTTCTTTCTAAGAAGTCATTGTGCAACAGAACAGCCCTGGGGGGGGAAACAACACGGAGTCTCAGTGATGACATTCAGCTACAACAGGAATGGGCTTTATGTACAACTCCACTACTTCCTGGACTTTAACAAGATCCTTTATTTCCTGTCTTACATTATTGGACAAACTGATTAATCCAGGTGTCTGAGTAGTCACAATGGTCAGACACACCCGGATTAATCAGTTTGTCCAGTAATGTAAGACAGGAAAAAAGGAGCTTGTTCAAGTTCAGGAAGTAGTGGAGTTGTGAATAAAGCCTATTATAGGACTTTTAAGGATAATTTTAAAATGAAGAAAAATGTGATTAAACCATCCTTGTTTAACTTGCACATCTCTTGGATTTAAGATGTTCACTTTGTTAAATGAACAAATTTTGCATCTCAGACTCAAATGTTTCATCATTGAGTTCAATGTTTGAGTGGAAGTAAAACCAAACCCTGTAAACGTCCAAACATCCCACTCTCAACCATTCAAGTCAAACCAAGGAACGATACACACGACCAGTGGAAATTCATTTAAATCAAATTTTTTATTTGTTTTCGTAAAGATCTCCAATAAAGACAAATAAATGACATGAGCTGAAAGACAGACCAGAAATAAGGAGAGTGGAGGAGGAAAGAACACATAAATAAAAGGATGACCGACAGGAACAAAGTGAGGGACAGGTCTATTTACACAGAGACACCCCACGCCTGTAACACATGAGGGGGTTTTTAATATAAGAGCTAAGAGACCACAAAGTCCAGCTAGCAGCGGTACAGCAGTAGGCTTGAACTAGAGACACTTTCACTCCTGATGAGCTCTGCTTTAAAAATCCAGTTTTGTTTTCAGCGCCGTTTTAAATACAACCTAAGTAGAGTAAGCAACCAAAAAAAAAAAGAAAAAAAAAAGTAAAACTTTCATGACCTGTTGTGACACAAAAGTCCTGACTGAGGAATCCGAGAGGTTCGTATGGATGCAGTAATGCTACAAAAACTGCTCAGTAGTCACTTTGTCTAAGTAGAGGGAATGGCTTAAAAGCATTACTGACATCTTAAAACGTAGCACACTTAAACTAAGAAACGGAAGGAAGGATTTTAACTTTGTGTACATGATAGGGAGGGGGTTGTGTGCACGTGTTGCTGAATGTTTCAGTGTTGTGTATGAACTCATGTGACAATATTGATAACCTTGTGGAGGCAGCATGCATGGCAGATAAACAAAAATAATTATAATCGAGTGGGTGATGATGAAATGTCAAGTGGTGGGCGGGAGAAATTAAACTCACTGAACGTGTGACGAGAAAAAAAAAAGAAAAAAAAAAGTGCGTCTTGCTCTGTGGCTGAAGACCGAGGAGGCGGGAGGCTCTCGGTCCTCCTTTTCTTAAAACTTCCTTCCACCTTTCATTTTGTGTGGTGGTTGTTGTTCTTCGTCTTCTTCTTTCAGAGATTCCCCTCTTCGTCTCCACACCTTCATTTACTCGTTCTTCTTCTCCTTCTGTTTGAGCAGTTTGTTGATCTCCCTCTTGGCCATGCCAGCGTACTTGGAGATGATGCCGTGCTGGTTCAGGCCGGGCAGCAGCAGCAGGAAACTCACTGAGGGAAGAGACGAAGCAAACTTGATCAAATATGGAAGTGGATTAGAAAACAAGATTTTAAATCACAGTTTAAAAAAAAAAAAGGTTAAAGAAAAACACTTGTCAGATATTTCTGTAGATGGGGAGAGGCGTTTCTGTACTCAGGGTAAGATATCGGCTACAGAAACTACACTTTGACTTTCCGCTGTTGTTTTTGTTTTGTTAGTTTTAACACAGGAAGCCGAGTACCTGCTGGTCTGCTTGGTGTTGAAGCGGTTATCACAGCAACATCATTGCTAGGCAACTGACAAATAAATGGATACCACAACATAAACATAACTTGACATTTTATCAAATTATGTTTTCTGCATTCCAACAACGTGATGAGCAACAAGGCAGCAGACAGTTTTAGGAAATAAGATTATCAGAAAGCTCTTCACGCAAATGCCTCAGCAGCAGCAACGGGTTTGCTTTATCTGGTATGAAGGCGTCGCATCAGCACAACTATTCTAAGAAGGTTGGTGGTGAACATTTAAAGCAATATTGACAGTATTGGTGGAGCCAATAGTGAGTCACGAGTCTTAAGCTTTTAAGACTCACGAGTCACTATTAACTTAATCTCAGATTAAAATACAGAATACTTTGTTTCAGAGTCACTCCAAGTTTATGGTTTTCGCGTCAGATGATACTTGACGTGTCTCAGGCAGCTTATATAACTGATGCCTGGCTCCTACACAGACGGAGGACCGGCTGACGCACCAACGGCCTCTCTCCCTGAGGGACGCTGAGCTGCCGACAGTTTGTTCTGTTCACAGTAAAACCGAGAGGAGATTTTTAGTTTCGTCTCATTCTGCAGACGAACACCTGCCCATCGTCTGCCATTAATAAATAAGAGAGCAGCATCAGTTTAGTAGTAGAACTGCCTGCAGTCTCTGAGATCCAGGTATTGATCCACATTATTGCAGCAGCTCTGAGTCAGTGCCAGGAAGCCTGGCAATAATGGGCAGAGGTCATACAATGACTCTTACTGCATCAGCGCTGCAGTTTTCTCTCCTTTGTTACAACAGCCACGTCTGAGCCCAGCATGAGACGCGTTAAATAACCTCTCACACAGAAACAAGTCACTGACAAACATCGCTTCCTGTTCCTGCCATGTCACGCGAGACTATCGCCACATCTGTAGATCACCACGGCAGCAGAGGAAAGAGGCATTTCCTCACTTTGTGTGATGAAAGGTTCTTTAATCAATGGCTTGAATGTCTTACACCAACCCTCCAGTCAGGCTTGAGGTCCGATCTCCTCTCTGCATCAACAGCTACGACTTCTTCAAAGTCATTATCTGCTGTAAAACGATTCATGTTTCTGGGAAAATGTTTAATCCCAAGAACCTTTTTAGGATGGAGAGATTTTCTTTCTTGGAATATAACAGTCCACTGCTGGTCCACAATAACTTAATTAAAATATATGGTTTCAAATTAATTCTCAATAAAAATAAATATGTTCTGCTAATAACTGTATCAATGCTGATGAGTCAAAGCACAACACAAAGACAAAGATTGTCAAGCTTTTTTGGGCATTTGCTTTTGTAAACTACATATGGTACAACTAAGAATACAGAAAAGCGTTTTGTCCTTCAATCCTACAAAATTAGCAAACTCATAAATACAAAGTCAGATAATCCCGCTACATGGAAACAATATCTTTGTTGAAGCAGATTAAGGCTGTGACGCAGCCCAATAAGTCAACATAACCAAAACCAAACCACAGACTTCAGGAGGAAGTCTTTGAACTTTCATTTTGTGTTCAAGAGCTCAGACTGAATGATCATGGCTGGTAACAACTGGAACTAAGAGTTGCAAGCCCATCCACACAGGAAAGGTAAAGTGGTAGAATTACTCGTAAAATACTCACCGATCAGGTAAGTGAGGAACAGGTTGTGCACCTGCTGTCCGATCCACGCCACCGCCAGCAGGCTGCTGATCACTGAGGCAAAGTACTGTGAAAAGCAGGGAGATCATGTTACAGACGGTTCACATCAGTGCGAGGCGTCATGACTGCACGCAGAGCAGAGCATCACTGAGTTTAAAAGGAGCCATTCTCCAGATGCACTGCAGAGCTTATTCGTCTCCACAGAAGAGACGCTCTTTTGAAGGAACCAACAAAGCTGTCATTGAATCAAAGGTGGTTTAACAGAAGAGTGTGTCTAACAGTGTTAAAGCACGCTGTGAAAAACCCGGTTAGCACGGCCTGTAACCCAGTTTGAGCTCTGCTAAGTGGAGCAGCAAAGCCAAATCAGCTGAGGATATTTTTATCTGGACCACAGAGAAAGATCACCATTGTTATAAACAGATATGGCTCCGTTTGCTGCAATGCTGCAGCCGGTGCATCGCGGCGCACGGCTCAGTTTGATGTCGACAGTGCTCAGCTAATTCAACCAGCTTGTGTGTTCAGACTTGAAAGAGGTAAGAGTTTTATTTATTTTTTTACCATTTTGGGCTTCTCCTCCTTCAGGGCACAGAGACGCTTCCACCAGCCAACAATACGACGCTGGGTCTTCACCAGGTTACCGCAGATCTCATGGAAACGCTGCTGCTGCTCAGTGGTCCTGCACATGACAACATGGGTGGGAATTAAAAAAACAAACAAAACACAAGTGTGGGAGCTTGTGGTCAGTCACCAACAACACTGTCTTGCTGTCAAGAGCAAACCTGTAAGTTTAAGGCCACTGTGGTTTGTCACATCAAAACAACTCATTTGTCAATAGCTCTTTTAAATGAAATGACTGTGGCAACTTCAAAAATTCCCCAACTGTGCATCTAGTGCTGCTGCATCTACTCATTTCCCCGTGTGGCCAAAGAACAGAAATCCCTGGTTTCATACGACTGCTCACTATGACTTATCTTCATTAGAGCTAAATAATTATTAGTTACTATTGATTGTGAGAATCAATTCAGAGACGAGGATTGAGGTGTAACATATGTCTAAAAGACTTGCTACTAGTATGAGACACTACAGGGGCGAGAGAAGGGCCTGACAAGAAGAGGGAAGTGAGGCAGCTGGGAAGAGCGGTCTTCATTTTCTGCTTAGCCATCGTTCCCTATTTCAGTCCTTGTTGGGAGCGAGCCAAACGATAGCCGTGACCGGACTCCGATAGCTCCACTAAACCGAAGCACAGACACTACAGCTATATCGGGACCACTCTGCAGGAGACTTAGCAAGTCACAATATAAATCTCAGAACAATATTCAGACTGAGAAATAATCAATAGCTACATTTTCCTGAGCTGCATCTAATAATATCCAGCTGCCTTCTGAACAGTTAGTTCCAGATCGATCGAAACTCAATTCCTCCCTTGACTAAACTCTGTCAGAAAGTTTGGGACTCCACTAAACGTCACCATTAACATGCAAATCACACTAAAAATGTTTAACTTTGCCATTTACACAACACTGACTCTGCTGCTTCTTGCAGAAGAGACCCGGCATGTCAGAGGAATGTGCAGTGGTGTAAAAGGGAGCAGGCCACACTCTGCTGATGCAGGGTTATATATTGAGGCTGAAGGTGTCTGGTGGGGGAACAGGCGTCCAACACACTGCCAACTGTTACTCTATCCTGTTCTAGGTGTCTGGTTCTCCAGATCAAACACACAGCTGAGTCAAGGGGCTGTTGTAAGCACTGTATAATGTCAAAGCTCCATGAAGTGGCTGGACACCGTATAGGACTGGTTTCAGATGACAGCATTCAGGCCGTCACATTAGTTTCAGTAAAATTAAGTATGCACTCAAGACAGAACTCCATTATTCCACGACTAATTGAAAGTTTCACATAAATTAATTTAATGGTGTAATGGAAAAGCCCATTTTAACAGTACGACCTTCATCCTGGAGCTCTTACCACTTATTGGAGCCGAAGACTCTGGGTGCGAGGGTGGGCACCAGGTAGTCGGCCAGGCAGAGCAACATGACGGTGCAGGAGAGCCCGGTCAGCACTGATGGGTCCAGGTAGTAAATCAGTCTGGAGAAGGAAGACAGAGCCGTCAGTCATGGTTAGAAACGCGCTGCTCAGAATGAACCAAGGTCATTTTCTATCAGGTTTTCATAAGCAGTTGCTCCTTTTCATTATCTTAGTGTTTTTTTTTAATGTTTTAAATTGCCCTTTCTTGAGTCTGAGGGTTGCCTGCATGCTTGATCTGTAACTTTAGGAGCCTCCAAACACCAGGGGTAAAGCAGATCTTAACAGCGAGGGTGTGGGCTTTAGGCAATATAAAAAAAGGAATGCATTGTATTAGCAAAACAGCACTCGGTGGATTATGAGAACAATCTGTTACTGTTCTAGCGTGGATTCTTCACCCAGTGTTTGCTTCAAAATTACTTTGTAAAAACTAAAGAATGTTGAAAGATAATCTAGTATAATCTACAAAGTTTCCTTCCTCTAGTTTTGTGCTGCAGCAGTGTGAGAAAGCTTAACATTAACAACTTGCACTTCCACCTACATTTTGATGTTAGTTTAGATACTTGTCTGTGTTTGTTGCAGCTAGAGAGAGGCAGGAAATGCAAGTTATGCCAACTATGTGCCCAGCTGTGTATACCCCTGTGACACAGGGTGCAGTAAAAAAAATGGACTTACAGGAAGAGCACGGTGGTGGCGCCAATCAGGGCCCCGGGGAACCAAGGCTTCTCCCAGCGCAGGACTCGGTCCCCCGCGAGGATCACCTCACCCCAACCCTGCAGCTGCTCCTCCAGCTGGGCCGTTTCCTGAGCCTGGGCACAGAAGTTCACACATTATACACCAGACTACTAACCACTGTAATGTCAGCATTATTTCTGAGTATAACGGGGATCGCCTCAAATGTCAAGGACAGGCGTCTCCCCTGGGGGTGAATTTCACATTCAGCCAATCAAGGGGCCAATGTGAAACTATAATGTATATGCAGTCTAATTAACTTGAATGAATGAGTGAATGTGAATACTTAACTGACGCCTTGCACCATTTATATCATATGTATCTTCTATAATACGAGAAGTGTCTGTGCAATTAGAGTCTAAAATAAATGTAATTCTTAATTGACAATATTTTAACGTTTCGAGCTGTAGATGATTTTATTCATTCATCAACATTTGTGGAAACTAGCAGGTTTTCAGTTCATTCAAGGCTCATGTCTTGATCTACGTGAACAGCGGTAACAGTATGTCCCATCAGTGACATGACTATGCAGTATTATATCCACCCATGAGACGATATGATCACGCCGCTAACCACGTTTATCATCAGGGCTCCATTGGGGGCGGATCTAACTCGATTTCAGGGGTTTTAAGATGAAACAGGCCTCAAAAACTGAAGCCGTTATCGTTATCGCACGGTAACAGGGAAACGTATCTGCTGCCATGTAAAGCGCATTAAACGGGCGAGCTAACGGGCTAGCTAGCGTTAGCCGCTGCATCGTCACTGGTCGGATAAACGATTGAATAATAAAAAAAAACACATCGCTGATAATTCTGCTGCTGCTTACATCTTGGCAGTGCAAAGTCCACTTTGTCTAAACAGCAAATCTTTAAACAAATGGCATCCTCGATTGCGTGAACGCCACCGGATTAGCATTGACAGCTTATGCTAACGTTAGTGTTAACACACCCACATCTCGCAGAGCCGTTTAAACTCGTCGCTAAAAAATAAATAAATAAATAAATAAAATCGGGGTGATACTCACAAGCATATTCGCGCTTTTGTTGTCGACTTCAGTCATCGTTACTGAATCACCGTTGATTTTTTTTAAATCGTGTTTTTTATGTATTTTGTAGAGAAACGACCCCGTAGAGCAGCAGCAGCGGCGCACGCGCTTCTTCCTCCACTGGCTTCAGCGTCACTAACGGTCGAGCTCTGGCAGGATGTTTTTATCTTCAAATTTGCGTCAAAAACCAGCCAATGGCATCCTGGGAAATGGAGTCGTAATTGTCTTAGTTATTGCAGACCTGTGGCAGACACGGATATTTCTTCAGTAAAAACGTCACCGTAAAATTTGACGAATTAAAATACCTACTTATGTAATTGAGGTGAGTCAATATCATGACAACTCATAATTTAGTCTGAGAATATACCTGAAAATTGTAATTAAATTGTAGTCTAATGGGAAACAGGTGTGTGGCCTGACTAATCAAGGACAGCATTCTGATTTATTTTTTTTTAAAGTGCAGCATGCCAGATAGGTAGGAAAATATACTCTTCATAAAAATAAAACTATTAGAACACATTTAAATGCCATTGCAATGTTGAGAAATCGAAAATGTAGTTAAAAAGAAATCTACCATTCTACTACTACAACTATCATGTGAAATTGCAAAAAACACTAGAGACTGTCTGAAACATGAATACAATTTGATTTCAGATTCAGATCAAGACCATGGGTGCAAACAACATAAATAACAAAATGACTAAAAAAAAATGTTTTGACTTGAACAGTTCTTCAAGAAGGTATTGGATTTACAGAAGACTTTTATCTCAGTCAACAGTCATAACAATGTCCATTTAAGCACAAACTTGTGGTTTTATATGCACCCAAAATGTGATTTTGCATGACATTGTCTACAATCCTTACTGCCTTTGCTGGTTCTCAACTGGTGATCAAAAACTACCTTCCAATATACAGTATCTTCCAAAGATGAAATTGCAGTTCTCTCTTTTGCCACATGGGTGCAGTCTTTATCAGTGTGAGCCAAGACTGCAGCTGCTGTTATATCAATTCTGTCTTTGTTCCCTTTGTTAAACATTTTAATAAGCTGTTCTTTATTTTAAGATACTCATATAATGTCAGCCGACATATTGTGTTTAAATTAGATTATGATACAGAGTTACTCTTGTCAGATTTGGCCACAAAAAATACAGTTCATACATTTTCCACAAAACAAGTGCTCCATAAACAGTCTTTAATTTTTTAAGTCCACGAGTGTCTTGGGCCCAGGATGAAAAGGCATAATAACATCATTGGTCTTACTCAATTTATAGCAGCCATTTTAGTTTTATCAATGGAAAAATTGCCCTTTAAACCGGCAGTGTAGCACACCTCTATGACATAGTCTTTATAATTATATACATATATTTAGAAAACAAATTCTATGGTTACACCATCCCACTGGAAATACTTTTGAAATATCCTCTCGTGATATGTGATTTACATTGACATTGATTTTAACACATTGGAGTTTCATTGTACAGTTTGTCCCTGAACGCAACTCACTTCAGACGTACGTTTCGTGCGTGTGACGTCACTTGGTTTTCATCTCGTTTCTCTTGTGGTTGGAGAACAGATTAGCTAGCTGAAAGCTAACTAGTTGCCTTTCATTATTCTTAACAGTTGTGGTTACTCGGTTATCACAAGGTCAGTTTCAGAGTCTGGTTCTACGGGATATTATCTATCATCAAGTTCCCTTCGACACAGGTTTCTCTCCGCTCCCGGAGAAAACGCTGGTACGTAAGAAAGACGTTAGCTAGCTATCTTAGCCAGGACATGAATTGTTCGCTACGCACAAGTGTGGTGGGGCCTTTAGAAATGTGAAGCGTTAAATACACGAAGTTGTAATATAGAGAGGTATAGCAGCGAGTTTCAACTGTGTGATCTTAAGTTTATTAGTCCAGTGTTTTATCCGATGGTCAACCTCAGCGTTAGTCATCATAAATTCGCTAGTTTACACACACAGTCTTAGCAACAGGCCTGTTCTGGCGCACGTGTTAATGCGCATCTAAGATGTTATTATCGTGAACAAATTCATAAGATATGAGTAAGAATATGTGTTTAGACCAGAGGATAGACGACGATCTGCTTAACTGTTCGTAAGCCCTTGAGCAACAGCGAGAAACCGCGGCCACACTTAACTCCAAACTGTGTCAACAAAATGCCGCCTAAACATAACTGTGTGTTCGTGTCAGTATTTCATTACAATTTCCTTCTGTGAACCACTTTTACTATACGTGGGGTAGGAATTGAAACACATGCAGCCCAATGGCCTTCAGCCTCTACTCTAGTTTATTTATGTCAGCCATTTTAGAGTAGGAAGTCATTCAATATATTACAATGCTTTAACCGGTAAAGTGAAAGAATGCAGAAGGTTGGGTCCGTAGTATGTATTATTAAAAATGCAGCAGCTACATCTCGAGTCAGTGGTGCTGCATGCTAGTTTAGGTGGTCCGATTCTTGTCCATATTTTATTGGCTGTCTTAATGCTGGCTTCAAAGGACCTTATAATAAAACGGATGAAATAGCTTTGCAAGACTAATATTGAAAACCCTCATTACAATTTGTCATTACTTTTTATTTCTACTTGGAGATTTCAGTGTTAAAGTGTGATGGCTTCTTGTTATCTCTTCAAACAGTGTTCCTCTGTTTAATTCCTGCAGAGCCATGTACAATGGGATTGGCCTGACAACTCCAAGGGGCAGTGGCACCAATGGCTATGTGCAGCGCAACCTGTCGAGCCTGCGGGTCAAACGGCCCCGGGATGAGCGCGGGGGCGAGCGGGATGAGAAGGACCGGGAGAGGCTGGAGAGCCAGCTCAACAGGCAGCCCAATGCTGACATCTTGGAGCACCAGAGGAAGAGGCAGCTGGAGGTCAAGTGTGCAGAGTTACAAGACATGATGGAGGAGCAAGGGTAAAATAATACACACATTACACTGCCCTTTAATGGGTTGTACGCAAACTTGCAAGTCGTGGCAGAAAAAGCAAAATAGTACTGTTAATGTTTAGTCCTTTTCTCTGTTTGCACGGTCAGGTATTCTGCCGAGGAGATTGAAGAGAAGGTGAACAGTTTCCGCATGATGCTGCAGGAGAAGCAGGAGCCAGCTCCAGCCGCCACTGAGAGACCAACGTAAGAACACCGCAGTCAAACAAACTGACTAACTTATGTTGAGATCAGTGCATCCATAAAAACACAAAGTGCCTCTCATTGGTTTGTTTTGTAGTGATGGTAACAAGTCTCTCTGGTTTGTTCTCTCCCAGGGTGACGGAGACTCACGCCCTGGCTGCGGCCAACCAGCAGAAGAACGACCGTCTTCGAGCTGCTTTCGGTATTTCCAGCGATTACGTGGATGGGTCGTCCTTCCACGCCGACCGCAAGGAGAGGGAGAAGGAGAAGAGGGAGCAAGAACGCTTAGAGAGGGAGAAGCTGCAGCAGCAGAACTACACGTGAGTATGACGGGCACAAAACACTCACAGTGATGTCATATGTGTAAATGAATGGTTTCTTTTTTTAATTTTTTATTTAGACCCAGCTAAGCAAGAGCTGGCAAATGTGGCTAAAAATACTTGTCAGTGTTTCCCAGCCGTAACTGAAAAAGGAAGACGAGAACAAAGAAGCACAGACTGCGCAGTTAGAGACACGGGTTGACTTGTAATTAGAAAAGTATCAACCACAGGTGTGGGTGGTAGTGACAGCGCACTGATCCCATAAAAGTATATGACCCAGATTCTTTTTTTAAACACAGAAGAGGAGTGTGTTTCAGCTTCAATGGGTGTTGATAATGGGATGTCATCAAAAACACTGGATGTGTGAAATCCCTTCTGCAAACATTGGTGATCTGTTTTTGTTGTTATTGAATATACAGTGTGAGCAAAAAGATTTAATTTGAGGAAAATTCTCATTCATACTATTTTATAAATACATGTCGGGTTTGTTCTTGACCTTGGAGGCAGTCGCTGCAGATATTCACTGAAAATAAACTTGGACATCTTTCAAATCTGCTTGAGTTACATAATCCATTATAGCGAACCGACTCTGTAACTTCATATTTTTCAGAGGAATCTTGTGTGATGATGTAGTTGTGAACGGGGCCTGTTGCTGAAGGGTAGATGAAGTGATAGTAATAGTTAATCTAAACACGAGATTCAAGTCCAAACTTTGTCCGATCATCAGCTGATACAGTATATTGTGTATATAAAGACACTGTGATACTTATTGCCTTTTAGATTAGATTAGGTTTGATTCAACTTTATTGCGGTTGCACATGCCACTAGTACTAGGCAATGAAATTCAGATTGCATCTAACCAGAAGTGCATAAGCAGATAAGATGGATAAGATAACAATCACAAACACAGTTTTGCTTTATTAAGTTAACCGGCCACTGTGTTGTCCTTGTTCTCACAGGCTGGTGGAAGATTCAGACAATTCTGATTCTCCGCCAAAGAAAAGAGGTCGGAAGAAGAAAAAGAAAAACAAGAACAAAGACAGGTGAGAAAATTAATTGGATGAGAACAGAAAAGTAACTGATTACAGCAGGTGGCGGGTCTGACGGGGTTTTTTATTCCCTCTCCCAGCAGCTCAGAGAGTCCCTCCCCATCTCCCCGCAGAGAGAAGAAGAAGTCCAAAAAGAAGAAAAAGAAACGGTATTCTACTGCCAGATCCTTTTTGTCAATGTTTCACCATTTGAGTTTTTGGTTTTTTACTTACAATGGTTTATGAATTTGTCTTTCAGTGACGCGTCAGAGGAGTCGGAGGAAGAAGATAGGTAGGTGTATTAGTGTGAATCCTGATGCAGTTCATTCAAATATTAAACGATACTGAAGTCACTGAAGAAATTGTGGCTGTTATTTTAGTTGCACATTTCAATCTCAATCTCTTTCCCAACTTGAAGCTCCTCGGACGAGAAACAGAAGGTGTCAAAGAAGAAAAGAAAAAAGAGTGAAAGCGCGAGTCCTCCGAAAGCAAAGGCGGCACGACACAGGAGTGTATCCTCCAGCTCTGCTCACAGGTGTGTGAATAGGTCAAACCAACCTCAGGTGGCACATTACATCAGTACCTTGGTGCAGTATGTTGCTGTGGACTGTTGAATGAATAAAGGTAGAACTGTGTTTCAAGGTGGAGGTGGAGTGCAAATCTTCATTCTCCCTCCACTACAGACCTGTAGTGGGGGTCAGTCCCCTTTTTCTTCAATGAACTGCGTCTTGTTTTGCTCCTCTCTGTGTCGGCAGTGGCCCCCAAAGAAGTTAATTTACTGATCATTTTCCCTCCCTGTGATTTTAACAGCCAGTCTCCAGCTCCAGCTCCAGTGAGGTCACGTCAGCAGGACCAGGCTGCAAGAAAAGCTGATGATGGACGAAGGGAGAGATCGCCGGACAGGAGGAGGCGCGGCTACGAGGAGCACAGCCCACCCCGTCACGGAGGTGACATGGTAAGAATTGGACTAGTTGCATCAATCTAAGAACAGAAACATCTGAATCATTCACTCAAATGATCCCAGAGTTGAACTGATTTATCTGATAGTTAAAGGGTTACGCCAAGATTTTTTTTTTAACGTGTCTTGCCTCACTCCCGAGTCCATGACCAGCAGATAGACAAAGTCAGTAACAAGGGAGATTTATCACCCGACAAATTAATGGTAGCCTGCCTCCACCTAAAGTCATCAGAGACACTTTTCAGCAACTCTAAACGGAGAAAACAGCTGGTATTTAGACAAATTGACGACACACTGCTGATCTAAACCACTGCTTTCTCACCTAAACATGTTTGAAATGTTGATAAAGCGATATATTTACAGAGTTTAGAGCTAAAATGAAGTAGCTTCTGACTGCTGGTTTCAGCTCTGTTAGCAGGCAGGCTAACACTACCCATACACTTCCAGCATTTGAGCTAAGCTAACTACAGGCGATACGGCTCTATCTACCTTGTTACTGCACGCACAGTCGAAAGGATGGTGTCTATCTGCTTGTCATGGACTCGGGAGTGAGGCAAGACACGAAAAAAATTGTTGGCGCATCCCTTTAAAAGTATTTTGTATGTTCAAATACATGAACAAATCTTTTCTCCATCATCTAGAAGAGGTCCAATCTTGAGAGAGAAAAAGAGCGACCCAGTCAAAAGGAGAAGGCTTCCACCAAAAGACGACATGACTCCTCGTCCCCCTCTCCGCCGCCACAGGCAGAAAAAAGCTGGGAGAGGGAGAGAGGCCGCAGATCCAGAAGCAAACAGAAGGAGAGCGAGAAAGAGATGCACTCCAGGAGCAGAGAGGTGCAAAAAAGTAGGCGTTCGAGGAGCGCAGAAAACGAGAGGGCGAAGGCGAGACGTTCCAGAAGCAAGGAGAAGGAGAGAGACAGAGAAAGGCGCTCCAAAAGCAGAGAGATGGACAAAGGACGGCGCTCGAGGAGCAGAGAAAATGAGAGGGAGAGAGGGAGGCGCTCGAGGAGCAGAGATAAAAGGGACAAAGGGAAGGAGAGTGTTCCTCAGAGGAGCAGGCATGACTCCTCCTCATCCTCATCCGCGTCTCCATCCCCTCCTCCTCCTCCTCCTCCTTCTCGTCCACCTAAACAGGACGCCCGGGGCGAGAGGAGCAGAGAGGCCGAGCGGGAAAAAGACAGGAACAAACAGGACAGAAAGACGAGACACGACTCCTCCTCGTCCCCTTCGCCTCCTCCCGAGAAAGAGAGAGCGAGGAGGGAGAGGAGCGGCGAGAGGGAGCGCAGAGATTTGCACTCGAGGGCGACGAATGAGAGAGACAACAGGAAAGACGCTGGGAAGAGACAGGAGAGGGAGGCGTCTCCTCCTCGCCAGCAGAAAAACGACAGGAGAAGGGACGGCGGTCACCTGTCTCGAGATTCTGTGTCGCCCGCCTCTCGCTCACCCGTCACCAACGGGCGTCAGAAGGAAAGAGACGGCGAGAGACGGAGAGATAAAGACAGAGAGAGCGTCAAGGAGAGGGACAGGCACCTGAACAAGCAGCAGCAGCAGCACGAGGAGGTGGAAGAAGACAGGAGGCGAGGGCAAGAGGGCGGCAGGAAGAGAGACGAGGTCGCGCGATCGTCCGCAGAAGTTAGACAAGACGGAAAGAAAGGAGCGAGCGAAAGACAGGAGAAGACGAGAAGTCCTCCGAGGAAAGACAAACGAGACGAGACGAGCGCGAAGCAGGCCGAGAAGAGAAAAGCGAGCAGCAGCAGCAGCAGCAGCAGCAGCAGTAGCGGGAGTAGCAGCAGCGGCAGCAGCAGCAGTGACAGCGACAGCGACAGCTCCTCATCCTCCTCTTCGTCGTCGTCCTCCTCATCGTCCTCATCCTCCGAAGACGAGAGCAAGGCGAAGAAGACGGGGAGGGAGAAAGCCAGCCCCGGGAAAAACACACCGGCCGCCATCGGAGCTGCAGTCGAGAGATATTTAGCCAATGGGAGAAAGGAGAGCTCCGCCTCCGCTTCCGCTTCCGAGGGCGATGGACCCAGACGACCCCAGAGAGATGCAGTGGACGGAGGAGACAAACGTGAGCGGGAAAGAGAAAGAGCTCCTCCTCCTCCTGCTCACAGAGCTCCTGCAGAGAGCTACCCACCCAGAACGAAAGGCCAGGAGCGATACAGCCCCACGCAGATGGACAGCCCCAGCCCACCGCCCTCGCCGCCGCCCAGCAGAGCGGACAACAGCAGAGGGAGCAACAGGTCTGAGGCCGAGGCTGAGAAAACCAGGTCGGAGGCCAAAGTTAGGGACAGGGACGGTGGCAGAGACAGAGACAGAGAAAGGGACAGGGAGAAGGACAGGGATGCAGCGAGGAGACCTGCGAGATCCAGCCCTGCAGCCCGGAGGTCACGCTCTCCGCCCCAGAAGTCCATCCCCACCTCCCCAGCCCGGCGCACCCCACCGAGGCAGTATCAGGATCCACCATCCCGGTCCAGGAGAGGTTCTCCTCCTCCGGCCTGGTCGGATCGGGAGAGAGAGAGGCAGAGGGACAGGGACAGAGAGAGGGACAGAGAGAGGGAACGGGACAGAGAAAGAGAGAGAGAAAGAGAAAGAGAGAGGGACAGAGAGCGTGAGCGAGCTGCCAGAAGAAGCAGATCCAGGTCCAGAAGTCCGAGGAGGCGAAGCAGGTCCAGGTCTCGGAGCCCGAGGAGGCGAAGCCCCCCCATCAGGTAGGACAGGAAAACACCTCGCAGCCTTTTTAGGGGATAGTTCAACATTTTGTGCAAGCTATTTAAGAACGGCAGAGCAGAGCCGTGAGCTGCTCAGAGCTACGCTACAGAGGCTCATGGGATTTCTTGGTTTCCCTCATCAAACTCATCAAATACACAATCCAACAACTCCACAACGCTCTGGTGGACAAGTTGTGACCTGCACATTCACCACGCTATGAGATAATAACATAACGTTATGTTGTAGAATAGAGACTGCTGAAAAACTGCCCCTAACGGGAATGTGCATCAGTGGTTTTGCATGAATTTCCCTCTAAAACAACTCTGTGTGGTAACGTTGTGTTATTATCTCATAGCGTGGTGAATGTGCAGGTCACAACTTGTCCACCAGAGCGTTGTGGAGTTGTTGGATTGTGTATTTGATGAGTTTGATGAGGGAAACCAAGAAATCCCATGAGCCTCCGTAGCGTAGCTCTGAGCAGTTCACGTCTCTGCTCCACCGTTCTAAAAATAGCTTGCACCGATAATTAAAGGTAACAAACCTACTGCTAAGATTATAGGGATTATGGCAATGGGCCAATTTGCCAAAATGTTGAACTATCCCTTTAAGATTCAAGGATAAATGGATTTGACCTTCAGCACTGATCGTTTATGTTGTAATTTTAGCATTTAGTAGTTCACAGATTTTTTTTGTAAAAATGACATTTTTTTTGGTCTTTATTATATAGATGACGTTTTTAGTGAATAAATTGTAAATGTTTTTGTCTTGTAGGGCCCGTCGCTCTCCGTCTCCACAGCGACGAAGGAGGAGCAGTCGCTCCCTCTCCAGAGAAAGAGGGCGAGAGAGGGAACAGCAGAGGCCCAGGCAGAGGGAGGTCGAGCCACAGAGAGAGATGGAGAAGGAGCAGCCACACCCAAAAGATGTTCCCCAGTCAGCTCGGTCCTCCTCATCCTCCTCTTCCTCCAGCTCCTCCTCCTCCTCCTCATCCTCACCTTCACCACCCCGGGAAAGGAAAGACGTGCAGCCGTTAGCGGAGAAGGACCGGAGGAGAGACCGGGAGGACGAGAAGAAAGACGACAGGGAGCAGAAAAGTCGCTCCTCCTCCTCTCAGGCTCCTTCCAGAGACTCGTCCCGCGCTCCTCCCTCAGGTAGAGGAGCTTCCCAGTCGGAGTCCAGGCGCTCCGACGTGGCCTCCAGGAGGTCTCCCCCCGGCAACCAACCTGACGCCAAGCCGTCGTCACGGGGACCAAGCAGGAAGCAGTCGTCACCGGCAGCTCCTCCAGTGCCAGAGCCGACGGTCCGAAACGACGGCGCTGTGAACGGCAAGGAGGCGAACGCAAAGAAGAAAGCCAGCAGGAGCAGCAGCTCCAGCTCCTCCTCCTCCTCTTCATCCTCCTCCTCCTCCTCATCCTCGTCCTCCTCTTCAGACAGCTCCGACTCTGAGGCGGAACAAGGAAAGGGGTAAGCAGAAGACCGGGAATGAGCTCCCAAAGAGCTGATTGAATAATACAACAATCATCATCATTAGGCAGTCACACAGCAGTTATTAACGGTTTACTGTCGGTTTCCTTTCAACAGGAAAACAACCAAAGCTCAAAGCTCTGCTTCCTCCTCATCCTCATCTGACGATGAAAAGGAAAAGAAGAATAAGAGGTAAGAGGGGAAAAAAACATTTCATTTTTATGTGACATTATTTTAAGGCAAATCTTTTTATTTATTAATTAAACTGGCAGAAATGGCAGTACAGGTCTCAGGAATGTAATGTAACAGACATCAGTTTTAAGGATTATGTTCGTGACGGAGTGAAAACACCAGACGATCCAAACTGAATGAAGAGTGTTTCTATCATATTTTAGTTTTAACCACATCTCCAGCTCTTATTGGTGCAGTTACATGAGTGTTATTTGAGAGTGTTTGTGACGTTACTCCTGTGCTCTCCCCTCAGCCCTGCCAGGCCTCAGAGGGTGCCGGCTGATTCGCTGAGAGATTCTCGCTCGCTCAGTTATTCTCCTCCAAGGCACATGAGAGGAGCGCCGTCCTCGCCGAGCCGCAGGTCCGTTTACGCTGCAAACAACTAGAACTAGCTGCCGGCTAATTAGCAGCTAGCGAAGTGTACAAATGGAGGCATCGGACGTGTGTGATAATGGTTCCTGTGTAAATACAGCGACACACTGTGTGTTTACATAGACACATATGTGAACCAGTAGCAGCATATGAACAGTATGGAGGTTGGTTTCCTGGTTACAGACGAGATAAAATGTTTTCCATTGATTTATGTTCAGAAAAATGCCTTTTAGGCTTCTCAGTGCTCATGTAGTCAAAGTTTTGGGCTTCCTTCTTAAAGGGATACTTCACCCAAAATCAATAATTCACAAATTTCCTACTAAAATTAGTAAATTATTGATTTTGGGTGAAGTATCCCTTTAATGTACTTTATTTCTGTATTTTGCATCAGATCTGTAACGTTTTAGAAACGATGACTGACCTTATGTTTCTCGTCTCTGTAGGAGCGGCAGCAGACAGTCACCAAGCCGCTCATCAACCAGCAGAAGGAGGAAATGAGCTGCCACCTCAGAGACACCTCACCACCACTTCTACTGTATGTTGTTTCTCTGTTCACCTCCAGCTGGTTTGAACCGGGCCACAACACAGACTTCACAGCCAGCGGTCAGTAGATGCACATCTGTGAATGTCCGGAGAGGGGACTCGTTTTGGTTCTGAGCTGCCACGCAGTAAATCCCCCAGTCGGTTTGTTTTTTTAAGCAGCGGCGATGACCCAGGGCTGGCTTGTACATTTATTTTTATGAGCTGAGTAAGGAACGTACACATTTACACATTCACACAAACACACACACATAAACACAGCTGAGTAAAATGTAACTCTAACAATGTTCCTCTGTACTTGTACCGTTCATTGAGTTCTACCTGTAGATATGAGCTGTCTGTATTTTGGTTATTATCATGTAACAGATCCTGGATTTCCATGTCAATGTGAGCAGAAGCTGAAATGTGGTTAATTTCTTTGTTGAAATAATAATAAAAGGCAATTGTACATTTTATTTGTGTGAAATTTAATTCCTCCTGTCGTATATGGGATTTGTTTACCGTTGCAAAGAACCAAACCCCTTATCTGTAGGAGCTACTGTTGAGATTATTACCAACTCAAGTAACAATGTTTCTTCAACCTCATCAAATTGAACTTGATAAGATGTAGTATTTCCTATATTATCAGTTTGTGCTGCATTCAGGTTGCACTTTCTAAAGAGACCTACATAATAAGGTTAATTTGAAAATCCAGTTTAAAGGTTTTGCTTTGCGGATTCAGCTGTGGATTATGTTGTTTGTAGCATTACAGACGGATTATCAGCATAAAACTCTGTGATTACAAGAAATCAAAGAGGCTGAGTAAATTTATTCCTCTCCTTGTCAATCACAGATGTTCACAGTGCTGTCATCTTTATAATTTAAGATGAATAAGGCACATGTTAGTTACTGTACTGCTTGAAATCTAGTGCAGATTAGTAGATTAGTACACTCTTTTCTTTCCAATTCATTTTTTACTACAGTGTGATAGAATTGCTCTAATGATTATCAAGCATTTTTACTGTTTTCCCAAGATGGGGACGGAACAATGACTCAACTCCAACTGTGACCGGACAGTGGATCCTGTTGCTGTTGCAATAGTGAAACTGGGATGGCGACATCAGAGTTTGGCGTGTCCTTACTGGCAGTTTCATTTCACAAAAGTCACACGTCAGTTTTTGAACACAGCATTTTTCTAAAGAGAATTTTTTAATTTCCAAGATGTCTTGATGCAAATGTCTGGTTTATTGCTCTATAGAAAGTACTACAGTTAGATAAAATTAGATTTTTTTTTTTTACACAGTATAGGGATAAAAACAGTAGGCTATATTCTTAAAGCAACCATTTTTTGATTCTTATTAGCAGTGTTTCTTATATCCTTCCTTTATTCACTGTTGTGTCATATGAGCCAAATTCAGTTTATTAAATTAGAGGTTAAGTAATAAAACCAAGGTTTGGACACTGCTGCACAGAAAGCAACGGGACTTTCCCACATGACTTGAACGCAGCACCAGATGATGAGAGTGGGTCATCAGCTGCAGACAGTCAGGTGTGGTCGCTCGGTCGGCGGGGAGACATTCCGACCGGAGCGGTGATCCAGCGGACCTCACCGGGACAAAAACAACAACGTCTACCGCAGCAGATCTGCCAACATGAGCCACCCGACCACGACGAGCGCCAAATACACCGACCAACGACCACGGTAAGATTTAATAAGCATTGTCGCTCAAAGTTTGTTTTTTTTCTTTCCAAGGAGAGAAGTTTTCTGACGTTGTTTCTTGGGTGTTGAGTGCAAGACAAGTCCGCGGCAGCAGGCAGGCAGGCGGGCGGGCAGGCCAGGGTCAGGCCCGGAGACCGCCCGTCACTCCTCCAGCCTGGAGAAAGAATCTGGAAGTTGTCACGTTTTCTTTCCCGAGCGACATCATTTCGCACCGTGAATAACAAGCCCGACACGTTAATCTGGGGTTGTTTTAGCTCCTTTCTTTCTTTGTCACTGCGGCTGGAGAAGTCAAGGGCTTAACGCGAAGGGGGAAAAAAAAAACAGGATTAATTTGCTGTTTCATAGTGTGGATCACCTCCTACGGTGAAATGTTGTTGGACGACCGTTGGGATAAAATACAGTTTAACGAGTGAGTATTACGTGATTTTACTGTGAGCCGAATTGAAAAACGTGATTTTCAGACGACATTGACATGTTTTCAAGATTGACTTTGGTTTAAGATAACGTTTTTTAAGGTTATATTTACGAAAGTAAACGATTTTAATGGGAAGTTTGGCCCAACGTTTTCCCACAAACGTTTAGAACGTGAGGGACAAGTTGAGCAGCCCGCGCGTGCCTCAACGGTTAAACTACACTACAACCGTTCCTTTGATTAATTACACATTATTTCATGCAGCCCTCTGTTGTAAATTACCTTTGGTGTTGTTGACCTGCACTGATGAATTATGTTTTTTTTTAACACCAAACCACGTTCAAAATCTTTGCAAAAATAATCTCCTCTCTTTCCAAATACTATTACCTTATATTAAATGTTTTCTGACACAGTAGATATCACACTTGAATTAATCTCTAATTGACTGTGCGCTAATTTCAATGTTTATTTCCTGCACGTCACAATAAATCTCGTGTTCACCTGAACGCACCACCAGACTCGAAGGACTTAACAGTCAAACTGCGTGTTGTTATTGTTGTTTCTTTATTAAAAGTGAGTCCGAATTGAGGGATGGATAATGCAAAACGTAACTAGAAGTTTAATAGTATTTGACAGTGTGTTTTTGCCTTTACAGACCAATGCAACAAATCATTAATATAAAGTTTTATTTAACAGGGATCTGCACCAACAGTCGCTCACTGGGTTAATTTGCTCACATTAGAAAGATCCCATTGAATGGCTTTCACAGGCAGCCTTTTCCTGTTTTCATGGAAAATCGTCCCAGTGTTAGCTTAGCCTAGCCTTACAGTACTTCCCTAATTCAGCCTCTCGCTCCAGTGTGTCGGTTGCTTGTGTGTTGTGTGTTGCTTCCTAGCTTACCGAGCTAAGTTGTAGGATGGGGGGTGGATAAAGCAGGATGAGGAAGTTATATTTAGTGACTCAGCTGTTGTTTGAAGAACTGGGAGGGAGGTAAGGAGGGGCATGCACTGCAAACAGTAATCAAAAAATCAACTGTGGTGAGCTGCTTGATTGATGCTATTTGCCCAACCTCATTCTTTATCTTTGTCTCTTTTCTTGTTTTAGCAGATTTTAACCCTGGGACAAAGAGGAGAGAAGTGAGACCATCGCCTTGTAGTGAAACTAGGAATGGTTGAGTCTTTACCCGACCACCAGAGGAAGTGAGGTGAAATTAAGGGATCGGCTTAAAGGAACCTCAGCAGATGCAACCACCAGTGAATGACGTGCAAAGAGGAACATCATAGTTTCTCACATCATTTTAAATAAGGGATGGAGTTGATGAGCGGGCAGAGGAGAAGTCCAGGGCAATAACGGGATTCACCATCAGCTGTCAAGTCACCCGTCCATTTGGCTGTCGGAGCAACAACCTCAGAGCGTCACGCCTCCATCACGGAGCCTCAGATGAGGGACTACCACTGTTTTAAATGAGCTTAGACCTCTGTGAAGAAGTTTGAGTTCAATGTGGGCCTGCATCCAAAGGAGACGAGAGGGAGTGTCTACACTGCACTGACAGAGCCGTGGATGTCAAAATCAATGAGTCGTCACAAGTTGGAAATCCCCTGAGGGCGTTTCATTGTGTGGAACTGGAACTAAGGTGGAACCACGCGGCTTGTCTCAGCCGTCAAGCATGAATCATAAATGCACAACTCTCGAGAAATGTTCCACACTCGACCGGCCGCTGTGGTTTCACTTTGCAACCAAGGAGAATGATGTGAACATCTGAGCAACAACTTCTAGGATAAATCGAAACAAAAAAAAAGTGGATAAGTTCAACTGGAAATGTTTTCTTACCGGCAGGGGAACGCCTGTGATTCCTGGACAAACTCTGGTGCTGCTTTGAGCTCGTAGCATTGGGAGGTGGATCACACAAACAACACTGGGAAGAGTAGGGATATCACCTCCTCCTATGAAACTGATTTTACTTGGAAATACAGTAAGAGGCCATCCAGATGGCGGGGAAAGACTACAATCACCTCTTTAAACTGCTCATCATTGGAGACTCCAGTTAGTGCATTTTGAGTTATTAACAAAAGCAGCATCTTTTTGGAGTCCTAGAGGAGACGAATGTCATCAACAGGCTGCGTGCAAGCTTGTAGATTTTTACCGGCTTCCTCAACTGATAAAAATGGCGCCAAAGTAGATTTAAAATAAATGAACTGCATCATCCTTTTAAAGCATGGTCCTCATTAGCGGCTAGCATGTTAACTTGTTACATCAGGAGTTGCACTGGTGGAACAAATAGCTGCAGATAAATTAACTTTGTTCCAGTTATTTTTGCAGTGCAATGCAGCAATTAATCATATTATTCGTTTTATCTGTGACCGTGCTCTATTTAACTTAAATAGTGCTGCACACACTCCCTCCGGTCATGTGCTCCTCTGCAGCACAGCACTACAGGGTTAAGTAGCAGACTAATCAGTTTAATACTTCATATAATTGATTGTTATTTTCTCAGATTCTGAGATTTCTTTTTTGTTGAGGTGTTATATTTGTAATACATAGCGACATTTAGGGGCCTGGTTTCTGGTGATGGCTTCCAGAGGGTTCCTCAGCAGCTGGTTATTTATTCCAAATTAAACCATATTCTGCTGTTCTCTGCAATGATCTGTGTTAGAAATAGCTTAACCTGGTCCTGGAGGTTGAACTTGGCTTCCTCCAGTTCTAATCAGAAACTGTACCGTTCCCTCTTTGAAGCACAATAAAATGATTTATAAAAGGTCAAAAGAAGGTCATCGGTCACAAGTTCTGACCCAGAAAACCCCAGACCGGTCCACACCGTCAGCAGGTTTCTGTGCGCATCTGACCTGGCTGGGACCGGTCCAGAAACGTCTTCCTAGACGAACAACCAAGTCCAGTTGCTTTCGATTTAAACTCCTTTGAGATCTTATGACCTGGACAAATGAGAATATGCGCAGGCCATCAGCAGGTTTCAAACTGCTGAAGCTTCGGTCTTCAGTCCTCAGAGCAGCTCATGCATCACTGCTGTGGAGGAGTGGAAAAACCCAGCTTTGGTATCATACGTTATCACTGCTGTTGGGATTTTATGTTTTTATGATGATCATTGCTATTTGCTCCCTGATGCCAGCCAACGTCTGGTTCAGACTCCTGTCGTTGCTTGAGAGTAAGGATTTCACAGAACCATCTGTTTTTCCCAGTTGGAAAGTCTGATTCTGTGACATTAGGATTGTCAATAGGAGCATAAAAAAAAATCTGTTTTTGGGGCTTCTGCAGGAAGTGCTGAGTCATTGTAGATCACCTTCCTCCCTGCAGGAAATTATTTTTATACAGTGATTAGATTTCATTGTATCGCTGTTGTGGAGTGTTGAAACACTGCCGTCTGAGCTCCAGCTCCAGTCGAACACAATGTTAAAAACTATGTTGTTGTAACAGACAGTCACAGGTGGTGATGGTGAGGAGAACTCGGTGCCCCCAGAAATTCACAATTAGTTTCAGGGATTTGCCTTTTTTTTTTTTAATTCCTCAAATTTACAGCTGAGCTCACAGAAAGCTGAGTGAGTGAGCGAGCGGTGTGCTGAGCTTCAGAGCTGCTTCTCTGTTCTTGTTTTTAACATTTGACTGGTGAACTTTGATTTCTTTATAAGGTCAATTCACCGTGCGTGATCAGGGTTTTTATGTTCCTTGAGTGGAACAATTCCCCGAGGAGAGTTTCCTGTCCTGTTTCCTGGTTTGGATAAGGGAGGAGACGTTTCTTTACAATTAGTCTGTTTCAACTCTGCTGGTTCACAGGTTTTATAGTTTGAGGACACAGAGTCGGAGGTTATGATCATTCCTTTTCTTTTTTTCCCACGATCTCATGTCTTGGCCTTTTATTTTTAAAACAAACAAATGAATTGTTTATGAAGGATTCAAAGATGCTGCCTGTTGGTGACACTTGTCGCTTCTCGGACTCCGTAGTGATGTGGAACGAATCCCATCACGACATGTTCTGTTCTTTTAGCCAGTTTATGGTAAAGAAAGGGAACATTTTATTCCCCAGTTATTTCAGTGAGACAGAGACTCCTTTGTTGTTGACTGTAAAAATATTGTGAGTGATAATGTGGCATCCCATTCTGCTGCTGCTGCTGCTGCTGCCTCCTCCAGGTTTGTCAGATCAATGGGTTTCTCTGAAGAGTTTTCAGGTTTCTCCAGATTTCAGCTTCTTTTTTAAATCAGCCATTTCCAGTTCAACCTCCATTGGCTTCCTGCCTAGTTTCACTTCTGTTACCCTGCCCCACATTTCACCAATGTTTATGACATTACTGTGAGGAGCCTGTCTGTCAGTCAGTCGGGATGGGATGGTCTTGTCACTCAGTGAACAGGTTTGTCTGTTTGCTAACTCCTCTGTTCTCTGTTTGTTGCCTCAGATGTGGGGAAAAGCAGCCTCCTGCTCCGCTTTGCAGACAATTCCTTCTCTGGTGAGTTACCACAAGTCCGTGTAAGTTACATTAGAGCTCGTATTTACAGTATCACCCCTCCCCGTGTGGTGGGAAACCAGAGACATAAAAGCATTTTATCAGGACGCGTCATCTTATCTGCAGGGTTTATCTGAGCTGTTCTAACCTGTCAGAGGATCCAGACGAGGCAGGTTTTTGGGCAGAAGTTGGGTGTTGGATAAATGCATATAGGGCAGGAAATAATAATAATAAACTTTAGTTGTATATCACCTTTAAAAACAGTTACAAAGTGCTTTACAGATCAAAAACATCAAACCAAAAACCGCTTTAGGAGTGAGATAAAACAGTAGGAAATGTATTATTTAAAATGGCAACAGCTCTCTTCAGAGATAAATTATATATCTGATCACCTCATCAATGAGGTTGTGTCTGTTTGGATTAAAACATTTCCACTCTACGGACCCTGAACGCCACACAGGTTATGTTGTTTCTTTTTTAGATCTTCATAGGCTCAAACACAGTCCTGTAACCATCAGCATCAAAAATAGAATGTCTTCTAAAGTCCACGTAATTTAATAATACAGTGAGAATATGTATAGTAGCATCTATAATCCGTTATGAATGAGACATCTTTGATGTTTTCGTTGAAATTACTAAATTAGATTAAAGTTATTTACACTGTTTCATTGCAACTTAAAATCAAATCACCAGCAGGCACAAAGCAGCACATACTGTATATCCCATCATATATACATAGGTCAAGGTGACACTTTCTTAGAAGAGGAAACCAGTGCAGTGTGCAGCAGATCACTGAACATGGACGTTGTGGAGTGAGACTGTCCGTGGTAACAGAAGGAGACCAGATGCTCTGAGGCCAGTGTGATCATAAACAAATGTCCAGTGCTTTTTATTGGTATTTAATGTCAGTATTGGTATGTAAAGTAAAATAAAGTAAAGTAAAGAATGAGTGAATGAGCCCCATCACAGTGTGACTCAATGTCCTGACTGGTTACATAAAAATAAATGAATGTGACAAAAAGGTGAGACAGAAGCAAATTGACAAAAAAACAAACACAAGCAAACAAAACAGAATAAATAATACAGATAAAATGGACTAAATTAGAATAAAGAAAAACGAGTTGGAGTTACAAGGAGATAAATAAATCCCAACATTTAATAATAGGGTCAGTTTTTCAGTGTTGAGAGTTGAGCAAACCCTCTCGTCTCGTAGGTCAGTGAATCTTCTCCAGTGGGAAATGTTATAAAAATTCTTAAATCCACACGTGTCCAGTTGAACCCAGATATCTGAATGTCTGTTGCAGTCAAAGCCAAAAAATGTGTTCATATATTCAACCGCTGAAAGAAAGTGGGTCAAAGTTTACTCCACTTTTAACGCAAAATATAAAAAACTGTTTGTAAATTGGGTTTGTTTACAACCTGTAATAGTTTATGTTGCTTCCTGTTGCAGGATGACGTGTTAAGATATTATTTTATAGCTAAAAATGAGCAAAGTAAATGATCTTCAGACTGTCCTCCTGTTGGAGCTCATATCTGCCATGTTTCCTATGAGACAAAGACAGATGTGTGGAGGTCATGTGACTCACATACAGCACAGTGTGTGGTGTCGGTGTCGCCCGCTGCTCTCTGACGATTGGCTGCTCTCCTGCAGGCAGCTACATCACCACCATCGGCGTCGACTTCAAGATCCGGACCGTCGACATCGAGGGAGAGCGGGTGAAGCTGCAGATCTGGGACACGGCCGGACAGGAGAGATTCAGAACCATCACATCAACGTAAGTTTCATCCTCACTCACTGTGATATTAACCTGGTGGTTTATCAAACCATTCATTCATTCATTCATTCATTCATTCATTCTGCGTCGTCTCTCCCTCCTGTAGATATTACAGAAACACCCACGGTGTCATTATTGTTTACGACGTGACAAATCCAGAGTCGTTTGTGAATGTGAAGAGGTGGTTAAATGAAATCTCCCAGAACTGTGACCAAGTCTGCAAAATCCTCGGTGAGTCAACGGCGTTAGAGAATTTATTTAATTCATTTATTTAAAAAGGACATTGCAGTGAGACACAAAACACAGAAGAACAGACATAAAAGCAGACACAATATTGACAAACAAAACAAAAACTCAGATCGTGCTGCCATGCAACCTGCACCGTGGAGCGTTGGGTCGTGTGTTGCTCTGTGCAGCAGCTGGCTCAGGACTTCTTCATGAGCCAGGAACCAAAACTAAAAAGTTTCACTAGTTGGAATAAATACAGAACACATGAGTAAAAACGTTCCTGCTGCATCTGTAATGTTTAAAGACATGAGAGGAAAATCAGGAAGTTCAATCTGTTGGATTTGAATAGATATTTTTTTACATTTGTCTGGTGTTTTAGTTGAAATGTGGAGTCATAAGATGATGTTTGTGGTTTTCTGAGTAAAAACAGAGCAGCAGCACTCAGAAACACCAAACGCTGCTTTTAAATGTCAAAATGGTTTCCAGCCTTTAAAATGAAGTGCGCTTTTAAAAGTTAATGATTTAATGACACACTGTAGTCGTGCTGAGATGAAGTTCCTGTTCCCTTTTTTCAGTTGGAAACAAGAACGACGACCCCGCCAGGAAACAGGTGGATACCCAGGATGCTGTGCGTTTTGGGGAGTCGGTGGGTGTCCGGGTGTTTGAGACCAGCGCCAAGGAGAATGTAAACGTAGAAGAGGTAACTTCAAGCTGCTTTGTTTGCTGAATTCTTCATCAATATTAAAGGGATACTTCACCCAAATTCGATAATTCACCAATTGTCTACTCACCATCATGCCAAGGAGTCATCAAAACCCTTTAGGAGGTGAATGGTTGATTTTTGGTGAAGTATTCCTTTAATATTTTTTTGTTGCTTCTTTCTTAAAGCTGCTTCATGTTTGTTGAAGGTTGGTTGTGTTGTGTTGTGCTCTTCCTGTTCAGATGTTCATGGCCTTCACCCGCATGGTGCTCCGGGCCAAGAAGCAGAGCCAGAACCGGGCGGAGAGGGAACGAGAGCGGGAGAAGGACACGGTCAACATGAACGCCCAGAGGGACAGAGACCGCAGGAAGAGAGGGAAGAAATGCTGCTGAGACGCAGACGGACGCCGAGGCCGCTCGCCGCTTCACACAAAGAGCAAAATAGAAAAAGAAGAAGAAGAAGAGGAAGATTGGGAAAACTGTGCCTTAGGGAGGAGGTGTGGACATGAAAGTCAGAAACTGTGCGGTTCACTCATCTTACGGAGGCCGAGGGTTCAGTCCGTCAGCACTGATGATGATGATGATGATAAGTAGCAGCCTGGAGGGTTCAGGAGTTAAAGGACCAGTCTGTTGTTTTTTTTAAAGTTTTTTTTTTTTAAGCTCATGTCTTACAAGTCAAATTTTTAAGGCAGGTTGTAGTGATTTAGATTTCTGAATCCCGAGTATGGAGGAGTTTTATTATATATTAATCTGGTGACTGTCAAATATATGAAATATCAGGACATACGGGGAGTTCCTATATAATCAAGGTGAAAGATGATTTGACATAATCAGATGAGTTAAGTTAAGATTCATAAATTGATCCTTCATTGATCCTTCAGTTTTAGCCACAACGTGACATCCGGCTCGAGACAACACGATGCTAAAGACGTCTGCACAACAAATAACACAACAATTGAATCTCATATTGTGGTGAAACGAACAGAAAACTGTTGGTTTAATTCAGAAATTGCAACCACGACAACCTGCTTTGAGGCGGTGGAGAGGTGTGTGGAGTGTGTGTAACTGTGGTAGAACAGCTAATAACACTGGTCTGGTCCTTTAACTGAGCTCTAGTGAACCACTGGTGTGTGCCGACGTCTTTTTGTTTTTTTTTCTTAATACAGAACAAGTATTTTACCACTGAAAGGGAACTGGGTGCAGTTGTTACTAAATCGTAACCTTGACACGCTAACAGGTGTGACGAGTGCAGTCCAACATGTTGTGTGTGTATGTGTGTTTGCCTTATTTCACTCAAATGAGGCCAGTAATCTAAAACTACAGTACTTGTAACCTCGAGACAAACAAGAGCCCAAAATGTTCACGTCATTCATTTGTTGTCGTCGTCGTTTTTTCTCTTCTTTTTTTTTTAATGTAAATCTATGTTGCCTAGCAAATGTGTCCAAATCCAAATAAAGCAATAAATACAGACTCTGTATCAAACATCATCTCCTCTGTCAGCCCAGAGCTTCAGCTGCAACAATGATGATGTAAAATTGAAAGATTTAATCAGAGGGATGATCACACTGCTGCAGAGTTTAACACATTTAAAGGGATAGTTCACCCAAAATTAAAATTTCTACTGAGACACTGGGAGCTTCCGCTACAAACAAGCTTAAAATATAGACTTATTTAATTTATTTTCGGAACAATTTCTCATGTTGGGGCTTCAATACAAGACGGACATTACAGACGAGCTGTATGGAGGTATTTGGATGTTTTTCGGGATGTCTTTTTGGATGAAAATACTGCTGCACGGAGGACTCTGAAAATTCTCCCAGCCCTTAGTCGACATGAGGGTGAGTAGATAATGAGTGAAATTTGAATTTTGGGTGAACTATCCCTTTAACTTTAGCTCCTCTTTTGTAGAAAATCACCCAGAGTTCTCTCGACAGTTAGAGGACAGGCTGTTTTTGGGGAAACTGCTGAATCATAACTGAATAGATTAAAGTGTCTTTTAAAATGCAAGAATGACTTTGTCACAGCTCCCCGCAGAGTTCCTCAAAATGTTATTTTGTGTCAAGTCACTGATGATAATTTGAAAGTCAATGATTCTTCAAAGAAAAAGTAAAAACAAAACAGGGACCAGCAGCAGCAGCAGCAGCAGATCCCCAGTGTGCCTCTCATCCCTGTCGGTCTCCACTGTGGTTGTCAAACAAAGGAAGTACAATAGCCAAAAAGTTTTTAAAAAATGATGGAAGAAGACTTGGTTTTGAGATACTGCATTACAGATGACTGCGGTTTTTAATATAAAATTTTAATTTGATAACAAACTTGTGACTGTGTGAGGTTGTCAGATGACGCATTTCTGTTCTGCAGACGCTGCTACAAACGCTGCTCGTTCAGCTCAGAGGAAAACTGAAATAAGTTGTGAGCAAAAACAAACAAACAAAAAAACTCTGGATGAAACAGCTCAAAGATACACGAGAGGTTTTATAATCATTTATCAGTCAGTTACGCCAATAACACACACAACGTAGCAGTGCTGACGATGTCTAGACAGAAGCTGAAGAGTCTTGAAGTGCTTTTATTTTGAAAATCAAACTTTTCAGAGTAATAGCCTTCATAATATTGTATGGTGTTCATTCCCACAGGAAAATCCAGTCTGAGAGAAATTCATCTGAGTCTGTGAGAGTTTTTTTTCAGAGTTTCTTCTCACCCAAAGGCAAAAGGAGAAGAGGATTTTCATATTTCCCACGGCACTTAAACGCAGCATCACACTTGAACAGTTTGCCACCTCCTCCTCCTCCTCCTCCTCCTCCCTGGTCAGTTGGCTTTGGGGAGTCTGTAGACGCCTGCGGAGACCATCAGCTGATGGTCTCTCACCTTCCTCTGCAGGAAGGCCTCCAGCTCGTTGACGTCCATCTCCGTAACAACGGGTCCCGTGGCGACGAACATCCGGAGCATAGAGTGGATCCGCTCCAGCGTCATGGTGTCTAGGTTGGTCAGCATGGCCTGGATGTAGGCCCAGAACAGCTGCAGGGACAGAGAGCCAGTGTTTTCAGAGACTTCTTGGCATCCTGCTCACTGTTGTCGTATGTTTGACTCTGTGTGTGTGTCTGTGTGTGTATGTGTGTGTGTGTGTGTGTGTGTGCGTGCACCTGCAGCTTCTCCTCCCTCTGCTCCGACTGGGTGGTGGTGTTGGAGTCTCTCTCCTCGTCGCTGTCGATCAGCATCACCCCTCTCTCCATCTTCTCCTTGGACGAGCCCGTCTCCACCACGTAGTACCTGCCCCCCGCCTCCTCCCGCAGGACGCCCTGCTGCTGCCACAGCGCCAGCTTCCTGTGCACCAGCTCCTTCGGGGCGCCCAGCTTCACGCTCAGCTCCTCCAGCGTCCAAGAACCTGAGCGAGAGAGCGAGTGAGTGAGTGAGTGAGCACACAAACGTTGGCTCGGACTGAAACACCTCAGGTCTGTTCTCGCTGAATCAAAGCCGCCGACGGCACAAACACAGACTGGACTGAACCTGACGACTCAGAAGGAACTGTTGTCGTTTGGTTTTTCACGGGGACGTGTTACAGTGTGACACCGCCTGAGTTATTATCAGACTGAACCTCACACGCTTAAAAAAATAGCCCAGTTGGGTGGAAACAGTGTGAACTCTACTTGTGAATGAGGAACAGACTTTCAACAGTGACAACATCCCATAATTACGGCCCATGTGATGCAATTTTAAAGGGATAGTTCAACATTTTGGCAAATTGGCCCATTGCCATAATCCCTATAGTCATAGCAGTAGGTTTGTTACCTTTAATTGTCGGTGCAAGCTGTTTTTAGAACGGCGGAGCAGAGCCGTGAGCTGTTCAGAGCTACGCTACGGAGGCTCATGGGATTTCTTGGTTTCCCTCATCAAACTCATCAAATACACAATCCAACAACTCCAAAATGCTCCGGTGGACAAGTCATGACCTGCACATTCACCACGCTATGAGATAATAACACAACGTTACCACACAGAGTTGTTTTAGAGGGAAATTCATGCAAAACCGCTGATGCACGTTCCCGTCTGGGGCAGTTTTTCATCAACAGTCTCTGCATTTACCTCTAAAACAACTCTGTGTGGTAACGTTGTGTTGTTATCTCATAGCGTGGTGAATGTGCAGGTCACAACTTGTCCACCAGAGCACTGTGGAGTTGTTGGATTGTGTATTTGATGAGTTTGCGATACACTTTGATATCAACACATCTGAAAAACCAACTCAGGAGAGCGTAAAAATGTTTTGGTGATATTTGAGAGGTTTTTTTGAAATGTAGGTTCTTCCATTACCTGTTTTTTTCATTGCAATATTTAGATTTTGTCCATTTCTAGAGGTAATGGGAACACGAATAGTGTCTTTAAATTTATAAAACATCAAGATTTGTAGTTTTTTTCTAAACTCGTCTGTGTTCAGGAGGAAGAAATCAAATCAAATCAACCACGATCCTTCATGAGTTTACAGTGAAGAAGCCTCGGTGCAGTCGGCTGGTGACTGCAACACAATAGACAGTATCGTCATTATAAATCTAAATCAACATGTTCCATCTTAATCTCGTTACGATGGAACGGGAACAGGAACTGGGAGACGAGGATTTCCCAGAACGCTCCCCAGGATCTTCACTCAACTTAACGATAAGATCAGATTCTGGGGAAAAAAGGAAGAAAAAGGCCGACTGGGAAACGAGAGATGAGGTCATTACTTTTTTCCTGGAAGTGCAGGATGATGGCGGCGTGGATGGGCGACACGGTGAGGTTGGTGAGTGTGCGATCCTCCAGCTCCACGTCCAGCGTGACGGAGCCCAGGTGCGGCTTCCAGCTCAGCGTCCGCATGGCCTGAAACACAGGAAACAGACAAAACCTCAGCTCCAGAACTCCTTCAGCTTCAGCTTCTTTTCCAGTGATTGTGACGCTTCTCGGCGGGCGAGCGCCACCTTGAGCTTCTCGTAGCGGTGCGTGTAGGCCTCCATGGCCTGGCACACGACCGGCGGCAGCTCCAGCTTCTCCTCCTTCAGCTGCGGCCAGAACTCGGAGGACAGGATGATGGAGGACAGCGAGAGCGGCGGCTGCTCCTCCTCGCTCAGCCTCGACTCCTCCTCGCGGATGTTACTGTTGATCCTGCGAGAGTCGGCCATGTCCTGGACAAGAGAGTTTTTAGATGTTACTTATGGCCTTGGCGTGCGCGTTTATGCACTGCAAAAACTCAAAATCTTTCCAAGAAAATTTGTTTTATTTCTTGTCAAAATGTCTAATTTCTAGTCAAAACTAATCTCTTTCCACTTAAAATAAGACTCATCACCCAAAAATTAACTTGTTTTCAGATAATTTTCACTTGTTTCAAACAAATTTTCACTTGAAATAAGTAGAAAAATCTGCCAATGGAGCAAGTTTGTTGTGCTTGTAAAAAACTGGAATTGAAAAATATGCGATAAACGTATATACAATATATGAGATTAAAAAGTCATCATTATGAGATAGAAACGGCAGACTTCACCACTGGTGCATTGTGGGATTTTTATTTATATAGAAAATGGACACACTTGTGCACTTACACTAAGCCCACACTGCAAAAACCAAAATCTTTCCAAGAATATTTGTCTTGTTTCTTGTCAAAATGTCTCATTTCTAGTCAAAACTAAACTCTTTCCACTTAAAATAAGACTCATGACTTATTACAAGCACAACAAACTTGCTCCATTGGCAGATTTTTCTACTTATTTCAAGTGAAAATGTGTTTGAAACAAGTGAAAATGATCTGAAAACAAGTTAATTTTTGGGTGATGAGTCTTATTTTAAGTGGAAAGAGATTAGTTTTGACTAGAAATCTTGGAAAGATTTTGAGTTTTTGCAGTGTGGGCTTAGTGTAAGTGCACAAGTGTGTCCATTTTCTATATAAATAAAAATCCCTCAATGCACCAGTGGTGAAGTCTGCCGTTTCTATCTCATAATGATGACTTTTTAATCTCATATACGTTTAATTCATATTTTTCAATTCCAGCTTCCTTGTCTTTAGCCTTTGTTTAGTGTGGGAACTGGGAGACGCCCTGAGACGCATCACGGAGACAGTTTTATTGTTTCCTGTCCCCGTCCACAGAGGGAATCACAGATTTACAGTTTATTCATTTTCTGTCGTAAACACGAGTGAAAGTCGGTTCCTTCTGGAGCTGCAAACCTGAGTCAGCGTTTTCAGATCAGTTGTGTGTGTGTGTGTTTACCTTCAGCATGACCTCACAGTAATGCATGTGAGACTCCCCGAACCTGAGCTTCAGCAGCTCCACGTTACGGATCTCCCTGCAAACACGCAAACATGTCGAGGTTGAATAAAAAACACAAAACTGTTGATTTGAATCTGAAAATCTAATTAAATCTATCAAGTTTTCAGTGTAGACGTACCTGGCGGTGTTGTAGTTGAGCTGGTGCAGCAGGCGGTCGGCGAGCACGGCTCTGTACTCGTCGATGAAGATGTCCTTGCTGCCGTAGATACTGACCAGGAGGCTGATGATGTCAGACGAGCGACGCTTGGAGCCCATTTTATCTGACAGACGTTCACAAGAGACACGTTGGTTAGTTTGTCAGAGCATTGAACGCCACCTGCACATTAACACACACACACGTGATGCGTTCACTTACCTGGCACGGCGTCGGTGGGGTCTGGGGTCCAGTCCTCCGGGTGGTTTCCCTCCTCGTCGCTGTCCTGCATCTCCAGGGTGACGGGGTCTCCTCTCGACAGCTCCGACGCCAGGTCGGTGCAGCCCTCGGCGTCTCCGGTGAGACCGGCGACGATCTGTCTCACCGTGTCCTCACGCGTCCTTGAACGCACCACAGAGGATTAAAACATCAGCTGTTTGAGTGTGAGAGTAGAAACCGTCTCTACTCGTCTGTTGAAGTGTTTTAGATCAAATTCTACACTTTTTATTTTATCTTTTATAGTCGTTCTCTTTGAATAATGATTTATTTATTATTGTTAAGGAGTTGTGTGTCACTTTTTTTCTTTCTTTCAAGGCAAATAAAAAAAGAAAAATTTTACAATGGTTTATTCAATTAGCAGATTCATTTATTCTATTCGTGTGTTTACGTAAAACCTGGACCTGAGGACGAGGAGACACTGACCTGAGGTATTTGCGGATGGGCTGGCAGGCGACCTGCAGGATGACCATGGACGGGTCCAGCTCTCTGAGCGCCTTGATGGCCGAGATGTAAACGGTGAGGATGTCAGACGTGTGAACTCCTGAGGACAGAAATATATATTCCATAATTTATCTTCCTTTACTTTTTTTCTCACTTTAAATCTGTATATGAGTTTATGTTCTATTTATTATTATTTTATCATGCTGCTTTATTCTACAACTTTTGATTATAAGTGTTAAGATAATGTGCAGCTGTAAAAATGAAAAAGATATATATGAAGGGAAAAAATAAATAAAAATTCATTTTTTTCTTTAATTTTGTCTTTAAAAAGTATTTTTCCAGTCTTGAAAAAGGCCTGTTGTCTTATATTCGGGTCAATACGGTAAACTCTGCTCAGTGGCGCTGACCTGGGTGCAGGAGACGACTCTCAAACGCTGCTTTCAACGAGGTGAGGAGCTGCTGCCTCTGATTGGTTCGTTCCAGACAGAACTTCAGATCCTCGATGGCAGCTTTGGATTCTGGGAAATCTGAGAAACAGGAAACACGGAAACCTCAAATTCAACACGTGGAAACAGAAACGTGACGAAGACGGCTGTTTATATAGTGAGAGACGGGGTTTTTAAGGATCTGTAGAACCAGTCGAAACCGGTAACGAGCCGTTTCCTGTCTGACCTCTGATGATGCTGAAGAGCTCCTCGATCCTCATGTTGACGTAGATCCTGCAGAAGAACTGGTGCATGTGGCATCTCCACTGCTTCAGGATGGGGCTGGTGGGCTGGCCGCTCTGGCTGCTGGGAGCACCGGGTGTGATGGGAATGCTGGGAACGCCGGGAACACTGGGAGCGCTGGGAATGCCGGGAGCAGGGACGGGACCCCCCGAGTCCGTCTCACTGGCAAACACTTTGCTGAGCCAGCCCAGCACCAGCTCCAGCCACTGATACACAAAAACAACAAAGGATGAACCCGAGAATTCACAGCTGACGAGGAGATAAAACTTATTTAAAGGGATAGTTCAACATTTTGGCAGATAATCCCATAATCCCTATAGTCATAGCAATAGGTTCATTACCTTTAAATATCGGTGCATGTTGTTTTGAGATCAGCGGGGCAGAGACGTGAGCTGCTCAGTGAATGCTCCCCTGTCCCTCATCAAACTCAACAAATACACAATCCAACAACTCCAAAACGCTCTGGTGGACAAGTTGTGACCTGGACATTCACCACACTATGAAATAATAATGCAGCGTTACACAACAGAGTTGTTTTCGAGGCAAATGCAGCTGGGACTACATTACAGACGTGGCTGCTGGGCGGAGTGATTTCAAAAGTGCAAATTTTTGCTTCATGTGTCGTAATGTTACATAATTATACATGATTATCTCATAGCGTGGTGAATGTGCAGGTCACAACTTGTCCACCAGAGCGTTTTGAAGTTGTTGGATTGTGTATTTGATGAGTTTGATGAGGGACAGAGGACCGTTCACTGAGAAGCTCACGTCTCTGCCCCGCTGATCTCAAAACAACATGCACCGATAATTAAAAGGTACTGAACCCACTGCTATGACTATAGGGATTATGGCGATAGGAGAATTTGTTGAACTATCCCTTTAAGTTTCACAGATGTTGTTGTTTCACCTCCTGAAACTCCAGCAGGAAGGAGCACTCGTACTCGCCCCTGCAGTGCTGCTCCATCCGCTGCTCGATGAGCTTGTGGAGGATGGAGGTGACGGCCTCGGAGCTGACCCACTCCAGCAGCTGCAGCTTGGAACTGAAACCACAGAAAACAGAAAATAAATCGACTTTTCATCCTCAATTAACAACATAAACAAGATAAATGTTTGTCTGCGTCCACTCACAGGATGTGGCTGAGCTCCTGTAGCTGCTCCAGAGCCTCCTGACACCAGCAGCGCTGAGCAGGGACGCCACAGCCGGGGCAGACGCCTCCCTCGGGGGCGTCGGCGGCGTCGGCCCCGTCCTCCGTCTCGCCCTCCTGGTTCATGTAGACGGTGAACGTCCTGCTGTAAAACTCCAGCACGCGCTCCTGGAGGACGGGCGACGGCGAGAAGAGGAGCAGCGCCCTGATGATGGTGAAGGCGCGTTCCTGGAGGCCGCCGGGCCCCGGGCCGCGCAGACCGCCACGGCCCTCGTCCTGCCACGACCCCAACCGCTCCAGACCGTCTACAAGGAGGAGGAGGAGGAGGAGGGGGAAGGTTTGAGTGCTGCTTCTGCTGCTAACCAGCAATCCCATCAGAACTGAACCAGTCCAGGAGCCCGATTCACAAAACCTTCTTAAAGGAATAGTTCACCAAAAAATGAAATTAACTCAAAGTGCATCTGAAGACCCGGGAGGCCGGTTCGTAGTCCAACGAAATCCTTATATGTGAGTCAATAGCGCCCGACTCACTTTTTGGTGAACTATTCCTTTAAGAATAAATGGTATTCATGAGATCAAAGTTCTCAAATCTATAGAACATATTGGTGAATCCGGTTTCTACTTGCCCAGAAACGGTCCCAGTCGGTCCAACAGCGTCCTGAAGGCGGTGAGCAGGACCCAGGCCCGGCCCCGCTCCTCCAGCTCGTTCTCCGGCTGTTTGAGTCCAGACCAGAACTCGGGAACCACGGAGGAGGACAGACTCATCTGCAGCGTCTCCAGCAGCCAGCCGCCCAGCAGCGGGCCCAGACCCTGACCACACAGCAGGGCCAGGGAGTCCGACAGGGTCCGGTCCGCTACCGAGGAGCCGGGAGACACCTGGACACGGACACGGACCGGACAGAGAGAAGAGACTCAGGACGGACGGCTGGATCTGACCTTAAAACATCATTATTTACCTGTTTGTTTGACAGTCCTGTGTGAATCTCTTGCAATTGTTTTCCAATGCAGATTTTTACGGCAAATGGCAAATAAACTCAGACTTATAGCCATGATGTGTTTCTCCTATTACTTCTAACATTTGGATAAATTAAATACACTGGATAAGAACAGGGACAGTGGATGTTGGTGGTTTGCGTAAAGACAGAAGCAAAGAGCCGGTAGAGACATTAAATAACCTGCATGGAGACAAAGACAGTGAAATCAGGGTTCCCACTCTTTTCTTCAAATCATTTTCCAGGACTTTTTCAGCTGCTACAGCCTGACAGACATGTTATCACACCATGACACCAACACATCCTCTGTCCTGTTCATGTTTTAGAGAAGTTGTGGCTTATTTTGGACATTTAAACAGTTTGTTTCTGTTTATTCTTCTCTCTCCCAGATGTGCAATCAGTGGCTCTAACTTATCTATGATCTTACATACTTAGAAATAAAGACAAATGTATCAAATGACATGTTGTATTTGTTTTTAAACCACATCCAACACAGCTGTAAACAATCTATCTGTCACTCACTCAGCAGAGGAGACAATAGTTTTCACTCAAGCTTTTCCTGGACATTTGACAACCATTTTCCAGGTTTTTCAGGATGCATGGGAACCCTGGAAAATACAATGAGCTGAATTTAGCTGAAATCTGGACTAATTGCTGAGTTGTCTTGGTCACATCCCACTGACTCTCGATCAACAACACAAGCCAGTTTATATTGAATATCCGAATGAGACTCTGCAGCCCCGGCTCCTTTCGTGCTGCCTTCACGGTCCTCCGGCTACAAACACACCCGCACAGAGAGACGTGTTGGCTGATCAATAAGTTAAACCTCTCACCAGAGCTGCTGTGACAGTTTCCCAGGCATCAGCGACTCCGTGTTGAGACGAAGATCCGGAGATTTCGGCCGAGTCCGATTCCATCACAGTTTCCTCCATTTTCTCGCTCTTTCCTCAGAGACAACGCGACTTTAACATTTAATCTACAGACAGTTTTTTGTGTTATAACGTCGCACGCGCCTGTCTACAAAAAGACATTGTGCTGTATTGATGTTTAAACTAATAATAAGCTCATATCATTTTTCTGTTATGAACATGAAATAGCGTTTGCGTATCGCGGGTTTACTTCTTCTTCTTCGTGGGTTTCGTCTTCTTCTTCCGATGAGCTGCGGGAAAACCGGATCACAGATGCTCAGACGCGCCCTCCACCGTTGGCGGTGCAGGTAGTTTTATTTTGAAAATCCACAGGAAGTCTTTACAACAAGTACGAAGTGAGCTTGACTAACCCGAGAGCCGCGAGTGTGTTGCCCTCTAGTGGTCACAGTGAGGAACTGCAATACCCCTTTTAAAACCATGGGAACGGTTTCAATCCGTGTAACATTACTAGCATAATTATGACAACGGTAGCATCGATGGTTGCGTTAGATATTTGTCTAATTTGAACAACCGCTGTCTAGCATTTGCCGATGAAAAGTGTCAGTACTCTGTATTTATAATTATTAATGGCATGCCCTCTAGTGGTCATAACAAGTAACTAGAACTACAGACGTCAAGCTAGCGATGTTAAGTGTAGTACTACTTCCGGTTTCAAAATTAAATGTAAAACGTTACATCGTCACCGTGTAATCACAAATGTTGGCCACCCGCGGACAGTGGACACTCATAATAATGAACGTTAACGAATAAAGTTACCAAAACTTCAAAAACTGCCCTGTTAGCGTTGTCGTCGTGCCACAATTTGTAATTACAACTGCTCTTACCGTCAAGCGGAAATATTAAGTGTAGTATTACTTCCGGCCAAAGCACCAAAATAAAACCTTTGCAAACGATGTAATTACGCACTGTGATCACAAGACGCCAGTGTAGTTAACTATGACCTAATATTTAGAATCAATTGCCTTTCTTCCTTTTACAACATAGCTATAAATTTACCTTTTTTTTTTTTTTTTTAAATGATGACCGTTAACGCTGCAGCAAATACACCTTCCGGTAAAGACTTTCAAAATAAACTATCAATTTGGGGTAGCCGTGGTTACGCGATTTGTATACGGGAATACGGAGGTTACGCTCCGCGACAGGAGTAACCGGATTCAGTTCGTGGTGCGTTTACGTGCTTTTCTTAAGCGTGTGGTTGAATCGGGATAACGACACTTTGGAGCCGGGACACCCAGCGGCTCTCACAGAAACATCATCATCATGGCAGCGGAGTGCGAGTGAGTTTGTTTTGACAGCATGTCTCGATAACACCACACTGTTAATTTAACCTGCCGTTAATCCGCTTGGTGTCCGTCACGGTGCTTTACCCCAAATCTGATGTTTAAAAAAAAGAAAGAAAGAAAGAAAAGAAAGTGTGGGGTTGGCCAGAGCTGCTGCACAGTGTCCGAGCTAACATGCTAACGCTAGCTCGCTCCCGGTGAGCTCGGTAAATAACCGTGAATAAACAAACAGGTGCAGAGTTTAAATGCTACGCGTTTCTCCTCCTTTCTCCGCAGCGTTCAGTCTGAGATCGAGGTGCTGGAGTCCATCTACCTGGACGAGCTGCAGGCGGACCGGAGAGAGGACGGGTGAGACCACTGTTATCTGGCTTTTCAGCGTTGTTTTAACACCTGGTAACGTGTCATATGCACACTCCCATCTTATGCATGTAGAGGTACAGACTGTGACAGGGAACAGACTGGGGTTTTACTCCCTGATCCCTGCAGAGGCTTCACTGTGTCAACAAAAAACACATGCAAAACAAATGACAGAAGCTGATATGAAGAGATATTACATCCTGTGTCAGACCCTGGTTCCTGTACCTGCACAGGTACACCACCTTCACATATTTCACATATGTTTTAATGGGAACCAAAGATTCAATCCATTATGAGTGCTCCTTCTCATAACAAAAAGACTAATAATATATTTAGCTATTCTATAGTTTCTTGTAAACTGTCAAACAAACACAAATCCCCCATATATTTAAATGGAGAGCTCATGGTGTGTGTTTCCTGTTGGTCCTGCAGGAGCTGGGAGGTGAGTCTGGTCCTGTACCCGTCCACAGGAGAGGACTCTGTCTCCCAGTTCGTCCGACTCACCCTGACTTTGACCCTCGATCAGCAGGTACCTGTCTCTGTCTCTGTGACCTTTGACCTGTGGTGCTGGTCCGGGCTCAGGTTCTGATTGAGCAACATGAAAGAAACAAAATGCAAAGTGTTTGTTATTGTCAATGCTGATCAATATAAGTGAAGAGTCTCTGTCTCCGTCTCCAGTACCCGTCGTCGTCTCCTGCCATCTCCATCCACAACCCCCGCGGACTCTCTGATGACAAACTCAGCAGGTGATGAACTGAAGCTGTCGACTCCGTGTGTTTCATATAACCGGTGTGAAACATTATAATCACGTGCATCCTCTCTGTCCTCTAGTGTCCAAAAGTGTCTCCAGGTGGAGGCTCAGTCCTGTCTGGGTTCACCGGTGTTGTATCAGCTCATCGAGGTCATTACACGGTTTTATTCTTCACATTATTTAATATAATATGTAGATGATCGTCTGTGGAGTTAATTAATGATACCAAGACATGATGTTGTGGTAACCCTTCCCAAAAAAAATAAAAGCATGAAAAACATGACGTTAATATGAAATTGACTGTTATTTCTAGGCTATTTCTTGACATTATCACATAACTAACGGCCTGTAAATTAAAGGGTTACCGATGTTGCTCGTATTAACCGTCCTCCATCTTTGTTTCTTCTCCAGAAAGCTAAAGAAATCTTGACTGAAAGCAACATTCCTCATGGAAACTGTGTCATTTGCCTTTATGGCTTCAAGGTGAGCTGTCGGTCACAGTGTCCTCGTGCTGTTCACTGAAATGCTTTAATGTCTCTTGTCTTTAATCATGATCACAAAATATTCCTCCGGTCAGGAAGGGGAGACGTTCACCAAGACGAGCTGCTACCACTACTTCCACTCCCACTGCCTCGGCCGCTACGCCAGCCACTCGGAGAGGGAGCTGCGCCAGAGGGAGAAGGAGCTGGAGGAGGACAAGACCAGAGAGCGAGACGCCTGTCAGGTTTGAGTCTGAGCTGCTGCTGCTGCTGCTGTGGTCGCTATGTGTCGCTGAGAGAAACACAGAGTCCTGACTCTGCGTCCTCCCACAGGAGCTGACCGTGGTGTGTCCCGTGTGTCGAGAGCCGCTGGCGTACGACGTCGATCTGCTCCTGACGTCCCCGGCGCCACAGCTGCCCGAGGTGACACCAGCTCCGATCCGCTGTTTTGGACATCTCCAGCTGTTTCTGGAAAATAACATGTGTGTGTGTATGTTTTTTGTTTTTTGTCTCTCAGCTGGACGAAGCGGCGATCGGCTCAGAGTTTCAACGCAAGTGGATTGAACTCCAGAAGCTTCTGGAAAGACAAAGGTCAAAAGGAGGAATCATCGACCCGGAGGAGGAATCGAACCGGTTCCTCATCCACATCAACGAGGTGAGGACACTTGTCAGCAGTGGAACATGATGTCCGTCCATGTCCGAACCCTCGATATCAGACTCCAACCACCAGACAACTTCATGAGAACCTCCACAAATCACAGTGTTAAAGGGATAGTTCAACATTTTGGCAAATTGACCCATTGCCATAATCCCTACAGTCTTAGCTGTAGGTTCGTTACCTTTAATTGTCGGTGCAAGCTATTTTTAGAACGGCAGAGCAGAGCCGCGAGGTGCTCAGAGCTACGCTACGGAGGCTCATGGGATTTCTTGGTTTCCCTCATCAAACACATCAAATACACAATCCAACAACTCCACAACGCTCTGGTGGACAAGTTGTGACCTGCACATTCACCACGCTATGAGATAATAACACAACGTTACCACACAGAGTTGTTTTAGAGGGAAATTCATGAAAAACCGCTGATGCACGTTCCCATCTGGGGCAGTTTTTCATCAACAGTCTCTGTATTTCCCTCTAAAACAACTCTGTGTGGTAACGTTGTGTTATTATCTCATAGCGTGGTGAATGTGCAGGTCACAACTTGTACACCAGAGCGTTGTGGAGTTGTTGGATTGTGTATTTGATGAGTTTGATGAGGGAAACCAAGAAATCCCATGAGCCTCCATAGCATAGCTCTGAGCATCTCACTGCACTGACAATTAAAGGTAACAAACCTACTCCTATGACTATAGGGATTATGGTGATGGACCAATTTGCCAAAATGTTGAACTATCCCTTTAATGCTTAATAAAAGCATTTAAATTGATTCATGCTCCCACAGCCTCCATCTGTCGCTGAGAACGGAAACCTGGACGCAGACCCGTCCCCCGGCCCCCAGGTGTCCTCTGCCTCTAACGTGTCCCCTGATGACGGCGGCGGCGTGAGGACGGACCCGTCTGTCGGACCCGGACTGTCCCACTGCAGAGGAGGTCAGGGCCCGAGGCGTCATCAGCACCAGGCGAGGGGGGGGCCGAGGAGGGGGGGCAGGTCCAGACCGCATCACGGCAGAGCGGCGGTGGCCCCTGTCGCCGAGCAACTGGACAAACTGTCTCTGTCCTCGCCGGAATGGACTGAAGGGCCGGTCAGAGCGCAGGCGACCTTCGACCCTCAGATGCACGTCGTCAACGCTGAAAAGTGCGAGGTGAAGCCACGCAGAGACGTCGTCCACCACCACGCAGAGTCCGCTCTGGAGACCGAGTGCCAAAATGACGCCACCGCCGCCGACTCAGCAGGCGGGCGAGGTCATCGGGGAAGGAGGAGGGGCCCTCACCGTCCCGCACCGCACGGCGGCGGCGGCGGTGGTGGTGGCGGCGGCCCTGGATCCTCACGATACCACTGGGACGGGCGACCGTCGAGAAGCAGAGGAGGCGGAGGCAACAGCATGTACAGCAGAGGGGGCGGGGGCAACAGGGGACACGGACGCGGCTACCAGCAGAGGGCGGCGGCGGCGGCGGAGAGGGAGCGAGGACGAGAGGAGGTGCTATGACAAAGGGCAACAGGAGGGCCGATGAACAAACGTGTGTGTGCCTCCATCATGAGTTTACATAGATTAAAGCCCTGCAGCAGAAATGACATTCGCTCTAGTGTCCTCACCTCCTGCACATCGCCGCCGCCGCCGCCGCCGCCGCCATCGCCCCGGTCTCTGATTCGTCCTCTCATGCACACCGATATCAGACACCGATGGTTGTTGTTTTTTGTTGTGATGCAATATGACCTGAAAGAACCACAAATTAAATTTCCTCTGGACGTCAGCGTGTTTTCATTTCATGTCCGTCGTCTGTGATATTAGTTACATAAGTTACATAATCACTGACATATGAAAATATTTTGACAATAACGCTGTAATTCGAAGCCACCGGACGAGGAAATGTTGTATTTTATTACATTTATCTGACAGATCTGGTTATATTTTCTAAATATAAATAACCTCTAACAACTTTGCAACTGCTTTGGGTCCAGACCATCAAGGCTACATTTTTAGGATCTTATGTTTGTTTCAATTTGTCAAATAATTAGTAATTAAATGCTGAATATAATTCTTTATTTCAGAAGCATAGTCCATATGACAATCAAACAAATTAAAAAAAATAGACAAAGAATGGGAGGAAGTACATTGAACAGTAAGTTACTACTGCTGCCATTATTAAAAATACTTTTAATGTCAATATGTTTCAACAAAATGAAACCAAGCTTATCATCTAATGTTGGTGATTTTGTTTTTGGCAAAATATGCAAATTATCCTGTGAATATTATCATTTGTCCAGGTCATAGTTATCTCAAGGAAATGTAAATTGAACACAACTGGACTTGGTTATTTGTCTGGGAAGACGTTTCACCTCTCAACATCTCAAGAGGCTTCATCAGTTCATGTTAGCATCTGACCAGTCTCAGTCCAGTTGCGTTTGATTTAAATTTCAATCAAATTTGCAATACATTTTTTCTTAGTTTTTATGTACATAACAAGCTGGGAAAGTTTCATAGTGATATCGATTAAAATATTTTTTTTGCCTATTCACCTAGGCTTTCTCACATTAAAACAATATTATTTAAATGTATCATAATTTATTTTCTCTGAATTAAAAAATAAGAATTTCCAATATTTTTACTGTTGAAATATTAAAAAATATTTACGAATGAAAGTAAACGCAGCGCAAAGGCTCATGGGAGCTGTAGTTGTGGAACGCTGAGGGAGGAGGAGGAGCCTCCAGGGAGGAAGACAGCAGCAGCAGCCGGAACCTACCGACGCCATCTTGGCAGTTTGTTGTCGACGAAGGACCAGCCCCTCCGGTTTATCTGCGCAGGGTCGCAGCAGCAGCAGAGGCGTGTGGTTGTTTTCAAAACGGCCGAGGTAATGACTGGCGGGACCGACTTTCACAAAAGCTACAGCAGCAACAGTAGCAGCAGCGGCGGCAGCAACAACAATAACAACAACAAAGAGTCCGAGTGCGGCGGCGGAGGCGGCGGCGGCGGGATGGAGGTGGACATGGAGCCCGGGCACATGGAGGGTGAGCGCGGGGAGCTGGACAGCAGCATCCCGGCGGCGTGCTCCTCCAACGGCAGCGGCGGAGAGGAGGACGAGGCGGAGGCCGTCGGACGTGGGAGACAAGCCGGGGGCTCTAGTAGTCAGCACACGCCGGACGGAGGAGGAGGCGGAGGCGGCGGAGGAGGAGTGCTCGGCGGCGGCGGCAGGGAGCAAGAAGTGTCGGTGGAGATCGGAGAGACGTATTTATGTCAGAGAGCAGACAAGACGTGGCGTGAGTGATCGATCCCGCTTCTTCTTCTTCTTCTTCTTGTTCTTCTCCCAGGTTTTCATGGAGCGGGTCAAAGGCTGTGATGATGGTGGTGGCGGTGGCGCAGAGTCTCCTTTGTTTTGGGACGGACTCAACGCCAAACTCTCACTAAATCCCCCCGGAGTGCATTTAACAACAAGACTTAACATAAGTCCTTTATGTAACCGGTGTCTTTCTGGAAACTTCTGCACAGAAATCATAAATCATAACGGTGCAGAAGAAACTAGAAACTAGTGTTGTGGTTCTTGGGACCACATTTTCGAGATCTTGGTCTCGGTCGAGCTGGACTCAGGATTTACTTTTCAGCTGCTGTGACTTCTGTTTTTAACCTCAAATGACTCTCTGTCACTCGCTCGCTTTGCTTTTATCTAATTCAATAACTTTAACATAATTACATTGTTCTATAAAAGTATCTGCTTGTGTGTAACCACCTGGAAAACTTGGTTGCACCAGTGTCAACAGTGGGCGGAGACTTTACTCTCTTTAATCCAAACTTTGTTTCAATTAAATATGATAAAGATTTAATTTAAAATTATTTAGCTGAGGAATAATGCAAATATCAAGCTACTTGATTGTTATGAATACTGGTGCTGAATACAGTAATGGTTTGACCACAACACTAGCAGAAACTGTGGATGAGCTGATAGACGGATGTAAATCATGTAATAATCCACAATAATCTAAATTTTAGCAGGATGTATGACAGTAGTGTTGTTTACTGGTGCAAATGTAGAGTTAAAGTCTGAATGAAGTACATCTGTGGTGTAAACTGGGAACACTACAGGTGAATAGGGTAAAAAAAAAAAAAAGAACTAATAGATCACCATAAAACTCACCAAATTTATAACTTACATTAAGACAAATATTTTTTGTATTGCAAGTTTTGTCAATTTTTTGTTTAAATATGTAAATGAGGCAATATCTAATGAAATATGTGCTAATTTGTATACATTCCCAGAACCGATATCTGACCAATGGATAAAGCTACTTTAAAAATTCTTGTTTTATTTTGTTGACACATTAGAGTCAGAAGTTTTTACAGAGGGGATTCTGGATATCTCTTTTTATCACTCTGTAAATGAGAAAATACTGTCACCAGCCCTTTAAAAAAAAATCAAATTTTGCCATGTTTTTAGGAATAAAATGTTGTATAAATCAGGCTGTGAATGATATATCAACAAATCCCTCTGTAAAGGAGAAATCTACAGACGAAAGAGACAAAAAAATGTAAAACAAAAACCTCAATGTGGATTTTCTACCGTTTTTGTCTGTAATGCCTCGCGTGAACTCGCTCTGATCTGTTTTTTTTTTCTGACTTTTCAGACGCAGCAGAAGTTATTCAGTCCCGGCTGAATGAGCAGGAGGGCAGGGAGGAGTTTTACGTCCACTATGTGGGATGTGAGTACAGACACACAAACACACACAATAACCGTCCCTGCTGTATCCTCTCCATCCATCCGTCCCTCCTCCACAGTGACCTTCATCTCCTGTTCTTTGGCCTGCAGTCAACAGGAGGCTGGATGAGTGGGTGGGGAAAGCCCGGCTGGCTCTGACCAAGACGGTGAAGGACGCGGTGAGGAAGAGCACGGAGATCGGAGGCGTCGGAGACTTGGGCGACCAGCCTGAGAGGAAGATCACCCGCAACCAGAAACGCAAACACGACGAGATCAACCATGTGCAGAAGGTCCGAGACGTCAACTCTGGTGTAGTTTGTTGTGTTAAATAATCGGTCTGTGGTGCTCAATGCATCTGCTTTTTTCTTTTGCAGACGTATGCAGAGATGGACCCGACAACAGCTGCACTGGAGAAGGAGCACGAGGCGGTAAGGTGGAAGTCACGTTTGTGTGGTTATAACCGTCGCCACGTCCAGGTAGCTTCTATTCACCTGTCTGTTCTTCTGCTCTTCTCTCTGACAGATCACCAAAGTAAAATACGTGGATAAAATCCAGATCGGGAACTTTGAGATCGACGCCTGGTACTTCTCGCCGTTCCCAGAGGATTACGGCAAACAGCCCAAACTGTGGATCTGCGAGTACTGCCTTAAATACATGAAGTATGAGAAGACCTTCAGACATCACCTGGTCAGTCCAGATCCAGCTGCAGTTTATATAATATAGACACCTGACTTATGGAGCTAAATGTCTTTTAAAGGGATAGTTCAACATTTTGTCAAATTGGCCCATTGCCATAATCCCTATAGTCATAGCAGTAGGTTTGTTACCTTTAATTGTCGGTTTTAGATTGGCAGAGCAGAGCCGTGAGCTGCCCAGAGCTACGCTACGGAGGCTCATGGGATTTCTTGGTTTCCCTCATCAAACTCATCAAATACACAATCCAACAACTCCAAAATGCTCTGGTGGACAAGTTGTGACCTGCACATTAAACACGTTATGAGATAATAACACAACGTTACCACACAGAGTTGTTTTAGAGGCAAATGCAGAGACTGCTTGCTAAAAAACTGTCCCTGAAGGCAACATGCATCTGTGGTTTTGCATGAATTTACTTCTTTGATTAGCTCTGAGCAGCTCGTGGCTCTGCTCTGCCGTTCTAAAAATAGCTTGCACCGACAATTAAAGGTAACAAACCTACTGCTATGACTATAGGGATTATGGCAATGGGCCAATTTGACAAAATGTTGAACTATCCCTTTAAATTCAGAGTTGTATCAAGTGTCCTGATGCATTAATTTAGGGAGGAAGTGCTTCTTTTTCTAACACGTCACATGATGAATTGTGACATTTGTTCCTGTTCACGCCGTCTGAAGTTCGTCTCTTCTTGTCTCTTCAGTCTCATTGTCAGTGGAAACAGCCTCCAGGTAAAGAGATCTACAGACGGAGCAACATATCAGTGTACGAGGTGGACGGGCGGGACCATAAGGTTGGTAAACACAACACGTTTCCTACTGCACCTGATGATGATGATGATGAGACACTGATTTTTGTTGCCGGCCTGTGTTTTGCAGATCTACTGTCAGAATCTGTGTCTACTAGCAAAACTATTCCTCGACCACAAGACGCTGTACTTCGACGTGGAGCCGTTCATCTTCTACATCCTCACTGAAGTCAACAAACAGGGAGCGCACATAGTCGGCTACTTCTCCAAAGTACGTCTCGTCGACACTGCTCTGCATGTATTAACGTGTAAATATTTACATTTATATTAAGACGGCTGTTGGTCTCATTCTGTGTCTGTCGGGTTTGCGTTTTTCCAGGAGAAAGAGTCTCCAGATGGGAACAACGTGGCGTGTATTCTCACACTGCCGCCGTACCAACGCAGAGGCTACGGGAAGTTCCTCATAGCTTTCAGTGAGTGGTGCTTCACTAAAGATGACATGGTTTATTATTTTAGTAAAAGCTCAACCAGAGAGATGAGAAAAGTTACCAAACAAGCAGATAATTAAATCTTAGGTGGTGACCAAAAGGTCTAAGCAGAAATACTCAAATCTATATCAATTTGTTAGTATTTGTTCATCGTCTCAGCTGCATCCAGCTCTGCAGATATCTACTATAACACAGGCTCACTCACATTTACACAAGTTTACATCGACTCAGATGTCATAATGAGAAAAAAAAGAAGAATATTGGACAAAAAATGGCTCAAAACTTTTCAAATTAACACCATTTGTCTCAAGCAGGAACAGAAAATTAATAAAGGCGGGATTTGCTTTGTCTGAATATTCATAATAATCGTCACTTCAGATCAAAAGTATGGAAGATATTGATAGTAATAATAATATTTAATTTGGTCTGATGCAAAATATGACTTTGTGCACTGTGGTTTCTGCATCATTTTAAATAATAAACTATATAAATGAGCTACAATCTTTGACATAGTGTTTGAGTCCTGACTCACATATTAAGTGGATGAATGTGTTTGAAACACAGCGCTTAATTGTCAGTCCACCCTTTTATAATGAGAGCTGTGTTGTTTCAAGGTTACGAGCTGTCGAAGCTGGAGAACACGGTCGGCTCTCCGGAGAAGCCTCTGTCTGACCTAGGGAAGCTGAGCTACCGAAGCTACTGGTCCTGGGTCCTGTTGGAGATCCTGAGGGACTTCAGAGGAACGCTGTCCATCAAAGACCTCAGGTAGGGTAGACACACTCAGGTACTAGCATCAACCCCGACACCTCGTATACTGTGTGATGTTACTGCTGTTACTGGGATGTCACCACCGTTTGTTTGTCTGCAGCCAGATGACCAGCATCACGCAGAGCGACATCATCAGCACGCTGCAGTCGCTCAACATGGTGAAGTACTGGAAAGGTCAACACGTGATCTGCGTGACGCCCAAACTGGTGGAGGAGCATCTGAAGAGCGCCCAGTACAAGAAACCGCCAATCACAGGTGAGTCCAGACGCCACGTTTTATTGTGTTGTATCCTTTGGATCCCCATTAGTCCACATTAAATCAAACGATTACATCATTACAGCATCCTAAATATATTCACATGATTATAGAAATGTATATAAAGTAGTACAATGGAAATGTGTTTTATATAATAATATAGTTTTTTACGTGATTATAGAACAAACTTCATGTTAAACCCAATTATCTTGCTAAAATATTATAATACTATTGTGCAACAAGCTAACAGGGAACTAATCAATAACATATCTGATAAGTGAATCACGTGTTTTGTCTCTTTTCTCAGTGGACACGATGTGTTTGAAGTGGGCGCCGCCGAAAAACAAACAGGCCAAGTTGTCGAAGAAGTGAGAGGACGAGCCGTCAGTCAGTCTGTGCATATCAACTCCTCAACTGGCAAAACTCCTGCTGTTTATAAAAACCTGCTGTACATAGTTATTAGTAGCATCTGTCAGTATTTTCTTAAATATATATGTAAAAACAACAAACACGTCTCTTGATTCCTTCTTATTCCTTCAATCATATGCTGCTGTTTTTAAATATATTCTTTTTTTATTTTATCAAGTCATGTGTAATGTCCCTCTCTGGTATAATGCACAGATTGAACACAAGGGGGCGGCATTGTTTCATCTGACTGCTGATTGTTAGAAAAAAAATCCCCATGTGCAGTGATTTATTAAAAACCCAAGATTAACCTTATTTTTAATATTTCTATAGGTTTTCTGTCCCACTATCCAATGAAGTTACTTTAAAGTTGCAACAAAAATGTAGTAAAACTGTAAATTTTACACAATAAAAGTACTACACAATTAGAAACAAACATATACAGAGCAGTAATAACATATGACCAATTAAAGTCAATGATATGAGTTAACTTAAATATATAAATACATTCCTAATCAAAGAAATGAAATATGAACATCTAGTAGCTGCTCTAAGATAATAGTAGCAGTTGTGGTATTGTTTCACTACCAAAATAAAAGCCTGGTTTTCATCCTCGCTCAGCTACTTTACAATGGTGAATGATTTACTAGAGAAACTAATACATTTATAGAAAATTTCATATGGATTAGAAGCAGTTTGAATAAATAAATAAAATAAAATAATGCAACATATGGAGTCTTATTTTGGTGGATGGTGGTGATGATGTGGCAGTAACACTGGAAACCCTGAGATAAATAAGGATTCATTGTTACTCAACAAAACAATGAGTAGTTTATTAGTTGTAATTTATTCAAAATATGTTGTGTTTACATCTGAGACTTGGGTTTAATAACAAAAAAATCTAGATAAACATCTTTGTATCCCCATGAGTTGTTCTGTGCGATGGCCGCCCGGTGTCACATGCTGCAGGACACACAAACAATAATTAGCTCCTGTCCTTCAGCTGTTTGTTATCGATCTGCTGTTATTGATGATTCCATCGCCGCCGGCTGTTTGTGCTCTTCGGCGCAGATATGAAGCACTCATCAAAGTTCAATAAGGAAAATCTCAAGATCGTTTCAGTTAAAACAAAGCAGGGGGGGGAGACATCATGTATTGATCACAATAAAAGAAAAAAAAAAACAAGCATGTATGATTGATCCGGTATCCTGGTGGTGTTTTGTATTTATGTTACTGTCACATGAAAAAACAAAAAAAGCTGAAGGTGAAATAAACCAAACGGGCACAAGATGAAGAGAGATTCTGTTTTTATTTCCAAAATTGTACTTCAAAACCACTATGGGCATTTTATAAGGCATTCACAACAATTCTCTTTTCTTTCTTTTTTTTTTGGTTTTTGGACATTTGAGACAGAGTGTCGATGCTTTCAGAGAGGGTTTCCTAAAACAGGAGAACAGCTAAGGCACAACACTACCCCCAGAGAGGGAACCATAGAGAAAAACATAGAAGAAAAAATAAAATAAAATGAAGAAAAAGACAAAGTCAATGAGACAAAGACATGGCACAGAGAGAAAAACTTGTGGATACTGAGTAGAAGAGAAAAACAGCAACAACATGAGGCAGAAATTAAGTCTGAAAAGAACAAAACCTCTCAAAGTCTGAAAACTTTTATCAACATGTGAATTAATTTTCACATCATTAAAATGTTACGTGTGACTCCTGTGGCACCGTCACAGCGCTGTGTCCAAACATCTGGACCTGGGCTAATCATTAACTTAATACTGTACATCCTCTAATAGGTATTTTACAAAAACACTGATTTACATAGACTCAATCGTCATATGAAAAAAAACAAAAAAAAACAGCATACTGGACAAAGAATGGCTCTAAAACTTTCAAATTAACACCATTTGTCTCAAGCAGGAACAGAAAATACATTTTTTAAAAAGCTGAATTTGCTGTAATTTTGTGTCTGAATATTCAAATAATCGTCATAACTTCAGATCAAAAGTATGGAAGCTGTTAATAAATAATATTTAAGTCGTTCTGATGCAACAATGCAAAGTTTAAACCAATCGACTGTCGGATCAATAAAATCAAAAGGTTTCTGCATCGTTTTAAATAATAAAACTATATAAATCAGCTACAATCTTTAGTAGAATAAATATGACGTAGTGTTCGAGTCCTGACTAAGTGCCGACTGTCACAGAACAACAGGTCACCCCACGACCTTTAACCTTTCACCTCTGACCCTGAACTCCACTGTTTTCCAGTATTGGTCCCAATATTATTATTATAATTATTATAATATTCATTATATAAGCTAACTACACACACTAAAACCATTTATTCCAACATTATTAAATATTAGCTTTTATTGTAATGAACAATGTAACAAAGGATGGATTGCACCACTAAGGATCGACTGTTAGCTTATGTTAGCTTAGCGTAAAGACACAGTTGGAGTTGAGATGGCTCAGTCCAAAGGTGAAGACATAATAATTTGTTAATTACAGCGTCTTGTCCAGGTGTTTGTTGTCACCTGGAGTCAGTGAGCTGTTTCCTTTGGACTGAACCTGTTTAACCATTTCATTTCCAACCTGCTTCTACTCTTGATGCTAAGCTAGCTAACATGCTAACTTGCTGCAGGCTGTATAGCGTTGAGGTACCACCACGTGTCTTAAAAATATCAAACTACTGTTTTATTATTAGCCTGTTTAGCTAAAACTCAAATTCATTAGACATTTAAAGGACACTGTGGAGTTGCCACTGTGTGTTGTGTTCAGTGTCTCTCAGTAAAACTCAACATCCCGCCTGTGAAAACAGCTTTAGCAGGAAAAACGGTTTTGTTTACACCGGCTTCATCTTGATTGTTGAGCGTCACTGGACATTATTAACTTTTTTTTTTATATAAATGCTTACTGGTGCAGCCCAGACCTGGTGTAAATATCTGCTGTTTTGGCACTAAATGCATCACTGAGCAGCATGAAAATCTAAAAAAGGTGCATCGACGTGTCTGCTGCCTCCTCCTCCTCCACCTGCTACTACATCCAACCACTGAACTGACAGGAAGTGATGTCACTCCTGCGCGGAAGAAAATGTGTTGCAAAATTCAGAAATTGATATAAAAAAATATTAGAAATCAGTACAACAACTGATATTCATTTGACCTCCCAACATATTCAGATGACAATGTAATCAATTTGTTTACAGCAAACAGATTTTGCTTTCATATTGGATAATATTTCTTCTATATACACAATTAATATCAATAAAATATCGTATCGATGAGTCATTTTCAAGGCTTGTGCTTTGCTAACTGCTGATGGACGACGGTTATATAAATTACATTAAAAAAAAAACTGACTACGACGGAGTATTAGGGCCACATCAACAAATAAAAAACGTTAAACTTCAAGAATAAAGTCGCAAATGTACGACTTTTTTCTCGTATTGTAATTACTTTTTTCTCGTAGGAAATGTACAACTTTTTCTCGTAAATTTACGACTTTATCCTCATAATTTACGACTTTATTCTCGTAATGTTATGACTTTTTTTCTCATAGGAAATGTACGACTTTTTCTCGTAAATTTACGACTTTGTCCTTGTAATTTACGACTTTATTCTCGTAATGTTATGACTTCTTTCTCGTAGGAAATGTACAACTTTTTCTCGTAAATTTACGACTTTATTCTCGTAATGTAATGACTTTTTTTCTCGTAGGAAATGTATGACTTTATTCTCGTAAATTTACGACTTTATACTCGAAGTCTGCGTTTTTTTTCCCTCAATGTGGTCCTTACACTCCGTCGTAGGCTGACAAACCCAATAATAAAAAAAAACACTAAAAAAAAACTTGACTTTAGACTTTAAAAAATAAAGTTGCAATAAAGTTAGAAATGAGAGCAGTGAAGTTGAAGGCAGTGAGGAGAGGAGGCCATTTCATTCAAAACTGACTGAGGCAGACGCCACAAATGAGCATCAAATATTAGTCACTGAATTAGTCACTAACAAACAAAAAAAAACTAACTTGTTTTCTATAAACTTCTGAAATAAATTACAGTCACATCAGGTGCTACAACAAAAGAGCAAAAAAATAAAAGAAAAGAAGAATTTACAAATGGAAGAAGAAGAAACAGGAGTCCCAGCATGGCAGACGTCACACTTCAAGTCTCAGGCGGTCTGAAGGATTCAGACATGGCACACAGAGAAGACGAAGAAAGAAACACACACACACTCACACAGACACACACGCACACATGCACACGCACACACTGATGATCGTTGCGAAGGGGAAACGTGTTCACCAAGTTCTTCGTAGGTAGTTTTGCAGCGGTGGTTTAATCAAGTACGACAAGTCCAGTATGTTGAAGTAAAGTAAAACTCTGAGGTTTCCTGTGTGGAGGAAGATCTTCTAGTTTCCAGGGCAACAAGTGACTGAAACTGAAGAAACAACAACAACAACAACAACAACAACAACACGTTCACTTGCTGCTGTTTGTAAGATTTAACTGTTATGTTTATTATAATAAACCAGATGTTGTTGTTGTGTTGATGAGTCGATTCCTCATCGTTTTTGTTCAGAGGCGTCGGATTAAACAGTGTTTTCAGTTTGTTACCAAGATAATGAGACAGTAACAGTTTTAACACGATAACATAACTCCATTTAGCTGCTCATCAAGGTTCTTCCTTTTCCAAAGCAGCAGCTGAATTCTCTTAAAGGAATAGTTCACCAATTATTTATTCCTCAAAGTGCATCTGGAGACCCGGGAGGCCGGTTCGTAGTCCAGTGAAAACTTTATATGAGAGTCAATAGTGCCCGACACAAAAACATCCATTAAACTACACAAAAATCATTTAATATTCCTCCACATTGCTCGTCTGCTGCAATCCTGAAGGGATATAGTCCAGAGTTTACTGGAAACTACGTCAACGTGGAGGAATATTTCAAGGTTTTTGTGTCGGGCGCTATTGACTCTCATATAAAGTTTTCGTTGGACTACGAACCGGCCTCCTGGGTCTCCAGAAGCATTTGAGGAATAAAAAAACTACTCCAGAGTATTCATGAGCATGAAGGTGAGTCAATAATGACTGAATTTCATTTTTTGGTGAACTATTCCTTTAACTTCTGTTCATTTCTAGATAAGAACTGACTGAGGCGATCCAGGATTTCTTGTTCTTAGATAATAATAAATGAGCTGTGTGAAACTTTTGTCTGAAGATAATGGGCCTGAAAATGAGCGACCACGTCTGTTTTTGAGCTTCTCAACCTATAAAAACACATTCACACAACAAGAGGTATACAGTTCTGCTCACACACTCCAACACACACACACACATACGCACACACACAGCTTTGTAGTCCCAAATCTCAGCGAGAGCAGTGACCGAGGACCGAAGCGTCTGCTCCTCTTCCTCTCGTCGCCGCCTCTGAAGTTTCTCCTCCTCGCTGTCGCTTACAAACTTTAAATAAATAAATATGACACTAAAAAGGGCTTCGGCCCCTCGTCCTCCTTCATTTGTTCCCCTCCTCCGTTTATACGTCCATCGGTTCATCCGTCCGTCCGTCCGTGCGTGCGGCTGCTACCTGATCCGTCCGTCCTCTCTGGGCGCGCCGACTTCAGACTTGGGGTCGGGGCTGGCCGAGCTCCAGGCGGTGAGGCGGCAGCGCTGCATGACGGGGCAGGCGCTGGGGCCGGTCGAGCACACGTCCGACGCCGACCAGTGGCCCTCCAGCAGCCCGTCCAGCCAGCGACGCAGCGGCGCCCCCGTCAGGCCGGCGTTGGCCTCCGCCTCCTCCACGGCGCCCAGGCTCACCGGCAGCCGCAGCACCGGGTTCAGGCCGTGGAAGCTCTGCTCCATGTAGGAGTTCCTGGGCGGACCGCCGTGGAGCCGCCGCGTGTCGTCTGGAACAAACAACCAGGAAGAAGAAGAAGAAGAAGAAGAAAAGAGAATTTAATATTTAAAACTTCATGGTGGATTTGAAACCAGAGTGAAACCAGTGTTTTCACCAGGTATTTCCTCAGAGAGCAGTTTCTCCTTTAAGGTAAACTTACAAGCTGTGTAATGATTTTCCCAGAAAGTAAATAAAAGCCCGACTTTATCCGAACTGTAAGTTTAACAGAACTTAAACTGATCTGAAGTTTTTATCTTGTTTTCCAGGTGGCAGCTCGAAACTCAAACACGGAGGACCGGCCGTGAAGCAAACAGAAAATGGTTTTCTTTATAGGTGTATTTTACCAGATTTTAATGATGTAATAACGTCTAAGGAACATTTTTAAAACCAGTTTGTCTTTTTGTCTTTGTGGATTCTGTAAATGTGGAGTCAAACAAGCTTTTTTCATCAAATATTAGTTTTTAAAGGGATAGTTCAACTTTTTTCATTACCTTTAATTGTCGGTGCAAGCTATTTTTAGAACGGCGGAGCAGAGCCGTGAGCTGCTCAGAGCTACGCTACGGAGACTCATGGGATTTCTTGGTTTCCCTCATCAAACTCATCAAATACACAATCCAAGTTGTTTTAATTCACCACGCTAGAGATAAATTCAGACAGAGTTGTTTTAGAGGGAAATGCAGCTGCAAAACCACCTCTGGTTTTGCATGAATTTACCTCGAAAACAACTCTGTCTGGTAACGTTCTGTTATCATCAAACAGCGTGGTGAATGTGCAGGTCACAACTTGTTGTCTTTTGATGAGTTTGATGAGGGAAACCAAGAAATCCCATGAGCCTCTGTAGCGTAGCTCTGAGCAGCCACCGGCGCTAGTTTTAGTGCAGTGGATCCTCGAGCACAGAAAAAACACAATGACACACACTCAGATCAGATCACATCACATGTCTCCTTCACTTTATAACACCGACCCATAAAAACCTCACCGTCTATTCGTGCTCTGGGATTTACTGACACACACACACAGACACACACACACACACACACACGGAGGTCAAGCAAATCAAACAGTTGCCCAGGGGAGGCTAATTTAAACAGAGGTGACCCTGTGTGTGTGTGTGTGTGAGACTGGATACGTGCACTATAAATATAAGTATGCATAGTGTTGACAGCTGTGACAGAAAGGCCTCCACTCTGTGTGTGTGTGTGTGTGTGTGTGTGTGTGTGTGTGTGTGTGTGTGTGTGTGTGTGTGTGTGTGTGTGTGTGTGTGTGTGTGTGTTATTGACGTGTGAACCTCGGTGACCTCTCTACAGCTCACATCAACAGGTGTCTGACTCTGAACATGTGACGTTACATCCAGACGTGGTGACGAGGCGCCGTTTGTCTTTTTTTTACCGACTGTTTCTCTAATGAAGTGACGAACGAGGAGACCAGCGATGATGTCATCACCGGATTTACAGGTGGACACATCTGGATTCAGGATTCAGACAAAACTGTGTTTGTAGGATCTTGATCTTGAGGAATTTAATGAAATATGACAACTTCATCATCCACAGTCACTTTGTAAATTACCTGTATGTATATTATAACTTGTATCTCTCAATTTGTTTTACTTTTTTTTTAAAAATTTCTTTCTTCAATTCATCCATATCATATATACACATACACAAAAAAACAAAAACTAAGTGTACTTTCTCTTGCGTACATACATATACTGATTAATACAATAATAAATGATGTTACTAGTCATCGAATTAATACCAGTAATAATGACATGACACGAGTATCAAGGGAGTAATGGAAAGGAGAATAAAATAAGTAAATAACTAAATATTATATTCTAATAATAAAAATGTATATCGATCAGCAAATTATTAAAATGTATATATTTTTTGTTATGTGTAATGTTGTATCGTTTTGAACTGTTTTTATGTTACTACCAATGGAAACTTGCATCCTGCTGTAATCTGGCATATTTACATGTTCTTATGTCTATTAATGTGCACTGTCCCATTCAAACAAACAAATAAACAAATAAATTCACTGCAATTACTCACACAGTCTCATCTCTCACTCCTGAACTGAGCGAACTAACAGCTAATTCGTTTCATTAGAGAAGCTCTGGAAAACCTGAGTGCTGTGTGTGTGTGTGTGTGTGTGTGTGTGTGTGTGTGTGTGTGTGTGTGTGTGTGTGTGTGTGTGTGTGTGTGTGTGTAAGCGCTTCCTTAACCGAATAAACAGAAAATTAGATTTACAGTAATTTACTGTGTACACCAGTTTATTGGGAACATCTATCCACAACGCGCTGTCTAATAAATCCTCCGTCATGAAGGTTATTTAATAAAGTTTGTGTTGAAGCTCCGTTAAAGAGGTGACGAGTAAACAGTGTGAGGTTGTGCTGTGTTGTGTATTTATGATGATGTCAGCAGCTCTTTAGATCAGGACTTCCTAAATACAGAGTACTGTAATCACATTACAACATCCTAACTCGGCCACAGGTTTTAAAGTTGTGCTGCTGGTCGACGACTCACTGAACGGTTCAGGTCCAGAATAGATGGATGACATCATGGCGTGACAACACGGTGAAGCAGCGTTTAGTCGTTACGCTGCTCACAACTGGAACAAACCGCCAGCTGAACTGAAACCAGCTTTTAAATCCAGGTTAAAAACATTTCTCCTTTCTTGTGCTTATGGATAAACTTTATCTATTTTCTTTTCTTCTTCTTTGCTCTTGCTTTTAACTCTATGTTTAATGTTTACAATTTTTTTTTATAAAAAAAATGTTTTTATGCTGTTCTTTTGAAATGTTTTGACTTTTTCTTTTTTGATGAAGTTTTTATTATTTAATTTTCCTTTTTTTTCCTCCCCCTTTTGCAATATACCCACATATGGTAAAAATGTGAGCTATTGTCCCGCCCATACCACCCGTACCCCTCTGGTTTATTCCCCTCCACTCGCAGGACTCAGTCAATATCTGAACATAAAGAAGGAAGTACCTCGCAGATAATGTAATGAATACAGGAGAGTTGTATCCCTTCCTCCCTCTCATCTTTAACTAATAAATGACAGAAGAATACACCAGTAAAATAAATAAATAATGTAATAAATCATGCGACAAAGGTGATCCCATCAGTTCACACTGCTAGTAGTATCTTCCCAAATATGTGTTCTGACACACCTACATAAATACAGGTACCCCTCGATTCACACAGATCCAAATGCACGGATTTACCTAAACATTTATATCTTTCACAAGTGTTTCTTAAAAGCATCTCTACATGTATGACAGTCATTCTTTTCTTTTCTTTTTTAAATACCAACACAAACACAACTCCTTCTACTTAATGAGACACTGATGATGTCATCACCTGATGAGGTCATCACCTGAACCACATCTGGTTTTATAGGAAGATTATAAATAAAAACCACTGCTGGGATTAAACATTGACATTATCCCACAAAAACTGATTTATAAGCCCTTCCTGAGTTAAAATATTCTTGCTGTGTTGTTAGGAATAAATATCAACATGTTTTCTTTGCATTATTATTATTATTCAAGGTCTGTTATTTAGACTAGTTTAATCATTAGCCAATAAAAGCTCTAAATGACTTTTTTTTTTCAGTTTTGGGAGAAATTTTGTCTGTAGTTGATAGAATAAAACAAAAAAATAATAATTTAATTGGACTCAAGCCTTATTGACCAGACAGTTTCCTCTATGTTTTGTCTTTACTGTATAAAAGCACATTGAGTTTCCTTCCTTTCCAGATGTGCTGTATAAATAAAGATGCCTATAAGCAGCAGCAGCAGCGGTGTCGTTGTGCTCGCTCACCTTGTCCTATGGGCTGCTGGCGGTGAAACTCCAGCGGCGCCACGACGAAGCTGGTCTGGCCCAGCGGGTTCCAGTGGTGCAGCACCCGCAGCGTCCACACGCCGGGCCTCAGCGGCGAGGCGAGCGGCGGCCGGTAGTGGGTGACCTCGGCGGTGGCGTCCACCAGGATGTCGTAGGTGGCGGCGATGACGTTGGTGGGGTCGACCCACACTATGGTGGCCGTCAGGTTGCTCTGACCGCGGCTCCAGCGCTGCACCGCCACCGGCTCGTCCTCCGGCCCCAGGAGACCCCCCCAGTTCCTGAAGAGACGCTCCTTAGGATCCCAGTCCGAGCCCACCTGAGGAACGGGAGGAGGGGCAGCGTGACGGAACGACTCAGACCCCAGGAAAGTCGAATATTTCCTCCATCATGTGTGTTACTTATTACTTTTGCGTGTATTGTTCATTTTCAGTGACTCAGAACAGTCGCCGCTCTTTGTTACGAACATGAGTCATTTGTTTATGACAAGTGGACGACGTGGGAGACGCATGTTCTCACTTTGAAGATTATTTCAGATTCTGAGCATCACATGCTTTTGTTTTACATTTGTTTTCATCTCAAACAACATACTATATTTGATGAGATAATGAGATTTAAAGGGATAGTTCAACATTTTGGCAAACTGGCCCATTGCCATAATCCCTATAGTCATAGCAGTAGGTTTGTTACCTTTAACTGTCGATGCAAGCTGTTTTAAGAACGGCGGAGCAGAGCCGTGAGCTGCTCAGAGCTACGCTACGGAGGCTCATTATGGGATTTCTTGGTTTCCCTCATCAAACTCATCAAATACACAATCCAACAACTCCAAAACACACTGGTAGACAAGTTGTGACCTGAACATTCACCACGCTATGAGATAATAACACAACGTTACCACACAGAGTTGTTTTAGAGGTAAATACAGAGACTGCTTGCTGAAAAACTGCTCCCGATGGGAACGTGCATCAGCAGTTTTGCATGAATTTCCCTCTAAAACAACTCTGTCTGGTAACGTTGTGTTATTATCTCATAGCGTGGTGAATGTGCAGGTCACAACTTGTCCACCAGAGCGTTGTGGAGTTGTTGGATTGTGTATTTGATGAGTTTGATGAGGGAAACCAAGAAATCCCATGAGCCTCCGTAGCGTAGCTCTGAGCAGCTCACGGCTCTGCTCTGCCGTTCTAAAAATAGCTTGCAACCGACAATTAAAGGTAACAAACCTACTGATATGACTATAGGGATTATGGCAATGGACCAATTTGCCAAAATGTTGAACTATCCCTTTAAATATTTTCTATGTACTATAGCAAAATACCAAAAAACATTCATGTCTGATAAATATTCATAATCTTGCAGTGTGAGTAGCAGCAGTAGAATAAACCCCCTGTATGTTCAGACTGTAAACAGTGACAGGACTGAGGGGGTTAGTGTGAGTCTGACCTGGACGTGCTGCAGCCTGTTGGTGGGGGTGGGCGTGGGGGGGCTGGCCGGGCTGTAGTGGTCTTTGGGAGTGACCCAGGTCTCCAGAGTCTCCAGCTGTGTGGACGCTCGGTTTGTGGCCACGTGACGCACGAGGTAGCCCTGGAACTGGTCCGACAGGAAGTAGAGGTGGACGGACACTGGGTGGTTCATGGCCACGTACCTGAAAAACACACACAAACACACACACTGTACTTAGACCATGTCTGTAGTAACACAGGGGGTAGAGCTTCTTGTTTATTTTACCTGAAATCTGCTCTATTTTTATTGGATCGCTGACAAAACCATCAGCCAATCAGAAGAGGAGCTTAGAGCCTCCTCTTCTCTGATTGGCTCCAGAGAGAAACCAAAGATGCTTTTTGGTTCTTAAAACAACAAATACATGTTTTTATGGCTCAACACTTCAAATAAATACAAGAAAAATGTAAAATATGGACAAAATCCAGTATTTTGTTTCATTAAGCACCTTAAAGGGATAGTTCAACATTTTAGCAAATTGGCCTATTGCCATAATTCCTATAGTTTTAGGAGTAGGTTTGTTACCTTTAATTGTCAGTGCAAGCTATTTTTAGAACGGCGGAGCAGAGCCGTGAGCTGCTCAGAGCTACGCTACGGAGGCTCATGGGATTTCTTGGTTTCCCTCATCAAACTAATCAAATACACAATCCAACAACTCCAAAACGCTCTGGTGGACAAGTTGTGACCTGCACATTCACCACGCTATGAGATAATAACACAACGTTATGAGTTGTTTTGAGGTAAATACAGAGACCGCTTGCTGAAAAACTGACCCAGACGGGAACACGCATCACCGATTTTGCATGAATTTACCTCATTACCTTGATGAGTTTGATGAGGGAAACCAAGCAGCTCACGGCTCTGCTCAGACCGTTCTAAAAATAGCTTGCACCAAGAATTAAAGGTAACGAACCTACTGCTATGACTATTGGGAATATGGCAATGAGCCAATTTGCCAAAAATGTTGAACTATCCCTTTAAGACTCTAAACCTGAGCTTGGAAACTGGATAAACATTGTATCTGTAAATCAGCAGCATGTTTAGCGAGCTGACATTAGTATTTAACTCAAATGTCTGCTCTGCCTGTGCACACCCTCAGCGAGCCGTCAGACTAAATCCTGTGGTGTTCCCGTGGTCAGACTGTTAATCAGCGTACAACAGAGGTTTAGGAGGAGGCAGGAACACAGTGGCCCAGTAATTAGACTAAGCCCATGGTATCAACAAACTAAACCTTTGATCAAATCACTTATTTTTTTAAAACACACAGCATGTGAGTAACAACACCGGCACCGTCATGTGATCGTGTTAACATGTGTCAGCGATGACCTCATTTGTTTTCTATTGTTTTTATTGTTGTTGTTGTGCAGCTTCACATGTGGAAACGGTGTAAAGTCTCTAAAACAACGACCGAGCAAGCGAGCGAGCGAGGTCCGACATGTTTTCTAATTTATTCCACATCAGAGTTGACGTAGTTTAAGATGTAGCAGAGCGGAGGGAACAGACCGGTCCTGTTTAAACCCCCCCCTCCTCCCCTCTGTCTCACACACTTCCCATAATGCTGCCCCCACCCATTCTGGCCACCAATCCCCACCCCAACTCCAACAACAAGTACCTCCTTGTACCTACTGTGGGTCTCCACCCCACACACACACTTACACACACACACTGCTGGAAAAATCCAGCCCCGTGCAGCAACTGAAGCCTGATTGTGCCTCAGGACAAGTTAACGTTATCTTCATATTTAATTTGGACGGGCAAACACACACACACACACATACACACACACACACACACACACCAACAGCAGCAGCAGCAGCAGCAGCGGTGGTGGCGCTGATGTGTTTATTGGTTTCATCTGCCAGTCGTCCTCAGAAAGTGACGGTGCAGTTTCTCCCTCAGTGAATTTACAGACTGATGATAAACTCATTCAAAGCAGCTCAACGCACCGACGACAGGTGAGGAGAGACACCTGGAGAGTGACTTTATAATAATAACTACATGCTGTAGAGCATTCTTCCTACACAATGATTAGTCTGCAGTTTAGACAGTTGTAAATGTTTAAAGGGATAGTTCAACATTTTATTGCCATAATCCCTATAGTCATAGCAGTAGGTTCGTTACCTTTAATTGTTGGTGCAAGCTATTTTTAGAACGGCGGAGCAGAGCCGTGAGCTGCTCAGAGCTACGCTACGGAGGCTCATGGGATTTTTTGGTTTCCTCTCATCAAAATCATCAAATACACAATCCAACAACTCCAAAAGTGGACAAGTTGTGACCTGCACATTCACCACGCTATGAGATAATAACACAACGTTACCACACAGAGTTGTTTTAGAGGGAAATTCATGCAAAACCGCTGATGCACGTTCCCATCGGGGGCAGTTTTTCAGCAAACAGTCTCTGCATTTGCCTCTAAAACGACTCTGTCTCGTAACGTTCTGTTATTATCTCTAGTTATTATCTTAAGTTTTACCCAGTCACTGGATTGTCATAATCATCAATCAAATTTCTGGTTTGGTTAAAAATTGAGATAAAGTCAAACCTCAGATCTGAATTTGTGAGACAAAACAGAGAAAATGTGTGTATTTTTTCAAATGTGAAATTCAGAGTTGAAGTTCAACACAACAGGTGTAACTCCTCTTTGATTTGAACAGTTTTAAGATTTAAACACTTTTTCTTAAATGCTTTGTTAAAGTCGACAACTGGAGCGATTTTCTTTTTCAGCCACACTGAAAATAAGTTTCAGTCCCTGGTGGAAATTAAACAGAAACTCCTGGAACACTTCGGGCGGCCACATGAGATCCATCATAAACCCCTGGATCTGCTCAGCTCCCTCCACAAACACCCCCTGGACCCACATCTGGGACTCAGGCTGCCCCATTAAGAACAACACCTCGACCCTGTTTGGCTCCACACACACACACACACACCAGTCCTGGAGGTGCTGGAGCGTTTGCACACGATGCATCATATGTTTGTTTTTGTTTTTTTTCCTCTGGGTTGTGATGAAAGTTTTACAATCCCTCAACCTTCATGCAGTAAAGGTTCAGAGCCATCGCTGACCTTGCTGCGGTTGGAGGTGTCCTGTCAGAGAGTCTTTTATAATGGCGCTGTATGTGAAGAATGTTTAATGGGGTTTTTTTTTTAGACCGACTATCTCACTGCATCCAGATCTGTTGCCGCATCAACGGCGTGCGCGGTGCCAGCGTTTGTACCTGCAGCTGTTGTCGTTGGGATGACCCTGCAGCGAGCTGGCGGCGCGGGACAGTCCCATACGGACGAAGGCGTGGTAGTGGGTGAGCGCAGAGTCCGACAGTCCGGCGGGCCCGTCCGTCTCCTGCTCGTAGATGTTTTCCCAGTAGGCCTGCAGGCCCACGGTGGCCGGGGGCAACGAGCCGAACAGGTACGAGTCCAGCTGGCTGATGATCTCCTGACTGACGCTGGCCTCGAACTTCCTGGCGAAGAAGGTCGGTCTGGCCGCTTGCTGTGGGGAGACACGACAGGAATAGTTACAGATCAGGGTTTCCACATGTCCTAGAAAACCTGGAAAACCTGGAAAGCTACCGGAGCTCTGATTGACTTCTTCAGACCCCGCTGAGAATTTGTTTTCCAAAGAAGTGACGAGTGAGAAAACTAGAGACTTTTCAGTTGTTGAGTGTTTCCAGTGTTGGACCATGAGCACAGAGCTGTAGTGGGCATCGAAGCATGTAAGAGAGTCAGAGCCACAGACTGCACATCTTTGAAGGGATAGTTCAACATTTTGGCAAACTGGCCCATTGCCAAAATCCCTATAGTCATAGCAGTAGGTTTGTTACCCTTAATTGTCAGTGCAAGCTATTTTTAGAATGGTGGAGCAGAGCCGTGAGCTGCTCAGAGCTACGCTACGGAGGCTCATGGGATTTCTTGGTTTCCCTCATCAAATACACAATCCAACAACTCCAAAACACTCTGTTGCACAAGCTGTGACCTGCACATTCACCACGCTATGAGATAATAACAGAACGTTACCAGACAGAGTTGTTTTAGAGGGAAATGCATTGACTGCTTGATGAAAAACTGCCCCTGACGAGAACATGCATCAGTGGTTTTGCATGAATTGACCTCTAAAACAACTCTGTCTCATAATGTAGCAACTGAAAAAGTCCTGGAAAAGTGGGACCCCTGCAGATAATGTCCACTATCAACCACAGCAGCAGCAGCAGCGGCAGCAGCAGCAGTGTCAGGGTCAGGGTCAGAGATGTGCTTCAAGAGGTTCAAGAAGAAAATGACTGCTTCTGCTCTGGTGCAGCTGGATGATAAATGCCTTGCTCCATGGCAGCTTGTCACCAAGTGTTGTGGTGCCAGACAACAACGACAGCATCGGCCGCCACGGCACGGGCTCGACTCGGTGCGCGAGCCAAAAATAACTTCACAACGATCTCAGATCACTTACAATCACACACACTAAGCATTCATACACACAGTTTGAAAACTATGATTTTATTTCCATCAACTCATGCTCCATCCAAACCTTATGATGCCAAGGCAACCACAGATTACTCCCTGGCAACACACACACCCACACACACACACTCACAGAGTCTGTGACCAACAGAGTTTGACAGCATGCCATTAGAGCAGAAGTGAAGGGTTTTCCTCTGTAAAAAAGAAATAAAACACTGGAGCTGATGATCTGTGAAACACACATCTAATAAACTGGATGAGCAGCGGACAGGAAGACCCTTTCACAATAATTTATCGCTACGCCACCAGTAATTTAAATATTATGAAGCCTAATGGTTATTATCTCAGGAAAAAGTATTTTATTTTGAAGGCAGACCGTGCACACTGGACTTATCTCAGAATAAAGTCTTTTATTTTGAAGGCAGACCACGCACACTGGACTTATCTCAGAATAAAGTCTTTTATTTTGAAGGCAGACCATTCACACTGGACTTATCTCAGAATAAAGTCTTTTATTTTGAAGGCAGACCACGCACACTGGACTTATCTCAGAATAAAGTCTTTTATTTTGAAGGCAAACCATGCACACTGGACTTTTATTTTGAAGGCTCAGAATCTCAAAGTCTTTTATTTTGAAGGCAAACCACACTGGGCATCTCACTTTTATTTTGGAAACTTGGACTTATCTCAGAAGAAAGTCTTTTATTTTGAAGGCAGACCGTGCACACTGGACTTATCTCAGAAGAAAGTCTTTTATTTTGAAGGCAGACCACGCACACTGGGCTTATCTCAGAAGAAAGTCTTTTATTTTGAAGGCAAACCAAGCACACTGGACTTATCTCAGGAGAAAGTCTTTTATTTTGAAGGCAGACCGTGCACACTGGACTTATCGCAGGAGAAAGTCTTTTATTTTGAAGGCAGACCACGCACACTGGACTTATCTCAGAATAAAGTCTTTTATTTTGAAGGCAGACCGTGCACACTGGACTTATCTCAGAATAAAGTCTTTTATTTTGAAGGCAGACCGTGCACACTGGACTGTATTTTGACCAACGGGTTTGTTTTGGTGCTTTTTGCTGCCATCCAGAATCTGATAAGATTGTTCAAGGTGATCTATGTCTATTTTTTTTTTTTCATCAGACATCGGTTTATTGGTTTTAGCCCGTGTGTAGCTACCAGATGCGTTCAAGGTCGTTTAGAAAAGACAGAACCCACAAACCCACAGACAAGTTTATATTTTTGTTGTGTTCTGACTTTAAGGTCTTGATGATGTGAGCTTGCATTTACCATTATTATTGATTCATCTACAGATTATTTCTACTTTCAATTGAAACATATTATAGTTACAGTTTCAGGAAACACTGAAAATGAAGCTGGAACTAAAATAAAATAATGAAAACTATGAATCTATGATCAAAACTACTGACGGTTTTTGCTCTGGAGTGACACCACCGCGTTAATGCATGTGAATGATGTCATTGATGAGGTCATGTTGTCATTAAAAACATATATCGACACTAAAAACGATCAAGAAATGAACATTTATAACCTGACAACCCTCCGCTCTGCATCCAGTGGAAAAGTTAAACATTGGTCCAGTTTCTCACACACACACACACACACACAGCTGTCACGAGGCCCAGCCCGGAGGAAGGAAGGGCGTGGTTCATGATGCCTTCAGGAGCAGCCCGAAGCCTGGTGGGCTCCAGCAGGGAAACCCCAGAGTAATGAGAACCTCCAGAACCTCCAGGACCGCAGCGGAGCGCGTTACTCAGCAGGACGGTTTGAGCCGAGAGGTTTCTGTGACCTTACGCAGCTAAAGACAACAGAGGAAACCGCTGGTTCCCGGCTCAGGGCGGGAGAGGGAGGAGGTTTCTGTCCTCAGCATCAGATCAGAGGGAAACTACTTCAATCTGAGCTGCTTCAGCCCTGAGAACGTGAGAAGTTTAGTCTAAAGATACATTTTTAGTTACTTGATAGCTAATAATTACCATCAATACATGCTATTTATATAAGTGTGTGTGTTTAAAACCCCTTAACACCCAGTGGCCGACCCAGGACTCAGCAGTCTCAGCTTTATAGAAGCAACATGACCCACAGGCCAGTGGCTTTAAGGGGTTAAATGATCTTTAAAAACATAAATAAGTCTTTAAAAACACAGTTCACTGTCCTTTTCTTCACACATGCTCTGGTAGGGGTGTGGGATTTATTGGTTTCCCCTCATCAAACTTATCAAATATACAATCCAACAACTCCAAAACGCTCTCGGAGTTGTGACAATGGGCCAATTTGCCAAAAATGTTGAACTATCCCTTTAAAGAAATTTAAAATTCGAAAAAGAAAAAAGTAGATAGATGCTGAATGTTAGATTGTTATCATTAAAACAAAAGCTTTTCTGACGATGACAATCAGTCAAATGTTGTCCGTCAACATTTTTGACATTTTCAAGTCTGAAAAGTAAAAAAAAAAGACAAAAAACAAAGATATGCAAATTAACTGACAGGACAAGTCAATAATAAAAAACTACAGTAGAGTGTGAACGTGTCTATTGTCCTGTACAGACTGTACATGTGTGTGTTCCTGACTCTTTACAGTCGCGGCTCTTCGCTCGCTGGTGAAACCCGACATTATGATAATGACAACGTTACAAACCGAGCTACAAAGCTCTAAAAATACGGAGAGCCTCCAGTGTACAGCTGTTTCCAGGATCAGCTCTTCTTATAGAAACCATCAGTAGCTCGACCACAGCCGCTGTCTCCAGGTCTGTCGTTACGCAGAGCCCCAGCGCCGCCTGCTCCGATGTAAAAGCGGCGCTTGCTAATTTGTGAATACGAAGCTATTCTGGTCCCTCGCTGCCGTCCCGAGGCCCACGAGAGGGAAAGGTGGACGGACGGTCGGACGGGGGACGGGGACGAGGAGGCCGCCTGGGTCACTAATGTAATCACTGTTATCTTTGTATCTGTGCTGAACCGGCCTCGACACGCCTGAAACTCTATCGCACTTGATGCTAAAAAAGAAACCAGGCGATGGAAACTGTGACAAGCGGGAGGTTAAAAAGGTCGCGTTCAGGGTCGCGCTCGAAAAAGTCCGGTGACAGAAGAGGGTTTTCTTTTTCTTTCTCAGAAATAATCATCGTCCAGTGCAGAGTGCAACAAGGACATTCATGTTCCGCAGTTGCAGTAAAGTGTGAGAGTCTCTAAATAAAACTGAATAAATGCCACTGTACTGGAGCAGAGCTGCACTTTAACAACTGGGCCAACATGGAAACACAGCCCTTCATCTTGGTCAGCAGCAGCTAAGTGGCAGAATTTCAGAAAATAGTAACTGGCAGCAAAACTTCACCAGACAACTTTCTTTTTTTTCTTTTGTTTAAATCTGAGATCTCAGTGTTTCTCACCTGGAAGCGCGGCAGGTCTGAGGGTTTGAAGTCGTTGGGCGAGCAGCCGCACCAGTCCACGATGTGCTTGTACTGACACTTGCATCCCAGTTTACGGTTCCAGTTGGTGAGTCGCAGGTTGTTGTCCACCATGGTCTCACAGTGGGCGCTGTTCTCCAGCACGGTGTGGAAGAACGACTGGACGATGAAGTGCAGAGAGACGAGACAAGATGAGACAGGGTTCTTCACACTGTCGACCCCTCTTTATGTGAATCTTAAAAGGGATAGTTCGTAGGTTCGTTACCTTATCTAATTGTCGGTGCAAGCTATTTTTAGAACAGCGGAGCAGAGTCGTGAGCTGCTCAGAGCTACGCTACGGAGGCTCATGGGGTTTCTTGGTTTCCCTCATCAAATACACAATCCAACAACTCCAAAACGCTCTGGTGGACAAGTTGTGACCTGCACATTCACCACGCTATGAGATAATAATACAACGTTACGAGACAGAGTTGTTTTCGAGGCAAATGCAGAGACCAATTTTGCATGAATTTCCCTCTAAAACAACTCTGTGTGGTAACGTTGTGTTATTATCTCATAGTGTGGTGAATGTGCAGGTCACAACTTGTCCACCAGACCGTTGTGGAGTTGTTGGATTGTGTATTTGATGAGTTTGATGAGGGAAACCAAGAAATCCCATGAGCCTCCGTACTGAGCTCCAAGCAGCTCACGGCTCTGCTCCGCCATTCTAAAAATAGCTTGCACCGACAATTAAAGGTAACGAACCTACTGCTATGACTATAGGGATTATGGGCCAATTTGCCAAAATGTTGAACTATCCCTTTAATCTTACATTCAATCACCGTATTTCAGTATCAGTGATGTGATGGTTAGAGTTGAATTAAAACAAGGATCAGCACACATTCTTCAAGTTATTTAGTAAGGCTCAGAGCCTCCTCTCTTCTGATTGGCTGACGCTGACCTGTCGTTAGTTGAGCTCTATAGAGAAGATGGAAAACTACACTGAGATGGTTTTTCATTCTTTAAACAACAAAAAGATCTTCAGCATTTCAAACAAAAACACAGAAGAAGAAGGAAATCTGAAAAAAAAAGTCAAGATATTTTAGTCCAGAGAACAAACCAAAGATTATGATGAAAAATGACGCTCGTATTCTTTGAATCTGAGACGCCGCCTTTCTACTCGTACATGGCGTTTGAAGAGGTTACTTCAGTGCAAAGTGTGTCTGTGTGTGTATGTGTGCATGTGTTACCTCGGCAGGCAGCAGTGTGTAGGCGTAGAAGCGCTTCATGCTGCTGACCAGCTCGTCCCTGGAGTTCACCACATAATCCACGAAGAGCCGGTTGAGCAGGAACCAATCGGAGCCGCCGTCCACCGCGATGCCCTCGGGGATCTTGCGGTCGCCGAGACGCCACATGTGGGTGTCGCACTCGTAGAAGAGACGGTCCAGACCCTGTTTCCTGATGAACCTGGGATGACAGGGTGTTTCAGCGCCGAGGTGAGACACGAATCAAACGCCCCTTTACTGCAGAGGTGAACTGTGTGTTTAACCTACACTACTTTTATTATAGGACGAAGGCGGAAACATCTAAACTCGTGTCTAGACCAAGAAACCGACTCAAGTTTCACATTTTGGACGAATCAAATTTGCACGAGGATCCGAAATGATGGAGGAATATTTGTTAAGATGCCAGATGTTGTTGTGAGAAGAAGCCTCAGATCTCAGACATGTGGAGGTTTCACGACCGAGACGTCTGTGAATTTACAGCTGCTTGTTCCAAATGCAGTTGCTGGACGTCTGTATGTGTCTCTTTGGGACTTCAGACGTCTTATTACCATTTTTCAAGCCACTTAAAAGTCGCTGTGGACCTCAAATCATGCAAACCGAGAACGTGCGATCTTATTTTGGCCAAAACCTGGCACAAGGACTTGTCATGTGAATGTGAAGCATTTTCTTTTTATGATTTCTCCTATTGTTTTGAATCTATAAAAGAAAATCACAACACATTTAAAGGGATAGTTAAACATTTTGGCAAATTGGCCCAATGCCATAATCTCTATAGACATAACAGTAGGTTCGTTACCTTTAATTGTTGGTGCAAGCTATTTTTAGAACGGCGGAGCAGAGCCGTGAGCTGCACAGAGCTGCGCTACGGAGGCTCATGGGATTTCTTGGTTTCCCTCATCAAACTCATCAAATACACAATCCAATAACTCCAAAACGTGATCATGGACAAGTTGTGACCTGCACATTCACCACGCTATGAGATAATAACACAACGTTACCAGACAGAGTTGTTTTAAAGGGAAATTCATGCAAAACTGCTGATGCACGTTGCCTTCAGGGATAGTTTTTCAGCAAGCAGTCTCTGCATTTGATTGTAGGATTGTGTATTTGATGAGGGAAACCAAGAAATCCCATGAGCCTCCGTAGCGTAGCTCTGAGCAGCTCACGGCTCTGCTCCGCCGTTCTAAAAACAGCTTGCACCGACAATTAAAGGTAACGAACCTACTGCTAAAACTACAGGGATTATGCCAATGGGCCAAAATGTTGAACTATCCCTTTAAAGCAGAGGTTTTCCACCTCGTTCATTTTGTAACAAAACCACAAACAGAGAGACTGTGATAAAGAGACACAGCGGGCCGATGAGTCTCTTACCGTGCGTTGTCTCTGCCGTGAGACTTGATGAAGTTCATGTTGCGGTACTTGGACAGGAAAGCCACCAGCTGCTCATTGGTCCTGAGGGAGAGACAGCAGCTGTCAATCATCAGCTCAGACACGTCACAGCAACACTTAAAGGCTGTAAACACTGTGTGATGTCACAGGCGGTCATGGTCCCCAGACGATGCACCACCGTGAGGTTGACATCTAGAGATCCTTTAAATACTTTGCTTTATGACACATACCTGCACAAATAAACACAACACCGCAGCATCACACCGACTAAAGTGGAAGAAGAAGTTGTCATATTCAAAAGACAGAAGCTGCATGTTTAATTCTGCACTTTTACGACTGAAAACCTTCTTTGTATTGTGCAGATAATTCACTGCCGAGTCTGGTTTGATGATAACGCCGAGTGGCAGACGTTCAGTCTAATCTCAACTACTCATCATCTAACTGAGACTGAAATTTACTTTTGATCGTCTGACAGTTGTCGCTCTTTAAAAGCTCTTCATGCGTCATCATCATGTTTGTAAGAAGAAGAAGAATAAAAAGTCTTCAAATTAAAACATTAAACAGACCCATGATTTATAATAGATATAATTTATAATAGATTTTCTCAGCCGTGTTTGAAGAATTTTCTTTTTTTTTTACTGGATTCGTGTCTGAACAGGTTGTAATTAAACATTTAAACGACACGTCTGGGTTTTTAAACAATGCAGAACAATCTTCCTTCTAGGGAAGTTGGAGCGAGTCCAACCTGAGGAGGCGGCGGCGGCGGCGGCCACTCCCTGTGTGTACAACAAGCTGTGCGATGTCGTCCTAATGAGTAGACGGATCGGCAGACAGACACATCGCTTTGATTACATGTGATTACGGTCGTTAGGACGAACCACAGGCGTGTGTGCGTGTGTGTGTTCGAGGGGCATATTTGTGTTCACGAATTACTGACACGAATCAAACTGTAAAAAAACTGAAGCTGCTCGGATTTTTTGCAGATATTTTATATACAGTGCAACCGGTCACATGAGACGTTCCTCATCTTGGATTTTCTTTCTGCAAATTATGATGTTTCACACTAGGCAGCGTCACGGTTCGGCGGGAAGCTGCACGTTTCACGCAGGAAGACACATCTGTCTGTGTGTGTGTGTGTGTGTGTGTGTGTGTGTGCAGGCTGCAAACCAGGTGTGGACCGACTGACCCACAGCTTCCAGATACAAGTTTGATTTCTGTCTCTTTTTTTTTTGTCTTAGCTGAAAATCAGGAACAATAGCCAGTACAGTCCAAAATCAATACTGTGAGTTCTCCTGTCAGGCCTCGGGGATCATCAAACTTGGAACAAAGAAAGCGATAAGACGTTATCCTAAACTGAGAACAGTAAAGCTCACGTATTGCTCACAGCCAATCAAAAGCAAGGATACAGTCAGAATCCACTATAATATGCAACATAAAATAAAATGACAGTTTATTCTTGTCTTTAGTGCGATGATAAAAGTCCCATTAAACTAAACGCGTCGCTCCAGCTGAAAGATTTTATTCTCAGTTTACTTTTAAAATCCTGTGCGAGGACACATCATGTGACCCAGATGGAAATCTGTGTGACATTTAAAAAGTTTATGCAACCTTCTCGCTGCAAACACACACACACACACACACACACACACATAGCCCCATTGACTCACACTGCATGTGCCTTAATAACGTCACAGCTATTGATGATGTGCTGCTAATGCTGTGGCAGCGTTATGGATTTTAGCTGCGAGCGTGTTCAAACGGTCACTTTGACGGGAGGACAGGAGGGAACAGACCAGATCTCTGTGTGTGTTTCCGTCCTTATGAGATGAAGAGACGCTCCGGCGTCCAGATCCAACTGTTTGAGACGAGGTTGTTAAGAGCAACGACATTGACTGATGAACAACAACAACCATCACATGTTGGAACCACGTCGTCCCCAGTAACTAAACCCGACCCGGTGGACAGCGACATGTTTCCCCTCTGCAGCAGGTCACACAGGGTTTAACTGACCGCAGCTCTAAAGCCGAAACCAAATCCACAGCATTAAATTTATACACACCACGGCTGAAATAATCAATTAATTGATGGAAAATCTATTGGCAGCAAATCTGATAACTGCTTGACCTTTTGACGCTGATCTGGTATCAGCCGTGACGTGAAGCAATCGACTTTAAATTTGCATCTTTGTCAAGATTCACTTCTGTTTCCTGCAGTTTGATATAAAGATGGAGGTTCTTAGGCCGATGCACCACATTTTGGACGAGTAGGTTTTTAACGGGCCAAAAAAATCATGTTATATTCGACGGGCCAAACCGACTCCAGGCTGAGATTTGGTGGGCTCACTCCGCCGTGGTCAAAACCAGCTCGCACTCCTGCAGCCAGAACTGTGCAGCCGGTCTGACTCGGCGGTTTTGTTGAGCAGGACGACGTCACAGCGACTCTGCACCAGGTCCGGTTTGGATCAGCGTGGTGGAGCGAGCCAACACAACACTGACCACAAACCTCGCTCTTCCTCTCTCCTCTCTCTTCCTGCTGCTGCAGCTGCAGAGAGCGAAGCATCAGTCGATATCTCCGCTGATCACAGCCGAGCGCTTCCTCCTCCCCTCCCGCCCCCCAAACAATAAAGATCTCCTCAAACCCCCAAGACGGCCATTAAAACAGCTCCGCGTCGAAGCTATAGACTCCAGAGTCAATGCAGCTGTGGTCTATTGGCCAAATAACCTGATCCATAAGACCTAAAACAAACTGGAGCCACTGGTTAGTGGCCATTAACCGACACAGTCCAATAACGGATCAATGCGCTGTGTGTTTGGCAGGAACTTGACATGATCTGTAAACCTCCTGCAGCGCTGCGTAATGAGAACAACCAGACCTTCAGGGACGGAAGACAAAAGCTCAGTTTAAAGACCTTTTGCACAAACGACTCCTGTGCAGCTGCTTTGTTTAAAGGTTTTTTCATGCACTGATCAATTTTGAGATTTTTTTTCCTTTCTTAACATGTATTCTTATAGAAAAGTCGAAAGAAATGGTAGAAAATCCACATTTATGTTTTTGTTTTTCTTCATTTTGTCTCCTCCGTCGGTAGATTTCTCCTGAATTCGTCAGCGGTTAGTCTGCTCTCTCTCTCTGAACAATTATGCATGCTCCAAAAATTGTAATAATTTCCTCCGTATCCGCAGCCAATCGTTAAAGTGCGATTTATATTACCGATCTATGGTATTTTAAAGCCTGTTTTCTCAAAATGAGTTTTTCCTCAGACTCTGAGATAGAAATCTCCACTTCAGCAGCTCTTACAGACACCAAACCTTCCAGTTTCATTCCTGTCTTTATTCTGAAGGTTTTTACAGAGGGGATTGTTGATATATCATTCACAGCCTGATTTATACAACATTTTATTCCTCAAAACATGGCGAAATTAGATTTTTTTTAGGGCTGGTGACAGTATTTTCTCATTTACAAAGTGATAAAAAGACCTATTTAAAATCCCCTCTGTAAAAACTTCTGACTCTAATGTATCAACAAAATAAAACAAGAATTTATTTTGAAAGGGACTTCATCCATTGTTCAGATTTCGCTTCTGGAAATGTATGCAAATTAGTGCATGTTTCATCAGTTATTGCCTCATTTACATATTTAAACATATACAACTTGGACAAAACTAAAAAAAATTGTCTTAATGCAAGTGATAAACTTGAGAAGTTTCATGGTGATATCTATTCACCTGGAGTGTCTCCCTAAAGACCAACAACAAAAGGCCTAAAAAAGATTAAAGCAACTAAAGTTTGTCTCAAAATGTTGCATTTGCTCTTTAAAGCAAAGAAATAAAGAAAGACGGTGGTCGTTAACATTTTCAACAACATTCATGTTTACATCAGAAGTTGCATCGTCGCATTCTCTCACCTGATCGGGTAGTCGGCAGCGCTGAGGTTGATGAAGAAGTCCCAGGACCAGTCGGCCATGTTGAGGAGGTCCTCCATACTGCGCAGGTACATGGTCAGCAGACTGGCGCCGCCCCAGATGGTCGACATCCGCCAGGGAGTGATCCGCACGTTTGGATACCGGCTGGCCAGCGACAGGATTTCTCTGTGGAGGTAGTTGGACCTCTGAGAAGACGACAGAGGACAGTAACACAGGTTATTAATACTCACTTCTGCTTCTTTAAAGGGATAGTTCAACATTTTGGCAAATTGTCCCATTGCCATAATCCCTATAGTCATAGCAGTAGGTTTGTTACCTTTAATTGTCGGTGCAAGCTATTTTTAGAACGGCGGAGCAGAGCCGTGAGCTGCTCAGAGCTACGCTACGGAGGCTCATGGGATTTCTTGATTTCCCTCATCAAACTCATCAAATACACAATCCAACAACTCCACAACGCTCTGGTGGACAAGTTGTGACCTGCACATTCACTACACTATGAGATAATAACACAACGTTACCACACAGAGTTGTTTTAGAGGGAAATACAGAGACTGCTTGTTGAAAAACTGTCCCTGAAGGCAACGTGCATCAGAGGTTTTGCATGAATTTCCCTCTAAAACAACTCTGTGTGGTAACGTTGTGTTATTATCTCGTAGCGTGGTGAATGTGCAGGTCACAACTTGTCCTCCAGAGCGTTGTGGAGTTGTTGGATTGTGTATTTGATGAGTTTGATGAGGGAAAGTGCGCAAAACTCCTCCCAATCTCTTATCTGTGTAAACTCTCTCACCTTGTCTACGTGGATGTAGTAGTAGTGCGACGTGTGGTAAATGGCTTTGAAGAGACGCTGGAACTGGCGTGAGGCTCGGCCGTGGACGACCAGGACGAAGGCGATCCGCACCGGCGGCTCTGTCAGCTGGGCTGCTTTTGCAGGATTGTCGTCCCACTGCACGTTGACGTTGACTTTACCTGAAACACACACACACACACATAGTTCAAATTGTGCTGAGTCAGTAAATACGGCTGATGTTCATATCAATATCTGTGGACAGATGTGTAGTTTTGATCAAAACGGCGTCCTGATTATCTTGGGTCGGACGTCATGGCTGTCTGGTTTAAAGGGATAGTTCAACATTTTGGCAAATTGGCCCATTGCCATAATCCTATTGTCATAGCAGTAGGTTCGTTACCTTTAATTGTTGGTCAACAACTCTGTGTGGTAACGTTGTGTTATTATCTCATAGCGTGGTGAATGTGCAGGTCACAACTTGTCCACCAGAGCGTTTTGGAGTTGTTGGATTGTGTATTTGATGAGTTTGATGAGGGAAACCAAGAAATCCCATGAGCCTCCGTAGCGTAGCTCTGAGCAGCTCACGGCTCTGCTCCGCCGTTCTAAAAATAGCTTGCACTGACAAATAAAGGTAACGAACCTACTGCTATGACTATAGGGATTATGGCAATGGGCTAATTTGCCAAAATGTTGAACTATCCCTTTAAATATGATGATGATGATGATTTTAATCAATGTCCTGTTCCTCAGGTGGAAACAGCCTCACAGCTCTTTTATTTCTGCCTTTTCCTGGATGTCTGCGGACTAGGAGCTGAAAATTATACAGAACATTAACTGTCAATCAAAGTTAATTCTCTGCTTCTTTTTGTTTCTAATTGTTGTGCGACTGAAATTCAAAGATGAACGTTATTTTAATTCTCGGTTTGTAAGACGAGACGACTCTGTGTCTCTTTTATCTCTTTCCTGGAAACATCCAGTGTTGTGGGCAGCTGGAGCTAAATCTGCCTCTTGTATATACAGTGGAGTCTATACGACAGCCTGATGCTTCTCCATCATCACTCTAAAGATGGCGCGGGTCGGGGCCTGCGAAGCCTAATTAGTGACCTTCCCAGGCTGTGGTGCATGCTGGGATTCGGAGCTCGGGGGAGAAATAACTGTAATCAGGCGGCACTGCTGTTCAGACGGAGGGGAGGGAGACGATGTCGAGCTCCATGTCACGGCTGCGCTCAGATACACCGAACTTTGTTCCAACAACCCTCTTGTTGAGTTTTTAAAATATGGAGAGCGCACGTCAGTCAAACATCAGAACAAACCGAACCGTGCGTCCGTCCTCGCTGCTCCCCGGCTTCCGTCTGCAGATATAATGACTGGTGCAGCATCAAAGGAACCTGTAATCATATAAATTAAACCTCAAACGGCCCTGGGTGGTTCAAGAGAGTACGACTACAAGTAAATCATTAGCCAGCCATTCCCAAAATAAGACGACAAACTGCTTGTTTAATTAGGGTGTAATTATGCTGGATGAATATCATCCTTGTTGGGAGCAGCCTCACTGGGTCCATTCATGCTTCAAGTGCCCTGAAAATAGAAACGAACAAACCGACGGGATGCTTCGTCAGGGCTCTGGCGCGTGCCGGGTTAAAAATGTTCTTCAGCGGGTAAATTTAGAAAAGAGCCGAGTCTTGGACTTGTTGCAATCTGCCACTTCAAAGCTTCGGGACGTTCTTTCGCTTTCTGTCCGTCAGACCGTCACCCTGTCATTTGTTGGACTGACTCAGTGACTCTGTGAACACGGAGGGATAATTCAGCCCTAAATACATTACAGCTGGTTATTATACATTTAAAGCAGCTATGTATAATAGCTCTGTGCGCTCTTACTGTGGATCACTCCCTGCACAAGCTCAGTCACACAAAAGGACATAACTCACAAGAGGCTCTTTAAAACACAGACATGTCTCCTGTTGTGTCCTTACACATTATTCCATTTGGACTCTTTGGTTCCTGAAGACGTCACGAGAATCGATTAGGGTTGAACGATTCATCACAGTGTTATAGAAATCACAACATGGCTAAATGCAATATCCAAATCACAGTATTTAGCCATATATATATATATATATAATTGCAACATTATTTTTTTGCATGTTGTGCAGCTCCAGTATCAAATATTGTTTATGTTGAGTTACATGAAGTTGAAGCTGATCTGAGACGTCAGCCTCTCCTTCACCAGGACTGTAAGTCATTCCCATTGGTATGTACGTATGTGCAACTCATGTATGTGAATGAATATGTCTTTGTTTTATAATTTGGCCACATTTGTGCGTAGTTTGGGTGTGAAATTAATACAAATCCATAAAGAAAAAAAAGAAAGATTTTGTTTTCATGACACAGTAAACAAACCCATGTGCTGCTGTGATTTAAAGGAGACATACTCTGCCCCCTTTCCACAAAATTAAAATAGTTCCCAGGTGTCTTAAAGTCAAAATCCCACAAGGATCAAACATCACAGCTCTTTTCATCCTCTCTAAACAGCTCTGTTCAGAACGGCTGGTTTCAGTGTCTGTCCCTTTAAATGCAAATGAGCCACTTCTTGCCCCGCCCCCTTCTAGGTAGGGGTGGGGTTATGCAAATTTGAAACCTAGTTACATCACTGGGGGACATCTGAGGGAACAGCTCATAAAACCACATGGATTTCAACCTACAGAGCCGGAAAATTATAGATTTTTTTGTCAATTCTCAAATTTGGGACCCAAATATATGTTAAAGAGCCTTCAAAAAGTGTTATATCCTTAATACGTCCCCTTTAAATTACTCATTACTGATCTCACCTTCCACTCTGCAGTATCGAGGCACTTTCTCGGGCATCAGCGTCCTCTCCTTGTGTTTACAGTAAACCTCCACGATCTGCTGCCGACACTCGCGGCTCTTGGCCCTGGACAGAGCGGAGATCGCCTCCTTCCCGCTGATCTCACACTGCGGCTGCTCCTTCCTCGGCTCCGGACCGGCGGCCGGCTTCTTCGACTGGTGGGACGGCGGATCCTGGCTGGACTTGGACTGGATGGGCGCCGGCGCGGTGGGCGCCTGGGGGTGGGGCCTACGGACGTGGCTGCGGTTGTGGCTGTGTCCCGTCGCTCCGGGCTGCACGGGAGGGAACTTGAGGACCTCGTTGGCGGATTTGTCCAGCATGCTCTGGACCTGGGCCTTGTCCAGCTTGTGTTTGCTGTTTCCGCCCGGCGCTCGCTGGCGTTGGGACTGTGCACCAAGGTTACTGTTGCTGTCGATGGAGTCAAAGTCTTTGGGCACCGAGTTCTCATTGTTGTTGCTGTCCAGACGGACTTTCTCCTTTGGGCGGTGGGAGTGATAGACGTCCTGGGAAGAAGAAAGAAGGAGAACGATTAGATATAAAACCACGGTGCACATGAAAACTGATCGAATATGAGGTTAAATATGCAAACTACAAACACACAACATTAAAATGACACAACTTCCAAAGTTGTCGTTAGTTGAAAATGCACTTCCTGCTGCTCTTTCAAACAATGACGTCATGCAACCCAATGTCAAGTGGTGTAGCCGATATATTTTCATAAAAATCTGATTTAATACAGAGAAAATAAATCTGGACTCAAATGTGGAATAAATGTAATTCACTTTTTTTCAAAGCAACATTATGTTTCTTGACAAATTTTGCATAATTTGTCACTTTATTTAGAAAAAGAGTGGTGTTTTTTTTTCATAAATCCTGCCTAGTGCTGCTAAAATGCATTAAAATTCAAATATAGAAACACAGTATTTCAATTTAAACCAATAATTGTGAATACAAAATGCACATTTTCACAAATCCAGTGCTTTTAAATCAATTATTTATTTATTTTCATCTATTAAAGACATTTTTATATTTGTCACTGACCCATCTATATTACGAACGTTGGAGAGGATGAAGAGTGGAACCAGGGAACCAGATACAGATCAATGTGTTGATGACATCATCCAGACAAAGGCATCGAGCTCCAGTGTAGAAACATGTGAGCACACGTCTAATAATATCTGTGTGTGTACTGTATGAGAACCTTTTATTTCTCTGGGACTGAACGATAGTCTCTTGTCAATAACAGCTCAGGGTGAAAGTCTGGAATGTGGCTCCAGAGGGAAAAACTACAGGATGGAAGATCAATCAGTATTTTATATCGAGGGCGGATTAAAATGATCATATTGTTTCATTAGTTTTTATCATTTTGCCCCAGAGGAGCAGGTGGAGACCAACAGCAGAGCTAAAAGAGAGATCGTGTGACCACAACATGGAAAATAATGCACTTTACACAACATTAGACCTTTAAACAACAGCTGAGTTCTGATTGGTCCGTCTGATGCAACCGGCAGTTCATTAGAGGTTTGTTCTCCTGGACCATCACGAGTGCATCATCATCGTCTGTTGTTGCAGAAACTGTTCAGGTTCTATATTATATATATTATTATTATGGTGTTTATTCTGGTTCTGTGGAGTCCTCGGTCCGTCAGAGCCTGAGGTGCATGCTGGGAATTCACCCACGTTCCCTTTCTAGGAACAAAACACAGAGACGGCCGGGAGAAGAGGAAGTGACCTTTGACCCCCAGAGACACAGGCAGCTGTGGCCTTGGCCTTGACCCATCGGAGCCAGGTGTTGATGTTGATGTGTGTGTGTGTGTGTGCGTGTGTGTTTGTATGTGAGAGAGAAAATGTGTTTCAGTAGGAAAAGCCACATGACCTCGATGGGTATTTTAATCCCACAGATTACCCTATATCTGTCTTTTCCAGGGATAAAGATTGTGTTTACGAGTGGATTCGTACATGAGCCACACACACACACACACACAAACGCACACACACACACACACAGACACAATCAGAGCGCCTGTGGGAAACCAGTAATATCAGCTCTTGCCACCTGCTCCTCAGACAACCTTTCATTATCTCATCTGTAATATCGGCTTAAAGGAATGTGTGTGTGTGTGTGTGTGTGTGTGTGTGTGTGTGTGTGTGTGTGTGTGTGTGTGTGTGTGTGTGTGTGTGCGTGTGTGTGTGTGTTTGTGCGTGTGCGCGTGTGCATGTGTGCGTGTGTGTGTAGCTGTGGTGAATATTTTAAAGTGAAATGCACAGGAAACCGTGAATAAAACCCCCAGTGCACAGAGAGACATAAAAGGTTTAGACACACTTTGATACACCCACATGTACACACAAACACAAACACACACACACAGTGGACGGACTTAACATATACATTAACATAAACACACATACTGAGGATTATTCTATTCATAGAGCCTTATAGATATAGATACTGTAATGCAGTTTAAAATCTAAACTTTGTCTTGATGAAGCTGGAAAACTGGGATTTTGACAAGTTTCTAAATCTTCCAATTCATTTTTTTTATCAATCAACTGATTATTTTGTTTAAATGTCAGACAATAGTGAAAAAGTTTATTTCCTATCTCAGTGGTTTTCATGAGAACAAATGCAAATATCAAAATAATATTGAATTATTGTATTTTGGGCATCATTATAAAGGCATTCATTAATCATTTGCCTCACGCTCACCTTTCTAACTGCCTGCCAGACAAATCATCATTCATGACATCATGACCATTAACGGGGGTCCCCGACCAGAAGCTAATGCTACTCGGGGGGCGGGGCCTCGCCATGGAAAAGTTTGGGTCCAAAGCTGAAATATATTAATTACTAAAACACAACAATAATAAACCAAACAGTACAAAGGTCAGAAAGGTTAACTAATCAATAATAGACTAATTGTTTCATCCCTCTGATTTACTCTTCAATCATCTAGCGTCCTCTTACTGTGATCCAGATGTTAAGTTAAGTTAAGTTAAGTTAAGGTTAAGTTAACTTAACTTAACTTAAGTGTCATATAATTACAGTGAAATGTACCTTTGGTCATTTGCATAACATAAATAAAAGAAAAAGAGAAGGATATTTATGTGCAATGGCAATCAATGTAATAAAAGAAGAGGAAGAAGAATGTGCAGTGCATATGTTTGTTTGTACACAGGTGTTGTTGTTGTGCTCGTTCACACCTTCATCGACTACCATGTATGAACTCTGAGTGTTCGGCTTCTTTTTTGTCGAATTTCATCTTTTGTGTTTTTACAAGATGTTTTTAGAGACAGACAGCGAGCGCAGGATGAAAGAGGGCGGATCATGTAACGAGTCCCAACTCGTTAATCTGAGTGAAAACATTTCAATTACACGGTCTGCACCTTAACGAGAAGCCGAGAGGCCTTAAAGTCATTTACCGAACATTTAAAGAAGTGGAGTTCAGGCTTTTATCTTTTATACGACACCACTGTTGTTCAAATAATTGTTTTCATCATACATCTCGTCTCAGCTGCTGTAAAATAGAGTTGAACTGATTAGACATCAATTAATGCTCCATTAAAACGTCCATTCACTGCAGAGTTAATAGACAGATTCATCAATTATTGAAACAGCAGCCATATTTCTTGCAAAGAACTTTTACTTTTACTGAAGCATCTGCAGTTGGTTTGATAAAACACGTGATTTGAATGAACTGCTTTTCTTGTTCTATGTTATTTTTCATTAGTTTTTGACATTTCAGAGATCAAACTGATCGATGGGTGGAGAGAACAAGTCACAGACGAGCCGTGACATTCGCTGCAGACCGAATATCATTATTATCACATCTGTCAAACTTTGGCTCCCACACATTTCCATGGTGATTAGTTTCTCCTCCTGTGGCTGTGTGTGTGTGTGTGTGCGTGTGTGTGTGTGTGTGTGTGTGTGTGTGTGTGTGTGTGTGTGTGTGTGTGTGTGTGTGTGTGTGTGTGTGTGTGTGTGTGTGCGTGTGTGTGTGCAGGACGCTGAAGAAGAAATGTCCTCAAGCGATTCTGAGTTTCTCTCCTTCACAGATCTTTCTAAAAAGCCGTGCGTTTTTTCCCAGAAGCCCCTGCATTCCATGGAGACGAGCCACGGCTAAAATACCACCGCTTACCTACAAAGGCATCATTCTTTATCCTCGTGCACGCACGCACGCACACACACACACACACACACACACACACACACACACTGAGTCACTGCTTTCTTGCTGTGCTCTTGTACGAGTCCGTTTGCTCTCCTCCTCAGCAGGTCCTCATTCACGGCGTCTGCGCTGCCTTCAGACCTCCTGCTGCTCCGCGATAAAGGCGACAGAAAAGAGACAAGAGAGCCCGTTGCCGCGGGCGCCCGGGGCGAGAGACATTACAAAGAGGCAAGAGAGAGAGAGGGAGCGAGGGGAAGAAAGGAAACCTGTTGCTTTGACATCTGTTGATTACAAGGCCATGTTCAGACTGATGGAGGTAAATATGAAAATGCCAGCGTTTTAAATTCTTCCCTAAACGTTTGAAACTGAACATCAAATAGGAAAAGTTTTACTTTTGGTTTAATGGTGGTTCATGAAGAACAACCACCGTCTACAGAGCAGTGTGGTTTGGTTTGATAGCTCCATTATAAATCTGATGATGATATTCTGCATTTCAGCCCCGACATGCAGCCTGAAGCCATCAAATACAACCCTCGTTCGCCAAATGCAACCAACTCATATCGTCCCAACGACTGCTGAAACTAATTTCCATTATATACTTTAAAAAACAACTTAAACTACAGTGAGCGTCTGTTTTAATCACCCGCAGGTTTCTGAGGAGTGAGCTGCTGCACTGTCGCCATCATGGCAGCGCCTGGCTCCGCCCCCGAACTCCTAGTTAGTCCATAAATGGGCAAAGAGGAGGGGCCTAGTCGGCTTGTGGCGAGTGCAGTCACTCAAACAGGCCACACCCTCAATTCTGCTTCAACACTGAAGCCTTAAAGCGCCCATATTATGCAAAATCCACTTTATACTGGTTTTGTAGTGGTTCTATGTGTTTCCATAGCCTTTCTCTGACGCCTCAGTCTGTTCGCTCCTTTAATTGATTGCTTCACTTGTTTGAGATCGTGTCTCCAAACCGGCCAGTTGGAACCGCAGCTCCACTTGACGTCAAGAGTTAACAGTAAAAAGGGAAAATTTACATTGTTTCCGACAAGACGATACTCTCACAAAACTAGGCTATTTGTTGTTGTTTTTTAATTGAACAACTATTGATCATTCATTCGATCATTGCCCATCAGTATTCCCAATGTCAACACCCTCTCTCCCTGTGACGGGTGTGGAGTAGACGTGGTTTACACATCCTATTTGCATTTCAAGGTGCAGATTGCTGAGATCTAGAGCTGCAGATTGATTTAGTGAGAATACGCTGGACAACTTAGACCTATGTGAAACGGTTGAAAAACAGCATGACACTTTAACATGGGAGTCTATGGGGACTGTCGGGGACTCACTCTAGTGGTCGTTAGAGGAACTGCAGCTGCTGGTTCTTCTTTGTTAGTTTCAATTTTATCTGCTTGGTTTCATCGGATCGACTCAAATGAGAACTTTAATGTACTCTCTTGGTCTCACTCCGGGTCCAACAATGAGACCAGTCAGGTGCTCGCGCTTCTCCCCGACGGTGAAAGGATTCATGGTGCAGCTTTAAAGAACAGTAACGAGTGTGTGTACGTGAGAGCGAGACAGAGAAAACACCTTCATATCAGGCAATAAAGAGCTCTTTGACCAGGCTGCACACACACACACAGCATCCAGTCCCCCCAGCTCTGACTTTACTTGTGTACACTTGTGTACATGGGTGTGTGTTAACACTCATAGTGTACCTGCGGGAATGTAACACAACCTGGAATTTATTGCTGCTGCCCCGAGTGTCAGGCTTTTTAGGAGAAACAGTCGTCTGTATGAACTTGAAGCTAAATGGTTGAAATGGTTGAGAGTTTTCTTGAACATCCAGCAGCTGAGACGTTAAAATCCAGGACTTCTGTCATGAACAAAAAGCCATTTGTTCATTATTTGTTAATCACTCATTCACTGCTAACTTTGCCGTCATTCTTTCACTCCTTTGCCTCATTTTTCCTCCGTTACTTCAACTTCCTGCTCTGATTAATTTGCCGAGTGAGTGATTCATTACCGAGCTGAATCAGACGTATCCGACACATCTCGCTGCCTCGTGAACAATGAGCTTCGACGACTGGTTTAATCGATCACTTCCTAAATATGTAGCTACAGTATGATGTAGTGCCGCTGACGCATAATAAGCCTTTTATTTCATCAACATTTAATGATTTGTCCTGACGCTGCCAGAGGCGTTCCTGCCTGGCGCTGCTGTGTTGCAGAAACGCAGCTGTAAAAGCTACAGAGCGAACTAACAATCCACCACCAGACTCCAGACACGCTCTGTTCACAGCAGGACTCAAATAAATACAACATTAAATATGAAAATAGTTAGGATGTGATTTGTGTTGGTGCTACAACGAATGCATTTTCCCTTAAAATCTGCAGAATTTGATTTGCAGGTTCAGCCTCTGTGGCACCGAAACGCTTTTATTCACCGAAACTATTCATATTTTGATTAATTTCTCCACCAAGAGAGATGAAACAACTGTCATTTACTCTTAAAAAATGACTTAATCAGCAAACTAACCACTGAAGACGTGTGATGAAGAGCAACAGTGTTCCTCGAGCCTGAAGAAAAACACATAAACATCTCGTTACCATGGGACTCGGGCGGAAAAAACAAAACATTTCCATCCCTTTTTCATCCAGAACATGTGTGAAGTGAAAGCTGTGAAACCACGTAGCTACTGTAACTGCATGTGAGGATCATTATCTGCTCTGTCTGTCTCACTTCATCCAACCATGGAGTGAAAATAAATACTTGATCAGTTTCACAAATACTCTAGAAAAAAAGAAAAAAAAACCTAGAATAAAACATCATCTCCCTGAGGAACTGAGTGGAGCTGTGTGTCTAAACAAAACACTGAAAATAGAGCTGGAGACAAAAGGAAAAACAGAGGCAGATGGAGAGACAGAGACAGAGAGACAGAGAGACGGGGGGAGAGGAAGCTGAATGGACGATGTCGAGGGACGAGCTGGTGCTGCAGCAGCGCCGTACTCACAGGACGAGCCGGGATTACGGCGAAGGATTTGAGTCTATCGACGGACTACGGCAGATTTAGACTATTTAAAAAAAAAAGAGAGAAAACATAAAGCAGCTTTCAGCAGGTTTAACATCCATGTGTTTTTACAAAGTCATTAATAGAGAGACAGTGACACTGTGACGTGAGGGACTCATCTGGGACTCTGAGCCCTGCCGCGCTGCTGACTGAACGTTTCTCTGCTTCACAAACATCAAACTCTGAATAAGTACGACTTACATAATACAATATAATAATATAATAATGTATTACATTTTGTGCAATATCTACACACTTCTGCTTGTGCAACTGGGTGTAACAGGCCTCGTGCAACACAACCTGGCACTTTAAACTGATACTCTTATAGGGCATCGTGCAATACAACCTTATTACCTCTTATGGCCCCCTACCTGTGGAATGTGTTTCTCAATATGTTTTTCATTGTTATAGTTGCCTTTTTGTCTTGTTTACTTCTTTTTTTATATTATACAGTTATTTTGTGTAATGTGAACTACTGTTGAACTGTTATGTTAATGGAACTAAGGCCGGAAATTAGCATCTTGCTATAATCCGGTACATTTACATGTTATGTCCATTAATGTCCCACTGTCCCATTCAAATAAACAAATAAAGTAAAGTAATAACAACTCCAGTATAGTTCAGAATATTATGGGATAAGTTAGAAAAATGTTTCCAATTAGACACATTCGCCATGGACATCAACTCGGAAAAATCTCCATGTAAGTGAATGAGAGTTACTTCCTGCTTCAGCTCAGTTATGACATTATGACATCATAGTGAGTTGGATATAAAACGGGATCACTTCATTTTTATTTTACTATCCTGACCGACTTTGAGGCCCCAGCTGTCGGTGGCAGCAGGTCTGGACCTCCTGCTGTGCTGCTAATAACCAAGATGGCCGCCAGCCGACCGCTGATGTGTTCAATCTGCCGCTGCACTGGATGGACGGTACGGTACGGTGGCCCTGAGGGCTCAACGCGCTGCAACTTGAAGACACGAAACAGAAAACAGCTTCTTCAATCTGAAAACACATGTGCTGCTGCTGCAAAACGCACAAAAAAAAGCACATGTTTGTAATTATCATCTGAATTTGCGTGATATTGATGTTATAATAAACCAAACAGGCGCCAGTGTTGTCACATTGAGTTGAGCCCTAAGGGCCACCGTATGATGGCTAAAGAAACAATCCTGCAGCACTGATTCAAACAGTAATAGTTTAATAATAACTAACACACTAACACACTGACACACACACACACACTGCTGACCATGTGTGTGTGTCATCCTCACAGCCAGGTCAGAGCAGATTAGAGGTTGGTTTGGTTTCACTGATGGGATTTAGACTTTTTAATCTAGTTTGGATTCTTCAATAATCCCTATAACTACTACTGCGTGTATGTGTGTGTGTCCATCCATGAGTTGTGTTACCGTGGCGCCATCCATGACGGCTGAAACACACTCAGACACCTGTAACCCCCCCCTCCCTCAGGATAGTGACAACGCTGCTATAGTGGAGCCGCAGCTTCTTATTGGCCAACACCGAACTAAACCTGATCCGAACATGAAAGCACGACCTCACTTTCATTATGCGGCCTATAACTCAAACCACACACACACACACACACACACACACATGCACACAAACACACACACATGCACGCACTCAGACACTATATAAAGTGGTGGGAGGTGCTGTTTTATTGAGCTCCCTCAAACGACGTCCACTCTTTTATTGGAAAGAGGACGCTTCTTCCTGCCAATAAACATGCACACCAGCACACTAACACACACACACGCACGCACACACACACATAAAACACACACAGACACACACCAGAGCATCAGCGGCGCCACACGCTGCAGGTCGTCTGTGTGGAGGATAAATTACAAATTAGTTTGGTGAAATCTACAGTGGTGTTTCTCGCCTCTGCTTTGCTTCCTGCTTCACCACATGTGTGTTTGTGTGTGTGTTTATGTGTATGTGTGTGTGTTTTAGCCCCTCCCACACACACACCAAGCAGAGGAGACGACTCATGACCTCCAGTGCAGCAGAAGCTTTTCAACAAGTGTTAGAAATCAGTGATCGGCCTCAAACATCAGAACAGAACATCAGTGCTGCCTGACAACAGACACACACATACACACACATACACGGTGCATGGGGACGGGGTGGGGGGATGGTGGGGGGTTACAGCCAATAGCAGCGAAGGTAATCCTGGATAATAATCAGTACAGTTACTCCTCCTGTAGGACCAGTGGTGGTAAAGTGAACTAAACCTTTTTGTATATATTTTTTTTAAGTTGTAGCAGCTTCAATCAAACAGAATCTGAACTGACGTGACACAACAAAACAACGCACAACAACTTTTAAAATGTCCACGACCAGCTGAACTAAACATCACCGTCACAGTTCTGACCCCCCTCATTAACCCTCTGGTCTCAGTCTCAGTGATAAGAACCGATGTGCAGGTGAACTCCAAACTGCCTCCGATACAAACTAGATTTTGAAGGATCAGTTAAAGAGACAACGAGGAGTTTCCTTTTGGTTATAAAGGAATCTCATAGTAACGTGGATGAATCTACGTTACCATTGTTAATGGCTCCATTTTTGATAAATATATTGTTTTGACTTTATTGTTATCATTTAGAGGTCGACTCGTCCAGCCTTTCCTACTTTCAGTTTCCTGGCCGCAGCCCGGTGGGTCATGGGAATAACGCAGCCGGATCGCCGTACTTTCATCTGTTTTGTGCCGGTCTAAGAATTTCACATGCATGCAGAGGCTCATGGGAAATGTAGTGCAGTAGTAGTCCCTTTAAAATATAGATTAATTAGGGACTAGTGTGGTAAAGTCATTTTTCGGCTCATATTGACATTAAAACTGATAAAAACATCTGTTTCTTAAACTTCATCCTCTTTAACACGGAGCTGTTAATGGCTCTACGTCTGTTTGTGGTGGTTTTTTTGTTTTGTGTTCATCCTCATCTGCACAAGTTCAATCATCTCTGTGCAGCTTCATATCTCAGACTCTGACCTACAACCACACACACACACATGCAGAGCACCAGTTGGTTTTGTAAACTCACACACCCTCACTCACTGTGGTTTTATCTCTGCTCAGCTCTGTCTTCACATCTCTCTCTCTCTTTAATCACTCGTCCAACTCTCACATCAACTTTTGCTTTTGTTTCATTTGATCCCGTTTTCTCCTGCGCCGCCGCCGCCGCCGCCTCGCCTCGCCCCGTCTGTCTTCACCTCCCAAACTCCTGTCCTATAAAAAGTGCTGGCATGTACCTCCAAGGTTTTAAAAGCCAATATCTGTCAGGACGTATCATGGCTCACACACACACGCACACACACACACACAGAGGGAAGATCACAGGGCATCCGCCCAACTGTAATGAAAGGCCATAAAAATGGATCCCTGCAATATAACCCACAGCTCCCTCTCCCTCTCTCACTCACTCAGCCACATACTGAGCAGCTCATACAGTGTGTTCGTGTCTTGGTGACATGTCAGAACACCTGGATCCCAGCAGGTGAAGCAACACACACGTAAACATTGTATAGACACTATACTATACATCATGCACACTGTGATGTACACACATAATCCATACAAAGCCTGGTAGGTGATGGAGAGGATGCATACTGAGAGAGGCTGCAAGTAAAAATATGCACGAGTTATTTTTGCAATCTGTTATCAATGGAGACTACTTTACTTTACAATATAAAAAAAAGCAGCTTCATCATTTCTTCAATCCCCAAACTGTCAGTTCAGTCCAGTGGTCTCTCTCTCTGAATCACAAACCCAAGACAGGCTGACATTTAAGTTTTATCCCCTGCAGATACTGAGAATACTAATTCACTGCACAGTGCAAACCTTAAATGGGTGGCACGGTTCATAGTTAAAGAATTCACAACAATACAATGGCCAAAAACCTGCGAGAATAACGTTTTAAAAGGCGACGTTGCACCAAAGTCCGTTTATAAACCACACAATTATAACCTTGGTCTTTGTTTCCGATGAATTAACATGTGTTGGAAACATGTCTGATTGTATTTTAAGGACCTCTCGGCTTCATTCTTACAATCGGTGGAGATATTATCGATAAAATAGCGCTCAATCCTTTAAAACATAAATATTTTTAACGATGCTACCTGTCTGTCGCCCATTAACGAGGCAACACAATGAGTTTGACTGCAGGTTAAAGTTCATTCATCTAAATACTGTTACAAACCGCTGGATCGTAGCCTAGCTGTAATTCTTCTATAGTTGTAATCAACCCTCCAGATTGTGCATTAATCGACACCTTACATCGGCAGTGTGCTCCTGACCCACGGCTGGATGGAGACTGTGTTGATGCAAAAAGCCCAAACAACAGGCGAGCAGCAGCTGCAGCCGCTCAGTAGCATCCTCTCCTCGGCTACCATGCGGCTCCCCCCGCCGGGGGTCAAGCTCGTTTTCCAGTCGGTTTACGCAAAACACACGTGTGAAATCTTAATTAAAACCCCCACCATACATAACGCTTCCCGAGCAGGTAATCATTAATTCAAACCTACCGCCTGCAGCTTGTGCCGGACGGCCGCCCTTCCGAACAGCGGCGGCGGGTCTCCCTTCTTCAGCAGCCCCTTCCTCGGGTGCTCCCGGTCGGCTTTGTTGAGCCCCGCGGCGGCTCGGTCCTCTCTCTTCTCCCGGCTCCGGGCGCCTCCGTCCGCGCCGGCTGCGGAGTCCAGGCTGCTGAAGTTCCACACGATGAGAGTCTGGACCAGGAGCACGGCCAGGGCGGCGAGCAGCAGGGCGGACCGGGAGTGCCGGGCCAGCCTGCGGGCGCACGGGCTACCGTTCATCTTCCTCCTCCTCCTCCTCCCTCCGGCTCAAGCTGAGAGCCCCATCCGCTAAACGCCGACAGCGGGGTATGAATGCTCCCCTACGCGGCCTGAGAGGGGCTACTGGCAGGCAGAGGGGAGGAGGAGGAGGAGGAGGGAGGAGGAGAAAGGAGGAGGGGAATTTGGCAAAGGCTTGAAATGAGGAGAGAGGTTTGGAGGTGTGAGGCAGCAGAGAGGACACAGGGGCCCTCATGTGGCCACAACAGAGCCCACAGTTTAGAGAAAGCGCTTATTTTCTCATTTAGAGCAAATGACGTCGCTGCAGTTCAGTAGTATGTGAACCAGTAGTGAAGTAGAAGCGTCATGAGCTGCAGGGCCGGAGCCTGCTGATCGGCGGCCCCGGGCTGCAGCCGAAAGCCTGGAAATAGTCAACTACTAATGCAGATATCCACCATACTACCACTAGCCTTCCTACTGCCATTTATGATCTAATATTTAATTTAATAGTATGTATTTTATATTCAACATAGTAGCCTACATTTTACATAAACCACAGCTTCATAAACCAAAAATACAGACCTCACAATAAAATGTAAATCTAATACAACACAACGTTGAGTGCACAAGTCCATGATTTAAATAAGCCTCATGGCTATTGTGCTCTATTTATCCACCAAAAAGCAACAAATGCACACAAATGTTTCATTGTTATCCCTTTTGTTTTGTAAAATTAAGAATTTTTAACCATGTAACAGAATTTTAATGTGCAAAAATCACAGGAGTTTAAATGCAAAATGCAGATTCAGATGCATAGAGACGGGTAAATCAAGAGGACAGTCTGTCAGGAGCATAGCCTATAGACAGATAAAGGAATCAGTAAGAAGATGGTGCACATGGTGGAGGAGGAGCTGAGGCTGTTGATCTGCACATGCACATTAGACAGACAACACACAAAGGTTCAGTGGTGCGACGGATCAGATGATCCACTAATTGTAATTGTCGGAGCATTGTTTGGATGAGAACACACACATTCCCGTCATATATGCATACAAACAAAGCCTCCTTTATATGACCTGAGGAAATGACGACTGCTCCATACATTCTGTGTCTCCAGCCATGCAGTAAACACACACACACACACACACACACATACAGTATATGCATATATGCAATATGCTCCAGCAGCTTTGTGGATCCTGCTCCGCTCCATCATTGCTCGCCCACTAATACACTTTCCACCAGATTAGTCTGATTTCATGCATATTGCAGAGAAGTGCCAGTGATCTAATTGAATGAACATCTAAAAATAGAGATGAATTCTTCCCCTTTCGATCCTTTGCCCTGTATCTCTCCCTTTCTATGGTCTCTCCTCATCTCTTTGTCCTTCCAGCTTTAGTTCAGACGTCTTGGATCTGGAGCTTTGTCCTCCAGCAGACTCAGACTCAACTTGTATCTCCCCTCATTGTCTCTCTTTGTAATTTATGTCCTTGGGTTTTGTCTCGTTGTGTTAATGTGTACTTCCTCCAGGGGTTGTATGGCTCAGGACAAAACAGATTTACCCTAAGTCAATCTAACATTGTTACTGTGTTTCTTCAAAATGCAATTTCATTATTGTGTAAATCTGTCAGCCCTTTACTGTAATCCAAAATGCAAAACCTAAATATTATGACGCAGAAAGATAAGTAACAGCAGCAGTTGTGTGTGATTTCATGACGACTGCGCAACAAATTGCCCCACAAAAATGATAAGGCATTGACCCTTGACCATCAGCTGGACTATTTAAAATATCTCTTAAAATGACGTAGCTAAGGTGCATTTACACTTGAATTAAACCAAATCTGTCTTCAGATGGATTGTGATTTTGCACAGCTCTTTTTCCGTGTAAATATGCCACTCTTAGATGTTTTCTTTTTTACCTTGAGTCTCATTTGGAGGAAATAAAGACTAACAATAAAGTCCAGTGACGTCTGTAGCAGCTGACAATGTTTCTGAAAGGTTGAGGGTTAGAACAGACGTGGAAGAATGAAGACATGAAGACACCGACTCAGATGAAAACCAGACACATTTATTCTGTAGGTCACAATGACAGAGTAACAAAATACAATGTCCATCATGCAAAAATATATTTTAACGTACAAAATAAATTGGTCACAGCTCAGAGAACTCACATGTAGCCTCGAGCACCATAGCCAGAGGTGCCTGCATTTGGCACTGGGATGGGGTTGATGATTTTAATGATCTTGATTCTGTTGGGGTCCCAAACACAATCCTCCTCCAAACCGCTCTTCACCATCCCACAGTCGGGAGGCACCCAGGCAGTGTCGTATCCGTAGTCATGCCAGGTCTTCTGATATGGGTGGGGCTGATAATTGATGGCCATCACTCTTCCTACATTGACTGAAACCTTGATGACGGCCCTGTCAGACTCAGGGTGACCAATAGGATAGCGGCTGGCTTTCTGCAGGTCTCTGCTGAGGTAGACGCCACGGCCGAGCATCCCATCTGAGGACTGACGAAAACCTGAGGCCTTGATCAGCTGAGCATTTCTCTTGGTGGTACCGTGGTACATGACATAGGTTCTGCCATCACCTGGCTGACGATCAGTGGGGGTGAACTTAACTGCCCCTGCAGGCAGATCAAAGTCATCTTCAGCCCACTGGTACTGGCTCATGTTGGTGTAACTGTGGAAAGACATTTATTACTGACTTAAGAAAAGATTTCAAAAAAATATTTCACAACACAAGGGACATTTAAAGAGACCCAAAGGAGTTTGCTTTTGGTTATAAAAGAGTCCCATTTTCGATAATTGTTTTGTCTTTATCGTTATTTTGTTATTATTATTTAGTGGTCGGCTGGCCCAGCATACTTTCGGTTTCCCGGACGCTGCCCAGGGTCATGGAAATAACGCCGCCGGATCACCGTTTATGGTCGGAACTACGACAGTATCTGATCGTCTTCGAACTTCCAACTTTCATCATCTGCCTGAAGATCTGATATGTTTGTTTTTTAGGATCACCTATGAGTATTGGTCCCTATTTATGTATTGTGTATCATGTTTAAAAAGAGGGCCCTCTTTATTTTGTAGGTTACAACGACACAGTAACAAAATACAATGTCTAATATATAAAAAATATACTTTAACATACAAAATAAATTGGTCACAGCTCAGAGAACTCACATGTAGCTTGGAACACCGTAGTTAAAGGTCCCTGGATTTGACACTGGGATGGGGTTGATGATTTTAATGAACTTGATTCTGTTGGGGTCCCAGACACAATCCTCCTCCAAACCGCTAGTCACCATCCCACACTTGGGCGGCACCCAGGCAGTGTCGTATCCATGGTCATGCCAGGTCTTCTGTAGTGGGTGGCCCTGTTTATCAATGCGTTTCACTTTTCCCACATGGACTGAAACCTTGATGACGGCCCTGTCAGACTCTGGGTGACCAATGGGATAGCGGCTGGCTTTCTGCAGGTCTCTGCTGAGGTAGACGCCACGGCCGAGCATCCCATCTGAAGATGGACGAAAACCTGAGGCTTTGATCAGCTGAGCATTTCTCTTGGTGGTGCCGTGGTACATGACATAGGTTCTGCCATCAACTGGCTGACGATCAGTGGGGGTGAACTTAACTGCCCCTGCAGGCAGATCAAAGTCGTCTTCAGCCCACCGGTACTGGCTCATTTTGGTGAGTATCACTGTGGAAAGACATTGAAGGAAAGATTTGATGAAAAAGAACTGATCATTGCTAAAATAGATCAGTAAAACAATACATGAAAGAACCACAAAATCCCAACATTTTTGCAAACACACCCAAAATAAGATTTGACGACACATTACAACATTTAGTTTTCGGTTCTTAGCTTAGCACAAAGACTGGAAGGAGCAAAGGGAAACTATAAGGTTTGTAGCTTTACGTAATGCTACAGTTTGGGGGTAAAAACAGAAAGTGTTCACTTACCTTTTCACAGGTTCGTCAAAGAATGCAGATCATGAGTTCACTTCGCTTTATATAGAACTGTTCAGACTTTGGGAGGAGATTCAATAAATTTACATTCACCTTTACACTTTCGTTTCACCTGTGTTGCAGTTGACTTTCATTTACAGTCAGATGGGATATATTATTTTGGGTGTGTCTCTTCTGACAGCCAGCTGTTGACAATGAATGTTGTAGATTTGAACATTGGACTTTCCGGGAAATCGTTATGCCACAGGGCGCGAAACAAGGAAGAAACACAACTGAAAACAGATGCTATTGATAAGTGTCAAATAAAGTTAATTACAGTGGAGATAACTGATCAGAAACATCCCTGTCATCAGGAAATTGGTTTGGACACTGGGAACAAACTTCACAACCACATTCCTAAGGTTTCATTTTACTAACAGAGCAGGTAACAACTTATTAACCTAATAAAAACGATCAGGCATTTTCCAATCTGGGGTATTTCCCATCAATGTGGCCCCTGTGATTCTGCAATTAATTTGACCTTTTAGACTTTAAAGACTTTCACATATGGAACTAGAAAATGCAACTGGGTTACTATTCTCGGCACAAGCTGCTTGAATTTGTTTGAAGAAGTAGTTGAAGTATTTAAGGAGATGGGAAAAATGACAAGTGGAAGCTGGATAAAAGTTTAGATGTGATAGATGTGAAACTGGGTCAAGTCTGTGTTCACACTTTGACGGCTGCACGCAAACTTCAGCTCAGTCCAGTAACATCATGAGTGCTCAACTTGTTTTGTGTGTGTTTATGTGTGTAGCTGCATCACCAACACACAGCTTCTCCCTCACAGACAATGCAGTATCAAACATACCATGATGGCTGTGACTCATCCTTCAACAAACACTCAAACCATCAGCACGAAGTGAACAAACTGATCCATCTTGAGCTTCACGTCAAACTTGTTTTCTGCTCAGCGATGTTCTGCTCTAATTTTCTGAAGCCTAAACAACTAAACTGAAAGAGACAGAAACACTTGTCTGACTCTTCGATTACTTAAGATCCAGACGTCTTAACTATTAAAATCTTTCATCTGGTTAAAACAGTTGCAAGAGCTGAGCTATAAAACAATGTATATCACAAAACATTTCAATGTGGATAAGTTAGATGTAAAGGTGTCTGAGATCTGCCTTAATGGAGATGTGAAATCACAAAGACCAAGAACATCTCAGCCAAATGAGACTAATAAACTACTGACAGAACAGGATGTTCACCTGGCTGCAACTATGAAGAAACTACTCCTCCCACCATATCCACGGCATCAACCGATGACACATAAACCTCTTTGTTTCTGCCCGAACTCTCTGCTGAAAATTTACCAAAAAGATAAAGTGTGACACATGATGAGTCACCAGCGATGATGAAGTTTCCCTACTCTCCGCATCACTGCCTCCTTCTTTATTTTGTTTTTGTGACGAGTTGACATCTATTTCTGACGTCTAATCCAGATTCTTTGTTTTCCAAACTGTCCTAAAAATGCTCTATAACAAAAGAAACGTCTTTTTTTCTAAAACAGGCAGTCGACAGGACAATAAGACAGAGAAGACTCACAAAAATCAAAACGAAGTAACATCAATCAAATAAATGAGGATTGGATTACGTCGATTAATATAAATCTTAACGGGCATATGTAACCATGTGATTTCATAATGCTTGTGTGTAGAATAACTTGAATACATCCACACCTGCAGGGGAGACTGGGGCTTGTTGTCAACTTGTCACACAGGTAAGTCGTCACATTGCAATGATCTTCTCAACCAGACGGGGCAAAGAAAAAGTGGAATACTAGTTTTCTTCCTTTATGTGGTCGTAACAGTGATGCATGTGGACTCGTTAGAGGAGAGATTAAGCTATCCTGTCATACCTCAGCCATTGTTCTATTTTAAGATAACTTTAAGATAGAGCTAGTGTTTGTAGTTTGGGGCAACTTGTCTCAGTCATTTTGGGGTAAGTTGTCACATGTGAAAACATAATTAACCAATGCTTTCTTTTGTGTAATACCAGATACGGCCTAAAAGAGGTTTTACCTGAAAAAAAAAAAAACACAGTTCCATTGTTCACTATAATATAATTTTTTCCAGCCCTTCAAAGTGCAACCAACTCGCGTATCCCTCCGCCCAGGGTTAGCGCCCGCCGAAAATGGATTGCCAAGGTAAAAACAAACAGACTTTTTAATAGTGTGAAAAAAGAGTCTGCCAAAGGAATTAAAAGACATATACTTCTGAACTTCTGAGCCTGTTCTGAGAGATGATACTTGTGCTTAATCATGTCTGCAAAGGCCAGAAGGGGGAGCTCTTGCTGCTGTGCTTCATCCTCAGTGAAACTATGAGACAAAGCAGCGTGTGTCCAGTACATTTATTGAAATCTCCCCTTTTCAAGGTGCGACAGCCTATAGTTTAGAGCAAGAATGTCGCTCTCAGCATTTGAGTGCGACATTCAACATACAGCATTTAAATGCTGTATGTTGAATATCAGTGATCAATGTTTATTTCTTCAAATAAAAACATGTTAAAAAAAAAGAACTGCACCACTTCCCAATGGAGACCAACTCTCACCTAACCAGCTTGAAAAGAAGCAATATATTGAATTTTTATATTCTGCATTACAGCCGCTGGTCATAGATGTGTGAATAATACAACTTACAAACAGAAAACTGCAGAGAAGATATAAAAAAAATGAAAAATAAAAAGTCCACTCCAAATCCGCCAGGTGTTCTGCATGGGGCCACAATGCCATACTTTTGTAAATGTGATAATGATATACATGAACCTTTAATAGACATAAAGAGAAAACAAAACATTGTGAATATAGACGTGATGTGGTGAATCATGTCAGAGGACAACAGTATCTGATTTGTCTGACTCTCTATGCATTTCTTCCTCCATTTTTTTATCCTTCTTTCTCTCTCTACATGGAGCGACTGTCTATAAGTTGACATCATTCATGCTGACGTCATCTCCGTCACTATTGTTCATCCTGCAACGACACACACAGGCCAAAAACTTGTCTCCAACTCCTTTCCTACTGAAAACATACAGAAACAAGTCTGCAAGAGGATTGAGCATTACAAAAGTGAAAGAAAAAATCCTGAAAGCTTCATTAGTCCTTGTGACTACTACAAGCCAATAAATGATGACAGGCGAGAACAGCAGTGTGTAAATAAGCAGCACCGAAACCAAAATGGCTACAATTCGTCGTTTTTCATCAGTAGGGACACTGATGGCTGCAGACAGAGCTTTAACGGTCCCAAACAGGAAGAATATTAACAGAGGGAGGGGAATGAGGAAGAAGACACCAAAGAAGATTTTCAAGGCCTCCGGAAAAACTTCAAAACTGAAGAAAAGGAGAGGAAGGATCCAGACCACCACACAGACCAAGACAGAGGTCTTGATGTTTCGTCTGAAGCGGTACCACAGCGGCCAGGCGATGACCAAATACCTGTAATACACAGACACACACATCGTCTTTGTGGAGTTTGAGTCTGAATTATAATGAAATAAAATGATCAGACAGAGAAAAGCTACACACACTGAGTAGACTGATAGCTACCTTTCCAGAGCGACACACACCATGAATCCAGCGCTGGTCATCAGACAATAAATGCAAAATAAAACTAAGATTTTTGTGATGATGAAAGTCTTCGGTGTTGCCATATCAACGATCATGGTGCAGAGCTGAATGATGTCAGAAATGAGAAGGTTGATGATGTAGATCGGAGCCACGTGATCCTTTCTGACCTGCAGGAAAACATTGAGAAGAGTAAACAATGTGGTTGGAAACATGTTGTGAGCTGATGACTTTATCTTGTTCTGCTGAAAACTTCCTCAGTCGTGTACTGAGTCCTCACCAGAGAGTAAAGTTGGCGGATGGCCAGTAGAGCCAGTGGCAGGCTGATACTGACGATGATGCTCATCGTCACTTTCCTGAAGAGTGAAAATTTCATCATGATTCTGATGATGTCCTTGATTTCTCTTTCGAAGTCTGACTCGATGTTGCTGTTATTGTAACTTTTGTCCACCAAGGTGTTGTTAATGTAGAAATCTTCCATATTCCTATAAAATCTGTTGTTAGAGAGAAGAGCATGTATTTTAATGTAGACCTCAATCGTTCAGTGATAATACTAAAGCTGTGAGGTAAATCTGACCCGCAGGTCTACTCAGTAAAAGTGTGAGGTCATGCCTCACTACACTAAACTACACACTATCAACCTAGAATTTTCCCTATGTTAGGATATTGATCTTGATGATAACTTAAGTTACTTAATAATATGAATAATAGTCCAATAATTTCGAGCAAAAATGGTGGTCAACCTTGAACAAATTGCAACAGAAGCAAACTCAACTGATTTTGTATATTCAACACGTCCTGAGTGAGGGGGAAAAGTCCTGAAGAATCCCATTAGGGGAAAGTTTAGAAAAAGACCAAAATATAGCCCATTTATACATTAAATATTTTCCTCGTGTGAATAGGGTAAATTTTTTTGTTTAGATATCTCCATGAAAATTACCAAGTTGATTACTTACATTAAGACAAACAACAAGAAACCACTTGAAATTTCAAACTGGCTACAATTTTTCAAGATTACCACCATCTTAGTGGAGCAGGTAGGTAGGAGACGGAGTTGTTTTCTAGGCAAATGCAGAGACTGCTTGAATAACTGCCCCCGACGGAAACGCGCTTCAGAGGTTTTGCATGAATTTACCACTAAACCAACTCTGCCTGGTAACGTTGTGTTATCTCATAGCGTGGTGAATGTGCAGGTCACAACTTGTCCACCAGAGCGTTGTGGAGTTGTTGAATTGTGTATTTGATGAGTTTTATGAGAGAAACTAAGAAATCCCATGAGCCTCCATAGGTAGCTCTGAGCAGCTTGCGGCTCCGCTCCGTTGTTCTAAAAATAACTTGCACCGACAATTAAAGGTAATGAACCTACTGCTATGACTATAAGGATTATGGCAATGGGCCACTTTGCCAAAATGTTGAATTATCCCTTTAAGGAGGTGATTGCTGCTGAGTTCAAGGAACTCCAGCAGAAGGACACTTATCTGCTGATGGTTGTTTTGATCCAACAGTTCTTTAAATAATAATATTCTACAATAGACAGATATTTGTGAAAGGGGGATGGAGATGCACGCACGCACGCACATTTAAACGGGATCACTTTGCCCCATTGCCCCAACACTGTACAACAACACTAGATTATAATTTTAATTAATCCAGCATTTTAGCACAAAAATCAAGTGAATGACATTACAAGCAAGAGAGAGAAAAAAATATGAGGTTATAGATTAATAACACAAACTTTACCTTTTAAAGCTTGTGGAAAGCTCCCTGGATATTTGTCTTGTCTGTCTTCTCCTCTGTGTCACTCTGGTCTTGTTTAATGCAACAATTTCCGTTATAAGGTGGTGTCATCATCTCATTTCTGCTTATAGGGATAGTTCACCCAAAATTCAAATTTCACTCATTATCTACTCACCCTCATGTCGACTAAGAGCTGTCAGAATTTTCAAAGTCCTCCGTTCCTATCTCTGTTAAACGTTTTTATTGATATTGTAGCGTCCAACCCGACGTAACTACAACAACATAACGCACACTTACCTGACAGCTCTCACTTCCTCCTCACTCACTCACTCACTCACCTACACACAGACACACACAGCTGTCTTCTTCACTCTGGCCCCTCAGTTTCTCAACCAACCACCCTCCCTGCCCATACCATACACATTCACAGTCAGTCAGAAATCACAGAACTTAATTATAAGAACATTACTGGGGGGTTGCTACAATATTTTCAGTTGTGCAGTATAGGCTATTATGTTTTTAAAAAAAAAAAAATGATAATGGCACCAGTGTTTGAAGAGCCTTGGTTTAGGTGTACACATGTTGGAAAGTTTCCTGAATACAATCTGCATGTTGTCAGGTGCAGCCCCATTCAGTTCTGGAAGGACATTAATTAGCTACAAGTGGGAAATAGTTCAAATGCAGCAAACAGACACAATAAAGATGTAGGAATGAGAGAGTGGTGGTTATAATGGCAGAGTGACTGCAGATTATTATAGTTATTAAAGTGACATTGCTGAGTTTTTCGGCCTTAAAATAATGTTTCCGGACTTATTGCAATGGTAGAAAAATGGTTAATAGGATGAATGGTACTGCTTTATCTGATCGGGGTCGCAGTTCGGCTGAAACCAAATTGATGTTTAACTTCCCTGCACAGGTTGGAGGGGGGCTGTTTTAAACAAGTTGGTTCCCCTCCGTTTTACCCAATCGTTGCCGCTACCGCTAATGAGGACAGACGTATAGGCCTAGTGAATTAACTGGTGAGAGCGACATTCTTGCTCGCAACTATAAATGTTGACAAGGGGAAATTTCAATAAATATACTGGACACACAGTGCTTTGTCTCTTAAGCCTAGTTTATGCTTCCGCATCGCGTCGACAGCATACCTACGGCTTAGACCCGACTCCGTCGTTGAGCATTCAAAGTTCTACATCAAGGGAACACATTGCTTTCGGTCACAGCAAACAATGGCAACTGAACAAACGCTTTTATTGCAAATGTTGAAGCGCAGGCAAAGAAGAAGACATGTTTGCAGAGGTGATCTGTCCAACCAGTCAAGGCTGAACGGGTGAATTTACCACACTGACGTTCTGAGCGGACCAATCACAGTCCTTGCGATTCGCGTAGTCACGATTTTCTAAGTGATTCCAGGTTTTTTTCTCTCACAACTTCCTTATTTGTGCGATGACTGTTGCAATCAAACATTAGCTTCTTGATAAAAATCAATCTATCACATAAACTTGTTATTTTCTTCTCTGTCTCTGTTTTGTCTGGAAGAAGAGCACAGACACGCTGACACACATCCGTCATCACCGCTGATGTCTGCTCTGATAGCCATGTGTTCCTGCAGATAAGATACATCGCAGATACAGTAACTTAAAGTTTTTTAGGTTTTACTACAACGAGAGCTGCTCTACTGGGTGAGCTACATGTTACTATAGTCCTTATCCTGTCAAAATTATGTGTTCAGTCTTTCAAAATTGTCCTGCCGTAAACCAGCTGACCCCGACCAACTCTATTTTTTTTTTGTGGTCACATCAGCACGGCTGCATCGTCACACGGCCACCTCGGTCGCATCTTCATGCATTTCATTTGTTACCAAGTATTTGAGTGTTCTGAGTATAAAAACAATATTCTAAAAATATTTTACAACACATTTACATACTGTCTGTAGTTACTGTAAAAAAGAAAAGAAAAAGCCTAAGTCATTATGATGAATGGAGAAGAAGTGTTTTCCATTCGTCATAGTGTTTTACACTGAGCACATCAGTGTTCAACTGGTTCTTATGAATGTCTAGTCTTATGATGGTTTGTGTGTGTCAGTTGAGACTAAAATAGCATTTTGAGAAGAAATAAAATTATTTTGAATGTAAAGTTTCATTTTGCAGGAGAAGTGAGGGGTTTTGCCCATTGTGTTATTTTGGATTTGTGTGTAGAGTTCTGAGAGTATGAGGCATTCTTTCAGAAAATGTGTGAAAACAATCGAGAAAAACTGTAAAATAGCTTAATTGGATGTAGGGTAGGCCTATGGTATCAAGCTATAACCGTTCCTATTGCTGTTACACACTGTTTTATAGACCCACTGAGGAAGGTCTGAGGTTTGATGAATTTTAACAGTGATCCTCTGTTGTCTGATGTTAATATGAAGTGAAAAGAAGCAGAACTGGAGCAGCTGCAGCTAAAGCCAAAGGGAAGAATTACAAAGAGAAAGTTGGAAAAGAGAGGAAATGTGGTGAAATGGAGCCGATGGTAAATGAAGTGATTGTGAATGTGTGGAGTGGTTGATGAGATGAGTCCAGCCCGGTAAGGCTGCCTGTCTATGGACACCGATGTGTTATGATCTGATGGTCAGAAAGTGAGGAGATAACAAGGTGATTATTTTGCTGCCCCCATGTGGCTAAAAGATCTATTTACACCTTTAAACCTTCAGTATTTTTATTGTGTGGTGACTATGAGCAACACCTCACGTTACTGATGGCACTGATATGAGCAGGTAACAGTGTAAACATGTTTGTAGTCTACCTAGGACGCATGTCTACTGTACATGAGCTAAGGTGACTATCATGTACTTTAATGGTTAGGCCAAAATCAGAAGATATAGTTTCGCTCAGGGAGGTTATACTGTATCTGACATGGACCACAGTTTAGAAAAAGAGTAACAAAAATAGTCTTTATTGGCAGGAAAGCCACGCTTGAATACCAACAACTGAATTAGTTCAGCTATGACTGAGTTTATATTTTTTTTAAAAACCCAGTTAAATCAACTTGGAATTTACCATTCAACAATCTCAGTAGTAAACAACAACATTAACAGATTTACAGCTTACAAAAATGCTGCTCAAAGTACAAATGAAATAGAAAAAATATGGCAAACTAATAAACAAATAAAGTCCAAAAATAGAGTCAAATGTCCGATTTAGTCAGTGTCCACAGTTTGTGTGTTAGTCCTTTATGTATGGTGGTCTAATTGTTTATCTACCCCAGTAGTGTAGTGTTATTTTGTGTCTTATCTGTATGATGTGATAGATGTGTTTTCTCCAGATGCACGATGGGCTGCTTCCGACGTCACACCCTCCACGCATGTAAGCCAGTGACCTGCTCCACGTTCCTCGGGTTTGGGCTCTGGCTCGCCATCAGAAAAATCCAACCTAGAGCAACATAGAGCAGCAGTGTTATATCTTTTATATACATTTATCTAAGTCAACTGTACAGTATCTCTTTCTAATCTTACATCAATGGACTTGACCATTCACATTGACAATGTATCACAGCTATAAAATTAATTTTTAAGCAGCCAACACACACAAAAGTGTGTAATATGAAATGTTTTAACTGTTTTTAGCTTTTACCACTGCATAGTGCTCACAAAATATTAATTAAATCACATATTAATTATGTTTGAGAATGATTCGTTGAATTACTGTCCCTCAATAACTCAAATGCACATAGCTGCATGTGAAATAGTTCACAAAACCAGCTTGTTTAGCATTAGCTAGCATTTAGCAATGGCTCGATTTAGCACTGATAATTTTCAACACAATTTTTTTTCCCCCACCAAATTCTCAACTTCAGTACACACTCTTATATGCCCCCGGTTGATTTTAAATATTTTCTCAGAAACATAACAACACACACTAATATTAATTCATGAAATGAGTGAGTAATTAGCCGTGGTTGACAGCCGTTAGCATGCTATGCTAAGCGCTAATGGTTGCTACTCACCGGAGTTTTCTCTCGACAAAAACACAACAACACGGTAATGTCCGGCACTCCAAAAACCTCCTCACGGTTTCGGATACATCACGGGATGAATACCTCAAGACAAAATAAAGTTTAAACCACTCTTTGTCTAGTTATTAACATTAGCGTGCCCTCTCTTGGCTGTAGCTAGGCTAGTGTATCTGTCTTCAACCGCATTAGTGAAGGATAGAAGAAGAAGAAACAAGCTAGAGAAACAAGGAACTAACGAGCGACAGCGGCGCTTGTGTGAGGAATGCGCACCCTGCTGATGAAATAAAAGAACTACATCTACAAACTTTGAAGGCTTGTTGCTGCTACTTTTATTCCTTTGTTGGATTATGGTGACGTAGGCTACTGTACATGAATGCCTGCTCTACCTCTTTGCATAATGCTGGATGCCATTTATCATTTTCTTTGTTGCCTCCGAAGCTGATGTAACATCCAGTGTCTTCACCCTGGGTTAGTCAGGGGTGAGTAAAGAAGAAAGTGTGATGCAGAAGTGAAAAGTGAGCACATTGCACACAGGGCAGCGTGACACTGTGCTGAGGTGTAGAAGTCAGGCAGTCGTATGGAGACATAATAAGGCAAACTGAAGAGAGATGTCTCAGTGCATTTATGATGAAGACGGAGCCTCAAATACAGCTGGAGAGCATAGTGAGGTGGTGGACAGGATGATCGACATCTATGAAAGTGTAGACAGTCTGGAGACAGGTCACAGCATCGGTCTGAATGCCAGGACAGAGGTGACCCAGAGCAGCGTGCATCAGCAAATAGGTGAGTGAGACACATTAATATTGTTTAAATTGATCAATATCAAAGTAATTATTTGTAATGCAGTCTGGTTGATGGTGAGAAAATAACTATTTGCTATGTTCACAGAAGTTTTCCACCCAGGCTGGATGCTGTTCAGGTCCAGGACTCTGTGGCTGGGGCTGCTGTGTTTCATCCTCTTGACTGTCATTGTAGTCATAGAGTGTCACTGTAAGAAAAGAATTTGTTATCATGGAGAATGGTGGGGAATGGTTTTGTTGTCTGATGATGGATCGTCACGGGAGTCTCACTGTCTCTTCCAGCCAGGAACAGACTGCAGACCCACATCAAGAGCGGGGAGGAAAGCAGAAAACGGATTTTGCTTGAGCTCAGTGAGTGCACACTTTGGTTTCTAGCTTGTTTCTGTGTGCTTGTGGGGGGGAGATTTTAAACTTTCATTTTCCACACTTGTTCACATGTACAGATCATTTCTGCAAGGATGGATGTACAGCATTCAACAGCAGTTTTTACTACATTTCCTCTGCCATGAAGAGCTGGGAGAGCAGCAGACAGGACTGTAAAGACAGAGGGGCAGATCTACTTATTGTAGACAGCAACAATGAGCAAGTAATTGAAATCACATCCACATAGATGCTGTCATTCTGCAGTTTGTTGACTTTGGGTAATATTGCAGGCATTCATCATCTCCCTAAACAAAAGATTCTGGATTGGTCTGAGTTTCAGCACAGAAGAGGGGGTATGGAAATGGGTGGATGGTTCAATTCTGAACAGCACAAGGTAAAGTATGTTTTCATCATTATAATTATTACCAGTGGTTACCTGTGGATTAACACTTCAATGATACCTGTTCCTTTGGTTGACTGTGCTTGTACAGGTTTTGGGGAAGAGGTCAGCCCCACTCAAAGTCTGGACAGGTGAAGGACAGTTGTGTCCACGCACACAACAGATACTTTCAGCAAGGGTGGAATAACGACAACTGTGCCAATACGCAGCAGTGGATTTGTGAAAAAGTACAGGACTAAATAAAAAAATGTGATGAGAACAACACTGTAAGACTCTTCATTTCTTTATTTCTTCAATTTATTTTTAATTAATTATGTATAGGCCAATATAAGATAAGGTAAGATGATGTGTTATTGTGCCTGCTTCCAGAAATAATAAAATAGAAAAGTATATACAATATATGTTTTATGTAAATAAAATATAAGAATCAGAAATAGATTTATTGCCAGGTATAACTTTGTTATACAGCTGCAAGGAATTTGCTTTGAAGATTGGTGGCGGACAAGGTGTATGACACAAAAGCAATCTTGATGCAATAATAATAACTTTTATTTATATACATACTTTCGAAATACCAGAGGGGTAGGGGCGTAGCTCGATTTGCTGCCAGCCGTCCTCATGAGGTTGTGGGGAGTTGGACTTGATTTGCTGCCGGCCGTCCTCATGAGGTCGTGGGGAGTTGGACTTGATTTGCTGCCGGCCGTCCTCATGAGATTTTGGGGAGTTGGACTCGATTTGCTGCCGGCCGTCCTCATGAGGTTGTGGGGAGTTGGACTCGATTTGCTGCCGGCCGTCCTCATGAGATTGTGGGGAGTTGGACTTGATTTGCTGCCGGCCGTCCTCATGAGGTTGTGGGGAGTTGGACTGGATTTGCTGCTGGCCAACCTCCTAAGAAAAACAGGTTTGGTTGGTTTGGAAAAAAAACTACCATCCATGTAAAACACTGGACTGCACATCATTTTGAAGTGTAAATCAGCTCCTTTGTAAATCTCATTCAAAGTGTCTTCTTTTACAGTAAGAGGAGGTTCTTTGGTATCCGAGTATCAGTTAGTATCACACTGATCAATTTTGAGATTTTGGGCTATTTCTCTTCTTTAACATGTCTTTTTTCAGGATGGTGGAAAGAAATGGTAGAAAATCCACATTAAGGTGTTCATTTTACACCATTTCTTTCATGGGTGGCTTTCTCCTAAATTCACCAAAACATTTGCAGTCTACTGTGGCAGGTATTATTGTAAAGCTCTATTTTTCCTGAACAATGTCATTTCCTCTGTATCAGCAAGTTGTAAAAGTACAATTGACAATAACAATCTGTGGAGTTGTTAAGATATCATTCACCTGATTTATACAAAACTCTATTCCTAAAAACATGGCGAAATTAGACTTTTTTTCTGCTGGTAACAGTATTTTCTCATTTACAGAGTGATAAAAACTGATATCCAAAATCTCCTCTGTAAAAACTGTCTCTACTATGTAAACAAAATAAAACAAGAATTTTTAAAGTAGCTTATCCATTGTTCAGATTTCTATTGTGGAAATGTAAATAAGCATATGTTTATTTTGTTATTGCCTCATTTACATATTTAAAGGGATACACCAACATTTTTTTTTGGGGTCTTGCCTCACTCCCGAGTCCATGACCGGCAGATAGACACCATGGTTTCATGGTGATATCTGTTAATTACCCTAATCGTATCACGATGAAATCTTGAAACGAAGCTGTCAGGGAGTGACTGTGACTGTGGTGTTGGTCTGTACCTCATAGCTGTCCTCCAGCGCCTGCATGATGGCCCCCACCACCAGGTTCACCAGCACAAACTGGGCCATCATCACAAAGCTGGTAAAGAAGATGGGAGAGGCCCAGGACAGGTAGCTGAGGCAGCTGGCGTCACCTGGGCGACACTTCCTCAACGTGTCCTGCAGTGAAACAGAAACACAGAACGAGATTCAGAGAAGCGAAACAAGACTAAAAAAACTAAAACAAGAACTTTTAAAGCAACATGGTGGATCATTCAACTCAGTGCTTCCACCATCTGGTTGAGATCATTATCATTATTTTAAGGCCGATAAACTCTGCAATGTTGCTTTAAGAAAACAAAACTGTTCTGACAACCAGTAGTAGCAAAAAAACCATTAGAAACTGAAAAAAGAGCAAGAATATATGGTATTATAAATATGTATGTGTGTGTGTGTTTATACAGACTTTCATGATCCCACTCCAGTTGTCTCCTGTACATGCTTGGTAGAGTGTGAGCAGGGCCATGCCAAAGTGCTTGAAGTTTAGGTGTCCATGTAAACCCAGGCAGGGGTATTCTTTGCTGCACTCTGGTCAACAGACAACACACAGCATGACGCACACACACGCACACAGTAGGGTTTGTTCCTCTGCACAGCGAACAATTAAATTCATTCAGATGTGTGTTGGACTCACAGAATAGTTTGAAATATGCAAACAGCATCAGATTCAGTTGGCTACTGACCTAGGTTGCCAAAGAGCTCCACTCCCAAGACAGCGTAGACGAAAAAGATGAACAAGAAGAGCACACAAATATTTCCAACCTGGAATCAAAAAAACAACAACAACTCATTGACTAAAGCCGTGTTTCCACTACGTGGTATCGGCTCTACTCGACTCGACTCGGCTCTGGTATTTTTCTTTATTTCTCCCGTGGTTATGCCACATTTTTACCTTCATTAAAAAGCTTTGGAGTAATTGTGATGTGATGTGTGGAGGCTCTCTGCCTTCACCTGGCGACGCACGGCCTTTAAACCAACCTGGCAACACCAGTGTAACTCGGTCTCCGCCCCGGTGTCCCAGCTCTCGTCTCTGCTGCACCGCTACACAAACGTGCTCCGTAACCCGTACTGTGCCTTATTTTTACTACACAAATATACACGTTGTAACATCATATATGTTATCCACTGCTCCGTGTTGATTTTTCGATGCCTTCGTTGTAAACAAATCCACGCGGCCAGACGGAGGGAGGAGTAGCAAAACAGCGGAAAAGTGAGCAGACTTGCATAGTTTGTTCATTTAACATTAACATAAACATTTTTATTTATTGAAATGTGGTGATATCTGATGACCCACGGCCACTGGTGACGACTCTCTGACCAATCAGCGGTCTACAATGTCACACGTTACATTTTAATACCTCTTCACACGTTTTGGAACTGCCGCCGAGCAGGTACTTAAAAATACCGGGTACCAAGTTCAGGTACTTTTACGTATTGGGAACGTGTCGAGTCAAACAGAGCTGGTACCGTGTCGTGGAAACGCAGCTCAACTCTACACTTGCAATCAATCAACTCCACAGTGTTTGTGTGTGTGTTCGTGTGTGTGTGTTCGTGTTTACCTGCGACAGCGTCCTAACGATTGTCTTCAAGAGCAGTTCTATTTTCTTGGCTTTCAGCACTGGAGAGACACAAGAGCTGCTCACACACTCACACACACTACACACCTCCAGAATGAATTCAGTTTCAACTTGTGTGTGTGTGTGTGTGTGTACCCTGTACTAGTCGTAGTGCTCTGCACACTCTGAGGACGCTGGGATTGAAAGATACTTCCATGTTCATACTCTTGAGGAAGATGCTGACGATGGAAATCAAGACCACTATGATGTCCATCCCGTTCCATCTACACAAACACGCACACACACACACACACACACCACGGTAACTACACCTAACACATGGAAACAAGTTCAGAAGTTGAGTTCTCACTAATTCTAGCACGTTACAAGGAATAGATGTATCTCCTGATGCCGAAGGCCGTGAGCTTCAGCAGGATCTCCATCACCAAGATGATGGTGAAGATGTAGAAGCTCCTCTCAACCAGCGTCTCCACCCACTGACAACACACAGAGAGCCGGTGCAAAGGTCAAACCTCCTCAGCTCGCAGGTCAGAGATAAGCAGAGATCACAGTTTAGACTGGACTTCAATGTTCTGATGCAACAGGTTTCAATAAAAAATTCAATAAAGTAAAAACTAAACTGAGTTTAAAGGGATTACGAGGAGTTTCGGGAAGTGGTTTCACACTACATTCCCATGAGCCTCCGTTTTATGTTTTATGTTTATTCGCACAGTTATAAGGACAACAATAAAAACAAATAACAAAATAAAAAAAATACATGTGCGGGTGAGGTAGAAACCCATTACGGGCTTATGTTTAAACCTCAGTTATAAAAATAATTGCACAAATAGAAAAGCATAACAAAACAGAACAAAACAAAAACTTAATTTATCTTGATAAACATTAAAAATAAAAAACATTAAAAAAAAATATATATATACAGTACATATATAAATCATACATATATACACAATTAAGATGCACGGTGCGCACGGTGAAATTCATGGACCGGCGCAAGACGTACGAAAGTGAAAACATGAATGTTTTCATTAATCAAGAATGAAAGTCAGAGGTTCGAAGACAATCAGATACCGTACTAGTTACGACCATAAGCGGCGATCCGGCAGCGTCATTCCCATACGCAATATCAAAACGATAATATCATTAACCCATTAACAGTGTGGGTAATGTAGATTTATCCACATTAATATGAGGCTCTTTTATAAGCAAAGGCAAACTCCTCGGTGTCTCTTTAAATGGAGGTTTAAATTTCTATCTGTCTGAATTTGAAACTGGTTTAGTGCAACAGAATTTCAATTTAAACTGTAATAAAAACTTTGTTGCAGCCACAGTGTCTGCATATGAGTGTGTGTGCATTACCGGAGGTTGGTCATAGTGCTGGAGGGCCATGATCAGGGTGTTGATGATGACCGTGATACTGATGATGAAATCCAGGGTGCTGCTTATACAAACAGAGTGGATGTAGCGACGCAGCGGGGAGTAGTCGGCGTAATACGGCTCCTCCTCCTCCTCCTCGGCCTCTGCAGCCGCACATGGAGCGACTGACTCTCCGTCCCTCTCCTCACCGCTGGGTTCGTCTGTCAACGGCTGCGCTGCCGCCTCCGCTTGATCCCGGATCCTCTGCTTCTGCTGACACTCGTGGAAGGTGTCCACCATCACGCCGACGAACATGTCGAAGAGGAAGAAGCTCAGGACCATGAAGGTGATGAAAAATAGCACCATCCACTGATTGTGGTTCCTCACGGGCTAAATGAAGAAGAAGAGGAAGAAAAGCCATATTGTTGCTAAGGCCCAGTATAATGTGGCGTGAGCATCAGTCGTGTCTTCTCGAGCCTTTCATCACGTCGTCAGAGAAAACACACAGTACCCGTTGATCCACCCCCACGGCGTCCAGCCCGTCGTACATGACAGCAACCCAGCCGTCCCTGGAGTACATTACAAACAGGGTCAGCAGAGCCTGGACAGGAAAAAAACAGTCAACATGGTTATCGAGCAGTTCACAAAATATGATGGCTGAATATGTTTTGTTTATTTGCATCTGGATCCACATCTGCCGATTGGTTTGGAACATTTGACCTGTTTTGAATGTGTATTTGTGTGCGTTACCTGAGGCAGATTGTCAAAGTTGTATGTCTTTCTCTCCCAGTTGTAGCCGGCTGACAGGCAGTCAGTCTTGTTGGTGATGTTACTGATGTCCTCCCCCACACAGTCGTAGAACATCCCCTTAAACAGCTGCAGACAGAGACAGTCACTATTTGTCAGTTGCGTTAAAGTGAGACAGTTATGACATCCTCATTTTAATGCCACCATTGCCAGTTTGGGTAAAAGAAATCTACTTCTAATAATGTACGCTCATCCGAGCTTGTAGCTGTGGGGTTGTGTAGTTAGAGTCTCTAACTACACAACCCCTTCAGCAGAGTAGAGCAAAAAGCCTGCCTGCAGAGACCAACTCTGTCTCATAACGTTCTATTATTATAATTATATTATTATTATTATTATTATCTCATAGCGTGGTGAATGTGCAGGTCACAACTTGTCCACCAGAGCGTTTTGGAGTTGTTGGATTGTGTATTTGATGACGGGATCCAAGAAATCCCATGAGCCTCTGTAGTGTAGCTTTGAGCAGCTCGTGGTAGCTTGCACCAACAATTGAAGGTAACGAACCTACTCCTTAAATTACAGGGATTATGGCAATGGGACAATTTGCCAAAATGTTGAACTATCCCTTTACAATAATGCAGAAAAATGTCTAATAGACACACTGACACCATTAGTGGTACCGAGCAAAGCGCCAGAGCTGGAGGGAGGCTGGTCGGCCGTGCGGCCCAGCACAGGGAACTGTGTGTGGGGTAGAGGATCAGGGAGACTCGACACAGCATAATAATGATCAATCTTTCAGACCATAGACTGTAGACCGTAGCTTTAAAGCATCTGCAAAGAACTTTCATTTTGTACTGATTTTAGCCCGCTGTGAATAAGTTATGACCACCTATTCTGCTTTTGGCTTGACCAACGCAATATTGTTCCGTTCATTCATCTCCGCATAGCACGCTCTTTCAACAGATGGGTTCCAATAATTTTGTCCACATCTGTATCTGTGTGTTTATGCGTGTATGTAGATATGTGTCTGTGTGTACCTGCACTCCCAGGACACCGTAGAAAAAGAAAAAGGTGCAGCAAATGAGGGCGATATTCCCAAGTGGTTTGAAGGAGGCCACCAGAGCCTCCACGGCCAGTCTCAGTTTCCGGGCTCGCTTGATTAACCTGGAACGCACAAACGGATGGACATTTGTTAAAGCCGGCACTAAGCCATGCCCCCAAACACGATGAGCCAATCACAGTGCGCATAGCTAGTCCATACACTCGGACATTCTCTGCTTCCACGTCCATTGAAATGCATTGCAGTTAGTCAGTTTTCATTCGTTTTTATGTGTTTTTTCTTGACATTTTAAGTTTAAAATGGTCAGATGGTGTGCATGGGTTACATGCAAGTCTGACACAAGGTATCCTGTGAGGTTGGGATCGCCCAGCCTCTCTGGTGTATTTTTTTCCTACCTTTTCCTAAGCCACATCTCAACCTAGAGAAGTGTCTGCTCTGGATAAAGTTATGCAGTAGCCCACAACACCAACTAAACATGGATAAACTTAACAAGGATGTCTACATCTGTTGTAAGTTAAGTCAACAACGTATTTGAGGCAACATATTGTGAGAGATGTTTGGATGTTAGCCAGAATCACAACTAAGCATAAAGTCTGCTAGCCTAATGCTAACGTATAATGCAAAACTCCATAGACAGGCTAACAGAAGTTAGCTCGTCGCTATCGGCGTTTCGCGGCAAACGGCAGCCAGAGCAGTAAAGTTAAGTTAAGTTTTGGTGACTTCGAGATGATATTTAATCTTTCTGTCTCCAACAGCCATCAATTGCCTCCTGTGAAATGTCTCCTACTGTGACTGCTAGCATAGCGCTTGTCACTGAATGTTGACAGTTTGTCCGAGTGAGTGGAGGGGGCGGGGCTTAGCCATAGGTCAATTGGACACACACTAGAGCAGGAGATCAGACTAGATCTCCACACAGACTGATGATGATGATGCACCTCAGAGGGCGGAAGGCTCTCAGCAGACGGAACACCTTAAAGATTCCCAGACTGTTGGTTTGACCGCTGACCAGAGGGACGATGATGCCGACCAAGGACAAGATCACCAACATGCCGTCCATGGTGTTCCAGATGGAGTGGCAGTAGCTGTCCTTCCCGTACAGCAGGCCAAGTGCTACAACCTGGTGTGAATGTAACATCACATTGACGAACTTCATTGAAGAAAATATTTCAAAGAATATGAATGAAAATCAGCTGGAAATGAGATCAATTAAGAACTAAGTCTAAAATGATAAAAGCCCAGACTGATCTGACGTCAGCCGGGGTCAGAAAAGTTATTCAAACAGGTGTTCACCTTGAAAATCATCTCCACGAGGAAGACGGCAGTGAAGACGTAGTTGGATGTTTTTAGGATCCAGCGCTCCTGGAGGGAAGAGGAGATTCAGTACGATATATACTCGCGTGTGTTTGAGCGGATGTGCACACACACAGGTCAGGTGTCTCACCGTGCCTGCTGGGTCGATACCGGGCCTCTCGACGGCAATAGTGACACAACTCCAGATGATGAAGAACAAGATGGAAAAGTCAAAGATCTTGTGAGAGATCACACGTTGGCACAGGACACGGAACCTAAACACAAACACATGGGAGGTTTCCTGATCTAAAGTAAGAGTGTTGAGCACTCAGGGCCACTGAAGTTTAAAGATCCCATATTATAGACCACTTCGACGTCGACGTCACAGTGACGTACTGGTGGCAGAAAAATACCGGAAGTAAGCAACAAATACACATCCTGACATACAGTTCAACCATAAGCTCAACTTTAAAAAGCAGCGCTGCTGCTTGGCTGCAGCACGACCCTAATCTGTGATGATGAGCCCATATTAGAGGGTGAATTTCATTTAATTTTTGTAATCGCGGTGCAGAACAGTGAGTTTGGAGCTGACGAAAGGAGAGAAAAAAAGAGAGTCGTGCCGCGGTGAGACCGGTGAAATGTTGATTAGAGAGGGAGCGATCAGCGGTGACCGCCGCGCTGACGGACCCGGTGGAAATTGGGGTGATACAACGACTGCTGCGAAGAAACTATAAAGAACTCAGCTGTGATTTAAACTAGGACCTAAATCGAGTCGAGTAGGCTGGAGCCAGGCTGTAACTGTGTAGTGGAGAAGCGGCAACACACGCGCGTCCTCCCCTCAGATGCGGCTGCACCTCTAGGTCACTGGCGTGTGTGTGTATGTGAGAGAGAGAGAAATAAAAGCTCTGACTTGCTTGATGTTGATTGGTGTCACTCGCTGATTTGACCCGTCCTTTCCAACTTTTTTCGACGGAAAAAATACTCATATTCGGTCCCTAGCAACGGTCTGTGATATAGCCTAACAACGGTCTGCCTGTTAGCCTACAGAAATAATAGACATACATAACTGTAATATACAGCCATACAAGTACAGTTTGCTGTCAGTATATACCGTAGTTGGCAGACTTGTTGATGATCGCCCACGTCTCAGTGTTTTGTGTCCCTGTCACTGGCTAGGCAGTACAGTACGTCGGTCCGTAACACACAACACAGTCCGTTGCTAATCGGTAACTTAGCCTACTCAGGTATGATAACCGATTTTCTGTTGAAAAAGCATTAAAATAATCAGACAAGGCCTCTGTATGATCCATCTTCCTCTGATTTGATCACCCTTGATGCCGGGCTTTCCACTGTTGACACCGGATCAACTGTCACTTTCTGCCACCAGTTAAGCCCCGCCCACAACATACGTCATCATTGTTTACAAACATAGAAGTGGTCTATACTCTTTTTACTCAATTTCACTCAGCTGTCAGACATCCAACTAAACTGTATTGGAAATGCATCGCCCCAAACTGATCTGTGGTCCTGCATGTGGGCTGTCTAAAAGTCGCTCAAATGAGCTCTTCTGAGAACAAGCCGTTTCTGTGCAATGCACCTTTAAGCACCAAGTAACATGGTGACTGAACACGGCAAAGATTATTACCACTTTATGGCTTAAAATTGGTCGGTATTTCATCAATTTAGCTTCTTGCTGTGCACTGCAGCCACAGAAATAGATGTGGTAGCCATTTTATGGCGCTGAGGGGCCGGCCTCACTCCCATTGTGACATCACCACAGGAGCTGTTTTTCATAATATGGGACCTTTAAGCGTTGAGGTTCTTGCACATTACATTCAACAAGTATCCAATCAGACCTACCTGTTGTCTGGGGAAAACACGAAGAAGGACCAGTCTTTGTATCGTCTGCACCAGCCCAGCGCTCTGTCGATCCAGCTCGGAGATGTCTGCACATGTGAACGGTGACATGAATCAGCAGGAACCACCAGAGACGAGTGGTGCTTAGAATTAAATGCAAAGATCCCAAACCACTGATCTGAGTAACTCACCCTGTTGTTCCGTGGCGGGGTGGGGTCGGTTGCTCTGGGGCTGCTGGGTTCAGACGTAGAAGAACCCTGAGACAACATGAGGTGGAGTTGATTGAAGGTGTAAGTTGAAATGTGGATATACAGTACTATTGTACAGGAGTAGTATATACAGGCTGGGTGTGGTACACAATAACTGATAACACATCACCCTCCTGCAGAGCAGAGGTGGTCTCACCTTGGTCTGGAAGCCCTTGACCACAATGCCGACCATGATATTGAGGAGGACATGTTTCCCTATCAAAATGATAACAAAAAAGTAGACAAATGCCCACAGAGAGGTTGCAGCCACAGCGTCGTACAGCACCAGGTTCCAGTCCTCCTCGGTCAGGACCTGGGTAAGATAAGATAAGACAAGATAAGATACGATAAGATACGATACGATACGATACGATACGATACGATACGATACGATACGATAAGATAAGATAAGATAAGATAAGATAAGATAAGATAAGATAAGATTCTTTCTTTTCTATACACATTCCAGTGCAATCATGTTTAGTGCAGAGAACAGCTCTTGTTGTGGAGTCTTACAACTGCAGGAAGGAAGGACCTGTGTTTCGTAATAGAGAACAAAAGCAGACAGATTGATGCAGAGACAGTGTGCTGATGGAGCTGACCTGGAACACAGTGACCATGGACCAGTGGAGGGAGTCAAAGTTCATGCGTCTAGTGATGTTTTGTCCGTCCTGGGTCTGGAACTTGAATTTCCCTCCAAACAGGGCCCTTCCCACCACACTGCAGAGAGACAATCACACCTAATCACAGCATTGTCATGGGGGGGAAAAAAAAAAAAAGCATTTGGTGTGTGAACGTGCCTGAATATGAGGATGACATATATAAGCAGCTGGTAGAGCAGTCTGCCCTCCTTCATGGTGTTGACCAGCACCAGCAGCTGTCGCCTGAGGTTCGGCATGAAGCGAAGTAGGCGCACGAACCGCAGCAGGCGCAACATGCGCAGCATCGATGCACTCCCGTAACTTTTGCTGCTGATCTCTCCAAGACTAAAAACAACAAAGCATCACTGATCAGCTTCAGGAGACATCCTCAACCCCAACAGTCAATAAACATGCTCCAGTCCCAGGGAGGGATCTAGGGTTTGAACTCTACCTGACGACGACGACAATGGCGTCAATTATGTTGTTCCAGTCCTTAAAGTATCCCCACTTGAGGGCCAACAGCTTCAGGCACAGCTCCACAAAGAATATGGCGGTAAAGACAAGGTTGCTTGTGTACAGCATATCTGCCACCTGGTTAGGCTGCAGGAAGAGAGAGCAAGAGAACATGAACAATCAATATGAAATGAGCGCACAAAAATAAAACATAAAACCCTGTGTTACATTGTTGATGAGACAGAGTTGCTCCTCCTCACCTGTTCGTGGTGTTCCACTGCCATCGTGAGGACACTGAGGGAGACGATAAACATGATCAGCCGCTCAAACATGTTGCTCTCGATCATCCTCTTGATCCGTCTCATGATCGGCCTGCAGGCTTCTCCCTGGGATGACAGGTGGAGTCAGTGAGTGAGTCAGAAGCTGCTGCCACTGCAACTGAAAAAACAAAACAACGTTCCACAAACAGCCTCACCAGTACAGCTTCGTTGCTGCTCCCACTGCTCTCCTGCTGCACCCTGTTGCCTCTGTTCGAAGGAGGACATGATGTTAAAATTGTTCAGGCGCTGGGAAGAGTTCAGAGTCTCAGAGTTCAAATCCCAGTCTGACCTGATGTATCCGGAGGTGGCGGTCCACAGCCAGCGGAGGAAGCGGACACAGAGCTGCCCGATAGGGTTGGGTGCCCGCATTTTGGGCTGCCTGGTCATGCTCTTGGAGAACTGTGTGGCGATGACAACGGCACACACGTTCATGATGATGAAGTAGCCAATCTGGTCAGGAGGATGAAGCACACAACATAAGCACGAAGCCAGGTGACACACAACATTACTACAGTATAACCTTGAGCTGCTACTTACAATGGTGGCGAACATGAAGAAAAACAAGCTGCCAAAGGAATGAGCGTCCATCACAAGAAACATGATGTCGGTCCAGCCCTCCAGAGAGGCGGTCTGCAGGAGGAGAGAACATCAACACTTCAGTACTGAGGAGTAATGATGGCTCCTCCATGCAGAGGAAAGCCACACTTGCCAATGATGATATATAATAATAATAAACTTTTATAAAGCACCGTTCAAAACAAATATTACAATGTGCTGTACGACAAAGTGACAACAAATAAAATGACAACCAATACAAATAAATAAAAATAAAAATTTTAGGTAAAGATTTGACACATGACACTGATGTATCTGACCTAATGTCCTCTGGCAGGTCATTCTAATCTACGGCCTTGGTAGCCTCGTAAACCAGCCTCCCCCGGAAATGCATTCAATTCATTTCTCAGGGAGAGTCTGGCCTCATCTCCGTTGTAACCGTTTCGCCGAAACACTCCGCCTACCGAGTCAATCAGTCCCTGATTGGCCAACGTGCTGTGATTGACACAGCACGTTGGCCAATCACGGACCGAAGAAGAACAGCGATAACGTATTTTCCTCCAAGAAACTCAACAAGCGCCGACTCTTGCTCTAGTTTAAGTTCTGTAATTGATGGTATTTCATTTAGAACTTCCCTTACTGCTGTTTTTGCACCGCTGTTTGATAGCTCCGCCATGTTTGTTGTAGGTGAGTCCAGTCCATGTAGCGATGTTTTCAGGCCCTGATTGGCCAACGTGCTGTGTCAATCCACAGCGGCGACGCTGATTGGCTCGGTAGACGGCCGATTTCTGGCGAAACGGTTTCAACGGGTATGAGGCCAGACTCTCCCTGAGAAATGAATTGAATGCATTTCCGGGGGAGGCTGGTTTACGAGGCTACGGCCTTGGGGCCCAAACTGAGAACACTGTGTCCCCCTTAGTCATCAGTCGGGCCCAAGGGACAGATAAAAGACCTTTATCTGATGATCGCAGAGTGCGAGCAGAAGTGAAACATGATAAAAGGTCAGCGATATATACAGGACCAGGATCGTTGAGTGCTTTAAAAGTAATAGGGATGCACCGATACCGATACTGGTGTCGGGTATCGGTCCGATACTGTTGTAATATACTTGTATCGGTATCGGTGAACTTTACCGATACCAAGAACCGATACCAGTGCATGCAATTGCTCTGCATAAAGACCACGATCAGACGGTGGCTTTGCATCTTTGTTGTATTTTTTTTTTAGATCAGAGGCTTGTTACAACAAATTTTGTTGGTACAAGCAGAGAAGAAAATAAAACTTGTATTCCAATTCACTGCATTTTGCCGAATTGTTTGTTTTTTTGCTGTGGTAGAAGGATCGGCATCGGTACTCGGTATCGGCAAGTACTCAGATCCAAGTATCGGTATCGTATCATTTTGAAAAAAAAGTGGTATCGTGCATCCCTAAAAAGTAATCAATAAGATCTTAAAATCAATGCTTAAACGTACTGGTAGCCAGTGTAGGGAAGCTAAAACAGGTGTAATATGCTCATGTTTCTTAGTTCTAGTTAAAAGTTCTGCAGGGACTAATGCCTGTCCAAGGATTACTGATTAAGACAAGTAAATTTTTGAAATGTTTGTAAGATGATAAAAGACTGCACAATTTTTGTAGTATGCTGTTCAAAGCTGAGACTGCTGTCAAACCAGATGCCGAGGTTTTTCACGAATGGTTTGACGCCACCCGTAACGTCCCAGCAGATGACAGAATTTGTTAGTCTCATCTCAGTCATCTGATGAGCCCTAACTAATAGAACCTCAAAACCTTTTGCTGTTATGAAGTTGGAGATAATGTTGTGACATCCAGTTTTTGACGGCAGTGATACAGTCTAATAAAGCGCTCAACTGCCCAGGGTCAGTGGATTTCACAGGCAGGTACAGCTGAGTGTCGTCAGCATAACAATGAAAAGACACACCATGTTACACGCCCCGGAAGAACATAAACCGTAACCCTAATTAAAAAGATAAAGCACTGATGAATAGGGGATAGATGAAGGAAGACTACCGCTCTCTCACCTGGAACATGGCGATCATAGCGACGCCGGCGTGGTCGAAGCTGATGGCACCTTCGTAGGGGTTGTGGTCCCCTGGGCGACACACATTGTAGTACATGTTCCAGTTGACGCAGGCATTGGCAGCCAACCCAGGAGCCGACGAGCATGTCCTCCCATCCTGGACGTACGGCGGCACGTCGTAGCAGTGACGCATCCCCCCGTCGTCACGGGAGCAAACGAACGCGCTCCCTCTGTCATTCATAGGTTCAAAGTACGGACTCAGGGACACGCTGTGATTTATGGACAGAGAAAGAAGATAATTTATTATTAATTTATACATTTTAAATGGGACAGAAAATATGGATGGTTATACTTTATCATTTAGATTTGATTTTGGAATCATTTTAAAATAGCTTTTTGGCATTTAAAGGAGCTCTAATGCAAAATCCGCAGCCACTAGATGGAGCCAGTGGCGGGGCATCGGATATAAACGACTGCAATCAGTTGTCAGATACCCCTTTTCCACCGAACTGGTTCCGGTGCTGGTTCGGAGCCAGTGCCTGCTTAGCACCGGCTCTTTGCTTTTCCACTGCCTAAGCACCGGTTCTTGGTTCTTAGAACTGGTTCCAGACCAGCACCAACTTCTTGCTGGGCCAGAGCTAAGAACCGGTTCTTCCAGGGGCTGGCAGCGGCAACAAGACCAGCGCTAAGAGATACAGACACGTTATCGCTACGTATTAACGATGTAAACACAGGTGAAGCTAATTAGCTGAGCTACGTGGCTAACAGCAGCTAACGGTCGCTCGTATCAAAACATATCGCCGTCAAAACGTAGTTGCCGCGGTCGTGGTGGTTAATTAAGACGGCGCTTGTTCCTCCTTTTTTCCCCAGCATGGTTTACAGTTTAATTAGTCTGTGTTTCCACGTCGGGTCCGGTGTTCAACACCCGCAGGTCGGACCGGGTTTTAATTTTCAGGTCCGTTTATAACTGTAGCAACAGCAAAGACAGGGGCAGCTCCTGTATGGGGGAGTGTGGCTCTGACTTGGCTCCTGATCAGTGGAAAAGCAAAGTGGTTCTTTGGCGGAACCAGAGTTGAACCAGTTAAGCACCGAACTAGCACCAGAACCGAACCAGCACCAGAACCAGTTTGGTGGAAAAGAGGTAAGAGAGAGAGCAGCCTCCTTTGGTGATAAGGAGTTCTCTAATGTAGGCGCAGCCCAACCCCCCCTTCCTCCCCCTTTAACTTCCTCCCCCTTTAACATGTAGCCTACTTTACATGTTAAAGGTAGAGTCTGCTCAATATCACATTATTGTGTTTATATGTATTTCTAATTATCACTATATAAACAAATGCAATTGAAAGTTTAAAGGTTGAGTCTGGAGTTTTGTGCCCAAAAATTAGCCGTTATGGAATTTGTCTTAATCATCACCTCTGGGCTTCCTGTGTGGTGGTGATTGTGTCTGCAGCGCCCCCTCCCCCTGCCTGTATTTTAATCTTTTGCTTTGTTTTGTCGTGCATGGGGACGAGTCAGAGTGTTTGCTCTCCAGCCAATGAGCTATGCAGCAGAGTAGGAGGGTTCAGGGCTGCTAGCCGCACTGGCTGTTCCAGATGTTAGCGAGTGACAGTTGGGTATCGGCCCACCGCTCCAGTGCTTCACTTGGACTGTATTTCCTTTCCTTTTTGGTACTGACAACTGCTGCTGTGTGGGGCAGGAGGCTACACAGTTGAGCCCGAGAGGAGTGGCCCAGTTTGAATGTTTTGTTTACAAACGGCAACAAACAAAACTCCAAACTCTACCTTTAAACTATTAGCAAATTAATAATTTAGACCAGTGGAATAATATTCACAATACAAAACAAGCAATGCTTTCTATTTTCTAGCAATAAAATAATAATTGCTAAAATAGCTGTCAGGTTATTTTGCTAATAGTTGCTCTGGCTGCCCAGAGAGAGGTTCCTTACTTTGGGATGTCAGCTCCAAGGAAGCAGCGGTTGCGCAGCTCCCCCTGCCACAGCTGAACTCCCAGGATGCCGAAGACCATCAGGAAGAAGATGTACAGCATGAGGACATTGGTGAGCATTGGCAGAACGTCCAGCAGAGACTCCACCAGGTCCTGCATACCTGCAGAGGAGGACTCTGTCAGCAATCATCATTCTGACAACACTTCACAGACGCACACTATAGGACACAGGCTCTTATATTTGAACGTAGCATCATGGAGATAGGGAACATGTTTTTGCACTAGCTTCAGGTCAGGAAACGGAGGATTCACAGGTGAAATTCACATCTTACACAAACAAACAAATACATTTCAAATAACTGCAAAACACAACAGAATGAGATCTGTGTTTTCTTCAAGTATCACTTACTTGGGACTCTGACGATGAGCCGCATCAGCCTGAGCACGTAACGGAAGTGAAAGCGGACGCCACAGAGAGCCAGGAAATAATCCAGCACCCTGCAGACAAGGAGGACATCGTATGCACATGCAAACCTCATAAAATGCTCAGTTGCAGTGATAAGTACTGCAAGTATGAGAAGAAACTGTAATGCACTGTTGTTTGCCAGCAGAGAAAAGCCAAAGTAGGGACACGAGATCTGGGGACTACTCACTCTCCAGAGAAGAGGAGGATGTCACATTTGTTCCAGTTGCTGCTCAGGCAGCTTCCTTCATATCCATAAAGCCCCAGCGCCAGCACCTTGATGCCCATCTCCGAAAGGAAGTAGGCCATGGTGAAGTGATCCAGTATCTGACCAGATGTGTAAAAAACATAAATAGGCTATAAGGTTGATACAAAATCAGGCTATTTAAAGGTAGGGTCTGAAGTTTTGTGCCTAAAAATAAACATTAGACTTTTACAAATGAAATCCGTCTGAATCATCACCTATATGGGCTTCTAGTCCTGTGTGGTGGGGGCTCTGTCTGCAGCCCCTCCTCCGCCTGCCTGTATTTTGGTTTTTTGCTTTGTTTTGTTCATGTTTTGCTGTGCACGTGGACGTTTCTAGGTGGAGCTAGAGAGTCGCAAATTAGCAGAGACACCTATGGTGAGAGAGTCTGTGTTATCCTCCAGCCAATGACAGAGCTCAGGTGAAGCTACCTGCAGCAGGAGGCTCAGGCCTGTTAGCTGTGCTAGCTGTCTGATGCTACTGAGTCTCTATCTCTCTCAGCAGCAGCAGTCAGGACAACAAAGAACAATAAATACAGTCTGAGTGAAGCGCTGGAGCCGCGGACCGATTCCCGACCTCTGGTAACAAGTATTAGGACCATATTAGTGAGCTAACGGGATGCTAACTTCGGCTAGCGCTCGCGGTTAGCATCCGCGGCTAACACCCACTAGTTCACCACAATACAACGGCATAACAACATACACGGGGGCTCCCGGTGTTGGCGAAAGGTCGGCTTATCGGCCCGCGGCTCCAGCACTTCTTTCAGACTGTAATTCCTCTCCTTTATGGTCATGACAACTGTTGCTGTCAGAAGCAGGAGGCTACACAGCTTAGCCTCAGGGGAGGGGCTGAGTTTCACTGTTTTGTTTACAAACTGATGGGGACAAAACTCCAGACCCTACCTTTAATGGCAAAACAAATGACTCAATGGTCCACGTCTAACTGCAGCAAAAAACAGTGGTGTAAACTGTGTTGAACTATGGTGGTGAGTTCTCATGCAAATGTGGACGTCTGACCTGCAGTTTGGTCTCGTTGTCATGGGGCTCATGCATGCCCAGGAACACACAGTTGATAAGAATGACCAGCACAGACACATTGTCCAGCCATGTGGAGGAGGACGGTTAAGGTTAAAGGTCACAGGTTGAACACACATTCATTCACATCCTACCAAAGAGGTGTAGCATGCATTATTGACATAAACACTCATATAGCATTTAATAATGACTGAATTATTACAACACACAGTGGTATGATACTACTTTTGAGCTAAAGCAAAGATTATAACACATATCAGACAAGATCATAGTCTCAGCAGTCTAAGGATATAAGGTGCGGGTCAAGTAGAGACACCACTTCCGGAGGAATGAAGATTGGTCGAATCCCAGGAAAACTGGGGCCACGTCCTGGTAGAGGAGCTGCTCCTCTTCTTCAATAGGGACCCTGACCTCACCATCAGCCATGATGATGGTCAGCTAGGGTCTAGACAGAGACAGACATCAAGTCCCTGGGACTCACACTGGACTACATCTCACATAAGGGATCAGACTCCACTGGGTGTTTTTATTTTGTTCTATTACATGTATTTCTTAAAATATAATTACACAGAATAAAAATAGCAGAACTGAAAATATAAAAAATAATCTTAAAAAAGGGACAGGAGAAAAAATACACAAGGATTATATGTAGAAGCAGAATCACACAAATTGTTTTGCCAATTTGCACAATAGAGTGCATCATCTCATGCTGTCGGCCTGAAGACTACCCATTCATTTCCTCTGACATGTATTGTCTGTATTTGACATAATAACTGTTTTTATTTTATTTTAATTGTTTATCTTTTATTATTGATTGTTATCTTTAATTATCAAATGTAGTGGTTCATTAGCCTACTGTCTGTTTCAGAGGGAAAGGTGATGAGCAGCAGGTAAACATCACTTTCTACTCCGCTGTTGAATCGGTTTCTGTTCTGTATCAAACATGCGGCAAATCTGAATCACTGGTTCAAACTGTGAAGACCAATGTAGCCTAATGTTACTTTAATATCACTCATAGCCAATGTTATGGAATCACAATAGCCAAACTGATGTCATCTTAGCCTCCTGAGACCCGAGCTTTTTTCTAGTATGCATTTTTAATTTCTCCTTGCTTTCTGGGATGAGTAGGGCCTAATAAATACAATATCTAAATTTCATCTTTGTACAGTAAGTAGTTTTTTCAAAAAACGATGTCCTCATACGAGGACACTGGGACTATCTTAACAAAATCAGTGTCCTCATATGAGGACATTGGGTCAAAAAACAATGAGTCCTGCTGTATATAGAATACAGTGACATATGGGACTTCAAAGGGGTTTTATTCTAAAATACCACATCAGATTGGCCTAATTTTTTCTGAGTGTCATCCTGAGGTCAAGTACTATTAGTCTGAAGTGGAACGGTCAAATAATAATGAGTAGTTTTTAAGAAATATGAATCCTCCTGAGACCCTGCATCCTCATATTAGGACATTATTTTTTGCCTTTTAGCACCATAATACTCCATTTTGTAAAACTTTGACATATTAGCCACATTTAGGGACACTGCCTGCACCATCTTGTGGTGATATAACAAATTATACCAATTTCTTTGAAAACAACATGGTACTTTAATGACATAACATAGTCCCAATGTCCTCAAACGAGGACGTGACATTTATTGATGTCCTAGTCTGCTACTATTACTAAAATTTGTCAAATTTTGATGCCATTTGAAGACAGAGACTTTGTTGTACATGAATACACTGATTCCACTCATAAAATTTGGATTTAATTCTTACCTTTGTCTCTTATCTTCTGGGAACTGCCATAGAAGGCTCTGGCTGAAATTCCCGCCATTTTTTTCCCCACAAAGAAATTTGTGTAATTTGTGATATCACCATAAGTTGGTGCAGGCAGTGTCCCTAAATGTGGCTAATAGGTCAAAGTTTTTAAAAATGGAGTATCATGGTGCTAAGAGGCAAAAATGTAATGTCCTCGTATGAGGACGCAGGGTCTCAGGAGGTTAAAGGTGATAGCTACAAGTTCAATTCCTCCTGGCCAGTAGGTGTAGAACTCTCACTGCCTGCTCTCGCTCCAACCTTCCGTTTCAATTACACATGACATCAACATTCTAATGCTGTTCCCATAGAGATGATTACATGCCCACGTTGCCAACGTGACCAGATGTAAATATTCAAATATTTCGGACCCACCAAAATTTATTAAACATTTATTTATATACAATTATTTAAAAAAATCAGTAAAATTAATACTTTTATTCTGCACCCCTCTAGACATTCTGTGGATGCGTTATTTAAAAAAAAAAAAAAAGTTTCCTTTTGATGAAAAAGTTGTAAAAACATGAGAAAGTACATAGATTTTATGCCACACTATAGACTCTTTACAATGAAACAGAAAGATGATCCCAGCTGTACAAAATGTGATCAGAACAATGTTGGCACATGTCTTCATGTTTCCGTTTCTGTGTCTAGCCTTTGGTCTAACGTGCATAGGTGCCTTGAAAATATTTTAGGAGTCTCTATCCCAATGCATCCCCCTCTATTTCTGTCCAATGATTATTGGCAATACCAGATTGGCACAGAGGAAAATCATATTTGCAGGACTGACTGCTGCTAAGAAAACCATAATACACTCATGGTTTTCCCCAGACACCCCATCAGCAAAAGAATGACTAAATCGCTTTAGAGACATTGCTCTTTTAGAAAGGTCACTGGCTGTCATACACAAAGCGTGAGCATCTACTTGCTTGCATATAAAGTGTTACTGTGAATTATACTGTTGTGTATCTCCCCCTTTTTTTCTTACTAATATCAAAAGATAATGACAAGGCAATGGCATTATGTTTGTAATGTAATAATCAAATTCTTAAATAAAAAGGTGAGAAAGGCACTTACCAGAATAAAAGCAAAGTTGTGTCGCTTGGCCAAATGCGTTGACGGTCAGAAGTAGGGAAAAGTTCGGTAGTTTTACACAAATATAGATCACTATCAAATGTTTGTACTCTCAAGAAAAGCAGAGATGGCTTTCTGAATGTCAGCAAACTCACATCCTGGGACTATGAATTCAAACAATATCATCACCACCATTCTATCTTTTTGTTACTGTTGCCCTGGCAACAACTAATGAGCATCTAAAGGACTTCTCATTCAGCACCATCTTTCAGTCAAAATATCTAATAACCAATCATTTATAATGTTGCGTAGCCTATGCACAAAACGGCCTGAAAAGCCTGATCTGGTCATCAGTGGCTTTGGAACACGAGATGTGACGGGGAAAATATCCACTGCTCCCTTGCACCGGTCTAGGACAGGGATGGGCAACTTAAATGATGGAGGGGGCTTACACTTAACCAAATATGATAAAATTGCCATTTTAAAGGGATAGTTGCATTTTTTTAAAGTGTTGTTGTATGATCTACAAATAGCCCCTAAGTACTTTAATTGCAGTAGAAGACTCTCTGCACTCAGCACCCGTTAGCAATGCAAACCCCTCAAAATGCAAATCCAAATTTTTATTTGGACCTAACCAACTGATCGGTGGGCGCTAACCCTGGGCGGAGGGACACGTGAGTTGTTTAGGTCCAAATAAAAACTAACTATCGTTTTTCCTGCACTTTGAAGTGGCTGGAAAAAATTATATTATAGTGAACAATGGAACATTGTATTTTTTTTTCAGGTAAAACCTCTTTTAGGCTGCGAAAATAGGCCGTTTCTTTGGGTCTATTCACAACACTGTATGTTGTAAATCTCTGGGCAGGGCTATTATGGGCTGGCGTTGCTAACGGGAGGAGTGCAGAGAGTCTTCTACTGCAATTAAAGTACTTTGGGGCTATTTGTAGATCATTTGTAGATTGGTTAGAAACTGGTGGGGAGTCGGGGCGGTGTTTAGCTCAGTTGGTAGAGCACCCGCCCCATGTGCAGAGGCTATAGTCCTTGCTGCAGGCGGCCCCGGTTCGAGTCCCGCGTCGGACGGCCCTATACTGCGTGTTATCCCCCCCCCCCCCCCCCATCTCTGCCTCCCATTTCCTGTCACACTCTCTACTATCCTATCAATAAAATTAAAAAAAATATACTTAGAAACTGATGGGGAGGAACTATGATTTAGACTTAGTTCTCCCATCGTTGGTGCACAGGCTGGTCCCAGCCTCTTGGCACACAATCCATCCAATCCCTGGAGACAGCGCCCTGAAAGAGAAAAAACCCTCCCTATTCTATTCTGGCGCCACTCGGGTAGCTGCAACTTTGCACTCTTACCTCCTTCAAGGACACCTGCATAGTTCTTACGTCTTTCGCTCCTGCTTCGCTCATAAATCCGCTACAGAAGAATGAATGCTTCTACCCTCCCTTTAACCTTTAAGAGTGGGCCAAACTGAACTAGTTTTTAACACAAACAACATGCTGAAGTGGTTACAATAAGGAGCAGAATACTGAGCAAGTTTATGAGACTAGCTTGAATAAACTTGTTGTTCTGCTTAACATTCAATCAAAGTAAAAAACATATGATTGTCTAACATGCATGCATACATTACCAGCTGTAAGTCACTCACCCATCATTGTAATCTGTATACTAAAGTAGGCTGGCTGTCTTTGTCTGCATGTAGGCTTCTACACTGGTAGGCTACACCGTCATCTATAAAGCAACTATTGGTCGCTCTTAGATATTACCTCTTTTACCATGACTCATATCTGGAGGAAATAAAGACCAACAGTAAAGTACAGTGACGTGTGTGTAGCAGCTGGAAAAAGGTTTAGGTAGACATTGGAGAATGAAAACATGAAGACACTGACTGACTATGAAAACCAGACACATTTATTTTGCAGGTTACAATGACACAGTAACAAAAGACAATGTCCAATATATAAAAATATACTTTAACATACAAAATAAATTGGTCACAGCTCAGAGAACTCACATGTAGCCTCGAGCACCATAGCCACCACCACCACAACCAAAGGTCCCTGGATTTGACACTGGAATGGGGTTGATGATTTTAATAATCCTGATTCTCCTGGGGTCCCAGACACAATCCTCCTCCAAACCGCTCTTCACCATCCCACAGTTGGGCGGCACCCAGGCAGTGTCGTATCCGTAGTCATGCCAGGTCTTCTGTTGTGGGTGGCCTTGATAATTGATAGCGATCACTTTTCCCACGTTGACTGAAACCTTAATGACGGCCCTGTCATACTCAGGGTGATCGATGGGATAGCGACTGGCTTTCTGCAGGTCTCTGCTGAGGTAGACGCCAGGACCCAGCATCCCACCTGAAGACTGACAAAAACCTGAAGCCCTGATCAGCTGAGCATTTCTCTTGGTGGTGCCGTGGTACATGACATAGGTTCTGCCATCACCTGGCTGACGATCAGTGGGGCCAAAGCGATATGCCCCTGGAGGCAGATCAAAGTCGTCTTCAGCCCACTGGAACCGGCTCATGTTGGTGTAACTGTGGAAAGACATTGAAGGAAAAATTTGATGGAAAAGAACTGATCATCGGTAAAAAAATAAAATAAACAACAACAAAACACATGAAAGAAACCAGAAAATTAAAATATTTGACAATATCTGAGGTTAGTTTTAGGTTCTGGATACGTTTAGTTTAGCTTGGCAAAAAGACTGAAAAGAGCAAAGGGAAACTATTGTTTATGGCTTTATAGGGAGTTCCTATTGCAGACCAACATTAACATCTTTAACAACAATGCATGGTACAATCAGTGGCTTAAAACAGAAAGTGTGCTCACATACCTTGTCCGAAGTTCGTCAAAGAATGCAGATCATGAGCTCACTTCGCTTTATATGGAACTGTTCAGACTTTGGGAGGAGATTCAACAAGCATTCAACTTTTTACTTTCGTTTCCGTAGCACAGTTGACTTTCGTTTACAGTCAGACAGGATATATTTATTTTGGTGTGTCTGTTTGAGAGCCAGATGTTGGCAATTAATGTTGGAGATTTGAACATGGGACTTTCCGGGAGTTCTTTGTCACGGCGGTGCAGATGCATCTGTATTTTTACACATGCATCTGCATAACAGTGGCGATAACTGATAAAGAACCTCACTGAGGAATGAGGAAATGGTTTTAGTCCCTGGGAACAAGTTTTACAACCACATTCCCTAGGTTTCGTTTTCATTTGGCTCACATTGAGCAGCTAACAATTTATTCACCTAATAAAAAGGAATCCTAAGGTATTTTCCAATCTGGGGTATTTCCCTTCAATGCGGCCAGCGCAACTGAGCTGAACTGAATTGAATTCCTTTATTGTCATTCATACCAAGGTATAAACAAAATTCAAATGCAAACCTCCACGCTGAATATCTTGAAGCTGTCTTTCTTGAAATTTCATGAATGGAGTCACACAAACACAACCGAACAGGAGTGTAGTCTGTGAGTGAGTGGCCTGAAGATGTTCTCAGCACGCTATCTTATAGTTTCCCAAAACACATAGCAGCAGACAAAATAAACGACACCCTGGTGGTTCTGCCTAATTCCACAGGACTCTTGTCGTGGCTCCTGACCTTTGACCTGTCGGGAGTGGACTCTGTCTGGTGTATCTCAGATGTCATAAACAAAATTTGGGGGGCAGATTATGGCCAAGATAACTGAAATTCTGTATTTTATGGCGCCCATTTTGTAATTCCAAAATAGCCGCCATGTTGTCACTGTGTAAGTGACAACATTGGTTTTTGGAATCAAAAGGTCTGCAGATTCCAAAAATATATAGGTCAACAAATCCCCCCAAAATTCCCACAAAAGTACTGTACACAGTGAACCTGACTATTTTAGTGTTTTATGAATCACAGGACTATGAATATCTTAAGTTTCATATTTGGTCATGCTATCAGATGTTTGTTGTCTTTTGCTGTCAAAGTCTGCACTCTCACAAAGACCAAAAACATCTCAGCCAAGTGAGACTAATAAACCATTGACAGAACAGGATGTTCACCTGCAACTATGAAGTCTATTCCTGCTCCCATCATATCCATCGCAGCCACCGATGACACATAAACCTCTTTGTTTCTGCCCGAACTCTCTGCTGAAAATTTACCAAAAAGATCAAATGTGACACATGATGAGTCACCAGCGATGAAGTTTCCCTGCTCTCCGAATCACTGCTTCCTTCACTTATTTTGTTTTTGTGATTCTTTGCCTTCCATACTGTCCTAAAATTCTCTATAACAAAAAACCTTCTTTTTTTTCCTAAAATGCAGGGGAGAATGAGGCTTGTTGTCACACAGGTAAGTCGTCACATTGCAATGATCTTCTCAACCAGACGGGGCAAAGAAAAAGTGGAATACTAGTTTTCTTCCTTTACATGGTCGTAACAGTGATGCATGTGGACTCGTTAGAGGAGAGATTAAGCTATCCTGTCATACCTCAGCCATTGTTCTATTTTAAGATAACTTTAAGCTAGAGGTGGTGTTAGCAAACATGGTAGTTTGGGGCAACTTGTCTCAGTCATTTTGGGGTAAGTTGTCACATGTGAAACATAATTATCCAATGCTTTCTTTTGTGTAATTCAATTTTATCTGGAATTTTGATCTTAAAGTAGCACTACCACAAATACAGCAGTAATAGCAATAAAAAAAACTGAAATATGCAATGAAAAGGTCCAGGGGAGCCATAACTATCTGTACACAAAATATAACCAACGGTGTAGTGCCTGTGGAGGAAATGCTGAATTCCTTTTTGTTATGAGACAAGCCCAGCGCTCCCACCTCCTGGACGTCATGCTATGTAAAGAGGATGAGGATGTTTATCTGATACGCTGCACCACTGGCCCCATCTAGTGGCCAAACAAAGAATTGGAATTTGTGATAGTCCTACTTTAAGGAAGCTAATATAGGTATTTCAGGCTGAGAGCCATAGCCTAATGCCAGCAGTTCCTAAGGACTTTAATCCAGTGCATGTTGCATAATATTTTATGTTAACGTTTGTTCAGTGGCTGTGTTCAATGACTTTTTCAAGCTCAGTGATAAACATTGTCTGTGCCTGTTCATGGTGGGGCAACATTTGATTGCTTATAACTCTGCACTGACACAAGATATGAAAATGACATGAATACAAAATGTATATCTGAGGCATTGATCTTTCATCCGGTACACATTTTTTAATAATATGTATTGATTTCAAGAAATATGTAAGAGTATAAAAAGTGTGACAACAACATCTACCTGATTTTCCCTGCCCATGACCTGCTAGCCACTGCAGCACCTGGATAAAGAAACCTGTTTTACCCCTCAGCCTGTGAGTAACTGGATGCTGAGCAGTAATTAGTAAAGGGTCACTTACTTCTCTGTGTCATCTAAGAGTACATTCGCCATCCTGACAACCACCTGTGTCGTCCACCTGTCAAGACAAGCAAAGCAAAGCAAATAAAACATAGTAAATATAAAGGAAGAGGGACGAGGACGCTGTTAGAGCGTTAGAAAAGGAGAATTTCTCTGTTTTGATGAGGATGTGACAGCAAAAATGATGACTGATTTAATTGGTTTACCACAGGGGTCTCTGCTCGCTCAGTAACTCTCTCCATTATCTGCAGGGTTTCTGTCAGTTTGTTCTCCTTTCTGTGGCATAGGCCTATGAATTAAAATAAAATGGAGTGACGTCGATGATGCAGACAGTGTTAATCAAATGACAAAAACAAACACCTACAACTGTAGTTTTTGTTAATAAACTAAACAAAGTTCAGCTTGTTTAAATTTGACTCACTCTCCTCTCTGACAACATGTCTCACATTAATCTCTCTAATATTTTCTCATCAGTGCAACAATAAAAACAACTTTTATTCTAATTAGCCTACAAAAAAACCAACAGAAGCAAAGCATCTAAGTTCATAGTTTATGAATGTGACTTCCACCATTAGATTCACATGAAAACTACATCCGTCTTCATCAGTGGTCAGTATTAGATGAGGTAGATATCACATCATGACGGAAGCTCATGAGTTATCATGCAGTGTTGCTCAATTTCACATTATTAGACTGTGTGGATGAAGAGGAGAAACAACACTCTGCTAAAAGAAACTAATCCAGGTGGTGATTCAACAACTTTAAAAGGTAAAGCTTCTGTTACATCACTTATCTCACTCTGTTTATCTGATCAAAACAGTAAAGTCTCTCTTGTCTTAAAGACTCCTTCACTCACTCTAACATTTATCCTGTGAACAGCACTTGAGTATCATCACCGAACAACGCTCTTCTCTCCAACAACAGGTTGCACAGTGAAGAATGGAAGATTTCAATGGAAGCAACATTGACTACGACCACAACAGCACAAACATAGACAAGGTAGACGCAACAGACCCCATACATGTGGTGTTGTACATCATCATCACTATCAGCCTGCCACTGACCCTACTGGCCATCTATCAACTTTATTCTCAGGTGAGAAAGTTTGAGGACATACAGTATCAGATGAGTGCAGTTTTCAGCACAAGATAAGCTCACAACATGTTTCCAACCACAGTTCTCTCAACATTTCTCAATGTTTTCCTGCAGGTCAGAAAGGATCACGTGGCTCCGATCTACATCATCAACCTTTTCATATCTGACATGATCCAACTCTGCTGCATGATTGTTTTTTTGAACGCATTTTGGAATAATTTGATCATTATGATAACCTTTATATTCATCTACATTTATGGTCTGATGACCAGCGCTGGATTCATGGTGTGTGTCGCTCTGGAAAGGTAGCTATCAGTCTACTCAGTGTGTGTGTAGCTTTTCTCTGTCTGATCATTTTATTTCATCATAATTCAGACTCAAACTCCACAAAGCCGATCTGTGTGTCTGTGTATTACAGGTATTTGGGCATCGCGTGGCCACTGTGGTACCGCTTCAGACGAAACATCAAGACTTCTGTCATCGTCTCTGTCGTGGTCTGGATCATTCCTCTTCTATATCTGTTTTTTGTTGGTTTAATGGAGAGCACCCAAATCTGGTTGGGTGTCTTCTTCCTCCTTCCCTTCCCTCTGTTCATATTCTTCCTGTTTGGGACCGTTAAAGCTCTGTCTGCCGCCATCAGTGTCCCTCCTGATGAAAAACGACGAATTGTGGCCATTTTGGTTTTGGTGCTGCTTATTTACACACTGCTGTTCCTGCCTGCCATCATTGATCTGCTTGCAGAAGAACAAGTGATTACTGATAATTTCAGTCATGTTTCGTACTCTTTCATTATGCTCAGTCCTCTTGCAGACTTGTTTCTGTATGTTTTTAGTAGGAAAGGAGCTGTAGACAGGTTTTTGGCTTCTGTGTGTCGTTGCAGGATGGACAGTGACAGAGATATCAGCATGAATGATGTCAACACAGACAGTTGCGCCGTGTAGAGTCAGCAGACAAACATCATCAATGATCACAACTTATACATGGTTGTTTAGTAGGCAGAGAAAGAAAGAAAGTAAGCAATTACAGAAAAGATCATGACATAAATATAAAACAGCACCACTTCCCACTGGAGACCAACTCTCAACAAACCATAACCAGCTTGAAAAGAAGCAACATAACGAATTATCCTGCTTTGCCTTCATTCAATCTCCTAATCCAGCTCTTTAAATTGATTTTATCTATGCTATTATGTTTTTATTCCATTCTTTTAGTGTGCATTTACTAACATTTTTGATACATGTTTTATTCTAAGCACATTGAAAGACCTGTGTATGATAAAATACTGTACTGTGCGTTTCCTTTTTTGAAATAAAGTTATTGATTGGATTACTTCTCTTTGGTATCCGTTTCCAAAGTGTTTTCATGAATCATCTGTGACATAATGCTGCTGAATAAAGCAGAACATAGTGTGGCATAATGAAGTGCTCAAGGAAAATCCTCATTGATTGGCACTGTGCAGCAACGGCTTTAGCATTAGTTAAAACTAATATACATGTGTCTATTATTTCTAAACCACTGCTAAAAAGTTAGTCCACAGTTCTCACAGATAACATCTGTATTGCGTGCACCAAACAAGGAAATTGCTGATAACCCCAGTATCTCTTCCTATTTCTCAGAAATAAAAACTATTTATTACTTACTACTACTACTACTACTTATTTCTCATAACATAGGAGAGACCGGGGATGATTGTAACACTTTGTGTTTGAGCAAGTGTAACTCCGTGGTTGTTGGTGCAAGAGATCTCAAATTTGGACATGTGGTACCCATATTTGTCTGCTGTAAATGACATACACTTGGACTTCTACTACACCGTCACAGATTATGTAAATTAATGTCAAACACAAAGAGGTATCTTGTTATCACCTACCCCGATACCGGGGTGAATAGGCTATATGCCGCGCTGGCTGAAATTCAGGAAGTAGTGGTACTTCCTGGTTGGTACTTTCTGAATTTCAGAAATTTTCAGATTTTTTTTTTTTTTAGTCAGACACACCTGGATTAATAAGTTTGCCAATCATGTAAGACAGGACATAAAGGAGCTGGCTGAAATTCAGGTAGTACCAACCAGGAAGTACCACCACTTCCTGGATTTTCAGCCAGCGGCATATAGCCTATTGCAACACTACATGGGGATGGATGTAACAATTAAATTATTATACTTAAAAAAAAGATCCACACTTAAAATGTAGGCAAGCACTTTAATGAATAACAAAGAAGGAACCATAAACTTGTCAGAATACAAAAATAATGATAATTATAATGATGATAATGATAAATACAATTAAAAATACATACAATAAAATAAATAAATATATATTAAATAAAATAAAGAATAATAAAGTATAAACTAGTGTGTGTTGTGTGTGGGGTTTTTTTTAGCCTTGGCGACTCAAGTGAAACAACTGTATCTACAACACAATGGACAATATGCAAAAAATAGTTGTAAAAGACATAAGCAATATATGATTCATTTAGGCTACTATGCATAATCGTTATTATTATCATTAGTAATAGGAAAATCATAATTCTATTTTTTATTTCGAATGTTCATAATTTGTTGTCAAAGGAAACCTACACAAAAAAGAAAAGAGTAGGCCTATACTCTGCATATCAATGTAAATATTTTGAGCACCCCATGAAGATGGCAACAAGTTTATTTAATCTTCTTATGTTTTAGTGATTGTGATTGTGTCAGTGATTTGTGTGATTTTATATTGATTCGTGTAGCTATATCACAACTCTTCAGCCTTTAAGAGTGTCTTATGTTTTAGTGTCTTATGTTTTAGGGATGGGCAAAAAAAAAAAAGTTTATGAGACTATAATCTTGTCTGAAAAAATGTCCGTTTTTACTGTGGTAAAATGAGAAATATGGAGAGACTCCTACAGCCATCAGAAAGCTGTTAAACTTTGTCAAATAAAAAAGAACTAAAAAAAAAACTGAAACTACAGTCAGTGCATAGTATTCTGCAACATGTAGACCTCACGTTTTGACGAGAGGAGAAGTGGGAGACTTTATCCTCGTTTAGATGTGCTCTCATTACGTGACGACTTGAATGGCGCCGCTGTGATGAGAAGCGGGACTCGGGACCGGAACACTTAGGTACAGATTGTCACAACAGTCCGTTCTTCACGTTACATGACGGACGGTTGCTTTTCAGGTAGTGTTTTAAAACGACGGGCTTGCGCTACCGCTTCTCCGCGTCTCATTTCAGAGAGAGAGAGAGAGGGACGGGCGTAAGTGTGTGAGTGTTTACCTTATATTTCATTTTTACCTTCATTAAACAGCTTGTGAGTAATTGTGACTTGTTGCAGGGAGTGTGGAGGCTCTCGGCCTTGCACACTGCTGCTGAAAACCAAACCTGTATGATCAGAGCCTCAGAGCCAGTGAGACGAGACTCTGATCATGCAGGTCTGGTTTACAGCAGCAGTGTGCAAGGCAGAGAGGCCCCATACACCTTTTGGTTGAAAAAACGTTTAAAAAACGTCATGTCAACCGCTGAAAAGACGTTTAGAAATGTTTCAAAAGTGAAAGTTTTTTCAACGGCTATTTGTGGACGTCTATTCAACGTTCACACATAAACCACATTTCAACAGGAAACGCTATATTATTTTTTATCTTATTTAGTGTGCATACAGTACACAGTAGGCTATATATTGTTATGGTGGATCGGTCAATTTTGGCAAAATTTCTCATTTGAAAGCCACTATTGCAAAAGACGTTTAAATGTGGTCTAAATAACGTATAAACAACGTTCATTAATGACGGTAAAAAAAACTTTCACTTTTCAACCAATTTTGAACGCGTTTTGAACGTTTTTTTAAACGTAAAAATGCTCACTGTAATATATCTACTTTGTCAACAGTTTACAGTAAGGACAAAGGCTACAATAAACTTTAATTTATTCAAATATTGAACATCGACAGTGTTAAATCCCTGTAACAAGTTACAAGATAGAAAAAGTTATTTTCTATGTTTAATGTTTTGAAGTTTAAAGCTATGGTCTACGATTTGGAGGATTGGTAATTATTATTAACATAGTTTATACGGCGATTATAGTCCTGTGGTCCGATCTACACAACATAAATAGCAAAAAGAACCAAAAAAAAAAATCCAAATTACAACACATTGTTTGTTCAACCATTAAGACCTAGTGTATCATATGATACCAAGTAACATTGCAGAGTTTTTCGGCCTTAAAGGTGTACAGAAAAGAAAACTGAATTTGAGCCCATTCTGGGTCATAAAATGAGTGTAAAAACTCATCTATCAGACGATGTAGGCCAAACTTTGTGCAAAATTCTATTTTTGTGTAAATCCGGGATGAAAGTGTTGTATTTTGTTGTTGTTTTTATTCCGCATTGGACAATGCAGGCGCACGGATTGTACGTCAGACTGTTAGGCTACGATTCAAACGCCACTGATATTGGATCTGTCATCCGTCATTCAAACGTGTAAACACGCACACACACAGAGCTCGGACTCGCCCCAAGCTTTGAATATCCCGCCCGCTCAATAACGACCAATCAAATCCGTTAAACTTACTCGGGTAAAGTCGTGTTGCAGCTCGTGACAACTTGGCGCAACCAACGGGACAAACGGCCATTTCTGTATGCCTTTAAAATAATATTTCCAGACTCATTGCAATGGTAGAAAAATGGTTAAAGGGTTAGTTCACCCAAAATTCAAATTTTACTCATTATCTACTCACCCTGTCGACTAAGAGCTGTGAGAATTTTCAGAGTCCTACGTTCCTTCTCTGAGTTACGGGGGTTCACGCAGCAGTATTTGTCCATATAATGGTTGTCAATGGACACCAGGTTTCTTCGTCCAAAAAGACACACCAAAAAACATCCAAATACCTCCATACTGCTCATCTGTAATGTCCCTCTTGTATTGAAGCCCCGACATGAGAAATTGTTCCGAAAAAAAATTAAATAAGTCTATATTTTAAGCTTGTTTGTAGTGGAAGCTCCCAGTGTCTCAGTAACTTCTCTGCACAGGTACGAAACACTGCCCCCCCCCCCCCTCCCCTCTGCGTCAAGGGAGAGACGAGTAGGGTAAAAGCGAAACTTGCGGTTCCCCTCCGATCGTTGTCGTCACCCCACCCCCCGCCTTCTCAACCAGATGGTGGAAGCACTGACTGAGCTGAAACTCTGCAATGTTGCTTTAAAAATCATATATGAAAATTAATTTTTTACATATATTTTTAATTTTTTTTGTCAGAAGATCATATGAGAACAGAAGCCTGTTTGCATAGATTTTTTCCCCTTCTTAACCAACAACGACTGTCCGCATTTTAAAGACAGAAACCATTTCCACAAATGCAGAAGGAGAATAAGTAGAAATGAGATGATGAAACCACTTATAGGCTATTGTAACTTGTTGAATTAAATAAGACCAGAGTGACAGAGAGGAGAAGACAGACAAGAGGAATATCCAAGTAGTTTTCGACAAGTTTTCAAAGGTAAAGTTTCTGTTGCATGATCTATTTACAGTATTGTAACCTCATTTGCAAAAACTTTAAACACAAAGAGTAGCCTAGGGGCCATGACCACCTTGATCCTCCTCTGATTATGGCAATGGGCAAATTTGCCATAATGTTGAAATATCCCTTTAAATGATCATCAAGCTCAATATCCTGACATAAGGAAAATTCTTGGTTGATAGTGTGTAGTTAAGTGGAGTGAGGGATAAACTCACACTTTTACTGAGTAGACCTGCGGGTCAGATTCACCTCACAACTTTAGTATTATCACTGAATGATTGAGGTCTACATTAAAATACATGCTCTTCTCTCTAACAACAGATTTTATAAGAATATGGAAGATTTCTACAACAACACCTTGGAGGACAAAAGCTACAATAACAGCAACATCGAGTCAGACTGCGAAAGTAAAATCAAGGACATCATGAGAAGCATGACGAAATTTTCACTCTTCAGGAATGTGACGATGAGCATCATCGTCAGTATCAGCCTGCCACTGGCTCTACTGGCCATCCGCCAACTTTACTCTCTGGTGAGGACTCAGTACACGACTGAGGAAGTTTTCAGCAGAACAAGATAAAGTCATCAGCTCACAACATGTTTCCAACCACAGTGTTGAGTCTTCTCAATGCTTTCCTGCAGGTCAGAAAGGATCACGTGGCTCCGATCTACATCATCAACCTTCTCATTTCTGACATCATTCAGCTCTGCACCACGATCGTTGATATGGCAACACCGAAGACTTGCATCATCACAAAAACCTTAATTTCAGTTTACATTTATTGTCTGATGACCAGCGTTGGATTCATGGTGTGTGTCGCTCTGGAAAGGTAGCTATCGGTCTACTCAGTGTGTGTGTAGCTTTTCTCTGTCTGATTGTTTTATTTCATCATAATTCAGAATCAAACTCCACAAAGACGATCTGTGTGTCTGTGTATTACAGGTATTTGGTCATCGCCTGGCCGCTGTGGTACCGCTTCAGACGAAACATCAAGACCACTGTCTTGGTCTGTGTGGTGGTCTGGATCCTTCCTCTTCTCCTTTTCTTCAGTTTTGGAGTTTTTCTGAAGGCCTTGCAAATCATCTTTGGTGTCTTCTTCTTCATTCCCCTCCCTCTGTTCATATTCTTCCTGTTTGGGACCGTTAAAGCTCTGTCTGCAGCCATCAGTGTCCCTACTGATGAAAAACGAAGAATTATGGCCATTTTGGTTTTGGTGTTGCTTATTTACACACTGCTGTTCCTGCCTGCCATCATTTATCAGTTCGCAGAAGCCACTAGGACTAATGAAACCTTCAGGATTGTTTCTGTCACTTTTGTAAGGCTCAGTCCTCTTGCAGACTTGTTTCTGTATGTTTTCAGTAAGAAAGGAGCTGGAGACAAGTTTTTGGCCTGTGTGTGTCGTTACAGGATGGACAACAGTGACGGAGATGTCATTGTGAGTGATGTCAACAGCCGCTCCATGTAGAGTCAGCAGACAAACATCATGAATGATCACAACTCATACTTTACATGTGGGTCCATTTCTTAATTTTGTGGCTTGACTTTGTGTTGTTTTATTTGCAGTGAATAGCTTTTTGCATTTACTCTATCTCTTTACAGTAATAAACCTGCAAAGAGAGGCTCTAACAGTTTTGTTGTGTTTATTTAGATCCCCATTAGCTTTTGACACGCGGCAGCTATTCTTCCTGGGGTCTTTTCATCATAATGACAAATACAAACTGTAAGAGCCATTTCGCTTTTATTTTGTTTAATATTGGCGGTTTTATTGTGTTGACTTCCGCTGACACCGGAAGTGCAACGCATTGCGGAGCTATTTAAACTGCACGGCAATCAGTGACCAGGTGTTGCTGGTCCAAGGCAAACAGTTTTTTGACCATGTTCATTGTGCTGTTTCGTGTCCTTACCACCACAAGAGGAAGAGGTATTTTATACTTTTTGTAATAAATATGTGTTTTTTGGTTACACCGAACCTCGCCTTTTGACATTGTTTTATTGCACAACGCACGCGTCCAAACACCTAGACCAGCCGACCGTGCCCGTCTTACAGGGACAAGACGGGCACTACACAAACCATTAACACACAACACATTACAAACAAAAATACATACAGTGACAGAGATGCCAACTTATAGACAGACGCTCGATAAAAAGCAAATGGAGGAAGAAGAGACCGTACAAGGCCGTACCTTGAATTTGTATGAATAAGTAGTTTAAGAGGTGGAAAAATTAAATAGAGTGAAGGATGGAAACAAGTGGAAGCTGCATAAAAGACAAGTTTAGATGCGATAGATAGAACTTAAGTTCAATCCAGTGACATGAGTATTCAACCTGTTGCGTGTGTGTTTATGTGTAAAACTGCATTACCAACACACATTTATCTGACTCTCTGATGACTTCAGAACCAGATGTCAGACAGTGGTTTGGTCTGCTTGTTCTCCTTTCTGTGGGATAAAAAATAAACATCCTAGAGTGTGTTCACCAGCACACACTGAGCTGTAATGAGAACTCTCTATCTCCATCATCATAATGGAGTATATTCCACACCACACAATTATTCTGAAAATCATTTATACAGTGTTACAGTAAGAATTTAATGTTCCAAAAAAATCTGAGCAACATTAGGTAGATAAATCAGTGTATATAAATCACAAGAACTGGCATCTCTTTAGTATCAGTAATAATGTATCTATTTAACTGTACACATGTCAACTCTTAAGAAAATACAAAACACTGGTTGAAATCTGTAGTTTTGGACTTACCAACAAATTGGACGAAAAAACAAAATAAATGTCTCAAACACTTGTTTTAACCTCCTCCTCCAAGTCAGAGAACTTCAACAACTGGGAGACATGTTCCTTCAACACCATGAACACACAGTCGTTTATAGTGACTTGAGTTAACAGGTTTAATGGGTTTCACTGTAAGTACGCTGATTTTCAGATTAAATATTTAAAATCTTGCAGGTGTAAGCTTGGAAAATGCTGGAAATGTTACATTTAAAGTACTCTATGAGAATGAAAACGTTTTAATGGAAAGAATGATTCTTATTTTTTGTTGTCTGTCTAAACTTCAAATGTATCAGCAACTCTGAAATGGGCCATAGGCCTACACACACACACACACTCTGTTCTGCTGCTACACTCACTGGGACACTGAATATAGATTAATCCACTGCTTAAAATAGTCCCCAGAGAGTGCTTACAGAAAAACCACATGTGAAGTTCATGTGGTTTTTCTGTAAGGAAGCAGGACATTACTGAACTGTTTTAGTTCAAAATGAAACTATATATTCATGGGATGTGATGCAGCAGTGTGTAAGTGCATCTAACATGAGATTTATCAGCAACAAATACGACATAGAACACCTTGTCTGGCCTTTTTAATGCCAAACTGTTAGTCAAGACTGGGAAGAGTTTGTTTGGATTGAACAGACTAAACTTTGAGAAGAATTTTAACTCTCTTCACGATGACAAATTAAAATGTGCGAGCGCTGTGGTCAACAAACACATTTTAAAACCTATCTCTGTTCTCTGTTTTTGTCTTGTTGATTTAACGAGGTGATATGTGCTGAGTTTACAGATTGTTTTGCTGCCCCCATGTGGCTAAAAGATATTTTTACAGATAGATAGATAGATAGACTTTATTAATAGACTCAGGGTCCATTTAAAAAGGACAAACAAACACACATACAAATTTAAACCTTTAAACCTTTAAACCTTCAGTATTTTTATTGTGTCCTCATGTTACTGATATGAGCAGGTAACAGTGTAAACATATGTGTAGTCTATCCAGGACCAGAGATGAAGAAGAGTCAGGATAATATTGTAGTTCTGAGGTGAAAAAGGCAAAACTGGCAGAATAAAAGCAGCTGTTATCACCACATTAACAGAGCAGTCACTTTGTGTGGCTTTTCATGTGAAGTCTCAGAGAAGTCTTCCTGTTGAAGCCTTTCCCACAGATCCCACAGCGGTGTGGTTTCACGCCGGTGTGTGTGCTGCTGTGCTGCTTCAGGGTCGAGTGGTCGCTGAAACACCGGCCGCACACGTTGCACAGGTACGGCTTCTCGCCCGTGTGCGTCCGGATGTGTCGCATCATGTTGTGTCTGCAGTTGAAGGACTTCCCACACTCGCTGCAGAGGAACGGCTTCTCCCCCGTGTGGATCCTCATGTGCATCTCCAGGCTTCCCTGACTGTCGAAACACTTGCCGCACACTTCGCATATCTTCCCGTTTTTGTGAGTTTTCAGGTGAAGTTTTAAATTTTCCTCTGAATCGAAGTGCGTCCCACAGACGCCGCAGAGGCCTGCGGCGTGGCTTTTGGCGTGATTCACCAGGGAAACCATGGAGTGGAACATTTTCCCACACACTTCACATATGGTCCGGGTCTGCTGCCTCTTCTGTGACGAGGTCTTGATCTTCCTCTCGCTGTCATTGACGCTTTTGCTCTCATTTGCAGACGTGTTGTTTGGATTGAGGTTCTTATTGTGCAAATGCAGGTGTCGTTTCAGCGTGGAGTAGTCGTTGAAGCATCTGCCGCAGACCGAGCAGGGATACGGCTTTTCCCCCGTGTGTATCCTAATGTGTCTGATCATGTTGTGGCGACAGTTGAAGGACTTCCCGCAGTCGTTGCAGTTGAACGGTTTCTCCCCCGTGTGGATCCTCATGTGCGTCTCCAAAGAGGTGGACGTCCCAAAACATTTCCCACAAACGCTGCAGATTTCAGCTTTCACGTGTGTTTTCACGTGAACTTTAAAACTCTCCTCTGTCTCGAACTGTTCCCCACAGACACCGCACACGTCCTTGGGGTGAATGTCCAAGTGATTCACCAGAGGGACGGTGGCGTGGAAGGCTTTCCCACAGACTTTGCAGCAGATTTGTGATTTGTTTTTCTTTGTCGGGTGCAGTTTCGGAGCCATCGGCAGACGAGGCGACCTCTGCTTCTTCCGTTTGTCCTTGATGTCGCTGTTGTCGCTCTGTGACCCGTCACTGCCCCTCCACTCCTCGTCACTCTCGTCAGTCGCAGACCTGCTGGAGGACGCCTCGTCATCGTCCTCCACCTGCTCCTGGTCCAGCTCAGCTGAGGTGCTCGGTAGCGGATCCCCTCCCTCGCGTTTACGGCTGTGACGGCTGGACTCAAGCTGGTCGACCTCATTCTTCACGTATGGAGCTGTCAAGATGATGCTGATGTTGTTGTCTTCTTCCAGCTCCTCAAGCTGCGTCTTCTCGTGGGAACTGGGAGGCTCCTCCAGGCTTTCCTCAGTCTGTGGAGGCTCCTGTACCAGAGCGGAGGTCCAGTCCAGTTCACACTGCCCCTCCTCCTCCTCCTCCTCCTCCTCATCTTGCTCCTGCAGCTGACCAGAGGCGAACCCCTCATCCCAAACAGAGAGAGATAGCTGTGATTGGTCTGCAGGGAAAAACAGAGGAGATAAGTTCAATGACTGCTGTTAGAAATAAAGAATAAACAGAACATTTTTCACATTAGTCTGTTGGGACAACTATGTTAAGATGTTTGTATATGTGGAAAAACTGGTCAGTTAAGAGTTCTCAGCATCTGATCAAAGAATCAGTGATTACATCATCCCTACAACCTGATAAGCATAACCACAATATCTGTAATTGACCTTGAATGAGAACTGATTTGTTACATTTCAATCACATCTCAGTAAATAAATTTACACAAGTACGACTTAAGCCATATAGATCATGAGTTACTGGTAAACCTCAAAATATTTACTGTCTTGTATAAACCAAAGGTAAAGGTTGACAGTATCAGATTGTACAATAGTTGCCTACAGTTGCTAGTGATTAAAATCAGTTACCGCTGACAATCACCAGATAAAACCAGTGAGGTTTTTCTACTGCAAATCTGGAGCACTTGGGTAAATGTCTTTTTCGCCGAATATGAAATTATTCATTTGCAGTCAACAAGAAAAGTTAAAACAGGGCCTATCACGGATACAGATTTGCTGATAATCAAGCAAAAAATAAAAATTAACTAGTAGACATTTCCATGGAGTTTGGCTTATTTGCATTTAGCAGGTATGACGTCCTACGCCGGAAGGGCCTGGTTAATGTCAGGTATGATAGCCTGCTTTGACATTCATCACATCAATAACAGGCTATCTCAGTGACGCAGTCATGTTTATGGAGACCGAGAGCTCAGCTACAGGAAGTTAAGTCACTACACATTTCTGACACCACTTCATTTTCAGCAGCGTAGTAGGCGTTAACGGGACTCATAATGATCGCGGTTCAGGACATAGCCAGAGCCTGATATCTGACCACACAAGACGGAAAAAGCAAGCAAGAAAAAAAAAAGCTTGAATGCGAGTGCATTCCAGCGATGCACAAACCTGGGAGTTTGTTGATCTTTATTTCAGGTTTGAAAACTGTCTGCAGCATCATGTGCTGTCGGCGGATCTCCCGTTTGGAGAACAGGATCTCCTCCTCGTAGTCCGCGATGGTCTTTTGCACCGCCTCGAAGATCTCCTCTGCGGCCGCGGACAGCCGCTCGCTGACCAGGACTCTGAGCTGCTGGATGCTGGACATGATGCGGACGGATACTCGGCTGCGTCAATGGGCCGGAGCCGGCGGGTTTCTTGTCACTTTGAACGCTGTTTATTGTTGTGTAGCCGGCGGAACCACATGCAACGTTTCACCACTGTCAAGGTAGCACGTGTACGCAGCTAAGGATTGTTTCCTGTCACGGTGTTACCCTTTTCAAAATAAAAGCGACATTTCTCTGATTTTCACATTCAGAAGAGATGATTCATGCCCTGAACTACAACTCTGACTTCAACTTGTGCAGTTCTCTTAGCCTTGAATCAAAATTTCTGATGTCAAATGAAGCGTTTGTATAATTTTACATGGTTATTTACATATCTTTTATCTCTTATGTACAGGCTATTACACATTTAAATGGATTGTATGTATAATTGCATTTGTTGAAGTGTTTTGAACCTAGTGTTTTATGTGATACAAAACAAAATGTCCATATTTTACACTTACTGTAATTCTTCATAATTCCTCATTTATCTATTGTGAAATAAAGGCTGACACTATCCTGAAACATGCGTCCAAAATTCATGACTCCTATTAATTAAACAGAATAAATACATTTAGAGTGGATACAACTGGTTAAGAACACATAGTGTGTATTGCAAACTCGTCTTTTGCTCAGAATCTGGCTTTTTTTCTGGTGAAAGACAGGCTTCAGTTTGAAGTGTCACAAGACAAGAAGGTTTAGTTCACCCCCCGTGGCTGTCAAAAATGTTTTTGTATGTTACCATTTCTATGTGGTTGTGTTGTTTTCAGTATAGACTTACTTGAAGTTCTCTCGCTCTGCTTTAAAAACAGTTGAATCAGTTGAATGGACGGCCTGACTTCAGGGAGTTTCACGTCGCTATGGTTCACTGGAAGGAAAACAAAATGTCTGAGTGGAACAAACAACATGCAAATGATTTTGCTTGTTAGAGCTGAAAATGTAAAATAAAGTTCGTCCTGAGGGTGGTGCTAGCAGACACAGCTTTGTTTTGTTTCTCCATTAAAGAAACTGAAAAACCACTGGTGTGAGGGGAAAAAAAGATTATTATATTTCCTTGAATGTTTACCACTATGCATTGGATTGATATTTTCAGCAGTCCAGCAAAACACTGACTTGCAACTGAAACCGAAAAAGTTTGCGATTAACGAGGGGTGAGGAGACAGGTTAGACAGCTTTGAATCAACTGTAGGTTTCGCTTTTCTGATGGCATAAGGCTCAGTCAGGGTGTGTGGAAAAACACTGGATGATTTCATGACCTTCAGCAGAACACCAACTGTATGCAACAACAACAAAAACATGATAAAGTTTCAGCTATTATAGAGCCTTGTCACTGATGGAGCTGAACATGTAAAATAAAGTTTTTCCTGTGGGTTGAGCTGGCAGACACAGCTTTGTTTTGGAGGAGAGGGGAAACAGGGCACAAACCAAATGCTGAGGAGTAGAGCTTTGTATGGGGTGAAAGGAAAAGCAGTGAGAAGTACAGTGATAAAACCCTCCAGAAAGGAATAAGGAGATTTTACAGCTGGTGTGTGAAAAGCTTTGCAGGATGGATGGACTCCTGAAGACTGTAGTATGCTGTTAATAAATGTTAGCAGACGAGATAAAGTCCATTTTTCAACTCCTATTTTAAAGCATTCCTGCTTTGTTCATTTATCAAGACATAATACTTTACATGAATGACACCCATTGTGCATTGTTGGTATGGATTAATGAACCCTTTCACTTTCAAGTTCAGCAAAACACAAGTTAATACAAGTGTCTGAATAACAAGCAGTGAGCTTTTAACAGCTCTGGAGTTTCCCCTCAACAGTTAACAGGCCTTAGGTTTCGCTTTTTTGATTACGTGGGGCCCCATACCCAGTCAGGGTGTGTGCAGAAACTGAGGCCGTTTTCATTGCCCTCAAAATAACACCTCAGCTGACAGCTGTAGCCACTAACATAGTCAGTACCATATTTATAAAGATAAGCTTGAATATGGATTAATCACCAAAAAGGATTATGGCAGACATGTTTTATGTCACTGTAGTTCAGATTTCGCCTGTCACTGCATAATGCCAACTGTATGTCAGACCTGCAGAGCCTCCTTCATCAGGGCCCCATTTCCGGGTTACGGGAGCCTTTACTTTCGTTTTCCCTTCCTGACGTCTCACAGCTGATCACGGGAATTTAAAACTCAACTGCAGCCAGTGTATGTGCTGATAGTGGACAAGGAGAAGCTGACAGCAGCACACAGTTCTCCACAGCAGACTGGTGAGTTAATAAAGGCCGACTTCCTTTCAAACAGCTCATGGATAAATGACACTGAGTGGCCTATTTATTCAGCGTGCAGAAAGGCTTGTTTGTTTTCTCTCAGTTCACTCAGATAGAGCCAGATTGCGTGTTGTCAATGTTTCAAACGGCTCTGATGTACAATCCAGTGTTTATTGCTGTCTTGCAGTTGTCAGATTCTGTGTCATTTTGATGTGTTGTCAAACAGGAATAACGTGAAGGATGGAGGATTTTCAACTGTACTCGTACCAGGAGGAGGTGGTTGAAAGGGCTCTTCAGGGGGAAAACATAATAATCTGGCTGCCGACAGGAGGTGGAAAGACCCGTGCTGCTGTGTATGTGGCCGAAAGACATCTGGAGACCACCACTCGGGCTAAGGTGGTGGTCCTGGTGAACAAGGTACTGTATACAGAAGTAGAGGACAATAACAAATACAGTTATGGATCATTGACCAACCAGTGTGGTTAAACGTTGCCCAATGTTTTCAATGTGTGGTACAATGCAGGTTCACCTTGTGGACCAACATTACAAGAAAGAATTCAGACCTCACCTGGGCCTTGACTACACAGTGATACCAGTCAGTGGAGACAGTGATGAGAAGGACTTCTTTGGAAAAGTGGTGGAGAAGTCAGATGTGGTCATCTGCACGGCACAGATCTTATACAACGCTCTGATTAACACAGAAGACACCAAACATGTTGAGCTCTCAGGTCAGTAGAACTACTAAGCTGTTATTTACAGCTTTGATTATGTTGTTATGATGACAAGGTGAATTGACTCTTTATGGGTCCTTGCAGATATCACTCTACTGATAATTGATGAGTGTCACCACACCCACAAAGAGACGGCCTACAACCAGATAATGAGGTGCTATGTGGAGAAGAAGTTGAAAAGAGAAGGCCCTCTACCACAGATCCTTGGTCTCACTGCATCGCCAGGGACGGGAGGTGCAAAGATCCTGGACAAGGCTGTAGAGCATGTCCTGCAGGTGAGCATCCATGTCGTTGTCTTTTATCAAACACGCCACTAAAATGATCTGTTGAATCTCTCGCAACTTCTTTCTTCTTCATCTTCTTCCGTCTCAGATTTGTGCCAACTTGGACTCAGCCATAGTTTCAACCAAGAACTATGCTCCTGAATTGAAGAAGAAGGTACCCAGGCCCGTTAAGTCATTTGATATTGTGGACAAAAGGCCAAGGGTAAGCCAAATAGACTCTTTCTTTTAAACATTAAAACCAATATTTATAGAATGTAGAAAATCTTCTGAATTGGCCTAAGGCCACTAAAATTAATGGGATTTAAGTGGGATTGTGCCATATTTAAACAAAGTCTTATGTCTTCACACCACTTATAAAGTTGCTAAAAGACAATATTTTGATCATCTTTTAGGATCCATTTGGGGATCATCTGAAGCGTATGATGGAGATGATCCATGAGTACATGAATCTACCTCCAGACTTCACTCTGAGAGAGTGTGGCACCCAAGAGTATGAGGCAGATGTGGTGATTTTAGAGCAGCGAGGTAAGAACAGTATTCTTTTTCATCTCAGAAAGTAAAGTTGTTTTAAGGGCGTTCACTTGTGATGCCAGGGAGACCTAATTTGTTTTTGTGACAGGGTGAGGCAAATTAGAAATCAAATGTTTCTGTTGACAGTATGTCTTGGTGTTTTTTTTGGATCAGGGGTAAGACAGAACAGCAGGCTGCTAGCACAATGTGCACTCCACCTCAGACAGTACAACGATGCCCTGCTCGTCAATGACACCCTGAGAATGATGGACGCTTATCGCTCACTAGAGGAATTTTACAGCAAAAAGTCAAACACAGCCATCGATCCAACAGACTTCTTCCTGTTGGGACTCTTCCAAGGTGGGAAAACTGGGAAGTTTCATCAAGATATGTTCAAGTGCAATGTAATTTTTACTACATAAATATATGGCACTGTCTTTGCTACACAGAGAATCAGGTGGAGCTGAGGCAGCTTGCAGAGGATTCTCGTTTTGAGAATCCAAAGATGGGCAAACTTGAGGGTGTTCTGCTAAAACAGTTTGACCAAGGTAAACTATCGAGGGGGATCCTCTTCAGTAAAACCAGAAGAAGCACCTCATGTCTAAATGACTGGGTCCTCAACAACAGAGCGTTACAAGGAGCCGGCATCAAGGCAGACATCCTTACTGGGGCTGGCAATGGCAGCACTTACATGACACAGGTGTGTTTTGACATAAGATCATCTCCTATGAAGTCCTTCAAAATCATTTTAACTTCACAATGGGAATGTTTACATGCATCTTTTTCCAAACTTTTCTTGTAGAATGAGCAGGCGGAGACCATCCGCAAGTTCCGCCAGGGTTCTCTCAACCTTCTGATCTCCACCAGTGTGGCTGAAGAAGGGCTTGACATCCCAGAATGCAACCTGGTGGTGCGCTATGGACTTCTGACCAATGAGATTGCTCAGCAGCAGGCCAGTGGACGTGCCAGGGCACAAAACAGCCAGTATTCAGTGGTTGCCCAAAGAGGGGGGCGGGAGGAGCGCAGAGAGCTCACCAATGAGTATCTGGAGGAGCTGACTGGAAAAGCCATTGCTAAGGTCCAAGATATGAGCGACCAACAGTTTCGCAAAAAGGTGAGCATGCAGTACTCTGTTCAGTCTTGTTCTTCCTCAGTGTCAGAGCTCAGCATCACATTGCACTCTTCTTTGTCTCCAGATAATGGAGCTGCAGACAGAGTCCCTTCTTAGCAGTAAACTTGCAGAAACCCTCAAAATAGAGAAGAAAAGCCGTTACGCTGCTGCCAATATCCAGCTTGTGTGCCGAAACTGTTTTGAGACTGTGGCCTCTGGCAGTGACATTCAACTTGTTGACAATGCACACTATGTCAATGTCAATACTGACTTTGAGTAAGTTGAACTTCTTCTTAAGTAGTGGTAGAGTTAATCCAAAGTGTATTACAGCTAAAGCGCTTGCCAAATATATTGAACTGGTCTAATTGTGGCTTGTTTTTGTCCTCAGGAGACACTACAAAGTTGGTGCACAGGTGAGGCTTCCCCGGAGCTTTGAGGACTGGGAGCCAGGGTGCATTATCAGCTGCAAATATGGCAACTGCAACAAGGTACAATTGACCTTTTACCAAACACGGGCCCTGCCCTTCTCAAGGAAGTTCACCAACAGAGCTGATGGTGCTTATTTGTGTCTGTTGGCGTCTGACTATTTCTCTTATGTAAATTCACAGGAGTGGGGATATGAGATTAAGTACAGGAAAGTTGCCCTGATGCCTAATCTAGCCATCAAGAATTTTGCCCTGGACACACCTGATGGCAGGATAACTGTGAAGAAGTGGAAGGATGTCCCATTCACTGTCGAGGACTTCGACTTTAACCAATACTGCCAAGACAAATACCCTGACCTCCTCGATTGAAACAACAACAGGAGAGCTCTGTCGGAGATTCTCCTCGTGTCTCATGTCAGTTATTTTTAAATGTTTTTAAAATTTTGTGCTCATTAAGAGAAACCACTATAGCATTTGAGGGGCTTGAATAATCACACGTGCACTTTAAAAACTCACACGTTGTAACTCTTATTTTTGCTGCGGGGGCAATGAGGCAGTAGCATGCTAAAACCCATTACACATCGATCATGCTTGAAATTAGCATGACAGCTTTGTTTATGCCCAAGGTCCCAGCTCTCTTTGCACTGTGTTTTTTCCTGCTTCATGTCAAGTCAGGCACACAAACAAAGCAGAAAATGAACTCACTGTAACATGACCCTTAATCACCACGAACACTTAACATGTCATCATGAAGATGTTGCCTTCGTTCTTTAGCTATTTTCAAACAATTTTAATAACAACAACATTTTACAGTAGCATGTGTGTTATGCTTGTATTATATAGATCCTGAATATCCCAAATAATGTCATCAATCCAATGTTTCACAGGAGGTTAGATTTAACATACTTTGGCATCAATAAAATGCCAACTATGGCTACACATTAGATCATGTTGTTGCTACTATTTTATATATTATTCTGTAAAGCTAACTAGTGTATGTAAGTAAGTCAATACTATGGTTATTATGGTACTGAAATGACAACTCGTTGACCTGCTTGAGAGATTATTATTCTATATTAATTTACCTCTGGGAACCACTAGGTGTCAGTGTTGGTTAGCTAATCAAGTAAGCTCCTCCATTGCTCTTTCATCTTTGTACTGTATCTTATTACAAATCAAGCAAATAAGGCCAGGGTATACATTTTCTCTATTGGTTCTCAAATTGAAAACAATGAACTGATGATACCCAGAGGCTCTGATGTCACAGGACAGGAGTGAGTCTGAAACCCCAGATGTGCTGTAAAAAGGAGGTCAAGGAAGATGAATGAATAACTCTCTACTCACACCCATCAGACTCTGCTCTGCTGAGGCACGCTCATGATCAAGGCACTTTATCCCAGGACTGCTTCACTGGAGTGTCTTGTTTGCTGCTAGTGCCTCCAAACATACTGAATGTATGCAGTCTGGAAATGAGAAAATACAATAGGTTGACAGGAGAGGGAACAGAGTAATTTCATGCTTTCATTTTGATGTAAACTGTGTAACTGTTTCTTTAAATCTATTAAGGAAGAAGTGTTATGTGCAGTAAAAATATCCCTTGTACCACAGTGTCTACATGAGCATCTCTTTGTTGGTTTTACTGACTGTTGCTACTGCTACAGTTCACTGTGCTGTTTCTGCATGACTGGATCAATACAGGGTTATGTACTTCAGCTTGGATCATTTAACACCATCCAAACAGTCTACATAGATGAACAGATCTATTAGACTTGCAAATGATCATTTAACACACCAGCTTCAAAGATACAACAGTGTTTCTCAGAAGCCCCACAGCTTGATTTTCATCTATCCCCAGAAGACAAATTTAGACAGCTTAATCATTTACAGTTCCATTTTGCTTCTGCTTTGTTTACATACATGAATCAGGCTTAATATACAGTAGCAGAGCTCTGGATATAATGAGCAGTTTCCAAAACAAACCCAGATTATGAAACTAAAGCAACTGGCAAGGAAACCATTAATTTCAGGCTGGCAGCCACAAGATTCATTTTTGAAGCCATAAAACATCTTCTGTGTGCATCTCTGGGCAAGACATGATTAGGTCAGCCTCTCTGTGTCACATGTGTCGTAATCCTTTCAAATCTGGCAGAGAGCTGGAGTCAGTAGTGCTGCCATGGACGTAATCACACTAAAAACAGGCTCTGTTCCGGTGTCATGCCTGACTCAGACACAGGCAGGCACACAGGAACTGCACACAGTGTATGATTTACTCTGATCAGACTGAGGCTCTATAATCAGCACTGATTACTTCCTTTTACTTTCCAGCTCGACACCCCATGCATCTTAATTGCAATTAGCTCTCTTCTGAAATTAAAGCAGCTTTGAGTAGTTGAGCAAAGGATGCCAGCGTGTTTGTGTGCGTAATGTGCATACATAGGTGTGCTTGTGTGAATTCAGGGGAGGCTGCCTGTGCATGACTGGATCAATATGGGGTTGTGTATAACAAACAATATGCTCCTTGTAATTCGTATCTAGGGCATGTCTGCCTACTGTCCTGTCTAATACAGTACATGAGCACTATATGAATCTGTTTGGGAATTCCTTGGCTTGCTGAGTGGAAAGGCATCTTAGCTGAGAGACAGATGTTTTCTAAAGGCCATATGAGTTCACGGTAAACAACGCCTGAAATTCATAGTATGTTAGATAATACAAACCAAGCTACTTTCTTGAGATTTCTGATTGGATGACATATACTGTAGTAAAAATGTCTATCTATGGTCTGGACTGGATCCAACCCTGGTCTGCTAAGCTAAGTACATGCCACCATGGGAGCTACTGGGTCTTACCTGATCTGTTTTGATAGTTTTGGCCCAAGTCTTAAGAATTCTTTAAAATTGTGTACCTGAAATGAGTAGGCATTTTGTTGATCCACCCAAAACAAATATATTAGCCTAATCATTTCAGTCATTTTTCAAAAACAAAATGCCAAAAACAGGCATGTGGCAGCTTCTCCACTGTGCTGTTTTTTCTGCAAATTAACTCATTACGTTTGGGATCGTGTACAAAACAAAGCAACCTGAATATATAACTTGTGCTCTTGGGAAACAGAACGCCACTTTTCTTAATATTTTCTAACGTTAAAGGCCGGGTAGGCAGCTTTTTTTTGACAGTATTAGGCAAAAACTTACACAATAACCTTGAGGATAATGTAAATGAAGTGATGTGAAAAAAGATCAGACGTCTGCGTCTCCCCTAGGCTCTGTTTTCAGCCTGCAAAGAAATCTACCCGTGACGGTAGATTTTGACCAATCACAGAGCAGCAGCTCTTATTCGTATTATTTTACACGAAATATAAATACTATGTTATCGTTCATGTGTTCAAAAAGGTTTTTCTTACCCGTGACTCGGACATTATGGAGGATAACATTGAAAAAAGGAAAAGAAAGAAGCTTGGGCAAGTCGGTTGGTTAGGGAGGAGGACAGAGAAGCTGCCCGGCCGATGAGCTCAGCACCCCGGCTGCAGCCTCTGTGATGAGCCGCTGCTGCCGCTCGTGTGTGGCTCTGCACTCCTCCGACAAAAGTCGGAACAATACTTACAGACGTTATTAGGAAAAACTGACCACGGATTGGGAATCTAAACCGTCACTTTCTTTATTAAAACTTAATATTTTCAACTAACTTTTTTCTAGATTTCTGCCTACCGAGCCTTTAAATCAAAAAGGTAACCAGAGAATCATCTTAAATTTGTAACAACCCTACCTTTCATTTCATGTTAGTCGTAATTCCCTTTTTCTTGGTAATAGTTGACGGACAGGAAGGCTATAAATATGGCTCCTGCTACTACCTGGGTGTCACCTGGTGTGTGATTGACAGGTCATTAGCATAGCCCGGTCATTGGCCTAATTGACTGTTTGAACTGTGAGCTAGCTGACCTAGCATCCTCTCCTTGTCAGACTACTGAGCCCATTACGGCAGGAACCTGTCCACTCAGCCGGACTTTCTTTCTTTTTTCCCCCCCAAAAGCCAAAGTGAAGGACTGTTTGAAAGCAGCGGATATTTCTAAATCTCAACACAACCAAAGTGAGCTAATAAACAAAGATGTGGCTCAGCGTGGCGCCGCCATTGTTGGAGTTCAGCTCACGGTAAGTGTGTTTGTTAACTTTGAATTAGCAGCTTGTGTGTTTCCTACAAACTGTTTTATCCGAGTATCTTCGGTTTGTACATAAGTTGAGCTCTTTCTCTGCAACACCACACAAGTCTGAGATGAGACTGACCTTTGTTTGTTTGCTCCAGTTGTGGCTTCGCGGTGAAGTGGTTTGGTGATCGTTAAACGAACAGTTAGCTAGTTGGGCGGTCTCTCTGGTAGCCATGGTGATGACAGGTTGGCTAATGGCCGCCGCCGCAGACTGATGAGATTTCCTGCTGAAATGACTAGGATACAATATCTTTGCAGCTGCGGCCTGTTCTTCTTCTTCTTTTGAGTTTGATTGGCGGCTCTTCTGTCTGTTGTTGTAATGTGTGTGGGTTTATGGAGCTTCTACGCAAGAATTTGCTGTTGGGCCCGTGGTGTGTTAGCTGTGTTGTTAGCATTAGCATTAGTACTAGGCCACGCTAACACCATAGACTGTAGGCTAACACTGCAGATCACACCGCAGTGATATGAAGTTGGTTTTAAATTGGATATTCCACAGACATTCGCATTAATCCACTCCAACATTTCAAGTGCATGCTTTACAGCGTGTCTTCCTGGTGTTTTCAAAATAAAAATGTGGGAGATAGTGTTTAAAGCATGGTTTAAAGCTATTGAGTATCGTATGCAGCCAGTGGAGTAGGCAGACTATGATCCCAAACTAATTTTGAGTCCATTGATCACATGACCTGGAAGCTATTGAGATAAAAATGCTAATATTTACATATAAATGAATAAAAACCATGGGCAGATTTTGGACAGTGTTGGATCATGTTGGCTGCATGCATTTTAAATCTGTCCATAATGTCCATTGTTGTTGTATATGAGGGAACACTGCATTTCCTGGTATTCCTCCACATGTTATTATACTTCCTTCATTCAAAGTGATAGCTCATTAGAATTAAATGAGGCACATCCTAACAAGTGTGATGGCAGTTGTATTCATTAAACATGCAGTCGCAGTTGCACAATTTTGTTCCCATCATAGAGATGGCAGAACAAGCATGGCTGGCAGTGAAAATAGTATTTCTAGCAGATGTTTTTCTACCTTTCCTATCATCTTTTAAACACCTTTAAAATGTTTCTTAACCTCCCCTATGGGTGTGCAAAGATCCCAAGATAGTATAGGGGCTGCAGCATCACATCATCTAGTAGAGTACTATAGATATTGCTGTCTTGTGTCTCACAATGAGGGATGGGTCATGAGATGGCAAGAAGCATAAGGCCTACCTACTTTGACTTTTAAATTAAGAAACGCTGTATGTACTCTGTGCATAAAATTAATACAGTCAGACAACATGTGAAGGAGTAGAGACTACAAAGCTCATCAACACCAGGTCAGTCTCCTGACAAGTCACACCTGTTGGGGCCGGTGTTTGACACGGAGCAACGCATTCACGCTGTCAACAGTGTGGAGCAGGCACGCCATTGTTTTCTGCTTGTGTAGTCTTCACACATTCTCTCTGCAGGACCTACACAGACAGAGACAATGACAGACACAAATAACTCGTACAGTACAGCGGGCCGGTCACCAGGACGGACATGTCCTCTGGGAGCGCTCTGCTCGTCTGAGCCAGCTGCCCGTGCTGTCTGAGAGCTCGCCGCGTTGCTTGACGGCCTTCTTGCAGAGGTGATCGCACCTCATTGTCTCCATTCTCATGGCAACCCTGGAGGATCAGGTTGCCCTCCGTGACGAGACAGGCGGTGACATTTGCATTGTCCTACTGCGTGTTGTTATGTATATACCATCTGTGCATGTTTTGTAGTTCAAAGTGGTTATCAAGCTGCCGCCCAGCCTGCGTGTAATGTCTGTCAAGTCGACTAAGTTTGGAGGGCTGTGGTTTGTGTGTGTGTGCCTGTGTGTGTGGGTATCTTTGACATCTCTGTCTGGTGGTGCAGGTCGACCTCTTTGGGGACAGTCGGGCCTCAGCTCCCGTCAGAAAACTCTGAAGTGATTTCAAGATCGGAGCCAAAGAGAGGAAGAGTATTTTGAAATTTTACAAGGAAAATTCCTGTCTACATTTTAATTTCACGGTACATTCCTTTTTAACACTCAGTTGCTTGAAAACATGTTTGTGTTTATTTTCAGGGCAACATTAAAGCAATTATAGTCTTCAGAGGGTGCATCTTTGTTGTCACAAGTCCTTTGATGGAGGACGCTGCTCTTCTGAAGTGGACTGTAACTCTGGTGTTGGTGCCAGTGTTGAGACTTAACCAGGCTATTTCATGCTTTATTACAGAGCAGATAAAAGAGGCGCTTGTCTTTGCTGTCTGGGCTTTTGTCTGCCTTTCACTCTCTTGTCCCTTTCTGCCGCCTTTCCTTCTGACAGATCTGCCTGTGAAATTATTAGTCTAAAAACTCACGAATTAACTCCTAACGACTTCTTCTTCATCAGTATCTTAGCCCCCCCTCCCCCCCTCACCCCCTCTCTGTTTCCTTCCAAAGCAGATTGTTCAGCTGTTTCACTGGCATAAGAATTTGTTCCAAGAACCCAAACAACTGCTGCTGTCTGTGTTTGAGTCCATAAAACATTATGACATATCAGCAGTACAAATATTTGCACTCATATCAAAATGTCTAGGAGAAGTAGCTATAGAGACTTTTGCAGTCATTTCAGCACTGTGGATATTTACTCTCTCTGCGTTCATGTGCGTGTCTTCGTTCATAGGTTTAGTTTGGACTGAAAGTAAATGTCTTCTGGTTCTCCTTCCCTTTCCCTCTGCCACCGACTGCAGTTTGTGTCACTCTAATCCTTGCTATTAATCCATGTTGAGTCGCTTAAAGTCATTCAGCCTGGTGAGGATTATTTTGGACTTGTATGACAGCCCCCAGTTTTTTATTTACTCCCCTCTGCATACATCACTGGAGGATGATAGAGTGTGTCCTTGTTTGCATGGGTGTGTGTGTGATGTGTGATGGATGTGTGGGTTCGTTTAAATAAATTGAGTTAACCTCCCTAAGCCCGCCCTTTGTAATGAAACTTTTGGGTCGGGCGATGAGGCAAATATATCTGCTGCTGTCACTGTCACTAAGTCCACTACCGGTTGTCTTCTTATGAGGGATCCTGCAGTGATGGTGCAGTGTGTTCAGCAGGATGGTGCGTTCATACATGTCATAAAAACGTCAAATTGGTTCGTTTAGGTCCTTGGCGTGTCGGCTCCATCGATTGGTTTCTGTCATCAAACTCATCAAATACACAATCCAACAACTCCAAAACGCTGTGTGTGGACAAGTTGTGACCTGCACATTCACCACGCTATGAGATAATAGAGGAACGTTACAAGACGGAGCTGTTAAATTCATGCAAAACCGCTGATGCGCATTGCGTTCAGGGCAGGGCTCCAGCGTGCGACCTAATAGGTCGCATATGCGACTTAATTTCTTAAGGTGCGAGTTAAAATTTAATTAGGTCGCTCCAGTGCTACTTGCAGGAGGACGAGTGAAAAAGTTTTTTTTTCCCATTTTAAATAGCTTCCGTTTCAAAGTAAAACAAATAAATAGATGAACTTGCACTGTGTCTGCACTGTGTCCGCCTCTCTCTCCCTTCACACACCCACACAGCAGCAGCAGGCAGGTAGCCTCCACCCCCCGCCCCCCACCGCTACATGCACAGCGCTAGACGCTACAATGTTGTCGTCTTATTATTAGCCATTAGCCGCAGCTAGTTAATGTTAACCTTATCAGGCATGCTAATCTATTGACTAGGCTACGGTGACCAAACGTCCTCTCGCACGGACACGTCCACTTTTCACGTCGTGTCCGGGTTTTTTTTTTTTTAATGAACTCATAAACATGTCCGCGGTGTTGTTTTTAACGGGACCGCGAACCGTGACGGATTAAATGACTAGACACCGGGGCTGAAGTCCGGACCGGCGCGACCCGACTTCATTCTCGGTCTACTCCTACCGGCCCGCTGAGTTAACTTCATGTAGGAGCCTATACAGAAGCATGGTGATGTAGGAGCTCAGAGGAACAGACAGCAGCCCACTGCTTCACAGCAGTTACAGTAAAGACGCAACTCTAGAGTGAGTGAGTGAGTGACAACCCCCCCCTCCTTGAGAGCAGACAGTAAAGAAGCAGTTGTGTGTGAGTGAAGGAGAGAGACAGTGATTTTTTTTTAGCCATTTGGTATCGAAAATGGTATCCATATTGAGTTGAACATTTTAGTATGGTGACCATGATAGTGACAACCTTAGTGCCAGGAACTGTCCACCTGATTGGCTCTGGACAACTGCAGTGTCAGAAGGTCAGAATAGAGAAGTTGGTGCCATGAGGGGCTGAAAGATGATGGAGACCAGTGTATCGATGGAGAAGGGACAAGTTTGGAGCACAGAGCTATGCATGGAAAATGTAAAGCCAATCTCTGGCCATTATAGCCCTTCACCCAAAAGAAGTAACTAAGTAACTTTTACTCTGAATACGCTTTAAATGAGCTACTTTTTACTTGTACTTAAGTAGATTTTTACACCGGTACTTTTAGCCTACTTTTACTTGAGTACAATTTCATCAACGTACTTTTACCTGAGTAGATTTTTTTTGGTACTCTTTCCATCCCTCTGGTCTATAGTTGATTATTTTAGCATTCTTACCTCATCAACAGCCCACTCTACTGCAGCCTCCTTAAACATGCCGCTCTGTGTTTTAGGTCACGTATTAATAACACGCTATACAAAGAAAAATATGGCGCTACCTAATTTGTTTTGGTGCTACTAAATGAAAAACTAGGTGGCACCAGTGCTACCTGTGAAAAAGTTAGTCTGGAGCCCTGGTTCAGGGACAGTTTTTCAGCAAGCAGTCTCTGTATTTATCCTGTATTTACCTCGAAAACGGCTCCGTTTCATAACGTTCTGTTATTATCTCATAGCGTGGTGAATGTGCAGGTCACAACTTGTCCACGAAAGCATTTTGGAGTTTTGGGATTTTGTATTTGATGAGGGAAATCAAGGAAATCCTTTAGCCTCCGTAGCGTAGCTCTGAGCAGCTCACAGCTCTGATCCGCCGTTCTAGAAATAGCTTGCACCGACAATTAAAGGTAACGAACCTACTGCTATGACTATAGGGATTATGGCAATGGGCCAATTTGCCAAAATGTTGAACTATCCCTTTACATTATTTTAATAAAATGTATCTTCGAGTTTTACAGTGTTCAGAGAAAACGAGTTTGAAGATGTCACTTTGGGCTCGAGAAACTTCTGATGGCTTATTTCTAATCATTCTGAATTTTAAATTCTCAATCAGTGGAAATAATTGTTTTTTTTGTTTGTTTCTTTTTCACGAACAAGACAAAATCTCGCCTGCTGTGTATGAGTGTCCAAGCAAAATCTGCTATTACTGTTGTATGTGAGAAAGATGGTGTGTGTGATAGTCTTCCCTCCCAAGGCACGGCTGGGGGTGCTTTAATGAGCTGAAATAGTTGTTCACACACAGGAGGAAACCAGAAGCATTTGACTACAGCCGGCGATCCCCGGGGTCGGTGCTGAGGGTATCGATTGTGCCATGAAAACCTCAGTCAAGGCTCAGACATGCAAGCTCTGTTATATGTCAAACACCAACTTAAAAAGCAGAGGAACAAGAAAAATAAAAGTGACTACAGCTGTCTATAAAGAAAGGGAGAAATAATGAAAACAGAGCGAGGGGGCAGAGAGAAGAGGGTACAAAAAGGATTTTTTTTAAATTTAATTATTAAAGGGAGAATAAAGAGAGAGAGATTAAGGGAAAAGGAAAGCGCTATGAATACTTTTATAGAGTGCAGAGGAGTGTGAGGTTGAATTAGAGAGGAGGAGCAGCAGCACATGTCCTGGAGGAGGAGAATACTGCCGTGGAGAAAGTGAAGTCGTTCATCATCTGTAACCTTGCCAGGACACCGGGCACCGCTGACTTCCTGTGGTAGAAAGACACAACACGGTCTCAGTGGACCGGTTCATAAACACTTACAATCCCCAAGCAAACCCAGTCCAACTTAGAAAAAGCCTTGTTTTTTATGTACCAGTGGGAGCTTGAGATAAGTAGAAGGCTCATATAGCATTAAAAAAAAGATTTCTACAGATTTATAAAGCTGTGGCACAGTGAGCTATTGATCCTTCTCCTCCATCTGAACATAGAGAGAGAGAAGAGGCCACTGCAAACCTCTGAGTGGTTGGCTAGCATGTTTTATTTTGTCAGTGCGTCTGTGGGTGGGTCGTGCTTATTTTCACAATGACTTACTCTCAAGTGGAGAATAAGAAATGACTGGAATCTCTGTTAGCGGCGGCAGCAGCAGGCGATCAACCCGGCAAACTCAAAGGTGGAGCGGTATAAAGCTTTTTTTATTGGAAGTACTGTAAGTTTTCACAGACAAGCCTGAACAGTAGGAGACAGAGTCTAGAAAGCTTTACTGTTGTTGAGTTGTTGTTGTTTTTTTCCTCAAGTGTCATTTTCAGCAACATGAGCAAAAATCCATTTGCCTGTCCCCTGTGTTGTATCTGGGTGGCAACAGCAGTCTTGGCAACATATCAGCGAGGGAGAGAGTGAAACTGATGTTGTCAAGGAAAATGGTCTTTTTCAGGCTAATGGTGTCACCTCTGTGCCTGCTTCACTAGCACTGGCATGGCGCCACATTCACAAACACACTGGTCAGTCATGCTAAAAGCCTTTTTCTTCACTTAGACTACTGTATGTTCAAAGTTAAAGGAGCTGTTAGTTATTTGTTATCAGCTAAGCTTTGCTTTTGTAGCATTAAAGGGACGACGAGGACTTTATTTGGTTATTAAAAAAATGTCTCATGTGGATGAATCTACATCACCCACACTTCGGTCCATTTTCGAATATATCTTATATATTTTGTCTTTATGGTTCTTTTGTTATTATGATTTAGTGGTCAGCATTTCCTTCTTTCGGTTTTGCGGACGCTGCCCGGCGGGTCATGGGAATAACGCCGTTTATGGTCGGAACTACGACGGTATCTGATCGTCTTCGAAACTCCGACTTTCATTCTCGAAAACATTCTCGACAAATGTTTTTGCTTTTGTCCGTCTTGCTTTTGTCCAAGAATTTCACCGTGTGCGCGGAGGCTCATGGGAAATGTAGCGTTAAAACACTTAGCTTTCCAAAACTCGTAGTTGTCTCTTTTTTTAAAAGCTGTTTGCTTGGCAGTTGTAAACACTGTGAGTTCAGCAAAGCTTCATTCCTGAATTCACCTGCTGACCAACTCTTTTCCGCTACTGAGGTTAGCATGCTAACCAGCAAGCTAGCTACCTGCCCTGTCACTTTTCCATATACAGCTCACTGTATCTGTCCTGAAGACGTAGCGCTGCTCAGAGGTTTTTAACCACGTGCGTTTTAGTGGCCAACACATCCTTTTTTTAAAAACCTGCAAACAATTAATGTAACTTCATCTGTCCATGTGAGCTAAAGCAGCTAAACAAAGTGAGACTCAGATCTTTCTTTTCACTTGATTGTGCTTCTGATACTAAAACCTAACAATAAGATGAATCATCAACCTGACCTATCTTTTTAAAAAACCAAGCTGAAGTTGGCCAGAGTGTGTTTTCAGCTGACCTATGGAGCTAACATTAGACTAATGAGCACTAACCTGCAGCTAATGCTAGTGGTAGTTGTGGTATTTTGGCATTTTTAGAAAACTTTAGAGCTGTTTTTTGTTTCAAACATTACAAAGAGTCTTTGTGGCTGGTCTGCCCGTCTGTTATTGTCATAAGATGTTTGGTGCTTTGCAGGGGGCAGGAAGCTTGACAGATGCAGCAACATGATGGAGGTGGGACGGTGAAGGTCAGTTTGCAGCACAGACGCAGCAGGTGGCGGTAGGATCATGGTTCAGTCCCACAGCAACCCCGGTCGGTTTATGTAAAAAATTATTCAAAGAAATACAGCCGTCTTCATCGTTGTCATCAACATCATTAAAGTCATCATCTCCATCAACGGCGCCAGCGATAAAAACAACGGCGGCAACAACAGCAAAATAACAAATAGAGCCATCGATCACGCTGCCGCGGAGCTGCAGGTCATGGGCTGCAGCTTTGCCTAATAGAGGCACTACATTAACTGGTGGCGAGTTTTGACAGATCCAATTAGAATGAGCTCCATACCTCTGCCACCGCCTCGCCCTCCGAGCAGCCCGTCACACGTGCAGCTGTGAGGTAACATGGCATCCTCAGGACTCTTCCATGGTGAAACACAGGCAGGAATAGACCTCAGTGGCAATTAGCGCCACCAGCTGAGCATCAGTTTTCTCCTTTTTGGCCTCGAATGTTGTCATAAAAATAATCACACGCTGCTCATATACAGTATATTACAAGAAGACTCGTGTTTCCATGCTGAATACTTTTCATGCTGCCACCACACGCCCTATTTCCGCATCCCTCAAAATGTCTATTCCTGTCTTTGGGAAAGCTGCTTTTCTCTCATCTATCCACAAATGTCCAAATGATAGGTTTTGTGTCTAAGGAGAAAAGGGAGTCATGCTTCACAAGACAGAGCACAGCAAAACATCTGACTCTTGCCAAGGAGAGGAAACAAAGCAGGCTCATTTTTGCAAAATCTATTCTTTTGTCCTCGTCTGAGGCCTGCTTTCTTTGTGTACCCTTCACTCTCCCTCCATCCCCAGTCCTCCCTCTCAATTATTCCTGAGAAACAACGCAGTTGTCAATCTTTTCCTTTTCAATAGCTAATAGTCCATCTATCCCCCTCTGCCCAACAGTCAAGCCAATTAATTCGATCAAGCCGTTGAAAGTCATTTTCAGTCTCAGCGGGAGCACAGTGCCAGACTGACGGCGCTGACTCACTATATCCATTGTTAAGAGAGCAACAACATGGAGTAAACCAAGGTAAATTAGCCTGAATGGATCCAGAAGTAATTTTATCAGCACCATTCAATTATGTTTTGTGTGCATCATTTCCCTGTTATTTCTGCCCTATCACACCACATGTGTGTGCAGAGGCTGGAGCGCTTCTGCTGCTATGTTCAGCACAAAATGCGTGTTGTTCGATGTCGTATGAGTCAAATGAATGAATGAAATCTAGGAAGACTGAGAAATGATCTTTTCGGTCTCTAGTATGGCCTTGGCACGAATGTATAGAGGGCAGTTTGTCTATTTTCAGGTGTCTACTCCTTGTATTTTCTCGGCTGTGAAATGGATCGAGCTCTCTGAAGGCACTGTTGGTCTCGCCTCGTCTTTTACGTCCTCAGAAGGAAACCTCTGGGAAGATGGAGCCTCCGTCACAAGTGCATTGAAAGGTGATGAGTTGTCCAAACACTGTTGAATGGAAATAGTGAGTGATTTTTTTTTTTTTTGCTCATGCAGGCCTTTGATGTAGCTCTCCATTGTCTTGCAGAGCTGCAGGAAATTGAAAGGGAAGATGAGGGGAGCGTTAGCGGAGGGGAGAAGAGGTGGAGGACGGCAGTGACGCGCAGCACGTCGGGGTTTTCTGGGACACGGCACACGGAAATGAACCAGCCTTGCATGACCTGCGGGAGCGCGAAGATACACAGAGCAAGAGCAGTTGTTTTACAAAACACAAGAAATCAAATAAGTGAATTTTTATTTTTTTTATCCTCACTCACTTAAAAAAAGACTCGGGGGCACAAATCCAGGTTTAATATTTCTGCAGCATCCTTCACAAACCCACGCCACCTCTCACCACCGCATCCACAACTTGATTCTAATTCAGAGAAAACACCGAACCTGTGGAGAATTTCACTAAACACACTCGCTCCGTCTCCCTCGAGTGTTGAGAGAGTAAAGTTTTAATGTGACCGGAATTTGATTTGAAGCTCTCAGTGACTTGAAGTCAGAGAGAAAGAGAGAGAGAGAGAGAGCTGCTTTTCTCTAAATGTCATTCTCTTCAACACTGTAAGTGCTTTCTCCCTGTCTGTCAATGAACACACACACTTCCCTATATTCTTTCCCGCGCTGATAAATTAAAATGACAGAGCGAACAGGCTGTTTCAGGTTGGGGAGCACAAAGTGGTTGTAGGCAAGGTTAATAAGTCCATTTCTGCTCTTTTGTGAGCCCCGGGAAGTGAAATTAGCATTTTATTTTAACATGGCTGCCGCATGCTTCTGTGATTATATTTGAATATTTCAACCACATTTCTAGATGTGATTAGCGCACGTTTATTTGTGCCTTAATGGCTCTAAATACTGGCAAACGTCACACACGCTTCCTCTTTCATTAGCTTGAATTTAGAGTGGAGATGTTGTTTTGGTAACAAATAAATACGAGCGAGCATATTTTGGTTGTTAACTGTGAGTTGGCACAGCGCTGCAGGAATGAAAGTAATTTCATTTGAATTTGTGAAGCCACTCTTCTCCCTCATGAGTGTAGCTTGTTTAAATGGAGATGGATGCAGAGGACAATGGCAGCAGTCCGTTATATCGAAATGACAGATAAGCAGTGGAGGAGAACAATTCAACCCCCCCCCTCCCGAACTATAATGTGCCAAGGTAGAGTCGAGAAGGAGGTGGGAAGTGTGATGTGCAGCAGCGGCAGGTCAGACACGGGAAAGTGGGTTTGCTCTGGCGGGAAATGGCTATTTACGTAGCTGAAAATGGAGTGGGCCTTTCTGACATTTTCATAGCCCTGCAGGCAAGAATAACCTTCAGCAGAAAACAGAACGATTAAAGAAACAGGAGGAGGAGATGGTAGAGGGGGTGAGGCAGAGTGAGAGGTGGGGCAGAAAGCATGGGGAAGTGATTGCATGGGAGAGTTTGAAAATGACTGGAACTGGAGTTTGGTGGGAAAGGTGTGTATGGGGTGGGGGTGGGGGGACACGGAGAGGGAAATAAAGATGGACAGAAATAGACAAAATGATTTGGAGGTCACTGAAAGCGTGGGAGGAGAATACAGAGCACAGAGATCGACAGGTAAAGCAGGAAAATGGGGAATAATGAAGCGTAATGCGGGACAAGGTTAACGAAATGCAAACATCTCATCTTCAACAGTAGCGTTTAGTGGTATACAACATATTTCAGGCGTTTTGCAACAGCTTTGCACCTTGTTGCACCTTGTTAAGCATTTCTATCGAACCATGCAAATCATCCAGCCTTGAAATGTCTGCGCTGATGTGACATGACAGAGAAATTATGCATGTATAAATCATAATGGCCACCCACAACAGCTCTAGTTAATATTTCAGTCTTCAATAAACTTGACATGATAATGGGCACCATAAAGTGTCCTCTTCCCTGTTATTGTCTTGTGTGAGCGAACAAGTGAATACAACCAGGTATCTGCATCAATTACTTCTGTCGCACCGCGTTACCGCCACTTTCAATCACGGGTGCAGTCGAGGTTCGCAGATTCCTGCACTGCAGCACAACAAAAGCACGTCAGACAAAGAGTTTTAGTTGTGAACTCGGAACAACAAACAATGTTGTGTTGGGACATACAACGTATTAAATCACTACTTTCTGTTCAAGGATTAAAGTCGACAGAATCAGACAGATTCTCTGCCGGCGTGTTGCGCTGGATAATCAGACCCTAGAGCCGTGTTAGCATCTCCACGAGGCTGCACTTAGTCACCACTGGTGCTTTGAGCTGAAACCATCGCTCACAATAGAGCAAAAACCAGCCAATAGCAGCTTATTATGACTCCTAGTTACATTTTGTTGTCAGGCGACATCTAGTGGTCACAGTGATTGTGACGGTCGATGGTTGGAAAACAACTGGGTGGATCATGAAAATGCAAGAATCTGATTCAGATTCTAACTCGAAGCTAAACCATGTTACTATTGTGATGACAACAACTCTTATTATACAGTATAGAATGAATCACCTTGTTGTTTACACATAGGGGTAGAAACCAGAACAATAGTGATGACGAGAGTTTTGCTATATCTATGTCACTAGACTAATCTGATGTTTGTAAAGTCTATAATAGCAATGATTGGACAAACATTACTATTTCTGTGTGCATGTTTTTGTAATTGGTCATGGTTATTGTAAATTTGCAGGGTTAACCGTTAGCTGTTTAACTTCAGTAACTCAGTGACTCAAACGGTCCATGAAATTTTTTTTTTTCCAGCAGATATCTTAGTGTCCGACAACGGGAGGGTTTTAACAGCTGACGTCCTGATGTTAGCTTAGCTACCGCCGTTAGCTGATCGAGCCACTGATGCTTTCTCGACACCGTGATTCCCCAAAACTGAATAAATACCACACAAAACTGCTTTGCTCCTGCACTCAGAAATAGTACCTAATGTTTCCTCAATCATTTCAGGTTTGTCTAAACGGTGATAGGCCATGAAAAACATGATATATAGTATAGCTAAACTCTCGTTAGTAGTTACTATTGTTCTCATTCAAATGACGTGGTTGGCCTATGCTGCTGTTGCATGTTTATCATGTTAACCAAGGTACAGTTGCATGCCGCAGTATCTCAGGAGACACTTGTATCAGTGGGTAAAGAGGACTTTAAATATTACTGTGTATCTGCATTTTATCACATTAATGTACATAATAACATTAATATATAATTTTAGCAGATGTGCAGCTGGCTGATGGAAATGGAATTAGTTTTGCAGGCAAAATGTAGGCTAATATAAATATTTGAACTAATGTCAACAGAGTAGGTAATAACAGATAATTAGAATAGATATCATTGGCTGGTTGAAATGTCAGTCTCATGGTGGGGCTACAGGAAAAGTCAGGGAAATCGTCCCCCTGGGCATATTAATGGCCGTACCAGTGTGAATCGCAGTCCGTGTCATAGTTAATGAGCTATTTCAGCGCGCCACTGCCAAACTGTGAGCATGGCTAAACTGCAGGATAACACCCTTGGCATGTTGTGTGTCCATCACAGGGGCCGCCACCACCACCAAGCCAAACACAAACTCACACCCACAGGCCATTTAGAGTTTCCACTTCACTCAGCCTGAGGATCTTCAGACCGTGGGAGGAAACCAGAGCATAAACCCAGAAACAAAACACCAGGACATAAATTATAACGTGTAAATGTTTTTCCATTGCACTTAGAGGCTGTGGATGTCTCTTTGCATGTTCTGCCTCTGCCTCATTTCCTGATGGAAATGTTTTATTTCATCTCTGTTATATTGCAGCGTGAGGACTTATCACAGGATCACCAGGCAGAGAGGGAACTGAGGAGAAACTGTGGGAGAAAGTAAATGGTTTCCATGCGGCTGTGCAGCTGAACAGGACCGATCCTATCAGTGGATGCAGCTAATAGACCCTGATTATAAGCAGCCTCATTTTGTGCAAATGACTCTTTTGCTGAGCCGCACAGTGCTGCAGTATATTATTTTCCCTTTATGCGCTGTCCTTCTTTTGTAGTATAACAATGTCACCATAATGAGAAACTTGGTTAAGACACAAAATGTGTTGAACTTATCTCGACATTTTCCGTCCCGTAAATCTGTGTCTGTGTAATTAAGTGAGGCTGTGGGTTCATGAGCTAAGACTGTTTCATTACTTTTGAATAGGCCAAGATGGGGCTGATATGGCTGGGAAATGAGATATCAATATGTGCTATGCTATTAATTTTATTCTACCATTAGCTGCAGTCTGGATCCTCTCAAGGCTCAAGGGAAATGTTTTTACAATATTTGGTGATTCACTCGCTCCAGTTGAGGCCAGAGTTTGGTTTGGTTTGGTTTGAGTAGGTTTTAGAGGAATAAACATGAAATATAGAAACATTTCCAGAATTATTGAAATAAAAAATGAAACATCTTGTCGAAATCAATATTCAGCCGTTTAATAACGGGCTGAAAGATGAAGAGAGGGAACAAGTGTTTCATGGTTTATTGACCACAGTTCAGAGCTAAACACGGCCACAGGAGAGGAGCAGTGAAGATGACTGGTGCTCATCGCTTTAATTAATCCTGTCCAGACCCGGTCGACAATCACCTATAATGTGGGTTCAAGTGTAGAGAGGCCTAGGTGTGCGTTTGATGAAGTGGCGCTCTGGACTCCTCATGCAGGGGTCAATGCCCAGACGATGAGCACTTCTTCACCGTGTGCAGATTGTTATTCTGTGCAGACTTGGTTGTTCATAGAAACATGCTCACATACAGTGCTGTAGCTTAGCTTTACTACTGTACGGACCAGAGAGCGGGCACGCATGCAGGTAAACTGACAGTGGTTCAGCTCAGCGACAGACTCCTCTGAGTAAGAGGTGTGGGAATATCAGGCATTCCTGCTTATTAATATGTATAGCTTTGGCTTGCTCGCTCGTCCTCCCTGCAGAATAAAAATGTGATGGTGTGCAGCTGCAGCGTAAAAGCTCAGAGACTTTGTTCCTCTGCTCCGGCCTGTTGGAGGTAAAAAAAAAAAAGAGAGAGGGAAAAAAAAGAAAAAAACTCCATGAAAGTCACCCACAGCTCCGGGAGGTTAATCGCCGAGTTATAAATCACACAAGACAGTCGGGCTGTGGGTGCTGTTAGCGCTCTTAGCACTGTTAGCATGTAGCAGGCAGTTACCCAGGTTATGGCTGAAAGATGAAATGTGAAAGTGTTGATGTTAATATCCTCCTGATTTCTCCCACACCAGGTAAATAGATTCTGATGAGGACTGAGAGTAATTTCGGTCGTGATAAATCCTGTGTGAGAGCTAATCCAATCAGAGCCTCATCTGATTGGACTTAATGAAGTAACTGAAGCTGCGCTCGTTAGAAAAAAAAACAAAATGCTGATGAGTTTGTTCGAGGTGCTCATCATTTCAGAGCTATCAGCAGTTTTTGTGTTTGTTTGTATAGCTGTATTTTGATTGGTTGGTTTGTGGCTCACTTTTATTTGGATGGCATTTTGTCTGTCAAGTGCCACAAATGCATGCTTTTCTTTGAAGATATTTAGGCTAAACACCTTGAAATGAAGTTTAATGTATAAAATTCTCAAATCAAATGATCAACTCTGAGCATCACATACATTTTTTAAAATGAAAATGACCTTAAAACCGGTGCCAACTGAATATTTGATTCTTAAATCAACCTATTATATTGATATAACACATAATAATCTCCATTTTTAATTTGCTGCACTTCTGTCACATCAAAGCTACACCCTCCCCTCTCCCCCCTTCTCTCCATCTTATAGCAGTGACTCTTCATTTGGTAACTGTCAGTCACACATGAGTCTGTCCCGCTGCACATCCATCTAGAATATTGATTAGTCTGAGACGGACAGCTGAAGTCTGACAGACGCCGTCACCGCTGCAGATTATCAAGTCTCTTCTTCTTCTCCTCCACTGAAACTTGTTTGTTGTGATGATGCGTTTTTGCCTTCTTATCGTCTCGCTGAAGTCGCTCTGCTCTGCTGCTCAGCTCGTTTGTACCATTAGTATCTCAATGACCAGCCGACCCTAATGAGCTGCAGTGGTAATCGCACCAGACCCCTCTAATTAAAAAACCAACGCCGAGGGCAAGCGACCATGAACGGGGGGCAACGACCTGCCCCCTACTGAGGAGTGCAAGAAGTAAACCATAACTCATGTTGCAGGGGCTTATGGGATTTTAAGTGGCCTCCTATTTCTTTTATGCAGAGCGCATTAAAACCGTGACTTATGTCCCGGTGAGCTCGGTGTCGTTACGGCAGCAGACGACAGGTATACAACGGTCACAGTGGAGTGGCACTTTACACAAAACCATGAAATGTCACTGTTCAGAAACAGGGAGTTGTTACCAGACGGACAATTTATGATGGAGATTAAAAACCTGCCCTCGGATACAGTCGGAGGACGACGCGGTGAGAGTGGATCTGAATGCATGAATAGAATTATCTCTTATGTTCATTTCAAATGGAAAGACAATAGCACAAAATATATATGAGCTGCACACTATCAAGGAGGCAATAAGCACAGATCCAAAAGGAAACGTAGGCTCTAATTGGAGGATTTTTCTCTGCATTCCTCTCGTCTTCACACCTTTTTAACCTATCATCATTTCCATATTCATTTCTTCCTCCATATATTTTCTCTCTGGCTGCTCTCGCTCTGAACTTCATCAGCCGCCTCAAGTGCCTACACACCTGCTTTCCTTTTGTTTCCGCTCATATAAAACTCTCTACTTTACTCCACTCTCTCCTCTGGTCCATCAAAGGCTCCATTTTAAAGATATATGTGTGTTTTTTTCTCTCTTTCTTTCTTTTTTTTTTTGAAAGTTCACGTTGAATGGACACAGCTTGGCACTTCGGTTGCTGTGGAAACCAGGTTGACGCATGGACATGGTTGTTGAGAACAGTGTGAGTAGGAGTGTGTGAGAGGCTATAGAGGCCTGTCAAGATTTATGGATTTACTGCACAGCTCCACAGACCTGGAGGTGATTAGTTTTTATTTAAAGACGGCACAGCGGGTTTGTTTGATGCCGACGACACAGGTACATTAAATGGTAGGTTAATAACAAGACTTTATATGTGCATAATATTTAAAATTAATAGTTAGATGAGAAAATTGAAACCACAAGCAGCGACTGACAGCCGGGCTAATTTAGTCCAGCACCAAGACAGCTGGGTTCGTCCACCCACAGCCCCGCTCCGACGCTTGCTAATTAACTGATTATTCATCTTTTCTTAAAAATCTAAGGATATAAATGACAATTTCTGTTTTAAGGGGGTGTTAAGTGCTAGACTATTTTATTTCTTAGCCAGGAGCTGTCTTCAGGAAGTGCAGCCAAAGAAACAGTTTAAGTCTTTCCTGATAAACAACCAATAAAAGTCCAAATCATAATTTTTCACATTTGTTTTTGTACAAATCAAACCAGTAAACTAAAACATGTTGATAAGGAGCTTGTATAGACAGATTGAGTTTAGTTAAAGGTGGTACTGATCTTCTCATCTTTGTCAAAATGTCAAACTATTCCTTTGAAATTCTCTATTACAATAAAACCTGAGCTGTTTGCATCCGTTTCCAGTGGTTGTGCTAAGCTAAGCTAATGGGCTAATGTGCTAAGCTAAGCTAATGGCCTCATATACTAGACATGAGTGTGGTATAGAGAGCCTAAGCACAAGTGGAAGAGAAGCTCGTCATGGGACCTCAATTCGGAAAAAGTCTCCATGTAAGTGTCAATTTTATTTTGTGATCCAATTGAATTGTTTCATGGGAAAAATATCAGACCTCTACCTATTTAAAACATCGCGTTTCATGCCAAGAAATGCAGCAGTTTGTCGTTGAACAACAAAAGGAACCTAAGCCACTGAGGGGCTGCTGCTCTGGAACTTGTAGTAATTGAAGCGTCCGTCGTCTTCCGGGTCCAATGAATCCAACACGTCTTTCATGGTTGCAATCATCAACATTTATTTCCTGCGCTCTTGACAGTACGCGCCCTTACCGAACTGTGCATACAAATGACACCAAAGGCTCACATATTTGCCACAACGCATAAAACAAAAGACAATGACGACGACGACGGTCGAAAAATGGTGTGCTCTCTTCCCGTCAGCAGCACACCAGCTGAGTAATTACCTGTGGCTGTATTTCACAATGGGCTTTATGCACAGCTTTACTACTTCCTGAATTTAAGGCAGTTCTTTATTTCCTGTCTTACATTATTGGACAAACTGATGAATCCAGGTGTGTCTGAGTAGTCACAATGGTCAGACACACCTGGATTAATCAGTTTGTCCAATAATGTAAAACAGGAAATAAAGAACTGCCTTAAATTCAGGAAGTAGTGGAGCTGTTCGTAGAGCCCATACCTGTTAAAGGGTTTTCACAACCAGGACAGAGGATGTTGTTACATGTCATGTGAAGTCCTTTGAGACAAACTGTTTGTGAAAAAGGGCCCTTGCCTTGCCTTAAAATTTTCACAAATTTTGAGTAGCCTACCGTTCACTTGCATGAAGATTTTTTTTCTGAATTGAGATCCCATGGCGAGCGTTACTTCCTGCTTGTGCTCAGGCTCTCTATTGACTGATGGTATTTTTCTTAATAAAGTTGTGGCTTATCTGGATCGTTGCAGCTGCCTGATGCCGACCACCGGACAAAGGTTACGGTTTATTAACGTCTTTATTTAAGACCATAAACAGTCTATAATGAGCACTCTGTCTGCACCGAGAGGACAAGCTGCACCAACAGTGCGGTCTGGAAGCTGGTGTGAGGCAGGTGCACCATGGTTTTGATGGGGTGCAGGCAGGCAGGCGGGCAGGGTGAGCAGCCAGATGCCTCCCAGGGCTGAGAGTTTGGCTTCGATCCTGCCCTTTGGCCATTACAGAGGCCATTACACTGCAGCGAGCGCCGGCCGACGGGCCTCACGCTGGAGGGCTGGAAACTAAATTATCAAAAGAAAATGAAAAGAGAGTTGAGGCGCGTCTCATTCTTTACAGACTGATCAAACGGTAACGATGATAAAGGACTTTTCGGGGCATCTGGAGCGGCCTGGTCGGTGCTTAGCGGGGAGAGACGGCGACGGTGGTGTTGTGTTTCATTGACTCCCCGTGTTCTTGACTGTGGGTTATTTTTATGATCCCCCTGCTTGTTGGAGTGCCAGCACATTTGCATGAAGAAGGACGTATCTATCGCTCATAAATAGGCGAGCCAAGAGTATCCATCACCTCGCTGGTGACAGCCCTCTTTGCTTTCCTGTCGGCTTGAGTTGCGCTACAGCCGCCGCAGCTCCATAGAAGCACATTGTTGCCTTTCTGTAAATCACAGCAGATTAGAATCAGCACTATAAGCCGATAGGAAAATGAAATTAAATGGTGCAATTGAAGTATGAAAAGGCCTCGAAACTGGTGTTTAACTCGTATCATCAGCAAACTCAGCAAGACTAAAGCGTGTTTTTCTTGGACGCGGAGAACAGGCCCTGGCACTGTGGTATGTTTATTGTCCCTGCGGTAACTATTTTGGAGTCTGGGAAACAGTTCAAACCTGCCAGCATTTAAACACCTCAATGAGCGGACTGCACACTGTCTGTCACATTAGATTCGACCACTTTCATGGCAGATCAACATGTCAGCGCCGTGTAAGGTCAGATGCTACCGTCTATAATTAATGAGCGCTCTGATTTGTGTCCCTTCATATTTCAATTGGGAAGTGAAAGATTGAGTGATGTGATGACACGTGCTGAGAAAACCATAAATACACATTTTAACACTCATGTTTTGGGAGAAATAGGCCTACAATGAGAGAGATAAATAAAAATGACAAGGTTTATTTATTTTTTGTCAAGTTACTGTAGCCTGCATACACTTTCAATTTCAACCGTACTATTTACAGTATATTGTGATGTGTATTAATTAAAGCCAGGAGTGTAAAACAATTTCGTTGAGGACCGTGACCGCTGCTGCTGCTGCTGCTGTCCGTGAACACACCACAGTCAAGTTACACTCAAACAAACAGAAAAGACATCGAAGGTGTGCATTTCAAAATAAAACTCAGTTCAGTTTATAGTTTTTCGTTTATTGAGTCAGTTCGAAAAAATAAAACAAAAGCAGTGTAAAGTGTACTCTGCTTTAATGTGGACCTGTGTGTGAATAATATTTCAGTTTATGCCTACCTATAAAACACAAGTGTTTTGTGTATTTCAGTGATAAATAGCCTCAAATCTAGTACAATGAAACAATTAACAGAAGAAAACAATATATATATGTTTATTTGCCATCATTTTGTGGTCCCTCTTGATATTTTATGTCACGTTTAATCACACAGACGGGCTGCAAGCTGCTTCTTCACGCGCTGTGCTTTTATGTTGAAGGGCCACTTCCGGCCCGTGTTGGCCTAACTCCGCCCGTCTTGACCAAACCGCTGCACCGGACAGATCTGCTCTTTGCGCTGGCAGCCAGTCTTTACCAATCTGTTTCCAGTGTTGCCGAGCACGGACTGACGAGCACCGGGGAAAGTCGGAAACGGAACGGGGCCGGTAAGACGAAGCGCTTTGTTTCCTCCTCCTGTGGGCACGCGCCTGGATCAATACCAGCTCTGCAAAAAAAAAAGAAGAAAAAAAAAGTTTGGATTTGGCCGAACTGATACTTGATGCGATAGTTTCAGGTGTTCATATTAATATTTTTCTTGCTGGCGGGAATTAATATGAAACGTGTTTTAGTGTAAAGTTTTATTCCTTCCGGTGTTTGGACCGATGGATGATCCGCGCGTGCAGGTTTGGACAATGACATTTTTTTAATTTTAGAGTTTATGCGTAATTGCGCATCAGCTGCATCTGACTTCTCCTCCTCTGTCTACACACTTGTCCCGTTGGATACGTAGCCTGTGTTTTAAAGTGAATATGAGTAATTAAAAAACGAGGTTTTTTATACTAATATAACGAATTAACGATTGAAATAAATACAAATTAACACGACTATAAAGTCCGAGTGTGAGGATGCTGCATCAGTTTGTGAAGTTGTTCCTACTCATAGTCAGCTGCGGGTCGATATTGGAGGCATTTCCTTCTCCATAATAGTATTTAACTCTGGAAATGGTCAATAAGTTCTCCTCCTCCCTCCTGCACTATCATCTCTGCACTGAAACCTATTGATATGACATTTTGTGTAATTGTAGCAATTTAGAAGAAAAAAAGGACTTTTCTCTACAGAAAAATCTATTAAATACACTGTCAGTTTCCCAACACTGTACAGGCTTAAAGATGGGATGTCCCCATCAGACTTTATAGAGTTCTCATCACCTTGTGGTTTATATTGAGCTGCTGGTGATGAGCATGAAGCTTCACATTACAACCGGCTAAACTGTCCCAGGTTCACTATTACCTTCCCAAAAATCCTGCTTCACATGCACAACCGTGGGAGGCGTTGTCATGACGAGCATTAACTCTGCAGGCGCAGGTAGAGTTAAGTGTACTGATGAGATTTAAGAGGCTTTTTCTTTTTTAATCACATGTTGAGAATTCCTCCACGAGCCAAAAAAAAAAAACCCAGCCATTTACATCCACGGTACGACTGACCACAGCTGCACAGGGACAGACAGAGGTGTGTGGACAGATGTTGGGATGTCGGATGCCGGAGTGCGATCTCGCCTCCGTGTTAGTTGTCGTAACAAGTAAGAGGCCTGATAAATCATGTGAAATATTACCGTGGTGATTTAGAGGGATGGTTGGAGTGCCTCTGCTTCTCTAGAGACTGTATTTATGGATAGCACCTTTTTTTGTGTGTGTGTGTGTGTCAGAGCTGTTTCTCCTCTGAGTGATGGCCCTGGTTGATGACTGTGCTGCTGTTGTGATGAAGTGTACGATAAGTTTCTCACAGTCGTTTGTGTTTTTGTTTTTATCTTGTTGCCAGAAGGAGTTTGGCATCGAGAGGTTGTTTTATTTATTTATTTTTTACAGAGACTGGAGGAGGAAAGACGCTGTGTAATGGTGTGTGTTGCGTTGGTTTCATGGATACAACACAACTTGGGCATTGAGTCAGCTGCTGGCTGTTTGGCGAAGGCGCCTACATTGTTTTGGCTAACACTGGGGAGAAGAGCCAAGATGGCAGAACTTCCCTTGTTCATGTTGTTGTGGATTATTGTGGCTTCAGACCAACACAGTCGTATTTCAGAAGAAAGCCAAGTTCCTTGAGAGCATAAAGAGCCGGAGCCTCACTACAGCATTACATCATGTTGTATCGATACTGACACACTGCACATATTCCTGTCGTTACTGACCCTGGGTCAGTGTCTCAGCGCATTCGTTTTAGATTGAGAACATTTTGGACAAATCTGTGCAGCACGTTGACAGAGAATGAAGAGTTGTGTTTTCACCCTGCTGTTTCCTGAAATAACTCAAGTCCTGCTCTTTCTATTTATTTGTAATAATAACAAATGATCAGCTGTGCATTATGAGTTTGATTTGACTGACAAGAGTGGGAGGAACACAGAAGATCTTAAAGGAATAGTTCACCAAAAATCATTAGTGACTCATCCTCATGCTGATGAATACTGAATAGAGTAGTTTTTTATTCCTCAAAGTGCATCTGGAGACCCGGGAGGCCGGTTCGTAGTCCAACAAAATCCTTATTTGAGATTCAGTAACGCCCGACACAAAAAGGTCCATAAAACTACACAAAAACTGCATCCCAGGAAAATTCAATACAGGACTGTTTAGGCTGTAAAAAATGTCCTAAATGATGTCGTTTCCAGTAAACTCTGGATTATATCCCTTCAGGACGCTTGGATTGCAGTGGACGAGGAGTAAAGAGGAATATTATAAGGTTTTTGTGTAGTTTTATGGACTTTTTTGTGTCAGGCGCTATTGACTCTCATATAAGGATTTCATTGGACCAGGAACCGGACTCCCGGATCTCCAGATGCACTTTGAGGAATAAAAAACTACTCTGGAGTATTCATCAGCATGAGGGTGAATTTCATTTTTTGGTGAACTATTCCTTTAAATAACATCTGTATCTTAATTAGTTGCTAACTGAACAAACAGGCACATTCTGACAGTATGAACAGTATTACCCATCATGCACCATATCTGTAACTGAATCCACAGCATCCCACCCACACCTCCATCCTGCTGCGTTGCCGTGGTGATAATAAACACATGGACAGCAGAGTGGCGCTCTGAGTCCAGGTTATGAATCATACACAGGTTTAAAGTTGACGACCTGTCGACACGTGGTTATCTGAGAGCATTAGAGTTGTGAACACTGACTTAGAGACGACTGTCAGGTCTTTAATGGAAAACGGTTAAAAGTGGAGAGTGAGAAGAAAAGAGAGGAGACGAAGAGTAAAAGAGATGAAACATTAAAGGGATAGTAGCATTTTTTAAAAAGTGGGGTTGTATGATCTACAAATAGCCCCTAAGTACTTTAATTGCAGCAGAAGACTCTCTGCACTCCTCCTGTTAGCAACGCCAGCCCATAATAGCCCTGCCAATACATTGTTGTGAATGGATCCAAAGAAACGGCCTATTTTCACGGCCTAAAAGAGGTTTTACCTGGAAAAAAAAAACACAGTTCCATTGTTTGCTATAATATAATTTTTTTCCAGCCCTTCAAAGTGCAGGAAAAACACAGTTTTTATTTGGACCTAACCAACTGCTGATCGGTGGGCGCTAACCCTGAGCGGAGGGATACGTGAGTTGGTTAGGTCCAAATAAAAACTGTGTTTTTCCTGCACTTTGAAGGACTGGAAAAAATATATTATAGCCAACAATGGAACTTTGCATTTTTTTTCAGGTAAAACCTCTTTTAGGCCGTGAAAATAGGCCGTTTCTTTGGGTCCATTCACAACACTGTATGTTGTAAATCTTTGAGCAGGGCTATTATGGGCTGGCGTTGCTAACGGGAGGAGTGCAGAGAGTCTTCTACTGCAATTGAAGTACTTAAGGGCTATTTGTAGATCATACAACCCCACTTTAAAAAAATGCTACTATCCCTTTAAACATCTCACAGGTCCTGATGACAGGATGTGTAAACACAGCAGAGCATCTTCTTCTTCTTCTTCACCTCAGACTTTCAGATCGTGCTCGTTCAAAGCATCTTATTCAGTAACGTTTAACTCTCAGCCACTGAATCCTTTTCTCTCTCTTTGTGATTCCACGGCTACAGATTCTCTTTTTTCTCCGTCCGACTCTCACCTTGTAATTTTCTGTGTGATTTTGCTCGTCTGCTGTTCAAGTGGCCTCTCGCTATTTTGCTCTGACCCTGTGTTTTCTATGGTGTCACCACCCGCTGAGCCAAGGTGACCAGCCCCACACACACACACACACATTGGACACACACAAACACACAACCACACACAGCTGGAGACTCAATTCATGCTTCACTTTTTTTGGATGTTTGTTGACCTCCCATCTCTCTCTCTCTGTGATTTCATCCTGGCCTGAAAACGATCAAAAGAAGCTCGCTGACCTTTTAGTTGGATCCTCTGGAAAGTTTAACGCCGCTGAAACTGTGTTGCACTTGCCGCTCGTGTTTTCCAGTCGCCAGTTCAAACACACAGTTAATTCCCAATTAGCCCGGAGAGGCTTGGCACCGGAGGACGTCGGTGTCCTGTCGTGACCAAGCAGCAGCAGCAGCAGCAGCAGCAGCAGCGTCATGGCTGAGCTGATGGATCTCATGCAGAGACATGCAGATATTTATATGTCTTGTACTTCCTGAACAAGTTTATAGCAATTTCTTCATTTTTTTTTGGTGCAACTCACTTTACTAAAGGTCGAGTTTTAATGTCACAGTCACCACTTGGATTTAACTAAACTAATAGGTCAGAGCCTCCCATTGGATAATTACTGTATGGATTATGTTTCAGCTGGTAACAATTTATTTAATCCGAACTGATGCAGTCTCATTTCCTATTAAACAGCCATGTTGGAAGACACATCCTGTGGTCGTGGAAAAGATGTTAATATGTTTCAGAAGGGTAAAATTATTGGAATCAAGCAAATAAAACATCTAAGGAGATTTAAGTTAATATAAGTCTGTCCTATTTTCCGTCAGCAATCACTTATGGAGTGTTTCAAAAACTAGTCTAGAGGGATTTTCCTTGTGGGAATCAATCATCTTCGAGCAAAAATGTGAGTCCAAACCTGAACCCCATTGAAAATCTTTGAAAAATTAATGCAACTCTGGACGAAAATAAATATTGTTTCAAAAGCCATTGCAGAAGAGCTGTCCAACGCATTGAAAAACTAGATTGCAATCATCAGCAAAAATGCAAACCTGAACCCCATTGAAAATCAAAAATTAAAACTCTGGTGATAAAATGAAATATTATAGTGTGTGACAAAGCTTTCCAACGAAATTTTTGTGTGACTTTTTTTTGGATGGGCCGTGTATGACTGTGTAGTGCTGCATTCATCAGCTTCCTGCCCACCCAGACACTTTCCCACGGGCGGCACTTTGATGAAACAATCCACAAGCAAACTAATAGAGGAGATAAATATATAACTGTATAATAAACATCAGCATCATCAGCTGCTACAGAACGGCAGGAGAAGACGTGGAGGTTGTTTAAACTCCTCCATCCGGGTCGTGGACTTGGATTTTATTTATTTATTTTTTAAACTGTTTAAATACTGAGTCAGAGTTAGTATCTACGCAGCAGTTCACTGTGTCGTCCAGGATAAATCTACAAAATGTCAGAAATGTCGCTGCTTTTCGAGGACGTGTCACAAACGACTTGATTCCCTCGACGCGCTCCGGGTGACTAGAAGAGGGGGGGGGGTCATGTGAAAGGGAAGATCTGTACAGTTAAGTCATGAACACTTGCCCTCCCACCTCCCAAAGGGAGCGACAGAGTCATCAGCCCCCCCCCCATCCATCAGCCCCCCCCGCCCCTCCCTCCTCCTCCTCCGGCCCTGGGCTGGTGCCCCGCGTGAGGCTGGAGGTGGCAAACACACGGCGGGGGTCGACAGGGTGGGGGTCAGGGATTCTGACAGCTGCATGGAGCCCGCCTCAGGGCACGCAGGCTGCCCTTTTCCTGTCACCCCCCCCTTCCCCTCCACTCACTCCCCCCCTCCCTCCCCACCAGCAGCCCCCTGCTCGGCTGACTGGCATACCCGATCGGAGGTGCTCAGCCTGGGGACAGACTCCGCAGAGGCTGCCTGCTCCTCTGTGGGGCGGGGGTGACACTGCTGACCCTGGGGGTTTTGGGTGGGTAGGGGTGGATGGGATGAGGGGGGGGGGGGGGGGGCAGGTGTAGATTTCACTTTCACCTTCTCTGTGTCACTGTAATTCCTCTCCCATCATCTCATGAGGCCTTTTAACAGTAGGTGATGTGACGGCCAGAAATTAGAGCAGAGCAGGAGGGAGGAGGGGGGAGGAGGGAGGGGGGGGGGGGGGGGCTGACCTCCAGGATGATCGCAGGGCCGATTCCTCTTCAGTGGCTCATTCAGCATCTGCATTGAGCTTCGTTTGATCTCATTTTGATTGGTTGTTATGAAATCATTATCCTCATTAACAGAACACATGCACAAGTCTGACCGGCCGCCACACACATACATGCACACACACACCAGACACTCACACACGTGTAATGCTGCACTGACAGTGGCCTCAGTGTTAGAGCTGTGTGTCCACTTACACACACGCGCACACACAGTGGTGCGTTTGTGCTGCTGAGCTGCTGCTGGATGACGGAGCTCCGGGCTCGAACACTGGCTCAGTGTGTGTGTGTGTGTGCGTGTGTGTGTGTCCAGGTAAAAACTCCTCAGCAGCTCCTCACAACAACAACAAACACTAAATAGGCTGCTTGTCTGGGCCGGTGCAGCAGCAGGAAGGGCGGCGGCAGGTCATGTGATCAGAGCCGAGCCGTTATAGATGGCTTTCATGAATATGCAGATACTGTGTGTGTGGGACTTGGTGGTTTTTGTGTGTGTGTGTGTGTGTGTGTGTGTGGTATCGATTTTTTAGTTTTGTTTACGTGTATTTATACAGGAGCGTGCGTGGCTTTTCTCAGCGACGCCCTGCTGCACACACAGACGCTCATTCAGCCCCACACACTCACACCTGACACAGACGCTCCAGTCTGTGGCTTTAGAGCAGCTCAGGTCTGTTTCCTCACTTAAAGGGATAGTTCAACATTTTGGCAAATTGACCCATTGCCATAATCCCTTTAGTCATAGCAGTAGGTTTGTTACCTTTAGTTGTCAATGCAAACTATTTTTAGAACAGCAGAGCAGAGCCGTGAGCTGTTCAGAGCTACGCTACGGAGACTCATGGGATTTCTTGGTTTCCCTCATCAAACTCATCAAATACACAATCCAACAACTCCACAACGCTCTGGTGGACAAGTTGTGACCTGCACATTCACCACGCTATGAGATAATAACACAACGTTACGAGAGAGAGTTGTTTTAGAGGGAAATTCATGCAAAATAGCTGATGCACATTCCCGTCGGGGGCAGTTTTTCATCAAACAGTCTCTGTATTTCCCTCTAAAACAACTCTGTCTGGTAACATTCTGTTATCTCATAGCGTGGTGAATGTGCAGGTCACAAGTTGTTGGATTGTGTATTTGATGAGTTTGATGAGGGAAACCAAGAAATCCCATGAGCCTCCGTAGCGTAGCTCTGAGCAGCTCACGGCTCTGCTCCACCGTTCTAAAAATATCTTGCACCTACAATTAAAGGTAACAAACCTACTGCTATGACTATAGGGATTATGGCAATGGGCGAATTTGCCAAAATGTTGAACTATCCCTTTTAAGAGCACAAGAAGTCGTCAATATTGACAGAAGTGAGGAAACTCGTTCCTCCGTCTGGATAACGTGTGTTTTCCAGGTTTTTTTTCCCCCCGCTGTCAGGACGATGGCGGCTGCGCTGATGCAGACTTCTGATGTAGTCGTTCTTTTAGAGACAACGATGCCGTCACAACGCTCACTGTTGTCTGTTTGGGCGCTAAATCTGCTAAAACACATTAGTTTAAGTAAAAGATATTTAGCTGCTGGGGATTATTCAGAGGCTACACGTCTGAATCACTCTCCTCTCTAAAAGCTTTTGAATGATACTGCGGCTCTTAGCACAGTTTGCCCTTTCGCCTCCACACCTACCTCGTGTTTTCCTCCTGCGGTGAAGGGACACATTAGTTCATAATCACTCCACAAGTCAAATAACCACCACTGAGGTTATTGCTTCAAAATGTAATTGTTTTTTTTCCCCGTCTAATGTCCATTTCTAAACTCTGAGGTTGGATCGCTGCAGTGTAGATGCAGGTTGGAGTAGAAATAAACACTGTGACCGATTTTGATATAAATGTTTTAGCAGTGCTTTCAAGAAAAAGGGGGAAAAAAAAAAAAAACAAGATGTGAAATGAGAATTTCTCTGAGACGTTTTCTTGTCACAATAACAATGAATATGTAACACACGTGCAGACATCTTGTGCAGACGGGCGCCCCGCGGTGATTTGGATCGGCTCTGTGTCGTTATTATCATTATTTTACAATCCACACATCGGCTGCTGTGATGAACTCGTTACTGTCTGTACCCGTGAGTCTCAGTTCAGATCCGTCACAGTGAAGAGTTTATGAGCCGCCGAGTCCTGAATCTTCATTTTTTTTTCCGTAGGTGTGAAATGTTAACAGCTCCTTTTCTCAAGTATTTGCTCTAAAACTCCGTAATTAACGAGCGAGAGGAGCTTTTTTTTCTTCTTCTTCTTATGCAGTCGAGCTCACACTGGAGTGGATTTGCGAGTTTCACACTGATGTCGCACTTGACCTGAGTTCGTCTCCTTGAAGCAGCTCGCCGACGCTGCTGCTGCTTCTTAACCTGTGATTTTCTGCACAGGAAAATAATTTTAAGTTTGTTTGTTGCAGTTTGCAAACACAACATTTAATATGGGCTCAACTAGCACGTTGCTAGTTCCATCGTGCTTTTAATTTATTGGGCAAAGAAAGTTATATTTAACAAAAGCAAAGAAAAAATAGTTATTCACTGCAATACCGTAATTTTCGGACTATTGAGCGCAACTGAATATAAGCCGCACCTGCTAAATTTTACAAGAAAATACATTTTGCACATATAGGCCGTACTTGAATATAAGCTGCAGGTTTTCATGTTGCAACATGAGATTTTTACACAGAAAGACAATAGGGAATTGTGCAAGTCCGCTCGCTTTTACGCCATGGGCGCTACCAACTCACAGCTGGGGGGGTGGGCACACACAGTTTCCCTAACAAATGAATTAAACTGTAGAATTAAATGCAAGATAAATTGGAAATAACAAGAGAGGGATGCGTTAACAGCTGGGGCTCTTAAAAGGAGAATGTATGTCACATACTTTTATATATTATTGGGGGGGACAGATTGGTGTTCCCTATATGGTGGTTACGGCCTTGTTTTACACTGTTTGGGTCACGCTCCTCTCGTCATTGTGCATTTGTTTACAACTAAGCCGGCGAAAATTCAATAAATGGAGCGGTGGATAACGTTACATAACATATACGATGTTACGGCGTGTGTGTTTCTAGTCTTAAAGGTAGGGTCTGGAGTTTTGTCCCTTTCAATTTGTAAACAAAACATTAAAACTCAGCCCCTCCCCTCAGGCTAAGCTGTGTAGCCTCCTGCTTCTGACAGCAACAGTTGTCATGACCATAAAGGAAAGGATTTACAGTCTGAAAGAAGTGCTGGAGCATAAACCTTTCGCCAACACCGGGAGCCTCCGTGTATGTTGTTATGCCGTTGCATTGTGGTGAACTAGCGGGTGTTAGCCGCGGATGCTAACCGCGAGCGCTAGCCGACGTTAGCATCGTGCTAGCTCACTAATATGGTCCTAATACTTGTTACCAGTGTCGGTATAGGTCGGGAATCGGTCCGCGGCTCCAGCGCTTCACTCAGACTGTATTTATTGTTCTTTGTTGTCCTGACTGCTGCTGCTGAGAGAGATAGAGACTCAGTAGCATCAGACAGCTAGCACAGCTAACAGGCCTGAGCCTCCTGCTGCAGGTAGCGTCACCTGAGCTCCGTCATTGGCTGGAGCGATAACGCAGACTCTCTCACCACAGGTGTCTATGCTCATTTGCGACTCTCTAGCTCCACCTAGAAACGTCCACGTGCACAGCAAAACATGAACAAAACAAAGCAAAAAACCAAAATACAGGCAGGGGGAGGAGGGGCTGCAGACAGAGCCCCCACCACACAGGACTAGAAGCCCATAGGTGATGATTCAGACGGATTTCATTTGTAAAAGTCTAATGTTTATTTTTAGGCACAAAACTCCAGACCCTACCTTTAACCGCCATAAACAAAAGATTACGTAACAAAGAGTTTTTGTGTTGCGGTGTGCCGAGACAAGAGCTGGGACACCGGGGCGGGGGAAAGTACGGTGTATATAACCTATATTTATCAATTGTGGTTCTTATAAAATATAAAAGTAAAAATGTCTTGTAAAGCTCTGACCCTTGCATTAGTGCATACAGAATAAGGACGACGCTCCAGTCACTATCTTGGTGGTAGTTTCTTATTCAAGCCCACAGCGCCACACGCCCACCTTCACCTGCACTCTCTCATTTGCTGGAGAAACACACCGACTCTCCTCTGCAGACACAGTCACCATCACATGAGTAGAGTAGAAGCCCAGAGGCGATGATGACGCAGGATTTCTATATTTTGCTTTTTAGGAATATCTCTTCAGACCTTTAAAAGTTGAATTTGTGCGTGCACTTTGCCCCACAAATCAATGTGTGGATGAGCTGCGAGTCTCTGTGGATCGTCTGTCTGCAGTTTTCATCCCTCATTCATGCGCCCGTCCTTTAGGAGCAGGATCTGTTTTATCTCCTCTCCTGCCTCCCACGGCTACAGATATCAGCCGTCAGAGTCATTACAGCCCGCAGGAGGTGGTACCGCAGCTTCCTCTGCCCCACCAAGCCACCGACCTCCTCCTCCTCCTTCGCCTCCCTCCCTCTCTCATTGATCAGAGGCTAGAGAGACATCTAATCCATGCTGATCACAGTAACCTGTGCCTGTCTGGAGGGCTGCGCTCTCTTGTTCTTACTTTGAACCGGTGAGCCGAGGAGGCTGGATATCGACGGGTGGGACTCGGGGTCGCCCCAGATCGCCCTGCTGGCGTTGGCGATGCTAAAGATGGGCCTGTGATGCCGCTATTGACGCAGCGGCTGAGTCAGAACCGCTCGTACCATTCAGCAGCTGTCTTTTCTTTTCTTTTCTTTTCTTTCATTTATGTCTGCGTCGTCTCCTCACGATGAACTGGGGCTTAGCGAACCGATCAGTGGTGGGCCGGCCTTTTGATTAGGAGTCAGATTATCGCCCTCTTACCATATGGGATAAGCAGCTCGAGGAAAACTGAGATTTATTCCTTCACAGTTTCCAGTTTGTGTCACTGGTGTGTGTGTAGTACATTTTTCCCCCTGTGGTATCTTCCTCATTTAAAGGGATAGTTCACCCAAAATTCAAATTTCACTCATCTACTAGAATTTTCATGGTCCTCCGTTCCTTCTCTGAGTTACATGGGGTCCACGCAGCAGTATTTGTCCATATAATGGTTGTGAATGGACACACCAAAAAACATCCAAATACCTCCATACTGCTCGTCTGCTCTAATGTCCCTCTTGTATTGAAGCCCCGACATGAGAAATTGTTCCGTCGGACACAGGAAGAGCAGTGAACTGAGACACTGGGAGCTTCCACTACAAACAAGCTTAAAATATAGACTTATTTAATTTTTTTGGGAACAATTTCTCATGTCGGGGCTTCAATACAAGAGGGACATTACAGACGAGCAGTATGGAGGTATTTGGATGTTTTTTGGTGTGTCTTTTTGGACTCTCAGCTCTTTGTCGACATGAGTGGGTGAGTAGATAATGAGTGAAATTTGAATTTTGGGTGAACTATCCCTTTATTTTTTCCCCTCCTTTCATCTGTGTGTGTGTGTGGGTGCTGTGCCTTTGCTCTCTGCTTGGGGCCTCTTATCATCATGTGTCGACCTGGTGGGCTGAGAGTGGATGAAGGAAGAGAGGCCGGTTCTCTGCTGGTGAAGAACTCGACTTCCACCCAGTTCAAAATCCCCTTCAGCCGAGGCATCAGCTCGTTACACACACACACACACACACACACACACACACACACACACACACACACACACACACACACACACATACACGGCTGGGCTGACGCACGCAGCGACTCACTGATCCACTAAATCTCCTCTGTTAACGGCATTGATTCACTGTGACTCTCTCCGTCTTCTTACCTGTGTGGTGAGTCAGTGCGTCCGGCTCATCGTCACAGCGTCGACGGGCAGCGTTGTGTAAGACTGTTTCCACCTGTGATTCATCCAACCAGTTCCTCCAGCCTCTATTTTTTTGTTTTTTTTAAATCGAGAATCTGTACTTATTGACGTAATTTGCCTTCACACACTAAAAACAGTTGGGTTAAAAAATAACCCAATTTTAACCCAAATGTTGGGTTGAATAAGGACCAACCCAACATTTGGGTTATTTTAACCCAACAGGTTGAGTTATTTTTTTTGACCCAACTTTTGGGTTGAATTATTTAACCCAAGAGTTGGGTTATGTTAACTACAACATTGGGTTATTTTTAACCCAACTATTGGGTTGTGTATAAAGTGCTTGCTCAACCCAATAGTTGGGTTAAAAATAACCCAATGTTGTAGTTAACATAACCCAACTCTTGGGTTAAATAATTTAACCCAAAAGTTGGGTTAAAAAAAATAACCCAACATTAACCCAAATGTTGGGTTGGTCCTTATTCAACCCAACATTTGGGTTAATGTTGGGTTTTTTTTTTTTTTAACCCAAATGTTGGGTTGTTAAAAACTACAGAGAGTGCTCCAAACTTTTCTACCAAGTGACACCACTGTCACAGAAATAAATGGCAGTGGTGTCACTGGTTAACAAGTTTGGAGCGCTCCCTGCAGACCTAGATTGAAAAGTGGTTAACTGGTCCTTCAAGTACAATTACTTATCATTAGTACCTCTTTAAAAGAGAAAGGAAACTTCCTCGATTGATTATCTTCTGTTTTAATATAAACCTATTAAAAGTAAACGCTTGTAAAAAAATACATAAATAATATACACTTTTAACATAATTACAGTGTAAAACAGGTAAAACAGTATGATATAGCACAGCACAGAATTTTATTGCAAAGTTAAACTTTACAGTAACTTACCAACAGCCGTGGTTGCCAGAATTTCACCATAACAAATATGGTACAACAACACATGAGGAATCACAGTTTGTCAGTATAGATTTAACAGGCAGCAACTGCTTATCCTTATATGATATCACAAACTAAGACCATTGTGAACCAGAGTAGAACATCATTGATAAACTGAAAGAAACTCTTTTTGCATTTACACATTCTGTGAAAAACAGGACTGCTCCAATACCTTGTCCAGTACAAAGTGTTGATATCTTGAAAAAACAGCACGTGTCCATATATGAAGGATAATCCATGGTGAAAGAAAATTAACATCATAAAAAAATTAGCCACTTGCCCTTGGTTGATCAAGAGTAATGAGTCAATAGCGCAGTCTTGGCTGTAGGGTGCTCAACACGGTGTTCTGGGAAACTGGAACTTCAAGGATTCACCAGTCACCAGCTCTGCATGAGACTCCTGTTGTTCATCAGGTGTTTGGACTGGCATGATCCTCTCTGCAATCAGAAAACAGAAACATAGCAAAAGTTAGATTGATGCAGTACCTTAGCATGATGCCCACACAGAGATAAACTCAGCAATCTGTTGCTCCAATGAGCTAGCTAAGCTAACCTAAATACAGATGCATCTCCTCAAACAATCAGACAGTCACCACATTTGGTTCAACACTGCTGTATAAACGTATTAAAAATGATTTTTTTGGCATTTGGGAACTAAACCACTGCTTACCTGTGATTAACCCTGACAAGACTGGTGTCAGAGTCATTGGTCCAGACTTGACTGAAGACAGGTGGGACAGTAGCATGGTGCGATGTTCAGGAAACTGTAACTTTGAGCAGGTGCTGAAGACAAATCAGTTTGCTGGCCATGCCACATTGCTGCAAAGTTGGCTGCCTTGCATTCTCCAGCTGCACCATGCTGTGGAGAAGGTGAAATTATTTTGTAGTGTTAAAAAGGTGTACAATGAAGGGATGGTACAAATTTGTATGTTCAAATAGACAGTGGTTGAACACAAAATTGCCGTAATGCTCTACTTCATGGATATCGGACCAAGGACATTTTTAGCCTGGTGTATTTTCCCACTTCTCCATAAACAGAGTAACAAATACCTTTTACAGTAATGTGATGTTGGCCTCCGTTGGGAACTTCTGGAGGCCGCTCCTCCAAGAGAGCAAGGCTCCTCTTCAGACTGTCTCTCTCCATGTGCTAGCTTCCACATACTTTACTCTGATTAGAAAACACAAAAACAGTATAACATTAGGCTACAGTACACAGTTTACTCTCTGGTCTGGTCTCTCATGCTACAGTAGTTGGTAATACAGAGGTAGTAACATCCAGACATACACACAAAAAACTGCCTGTTTGCCAAACAAAAGCTGAACATAAAACAGGTTTTCTTTTAGAACATGCTAACCTGAGTGCAACAACAACACATAATGCTGACAGCAGAGGACCAGCCATGAACGGTGCTTCACCACCGGCTGTGAGCCACTGACCCATTCTCCACGGCAGGTGAGCCCCCGTGGGGTCAGTGGCTTATTCTGTGAGTGAACATCAGTTGTGAACCCTGTTCGCATTTAGCATCAAACACAGGCTATTTTAGAAGGAGGAAATCTCCACATCTAACGTTAATTGACTCCAAACTTATCCATGACTGCTGCTATGATAAACTACTAGCGTTGTTAACTCTTTTCTCTTTTTTTGCATTAACATGCGGCAGCAGCATGTAGCTCATCCTCACACATCCACTGTTAGCATTAGCCTAGCTCATGCGCTAAAGGCCAAAGTAACACAAATATACTCATTTTAAAATACTTACAGGTTATCTGTAGCTTTGCCACGGACAGTTGGTATCGATCCAGCCTGAGAAAGTCCAGTCCAGCGGTTCATGGACCCTTGTAGCTGAAGTAGTCAGACTTTGCCGACTGAAGCTGGGGCAAATAAAATTAACCCATGTCTCTTTGGCTGGGGGCAATATGATCAAGCGTGAGGGTTTGTCTCCAAGCTTTCCGGTTGTGATAGCGCTCCGGCCGTCACATAAAAAAAGAGTAAATAACGGATCTCCACAGGTAGCTGTGGTGGTGGGTGGAGACAGCATTTTTCAAATGAACCGGCCGGTTATGTCACAGAATTACCCAACCCTTAACCCAAAAAATGGGTTACTCACTGAAAAGTAACCCAATTACTTGAACAACCCAGGAATTGGGTTAAATTCATAGCCCTATAACCCTGAAAATGGGTTACACCCTGGAAAAATAACCCAACAATTTAACCCAACACCAATAACCCAGAAATTGGGTTACAGAAATAACCCAACATTTTTTAGTGTGCATGCTCAGTGTTTATTGATGCCATTCATTTAGTTTAAAGAGGAACTAACAGGATTTTCCCTGTGGCTATGCTACATTTTTACCTCAATTAAAAAGCTCTGGATTAATTGTGATCGTTAACTACATGACTTGTGAGTTGTGACTTGTTACGAGCGAGAACAGAGTTGTGATTAATTGATTTTTCATCACACATTGACTTACTGAAACAGCGGAGAAGTGACCAGACTTGCATAGTTCCCCTTTAATGTGATTTGCAAAACAATGATGTAACTTCATTGATTGATTTGCACAATTGAAGAAATACAAGACAACAAATAAAGAGTAAAAAACCAAACAAAAAAAACATTAAAAATAATTGCAAGAACTCCACAATTGGACTTAAATAAATTTAAAGTGAATAAACAAGTCGTATAAAACATGAACCGATGAAATAGATTATAATAAAGAGACATGAGGGGAAATAAAAGCAAGAAAGATGCACATTGTCTCCCAACACAAAGGAAGTCAAATACAATCATGAACTTTCAGATTGATCGACATCATGTTCTTGTGATTATGGCGAGGAAGTCAGACAGAAAAGTTTCCAAAGTCTCACAAAATGGTGCTGACACTGCAGCGTGTGTGTGTGTGAGTGTGTGTGAGTGTGTGTGTAACGTCTGTGGCTCGAGGTGTGGCTCTGCAAACACCAGCTGTGTTGTGTTGCAGCGGTGGCGACCCAGCCCACAATCGATAATGGCGTTTGCTATCAATAGCTGTTCTACTGGACCTCAGTTGTCATGGTTACGGTATTAAAACACATCGACTGCCACGACACAAAAACCAACTTGGTTAGATTCAGGGAAAAAGATCAAGATTTTAGACGAAGCGTGTTTAATTCCTTAAACATTACTCCAGCTGCTCTCTCTCTTGTGTGAAATCCCTGAACTTTCTTAAAGGTATAGTTCAACATTTTGGCAATCCCTATAGTCATAGCAGTAGGTTTGTTACCTTTAATTGTCGGTGCAAGCTATTTTTAGAACGGCGGAGCAGAGCCGTGAGCTGCTCAGAGCTACGCTACGGAGGCTCATGGGATTTCTTGGTTTCCCTCATCAAACTCATCAAATACACAATCAAACAACTCCACAACGCTCTGGTGGACAAGTTGTGACCTGCACATTCACCACGCTATGAGATAATAACACAACGTTACCACACAGAGTTGCTTTAGAGGGAAATACAGAGACTGTTGATGAAAAACTGCTCCTGAAGGCAACATGCATCAGCGGTTTTGCATGAATTTCCCTCTAAATCAACTCTGTGTGGTAACGTTGTGTTATTATCTCATAGCGTGGTGAATGTGCAGGTCACAACTTGTCCACCAGAGCGTTGTGGAGTTGTTGGATTGTGTATTTGATGAGGGAAACCAAGAAATCCCATGAGCCTCTGTAGCGTAGCTCTGAGCAAAATCTTAAAAATAGCTAAAAACAGCTTGCACCGACAATTAAAGGTAACGAACTATCCCTTTAAGCTTTGTCTAAAAATGTATTTGTGCACAACAGAGTGGGACTGAGTAGGAACCATGTTGTAATACAACCATGTTATTTCAGAAAACCTTTTAAAGTCAGTATCTGTTCCTTCCTCTGTGTTCACTCCATCTTCCCTCCCGAGCTTTGCCTGAACAAACCGAGTGTTTACTATGAGCAAATGTTCCTCCGAGCAGGTGCATTCATTTCAACACTGTCTTTATCTTTGTCTGTAGCCCCCCAAACCCCCCCCACCACCACCACCACCTCCACCTCTACCCATCTCTCTCTCTGACAGGAGTGTTGTTAGGATTGTTAACCCGGCCCCAGCAGCCACTGATTTGTCAGCAGAAAAGCTCGCAGGTCTCAGAGCACTGAAAGATGCCCCTTCACTTTACGGACGGGGGGAAAAAATATATGGTTCGATTACAGGGTCTGTCAGAGCGGTACGGGTTCGTGATGGCCTAAACTGAGCCAGGAGGGGGGTGGAGGGGTAATGGTGGTGGGTCGGGGTGATAAGTAATGTAGTAGCCTCGGAGTGGAGCTGTTTGTGGGTTCAGTCGAACTGCGAGGAGCTTTTGAGTTCAAATTAGACCCTGAAAAATGTGCAATGAATCAAGAGTGTCATCCCATTAAAAAGAAGAAGAGCCCTTTCGCTGTTTGTGCTGCAGATACGTTTTGTTGAGAGGCGACACCTAGTGGTGGGAGCTATAATGACAGGATCGGAGGGAAGACGTAGTAAGCAATGACGTAGTAAAAAGAGCAACAAAGTAGCTTATGAGAGACAGATTGGTTAAAGCAGCCTCTCTGATTATGATTGTGTTGCTGCAGAGTTATGTTTTGCGTCTGGATAATATCTTCACTCGTGAGTCTGACGTATAAAGGAGCTCCAGAGGCGACTGCGTCTTAATCCTCCCGGCGGTGTGAACGCTGCCCGGCGACGCCTCAGTGGCTCCGTTGTCAGAAACGAGGCCAGAATCTAAACAACGAGGCGTCTCGTCTTCTCCAGAGCCCAGGATTGAACCGGGAGAGTCGGCGGCGGGGAAATCGATGAGGTGATTGCTGTGTTGAAGGAGGACACGCTCGCTGTGGGGCTCCGCTAATGTTTCTGACGGCAGACAGGAAGGGAAACATCTGAACAAGATACTCTCACGGCTGCAGAGAATCTCCTCCCAAGCTCCCTCACCCTCCTGTAACCAGTGGATGCACATGTACACATACTGTATACCTAAACACATGTACACATACATCTAAACACATGAGGGGTGGGAGTTTAGGTGGGTTTATAAACGTATAACTGGCATTGATCACATTACAATAGATCCCTGAGATGGTAAATATTATATTTTTATATTCCTCACAAGTAAACAGACCAATTATTTAACCCTCCTGTCTTTCTGGGTCAAATTGACACAATTTCCTTCCTTCCTTCCTTCCTTCCTTCCTTCCTTCCTTCCTTCCTTCCTTCCTTCCTTCCTTCCTTCCTTCCTTCCTTCCTTCCTTCCTTCCTTCCTTCCTTCCTTCCTTCCTTCCTTCCTTCCTTCCTTCCTTCCTTCCTTCCTTCCTTCCTTCCTTCCACAATCCTTTTTCCCTTCATCCTTACTTCTTCCTCCTTTGATCCAATTGACCCTCCATCTTTCTTCCCTTCGTTTCCAATCCTTCTTTCCTGCCTTCTTTCCCTTCTTCCTTCCTTGAACGAATCTGCCCCTCCCTCCCTCCATCCTTCTTTCCTTCCTTTTTCCCTGCAATTTTTTTTCCCTCCCCCCTCCCTCCCCCCTCCCTTCCTTCCATCCTTCTTCCTTCCTTTTTGACCCAATCTGTTCCCTCCCTCCATCTATCTTTCCTTCCATTTCCCCTTCCTTCTTTCCTACCATCTTTCCCTTTGTCTTTCCTTCCTTCCTTCCTTCCTTCCTTCCTTCCTTCCTTCCTTCCTTCCTTCCTTCCTTCCTTCCTTCCTTCCTTCCTTCCTTCCTTCCTTCCTTCCTTCCTTCCTTCCTTTTCCTTTGTCCTTCCTTCCTTCGTCCTTACTACTTCTTCCTTCTTCTTTTGATCCAATTGACCCTCCAGCTTTCCTCCCTTCTTCCTTCTAGTCAGGGAGCCACAGGCTCAAAAATGAGTTGAACCTGACATGGTCTGTTATACTTTTTATTTGTGTTTTTTCTGTTAATGTTGACACTAAGGAACAATAATTGAGGGGTCTGCTCTGCCGGAAATATCGCTTGTGGCCATTTTACTGTATGCACCCTTTATTTTTCGACAGGAAATTGTAAAAATTGATTTTTTTCTTCAAATCCTCAGTAGCCTGGGTAGGCTCTCAATGAATGCATTTCAGATACACAGAACACACGTGGTAACAACATCCACTGAAAAAATAACCCTTAAAACACATTTTTAAATGATTTTATATCAATTTTATGGCAAAAAATTAGGCGTTTTCTCACTTTTTTCCAATATTTTCATCTTTACTTCATTGGCAATCAACTATGGGTCCAGGTTATGACATCAGTCAATATGCCATCATTTTAAGCAAACAGTATACTCATTCCAGTGAAAAAATTATAAAAATCCAACCAAAATCATTGATTCTATGATGATTTTACTACTAGCCTGATCAACAGGCTCAGTGCCTCAATAAAATTTTAGGCTAGGCCTACTCACAAAATTCCATAAGACATAGTGGATGTTTAGCATCATCATACACTCACACACATGAGCTTAGTATTTGAATGAGTTTGAAACAACAACATTTACATTTAATGTCACAAAAACACTTATATTACTACTAAATAATTAAAGGGATAATTCACCCAAAATTCAAATTTCACTCATCATCTCCCCCTCCTCATGTGCACTAAGAGCTGTGAGAATTTTCAGAGTCCTCCGTTCCTTCTCTGAGTTACGGGGGGGTCCACGCAGCAGGATTTGTCCATGGTTGTCAATGGACACCAGGTTTCTTAGTCCAAAAAGACACACCAAAAAACATCCAAATACCTCCATACTGCTCGTCTGTAATGTCCCTCTTGTATTGAAGCCCCGACATGAGAAATTGTTTTGAAAAAAATTAAATAAGTCTATATTTTAAGCTTGTTTTTAACCAAGGGGGGAGTTGTCGGTCTGAGAAGTGAAGCCAGGTGAAACTCACTTCCGTGTGCAATCTCCGCAGATTCCTGTGGGGGCTGGTGTCAGAAGGCAGGATGTCTCCATTGACCCCCATGTTAAAATCGCTGACTTTACATCCTCCAAAAACATGATCAAAGCCTGGTGTCAGGATGTTTTTTGGTTTCAATCGAAGCTCTCAGTGTCTTGGTTCACTGCTCTTCCTGTATCAGTGCAATTCTCACGTGATTTGTACTGACCGGCAGAACAAATATGAGCCAAAACGTGTGCTAAAGTGCCCTCATGGGAGCCAAAACGCATGCTCAAGTGCCCTCTAGGAGCCAAAACGTGTGCTAAAGTGCCCTCATGGGAGCCAAAACGCATGCTCAAGTGCCCTCTAGGAGCCAAAACGCATGCTCAAGTGCCCTCTTGGAGCCAAAACGTGTGCTAAAGTGCCCTCATGGGAGCCAAAACGCATGCTCAAGTGCCCTCTAGGAGCCAAAACACGTGCTTAAGTGCCCTTGTGCTTGCCCTCATGGGAGCCAAAACGCATGCTCAAGTGCCCTTTGGAGCCAAAACGTGTGCTAAAGTGCCCTCATGGGAGCCAAAACGCATGCTCAAGTGCCCTCTAGGAGCCAAAACGTGTGCTAAAGTCCTCATGGGAGCCAACACGCATGCTCAAGTGCCCTCTAGGTGCCAAAACGCGTGCTTAAGTGCCCTCTAGGAGCCAAAACGTGTGCTAAAGTGCCCTCATGGGAGCCAAAACGCATGCTCAAGTGCCCTCTTGGAGCCAAAACGTGTGCTAAAGTGACCTCATGGGAGCCAAAACGCATGCTCAAGTGCCCTCTATGAGCCAAAACGTGTGTTAAAGTGCCCTCATGGGAGCCAAAACACGTGCCCCTCTAGGAGCCAAAACGTGTGCTAAAGTGCCCTCATGGGAGCCAAAATATATGCTTAGTGCCCTCTTGGGAGCCAAAACGTGTGCTAGAGTGCCCTCATGGGAGCCAAAATGCATGCTCATGTGCCCTCTTGGAGCCAAAACGTGTGCTAAAGTGCCCTCATGGGAGCCAAAACGCATGCTCAAGTGCCCTCTTGGAGCCAAAACATGTGCTAAAGTAAACCTCATGGCAGCCAAAATGTGTGTTAAAGTGCCCTCTTGGAAGCCAAAAATGGGGGTCAATGGAGACATCCTGCCTTCTGACACCAGCCCCCACAGGAATCCGCGGGGATTGCACGCGGAAGTGAGTTTCACCTGGCTTCACTTCTCAGACCGACAACTCCCCCCTTGGTTAAAAACAAGCTTAAAATATAGACTTAAGCCCTATTCGCACGGGATTAGTATTACCTGGGGACCTCTGGTAATTTGTAATAATTACGGAGGACATTGGTGATCTTAATCCCGTGCAAATGCGCCATGTCAGTAATTTGTTCCCCCGCAAATTACCTACCACCAAAGATCGACGTCCTGTGGTAAAACTAGTCCCGTGCGAATCTGCATCTCAGTAATTGAGGGGCAGTTTTTGTTTTCGTTGTTTTTATTGCGTGCCTTTTCTACTTCTTCTGCGGTCAAAACCATACTGTACGGGTTGAAATATGGAGGCTGTGGTGGAAATTATGAGCTTTCGACAGGTGCAAATTAGGGGACATCCACGTGTAAACAGATAAACGGATAGCAAATCATAACCGTCTAGAAAAATCAATAATCGTTTACACGCCTCCTTTTCCCTCCTCCTCCTTAATTTCTCACCAATATTTTTCCTAACGTTGCCTAAAAGCTTCAGATAATAATGGAACTGCGCGTCAACCCCCCCCCTCACTTTATCTCCACATAGTCTGCCCGTCTCTCTCCAGCTGAGCAGCGTATCCCCAGCTGAACATCGCGGAGACGCTCAGAGAGAAAGTCAACAGCAGCGGATCAGCTGATCTCTGCCTCCATACACACTGATCCAGATCCACTGTCAGAGCTGAAAATGAGTGAAATGGTTAAACAGCGGCGCTTTTATAGCCGATTTTATTATTAACTCTGTGCATAAATAACCACGGTGATCTAGTCATGTTAAAGGAGTACAGGAGAGCCTGGCTTTAGACTCAACACCTCGCTAACCCAAACTTGCTTCACAATAGATCCACCCCTCCGTCTCCTCTCTCTCTTCACGCTCTGCGCCAGTGGGGAGCGTTCATGCCAGCCCATTTGCTTCTCACATGAATGTGACAGCAGCGGATGTTGCGGCGTGCGCGACATCATATCGGAGCCGGGATGTCAGTAAATTCGAGTAAAATAGAGACTTCACTTATCCCGTGCGAATGCACTGCAAGAAACACAGACGTAATTTACAAATTACCAGAGGTCCCCAGGTAATACTAATCCCGTGCGAATAGGGCTTTTTAAAAAATGTTTCAAAACAATTTCTCATGTCCTTCAATACAAGAGGGACATTACAGACTTATTTGGATGTTTTTTGGTGTGTCTTTTTGGACTAAGGAACCTGGTGTCCATTGACAACCATTATATGGACAAATCCTGCTGCGTGGACCCCCCCCCGTAACTCAGAGAAGGAACGGAGGACTCTGAAAATTCTCACAGCTCTTAGTCCACATGAGGAGGGGGAGATGATGAGTGAAATTTGAATTTTGGGTGAACTATCCCTTTAATTATTTAGTAGTAATATAAGTGTTTTTGTGACATTAAATGTAAATGTTGTTGTTTCAAACTCATTCAAATACTAAGCTCATGTGTGTGAGTGTATGATGATGCTAAACATCCACTATGTCTTATGGAATTTTGTGAGTAGGCCTAGCCTAAAATTCTATTGAGGCACTGAGCCTGTTGATCGCCAGCTAGTAGTGAAATCATCATAGAATCAATGATTTTGGTTGGATTTTTATAATTTTTTCACTGGAATGAGTATACTGTTTGCTTAAAATGATGGCATATTGACTGATGTCATAACCTGGACCCATAGTTGATTGCCAATGAAGTAAAGATGAAAATATTGGAAAAAAGTGAGAAAACCAATTTTTTGCCATAAAATTGATATAAAATCATGTAAAAATGTGTTTTAAGGGTTATTTTTTCAGTGGATGTTGTTACCACGTGTGTTCTGTGTATCTGAAATGCATTCATTGAGAGCCTACCCAGGCTACTGAGGATTTGAAGAAAAAAATCAATTTTTACAATTTCCTGTCGAAAAATAAAGGGTGCATACAGTAAAATGGCCACAATTTTTTTTCGCGATATTTCCGGCAGAGCAGACCCCTCAATTATTGTTCCTTAGTGTCAACATTAACAGAAAAAACACAAATAAAAAGTATAACAGACCATGTCAGGTTCAACTCATTTTCTTGAGCTTTTGAGCCTGTGGCTCCCTGACTATTCCTTGAACAAATCTGTTCCCTCCCTCCATATTTATTTCCTTCCTTTTCCCTTTCCTTCTTTCCACAGTCCCTTTTCCCTCTCTCTTCCTCCCTTCCATCCTTCTTCAGTCTTTTTTGACCCAATATGTTCCCTTCCTCCATCTATCTTTCCTTCCTTTCCTACCATCTTTCCCTTTGTCCTTCCTTCCTTCTTTCCCTTTGTCCTTCCTTCCTTGACCCAGGTGGACAACAGGAGGGTTAAAGGTATTAGAAATCTATAATGTCCCAATCAATGGATTCAATATGATAAGTTATGTTTAAATGTTATTAATGTAAATCAACATATTCTGATACTTTTAGGGAATGTTGATTATAATACTATAATATCATAAAGAGCTGCTGTTTTGCTGCCGACCGGCTGCCGGTTGTAGCTTCTATATGCAATGAGCAGGTATGATTTACTGATCATAACTCTGTTGTTTACATTGTGTGATGCCAACAGCTGTCGGTTCTTGTTGTACATGCCTCTTCTCTCCTTCGCCCCCTTTTTTCTTCTATCTCTTGTGAGCGAACAGAGGAAATATCTGTTTACTTAAATAAAATACAGTAAATGCATCTGAAGTGGGAAGCGTGCAGCATCAAAATCCGGTGTTGTAACTTAATTATGTAATCTTGTTACATTCCCCTCGGTGTATTTACATAAGCACAGCTGATGTAAACACACACACACACACCAACAAACACACTTATTCACAAAAAACATGCATCCAATATATATTTGAATGGCGACGCAGTCCTCAGGACGGATGCTGCTGTCGGTACCGTGGAGAGACAGAATCAACTCTACTAAGTTTTTTCAGCTTTTCAGGAGTTTTTCTTTAAATCCTCTCGACAGCAGGATGGAAACACGGAGCGCGTGCACAGGAATTTGTTTCATGTTTTCCCAACACTGTGCTCAGTCATTGAGTCTGGACAGCTTGTGCCCACTTCACAGCCTGTATATATATCAAGGCGCTCCTCCTGCACTGTAAACCTCTCTGTGGCACACGAACACACGGCCCCACCGCCGCCGCCGCCGCGGCCCGGGGCCTCGTATCTAACCCCAAAAGCACACAGTGGAAGCTGCCTGCGGGGAGACTGACCCCTGACAGGGGCCGAGAGCACAGAGAGCCGCCCTGTCCCCACACACTGGAGCCTTCAGACCGACGGAGGCTCGGTGGGAAGGACATACATTAGAGCTCTGTATTTAACCTCCCCCTCCCTCCCTCCCTCCACCTCTCGCTCTGGCACAGCCCTCTCTCTTCTCCATCCCATTTCCCCCCTGTGCACACATAACGCCTTTGAGACCCCCGGCCCCAGTGTATAGCGTCTGATTTTTGGCGGCTGCCACACCTCTTACTACTTCATGTCCGCCCTGTGATCTCCCGTCTCCCCCAAAACCTCCAGCCAAGTTGATCCAGCTTCCTCGGTACCAAGTCTTTCAAACGGAGCTTTATACCAGCGAGAGGCGGCAATTGAGATTTGAGAGGAAGCCCGTCTTTCAAAGAGACGAGTAATGGGCCCTGAGGGCACTTCTCGGCTCTCGTGTAAGGCTGCCGGCTCTTGCGTTTCTGCATGCCTAGAGAGGCGTTACATAAGTGACAGAATATCCTCGATTGCCACTTTTTGTATGCTAAAAGCCTTCTCCCAGGTCGGTGTTTATGTTAATGACTTCAGTCAGGGGTTTGAAGTGCCTGGGTGATGAGCAGCTAGCCTAGAAAAGGAAGGAGCCGCTCTGACCTTGGCCCACTTCAGGGAAACGCTCTGGTTTCTGACTAATAGACTTTGCCCTATTCTCTCTCCCACAACATGCACTCAAAATAGCTCTGGCATGCCCCATTAAGCAGCATTTTAATTGTTAACACGGCATACTCTGTCCTTGGCACACATTAACTACTTCATTTAAATGTCAATCCCAATTAGAGAAGGACCGAGGAGACAACGACGGCTTTAACAAGGTACGGCCGTGATGCTGTAACCGCCGTCGGCCTTTAAGAGTCGGAGAGCCTCAGGTATCAGTGGCTTTTTGTTTCCTATCTAATGACTGACAGATCAGACCTCAGGAGGACCACTCATGATACGGATTAATGAAGGGTAACTAGTTTAAACAGTTGTTCAGTGTCTGTAATGACTCCAGAGGAACGTTGGCAAGAAAAGACAAAGTAACTCTGGTGTCAGTCAGGAAATAAAAACAGAACTAGGTCGTACAACATGTCGTCCAACCACAAATCAAATCCTCCTCCTTTCTCACCCCCATGAACCTGGACAAAGATGCCGTGAAGACAGTACAGATGTCTTGATGTTTACATTTTTGCAGAGCTGCATCACAAATCTTAAAGCGGTTCAACCATCTGACAGGTGTTGAAGCCTAGCGTCGTCTTTCCCAACCATTGGATGCAGCCACTGGGAGCTGCTGCTACAACAAGGATAAAAACAGAGATCACATTAATTTTTTCCGAACAACTTTCTCATGTGGCGGCTTCAGGACGCTTGGGTCAGTACAGACGAGCAGTATGGAGGTATCTGGATGTTTCATAGTGTGAGTTTTGGACGATTCAAAAGTGCCGCCATTATATGAAAACCTGTTGCCAGTCGGACCCCCCCTGGAACTCCTAAAGCCTTCCTTGGCATGATGGTGAGTAGATGATTGGTGAATTATCGATTTTGAGTGGAGTATCCCTTTAATGTCAGTGACAAAGCAGAATCCTGTGACGGATGTTTGCCTCCTCCTGTGTGCAGTTCCTCCCTCTCACTGTCGCTCTTGGCGTTGCCCTGAGTGAAAACCTCCATGGTTGGAAAGCTCCTGTTTCTTCCCTGCGAAGAATTCAGTTTGTAGCCTGCTCAGCTGCACTGGGACACAAACCACCCCTGCTCCCCCCCCCGGGGAGCAGCGATGCCAGCGCTCAGCTCTGCACGGAGCGGTGCCAGCCCACGGCGCTGGCACGACGGCGTCCACTGCTGCAGACACGGGCTCATACACGGCATTGCAGCACCAGATGGATGGCAAACGGGGACGCTCGCAGGTCCAAATCACCTCCTGCAGCTGGATGATAGGGTCCCACGGTGGGGGGAGGGAGGGGGGGGAGGAGACCTGCTGCATCCGCTTTGTTGTTGCACATCCTTAACTGTTGTCCTCCTGGGTCAAGGAAGGAAGGAAGGAGGAAGGACGAAGGTAAAGATGGGAGGAAGGAAGGGAAAAGGGAAGGAAAGGTAGAAGGAGGGAGGGAACAGATTGGGTCAATTGAGTCAAAAAGGAAGGAGGGAAGGGAAAAAGGATTGTGGAAAGATGGAACGGATTTGTTCAAGGAAGGAAGAAGAAGAAGGGAAAGAGGGGAGGGAAGAAGGAAGGGAAAAGGGAAGAAAGGAAAGAAAGATGGAGGTATATAGGGAACAGATCAGGTCAGTTGGATCAAAAGAGGAAGGAAGAAGAAGTAAGGACAAAGGAAAGAAAGAAAGGAAGGACAAAGGTGAAGATAGGAGGACGGAAGGAAGGGAAAAAGGAAGGAAAGGTAGGAGAGAGGGAACAGATTGGGTCAACTGAGTCAAAAAGGAAGGAAGGAAGGGAGGGAAAAAGGATTGTGGAAAGAAGGAAGGGGGAAAAAGGAAGGAAAGATGGAGGGAGGGAACAGATTTGTCCAAGGAAGGAAGGAAGGAAGGAAGGAAGGAAGGAAGGAAGGAAGGAAGGAAGGAAGGAAGGAAGGAAGGAAGGAAAGATGGAACAGATTTGTTCAAGGAAGGAAGGAAGGAAGATGGAAGGGAAAAAAGATTGTGGAAAGATGGAACAGATTTGTTCAAGGAAGGAAGGAAAGAAAGATGGAGGGATGGAACAGATTTGTGGAAGGAAGGAAGGAAGGAAGGAAGGAAGGAAGGGAAAAAAGATTGTGGAAAGATGGAACAGATTTGTTCAAGGAAGGAAGGAAAGAAAGATGGAGGGATGGAACAGATTTGTGGAAGGAAGGAAGGAAGGAAGGAAGGAAGGAAGGAAGGAAGGAAGGGAAAAAAGATTGTGGAAAGATGGAACAGATTTGTTCAAGGAAGGAAGGAAAGAAAGATGGAGGGATGGAACATATTTGTTCAAGGAAGGAAGGGAAAAAAGAAGGAAAGAAAGATGGGAGGGAACAGATTTGTCCAAGGAACTAAGAAGAAGGAAGGAAGTAAGGAAGGAAGGAAGGAAGGGAAAAAAGATTGTGGAAAGATAGAACAGATTTGTTCAAGGAAGGAAGGGAAAAGGGAAGGAAAGAAAGATGGAGGTATATAGGGAACAGATCAGGTCAATTGGATCAAAAGAGGGAGGAAGGAAAGAAGGAAGGATGGATGAAGGAAACAGATTGGGTCAGTTTGACCCAGAAGGACAACAGGAGGTTTTAAAACCTAAAGTCTAAACGTTGGAACGTCACCACAGTTATTTTTAGTGTGTTTTTTTTTCTTTAAATGGCATCTCTGTTGGTGTCGGGTCTCGCTGCTTGTTATGCACCATCTGATAATGTGTAATGCATCAGTGGCCGCCTGCCTAATGACTGAGATAGGTGGAGGTGCTCGTCGTCGTGTTGGCAAGCCAGCGCAGTGTTGTTGTCATGGGGATGATGTGTGTGTGTGTGTGTGTGGGCCCTTTCCTTTCCCTCCTCTACTGGAGTGAACCAGCGAGTGAGCGGTGCTTGACTGCCCACCGCCGAGAGGCTACAAGCCGCCACACATGCTTGAACACACAAAAGCGCACATGTAAGAGCAACAACGACTCGACGCCGCAGAGTGGGTGAATCAGTGAACTCTCTAGGAGCTCGGAGGAGGAGGAGGAGGAGGAGGAGGAGGAGGAGGAGGAGGAGGAGGAAGGTTGTCTAGGTTGATCTAGTCACATAGCGCAAGTGACAATGAATCACAGTTACCTTGAGTTTAAAGGGATAGTTCACCCAAAATTGAAATTTCACTCATTATCCACTCACCCTCATGTCGACTAAGGGCTAGAAAGTGCATGTGGTTGTGATTTCAAATGGATACCAACTGTCTTTGTAACAAAAAGACACACCAAAAAACATCCAAATACCTCCATGCTGCTCGTATGTAATGTCCGTCTTGTATTGAAGCCCAGAAATGCGAAATTGTCCCGAAAAAAATTAAATAACTCTATATTTCAAGCTTGTTTTGTCGAGGAAGCTCCTCTTCCCGGTTCGTCAAATTTGGACGAACTGCTACAAAACAAGCTTGACATATAGGGTTATTTAATTTTTTTCGTGACAATTTCGCATTTCGGGGCTTCAATACAAGACGGACATTACATACGAGCAGCGTGGAGGCATTTGAATGTTTTTTGGTGTGTCTTTTTTTAAAGTATATTTTTGGGCATTTATGCCTTTTATAGATATATTATATATATTAATAGTTCATTTGAGACAGACAGGAAACGGGGAGGCAGAGAGAGGGGGAATGACATGCAGTAAATGGCGCCCGATGCGGGACTCGAACCAGGGCCGACTGCAGCGAGGACTGAGCCTCTACACATGGGGCGCCTGCGCTAACCACTACGCCATGCGACACCCCTTGGTGTGTCTTTTTGTTGGTATCCATTTGAAACCATTACATGGACATGCACTGCTGTGCCGAAATTTCAATTTTGGGTGAACTGTCCCTTTAATCAACACACTTATGCTACAAATGAGTCACTGGTGGAAATGCACATCATTTGCATCATCGCTGCCTGTTTTTTGCTATTTTAATGCTAATGTGCTCGGCGGCGCCCACCACCAGCCCCACTTCAACGCGTTTCATCATCATTCAATTTCTGCTTTTTATAGCATCTATCTTTTCTGTATCTGTCTCTCTCCTTGTTCCGCCAACGCCTCCACAGACCTGCCCCCCCCCACCTTCCCCCCTCCGGTCCTCCTTCCTCACCTCCTCACCCTCTCCACTTCTGTCTGCTGCCGTGCTCCCATGTCTCCCATTAGGAGAGGAAATGAGGCGAGGTACCGATGCAAATATCTTGGACCCCCTCGCTGCTCCCTGACTCATCACCCCGAGACAGAAACAAGGATGGAGTGAGTGGTGAGGAGGAGGAGGAGGAGGAGGAGGAGGGAGGAGGGAGGAGGAGGTGGAGGTGCAGTGATTACACAGAGAAACAGCTGATTGGTTCACAATAAAGCGACAGAGAAAGTGGTTGGCCACAGTGAAGGCACAGTTTATTATCGGGCGGACACTCTCCTCTTTCTCACTTTCCATCCTTCTTTTTTTGTTGTTGTGGCGTCTCCGTCCTATCATTCAACCTCGCGGTGCTTCTTCAGCACTTCTGAGAGGTCGTTCGTCCTCTCCGCCTCCCGCCTCGCCTCGTCCATCCGTCTGTCTCTCGCTCACTTGATTGCTTTGTAGATTATATTGCAAAGTGCTCAGCAATGCAGGCTGCAGTTGTTCTTCTCACTCTCGCTGTGTAAATGGCCGGTGGGCGTGTGAAGAGACGGGAATTGAGATTATTGCAGTTCGAAAGGTTCGGGAATGTGTGTGTGTGTGTTTTTTTATTCCTCTGTAGCACCAATGAGTCCAAAAGAGAGTGAAACATGAAAATGTATTTAATGCTTCAGTCCTACACACACACTCAGAGTTTAAAGTGTTGTCAGCGCCACAGTTTAACACCTCCTCTGTGATGAGGAGCTGCTGTTTGAGGAAGCATTTAAAGGGATAGTTCAACATTTTGGCAAATTAGCCCATTGCTATAATTCCCTTCAGTCATAGCAGTAGGTTTGTTGCCTTTAATTGTCGGTGCAAGCTGTTTTTAGAACGGCGGAGCAGAGCCGTGAGCTGCTCAGAGCTACACTACGGAGGGTCATGGGATTGTCCACTGGAGCGTTGTGGAGTTGTGATTTGATGAAGAAATCCCATGAGCCTCTGTAGCGTAGTTCTGAGCAGCTCGTGGCTCTGCTCTGCCGTTCTAAAAATAGCTTGCACCGACAATTAAAGGTAACGAACCTACTGCTATGACTAAAGGGATTATGGCAATGGGCCAATTTGCCAAAATGTTGAACTATCCCTTTAAAAAAAATCTTCTCCTCTGCTCAGACGTTGTTACCTGCATGTGACTTTTCCTTATCTACTGGATTATGGAAATGAGGGAGAACCTCACCGTATCGCGCTCATCTGCCGAATATGAACCGTGAAGATAACTAAATAAGGCTCTAATGACAGATGATGTCGTGCAGCTTAAACCCCTTGATGCACAAATGTGTGATAATTGGCTTTAGATGGAAGAGCCGACCTGAGATTTCTCCGGTCAAATTTCCAATAGCAGCTTTAAAAAGACAGCAGTGCTGCTCAGAGGTCGAGTTATAACCTCTCCTGTTGTGAAAAAAAAAAAACCCCAACAATGGCCGACTCGCTTTTCAAGCTGCAATCACCAGCAGCAGCAGCACAACCGCCACCGACAAGACGCTGCATTCAGAGTCACAAAAAGACTGTGAGATATCAGAAAATTGTCCCTCTGCTCAAACACAATGAACCCCGGACAACGGCTAAAATTACAATAAACAATACAACAGAGATGATGTCAGCTCACGTGCATTGAATAGTGAATTAATTTGTCAAACCGAATTCACCTTAAGCTCTGAATACGACAAAGACTCGGTGTTCAGGTTTGGTTCAGACCGCTCAAGGTGACTGGAGACATTTATCAAGAGAAGTAAAGATGTAAAGGCTAAAACTGAAATAACTTTCATGCCTGACTGACTGCTCAGATTCAGCTTATCACCTTCATGCTGTCACCTTAAGCACAGAACATATAAATATATAAATGTCAAAGAAAAGCAGAAGCACATCCAGGCTTTAAAATAGAAATAAATCCTCTGCCAGTTTATCTCCCTGACCACTCGGCGTGAGGCTCGTCTCGCCGCCACTGTTTCCAGGTGAGGGAGAAAAGGGCAGAAAAGTGGCTTTTAGTGTCCGTGGTGCGTTCAAGGCCTGCTGCTGCTGCTCTGTCACAGTTTGTAAGGAAAGCTGGAGTCCTGTCAATAAAACAAAACAAAAAAGAAGACAAAGCAGCAGCAGCATGTGAAGACATTTGTCTCAGCTGGACGTCTGGCCCACACAGCCAAACGGTTTTTGTGTGTGTCGTAATGGCGCGAGGTGGCCGACGGTTTGAAGAGAGCGCAGTGGAATCCTAATGAGTGTAATGATTATCTCTGCAGCCAGCTGAGCCATTTGCCCGGCTGGACTCTGGATTCTCCAGCGCCGCCGCTCCGACAGAAAGGAGTCGAGGCTTTTCTTTTTCGTCCTTCACAGGAGAATATCTATCATCCAGATAAGAGCAGGAGAGAAAAAACACACTTGTCTTTTCTGTGCAGTGTCTCCTGGGAGCCAGACGTCGACAGCTGTACCGCTGCCTACTTTTACATTTCCTGTGAATTACTTCTCTCTCTCTCTCTTTAGCACTTCTAATATTAGTTAGGGCTAATTGCTGTGTTGAGTACTAACTCAGAAGAAGCTAATTGGGCCGCTGATTTCTGGTTAAAGAGGATGAGGAAAGACGAGAGCGTCTATTACAGCACCAGGGTGCACGCCCTCTGGACTTCTATGTCCTTTTGCCGCCAAAATATCACAAGACGAGACACTTTTTTTTTCTCTCTCTCTCTTCTCCGAATCTGTTGCTGTAATTGTCTTTGATCTATTTTTGCGTCTGCACACAGAAATGTTTGGCTCAGGAAGTGAAAGCCAGATTGTGTCGGACTGAAAATAGCACTTGAGCAATCTGGTAATAGTTCGCTAAAGGAAATGGTCGCTAGATTTGTGCAGGATTATGTTCCAGCTCCAGGTTCAGCTCCACAGGCTCAAGCTGCTCCTGCAAATGTATTCTTCTGTTATTTATTTATTTGTGCATGTCCGTAGACTGATCGCTGCTCGTCTCCGTCTCAAACATGTTCCCTGAACCTGCAGAGCTACAATGATGCGTGTGTCCAGGTGAAGCTAAGCTGTGCCAGCGTGTGCAGCTCAAACCCTCACTGAGCAGGATTTTCACACCAATGTTCAGATTTTGACAAAGCAGTCTTGCTATTTTGAAAAAATCCTTCCTGCCTGCAGCTTTTACTCACTATTTCCTTTTCTTTCTTTCTTTTAATGGGTGAATGTTCCCGTTCTGTTTCCTCCTCCGCTGCTCCTGTTTCTTTTTGGTGAGCAGAGCAGAGTGAACAAATTAAGACCTTCAGCTTATTAAACAAGTGAGCCTTTAAATTACAACAGACTGGCCTTGCATGCATGGGTGACCGTCAGAGCCCTCTCCCCTTCACCTCCAGCTAAAACCCAAACACGGCAGCGAGGGGAGGGGCTGCGCCGAGCAGCCTGATCTAACTGCTGTTCCAGGGTGATGGAGGGCTGATTTAAAGGGATAGTTCACCCAAAATTCAAATTTCACTCATTATCTACTCACCCTCTAAGAGCTGTGAGAGTCCTCTGTTCCTTCTCTGAGTTACATTATTGTCCATATAATGGTTGTGAATGGATATGACTTTTCTTCATCCACAAAGACACACCAAAAAACATCAAAATACCTCCATACTGCTCGTCTGAGGATGAGTAGATTATGAGTGAAATTTGAATTTTGGGTGAACTACCCCTTTAACAGGCCGCTGATGTACCAAGCTGTTTGTGTGTTTGTGTTTGTGTGCCGTGCTTCATTAGGAGGAGGGTAATGAACCTGAACGTTGATTCGCCTCACACGGGGAAAGTAGTTTTTATTTGGCTTGAATGAGCTTCATTTGTCCAGTGTTTGTCCGTCCAGAGCTGCTGAGGACTGACGATGTTCTTTCTGCACAAACTGTGGTCCGGTCTGTGTGTGTGTGTGTGTGTGTGGAGAGAAGAGAGGATTGTTCCGGTAGAAACAGCTTCATCCTGAGCAGCAGGCTCGGAGGTGGAGCTGAGTCTTCCTGTACCTGAACCTTTCCCCACTGTTTGTGTCTTTATGTATGAGTTGACTCGGCGAGGCAGCTGGCCGGCCGCGGCTCGTCATCAGGCTCCAGGCTGGGAGCCGAGCCGACCAATCAGGGCCAAGCTACGGTGTACCGGCTGCTATGGAGAAGTGGCCGGCAGCAATTTGCATGAAATTGTCAAACTGCAGCTTGTTGCTCCGTTGTGTTTTTCTACAACTGTGAATAATAACGATCGCGTAGCGCTGACTCCATCACATCGGTCGTCATTGTGTCGCATTATAAAGTCAGCGACATCCTGTTAGTGATGCACCTGGTTTGCTTTCTCCTCATTGGCTGATTTCAGAGCAGTTAAATAATCATTTGAGGAGAATTTGGACAGAATAATGTTTGACGCCGGCTGCACTAGAGGTGCAAACTCTTCCACAAAGGGCCGCCGCCGCCGGTGTAGCTGCAGGTTTTTTCTTCCAACCAACCAAGAGCACACAGTTTGACCAATCAGCTGTCTGAAGACTGAGACCAGTTGATTAAATGGGTCTAATCTGGTTGCAAGGAAAACCTGCAGCCACACCGGCTTTTTATTAGGTTTTGCAGATCTATACAATTGTGTTGAAACTAGTGCTGTCAAAGTTACGGCTGACCCGTAACCTTTGGTGAACTGTGCAGGCAAAGCATGTAGGCTACCCACTGTAACGCTGTTATTCTTCACTTTATTCGGTTTTAATTTAATATTTTTTCATGCATCACAGAGGCAGCAGCTCGGTCTGCGGAGCCGGTCGGCCGGTTAAAACATTTACAAAACATAAAGTAGTCATTTCTTCTTATAGAAAAAAACAAAAACAGAAAGCAAAAGTGGTCATTGAAGTTTTGCTGCGTAGCCGAACAACTCACAAAACTAGAACAGCCATAACATAATGGCTGTAATGGTGCCGTCCTACTGCATCACATGACGGACAGGTGCTTCATCCAATCACCTCTTTAGGTGTTTTTATATCTGAAAGCACCTGAAACTTTTCTATAAAACTAGTTTATATAAAAAAAAGAAACAACAACAACAAAAAAAGCTTAGCTACAAATGATTCAGAGTGAGAACAGAAGACTTGATCTCTGAGTAATGGCTTTCAAATGTCATGTCACACTGCAGAGATGACACTGGAAGCTCTATTATAATTTGGACTTCATAATTATTATGTTTTGTGTTTTATTGATCTTTAAAGCACTTTATATTGACCTACTGTGTGACATGTGCTGCTCAGTTCAACTGTTTCTTCCTTTTTAGTGACGATAGTTGCGTCTTTTAGTTCAGACTCAGTCTCTCAGACTCGTCCTCCTCATGGGAGCTCCTCCAGCTTCTGGCACAAACATCCACTTGGACACGGACCAAGTGTTTGCAGTTTAGTCTTCAAAGGTCAAAGGTCAAGGTCAGTGAGACCCAACTAGAGAGTTTTTGTTTTACTTTTCTTACGTTAAAACTTCACACAGTAATTATAAGAAAGTGGCAGAGAAATGTGTTATATTGAATCTGACTGTGAATGAATGGAGATGTAAACTGACACGGGTGTGAGTGTCATTGGAGGAGGAGGAGGAGGAGGAGGAGGAGGAGGAAGGCGACCTGGAGGAGCTGATTGTAGCTGTTAAGTCGTTCCAGCAGAGCAGAGTCACATCTCAGGTATCAGGTCACACAGCGGTGGATGTATAATGTGCACAGAGTCGTGCACCAACCAAAAATATCCGTGGTTTAACCGGTTTGGACCCCTGGCTACTGTCCCCCCCCCCAAAAAAAACAAAAAACACATGACTCACGTCTCAAACATGATTCATATCTCAAATATGATTCACGCTGAGTCGTCGCTTCTACAAAACTCACCTGGGGAAAGACAGAAGAAGGAAAAGTAAGATCTGTGTAAGTGCTCTGACTCCTCTTCTGGTGGTGAGAGGAGGAGGGGGGTGAGGAGGGGGTGGGGGGGGGCAACTCTGGGCTCTGTAGGTGGTGTTTCTGAGCACTTTCCTTTTGACAGTGCAGCGTGGGTTGAGTGTGTGGAGTGTTTATGTCTAATTTGAAAAGGCGCAGGGACTCGGGAGGAGAATTAGCGTGGGAGCAGAAGAAGCTCTCAGGTCTGGCCCGGACCCTCAGACTCCCGGGGGTTGAGACCAGCTCTGTGTGTGTGTGTGAGGATGAGTGGGCTCCGGCTGCAGCAGCGGATCCACTCTCTGTGTGTTGTGCCCTCTAGAAATGTTCGTACTTATTTACACCTACTGCTGCAAATGGCATTTCTGAAGCCGCTGCGTTGTGTGGAAATAGCCTTTTCTCTTTAGCAGCAGCAGCAGCAGCAGCAGCAGCGAGGTGGGAGGTTACAGTTGTTCATGTTTCACGGGCGCTTTAATCCGCCGCGCAAAACAAAAAACCTATTGTGAGTTTACTCCCGTAACGTTGTTGTGCGTCGTCGGCCTACGACGTCTTCAAGGAACCACTTTGAGGGAGGAGAGGAAACGCTGCAGTCTGAGTTTCTTTGCCGTTGAAACCAGGTCGAATGCATCTGTAAAGTGAGATTTATAGATGCTCATGTTTACGCTGTTGCTTTGACTTGAGTTCAAAGGAACGCGTCTATAGAAACATTCATGTTTCATCTAAATTTAGCCTGGTTTTAACCTCCACACTGAGATCTCTGCTGACTCCTGCCTTCTGGATGAGACGACGACAGACAGGAAACACCTTCCTGCTGCTGTTCAGCTCACATGGATTTGGGTTGAAATAAAAAATTATATAGTCTTTTTACATACGACTCCAAAACGATTCTCTCTCATGGTTTTAGCTGTTTAATTTAGAAAGCTCACTGTGCAGCATCTCTCCATCTCCGAGCTGCTGTCGTCACTGTTCACCAATACAATACTATATAATGTGACAGAACGAGTGACTTTAACCACAGTGAGTCTGTGTTGAACTTTACTCCATCAGAGGAAATGAAATATTAAAGAAGAAGTAAGTGGTCCGGTCGTTTTCGCTAATGCTGCGTTCCAGGCAGGCTTTTGAAATCGTAAATTACAGCTTTAAGTCACAACTTACGACTTTGTAGCGTTCCAGGTAACCCACTCGTGTTTTTCCGACCTGTTTTACCGGTGAAAGTCACTATAACAGCCACTCGTAACTTCCGACCGGTGAACTCGTACCAGATCGAACTGGTACCACTTCACGGTCGGAAAAATACGAGTTTCCTTGAACGCACCATAACAGTCCTCGTCCCTACGTCGCCACATTCACGGCGTTCCTTGGCTGCACACACAGCCCTGCATGCCGTTCTCTCTCCTCATTGGATAAAAACTGTAGGATACGATAAATGTTTTCTCCTCGGCTCAGAGCAGAGCAGAGTGACTGACAGACCCGTGTTTTGGTCCAAACACTCTATGTAAGTGATTGCTGTCGGAAGATATAACTATTTAAGACTTATATTAACACAAATATATCACTTACTTCTGCTTTAAGAAGCTTCAGTTTTTATTCTGCACGTGTTGAATGTTTTAGGGCTCGGTGCTGGTCAGTCTCCGCTCTAGTTGATCACATGCATTAGTGCATTAGAGACGTTTACTAGTGGACGTAGGTTTAGTTTTGTGAATAAACTCAAAGTTTTAATCTATACATTCTGGCTGTATGAAGGCAGGTTGGATCATTGACCATTAATAAAGGAGGAAGTAACCGACTACAACCACAACCTGTATTGCTCCACTGGGTAACACTTTATAATAAGTACACACTATTAAGCATTAGTTAAGCATTAAATACTGAATTCACCATTTATAACACATGTATGTCGTTTTTAAACAGTTGTTTTACTCATCAATGATAAGCACTAACTGTTTATAAACTACATACTAATGAGTATTCATGCGTTATAAATGAAGAATTCAGTATTTATTAATGCTTAACTAATGCTTAATAGTGTGTACTTTCACATCACTCCTCTGCTTGATTCATCAATGATTATAAAATAAAAATCTACCTGCAAGTAGCTTCAAAGTAATGATTTGTTTTAATGGTTCAGTGTTTCCCCTAGAATATTTTTTAGGCCCGGTGGTACCCACAGAAAAACCCTGAAAAGACGAGGCGCGTGGGGCACGCACCCCTAATATTGAATATTTATAAAAGGAGGCCCACATCAGGGTCCAACGTTGCTCCATCTAATGCTACTTCACACTATATAGTAGCAGCTATGCCCTCCATGCCTGAACAGGTGAGCCACCTGTTTAATGCCTGATCACAGAAATATCTTAAACTGAAGGGCCTTTCATGGCCAAAAACATAAACCTGGACAACATTTTAACAGAGAGCTGGCTCCATCAGATTCACATGCTGCAGTGGACAATTTAGTGTCAGTATTAATCCAGTAGCCTATCTAAAGGAAATTAAGATGAAAATGTTGGCCTTCTGAAAACTAGGCTATGTCCATCTGCTCTCAATACTTGGTTGGGGCCCAGACCTCCATGTTATTCTAGTTTATTGAGACGCCCCTGTAAAACTCAAGGATGTGGGACATTGAAGCAGTGACAGAGAAACAGCCAGTCATCCAACAGCTGTGTCGTTTGGTTGAAGCACCGTCTCCACGTGTTTTTATTGACAACAGGGTTATAACTTGGACGCGTTAGCTCGTCGGTATGGTAACGGTCACCGGTGACTGTACTGTGTGCGTCTGTCCCATAGACTGTAAAAAGAATGGACGTAGGGTCTGTCCCGAGTCTGAAACAGCGGCGGTGGCCGCTCGCCGTCACTGAAACGCTCCGTGAAATCGGCGATTAAATACAACGAGCCGCGAGCGACGTATAGCCTGTCTCACCTGGAGCACGCGCTGCAGCGACCCAGTTCATCCCACCTGACAGTGATTTTGCTCCGCGTCAATCCCTCCTCTCACTCTCTCGCCCTCTCCTGTCTCTCCCGCATGACGCGCAGCACTTCGCCGGTGATTTTTTTTCTTTTTCCACGGCTCCGTAGTTAACGTGTTACAAACTTCAACATCCCATAATATACTCTCACACCCGCATAGGCAACGAAGCAGGTTAACTCACGTTGCAAACAGCGCTGCACGAGCGTCCTAAACAGAATGTATTGATTTCTGAATGAATGGATGTGTCGCTTATTTTTGCTATATTAATTTTTTTTTTTTTTGGCCTGGCGGGGGCTCTCGTTGGCCTGGCGGCCCGCCAGGCCTGTACAATGGTAGGGGAAACACTGTGGTTAATATGTTTATGTAAATATTGACTAAACCTTTACATCTTCAGATCACAGATAGGAGATCTGTGATTAGAAACGGAAGAGTCGAGGATTTTATTCAGCAGTTTCCATGCTGCTTATAATGAATAGACATATTATTTATGTTGTTGAGCTTTGAGTTTAATCAACATGGTGCAGATAATTTAGTTCTCGCTGACATGTTGTTTGCCCTTGGTGCCATTGTAGTTACTGTAAAGAACAGAATGGAAACTATAGAGAAAGAAAATACAGACCATAGATGATCTATATGAAAAAAAAAACCCTTGTACTTCATGAAAATGTCAAGGATCATAACTTGAATACAGTTTTAAAAGGCTGTTATTTATCCTGCTAATGCATCTCAACTTCCCCTCAGTCCTCAGATCAGATGATCGGTCGTGTATTGATCCGACTGGTACGGCAGCGCTTCGGTCTCACAGCTTCATAATAATCCAGACATTTATTTTTATAGAAATGAGAGTTGTGTTGAATGCACTCTGTCGTTTTCTCCACCTCCGCGTTCAGACACATTCATGTCTGAATACTAATGTCTGTCGTATCGTTTCAGCCGCCGCCACTCCACATTCCTGCCGTAATACAAGCAATTGCCTTTTGACCTTTTTTGACCATCTTCCATTATGTGAAAGGGGCCATTAGCGGACTGACTGACTGACGGACAGACCGGGGTCACGCTGCCCCGACTGAAGCCCTAAGCCTCCATACTGGAGATGAAAAGGAAGCCGAGCTCTCACAGAAACATATTGGAGTATAGTATTGGACTCCGCCGCTGTGACCGATTTTCCCCCGGAAAGTCTTTTCCCATCTTCTTCTCTATGAAAGACAAACAGAGTGGCTCATCCAGCAGCATCAGCGGGCGATCCGATTCTGCCACATTCTCAGACTGTAATAATAACTATGAAAATGATTGGAGTGACGCACTCCTTACTTAATCCCTTGTGTCTGTCTGTCTGTGTGTTAGTGTATGTGTGTGTGTGTGTGTGTGTGTGTGTGTGTGTGTGAGTGTGAGTGGGGATGTGGAAACTAAAACCAGAATAATCCAGGAGAAAATGCTCGGCTGCAGGGCGGCTCTATTTGAGTTGAGCGTCCGTGAGGCTCAGATTATTGGATGTACGAGGAAATAGGAAGGGACATTTTTAGTTAATCTTACAACATTGTGATTGGCTCCACTGTAGGGATGTCACAATTACTTGTTTTCACAATTAATCACGGTATTAAACACCGCAATTAATTGATCTTAAAGATTCCTAAATACCGTCACTTTCCGAAAAAGATTATGTCGATGAAATTAGGAGTAGCGAGCGGTATATAGCGCTGCAAATGAGCAATTAGCGCGATATGTAGCGTGCTAACCATGCTAGCGTTTCAATGAAGATTTTTTTTTTCTCTCATTAATCAATGGGAAACACTGAAGAACATCTATAATCGTGACGTCCCCACTCCGCTGTCGCTGTCACACATACATAATGAAAACGACATTTATCTATCTGATCAAACTTGAAACATTTATTTCTATGAGGCAGTCGTGAGCCGACCCACTTTGCCTCCCACCTGTGTGTTGTGTGTGTCATGTCACTGTCTCTTCTGGAGCCCCCTCTCCCCCCCCTCACCCCACCCGGTCAGTGCAGCAGGTGCCCTCCCCATTGACTGGCATGTTAATCAGGTGGGATTAGACCTCAAGTGAGTACAAATGTGATGGAAAATGGTTTGAATTACACGCTAAGCCTCCGCCGGCCTGTAATCCACCGCCCTTCACTTGGAAAAGTCAGCCACAGGGTAGAGTGCGTGGGTTTTGTTGTTTTTTTTAAACACATGATCAAAATCCTAATCACTCCCCACTCCTTTTTGTTTCTGCACTTGGTGTGTTTTATTACTAAAGCGTGGAGAGAAGGAAAAGATGGAGGCAGGGACGATGTGATGGTCTCACAGCGTTTTTTTTGTTTTTTTTGTCGGAGCGACAGCTAATCAGCGTTGTTTGTCCCCTCTGAGCCCGACGCCGGCCTGGATGAAGACAGCAGAGCAATAGATGAGTATCTCAAGGACAGTTTGCCCCTCTGCACCATCACAGAGTCAGTTGTTTGTTTCCCTCTTCCTGTCACTCATCTCCCACTCCACCTCTAACAGACTGACCGCTGCCCTTCCTCCCCTTCCTCCATGTTGCTGCTTATTGCCTCTCTGCCAGGTGGTGGAGGTTACATTATCATCTTCACCAGCAGACGGTGAATAATCTGCGCAGGGTATGAAAGTGCAGTTCCGGGCATGTCCCACCGGGAGGAGGCCCCGAGGAAGACCCAGGACACGCTGGAGTGACTACGTTGCTCGGCTGGCCTGGGAACGCCTCGGGGTGCCCCCGGAAGAGCTGGAGGAAGTGTCGGCGGAGAGGGAAGTTTGGGGATCCCTGCCCAGGTGCTGCCCCCGTAATGGATGGATGGATGGATGGATGGTATGAAAGTCCCTCCCGTGTGCAGACGGGGTGAAATGTTTCAGAGACTGCCCAGGTTGTGAGTCAGTGCTCCTCCAACTGTCATAAAGCTGCTGTTTGACTATAAACTGTTACAGACGGATGTTGTCATCGAATACCACGCCCCCAATTATGCAGTACTGTAAAGGGATAGTTCAACATTTTGGCAAATTGGTTCATTGCCGTAGTGTTAGAAGTAGGTTTGTTACCTTTAATTGTCGGTGCAAGCTATTTTTAGAACGGCGGAGCAGAGCCATGAGCTGCTCAGAGCTACGCTACGGAGGCTCATGGGATTTCTTTGTTTCCCTCATCAAATTCATCAAATACACAATCCAACAACTCCACAACGCTCTGGTGGACAAGTTGTGACCTGCACATTCACCACGCTATGTGATAATAACACAACGTTACCAGACAGAGTTGTTTTAGAGGGAAATTCATGCAAAACCGCTAATGCGTGTTCCTGTCATCTGAATGTGCAGGTCAGAATTTATGTTGGATTGTGTATTTGATGAGTTTGATGAGGGAAACCAAGAAATCCCATGAGCCTCCGTAGCGTAGCTCTGAGCAGCTCATGGCTCTGCTCCGCCATTCTAAAAATAGCTTGCACCGACAATTAAAGGTAACAAACCTACTGCTATGACTATAGGGATTATAGCAAAGGGGCAAATTTCCCAAAATGTTGAACTATCCCTTTAAGCCTTAATAAAAATGATGAGTGAGTTATATAAAGATTCACCCTCGAACTGTCGTCATTAAGGAGGAAATTAGCCGTAGAGGAAGGCCAAAAACTGTTTTAATTTCTGATGTGAAGTTGAACATTTCAACATGGGAGTCTACAGGGAGTCTGGTGTGATGTGCAACGGTGCACGTTTTTTCTCCTTATGTGTCGGCTTCACTTTTTTTTTAGCCTCAAACAGAGCACTGAAATCAAATGTGGCTGCTTACAGTAGCTCATCTTAGCTTAGCTTTAGCCACAAAGGCTGGAAACAGCTAAACCTGCTTCTGCACCTGTCAAGCTTGTCAATCAGCATGATGTCTTAACGTTATTTGTTGTTTGTTTACCCCCCATAAAAACTTGAGCATGTTTTTTTTATTTCATTATTTGTCTTTTAGATGATCTGACCTTTTAATAAGGACTTGTGTAAATAGTATTTGAGATTTGAAGTGGAGTGGAGCGTCGCTGTGCACAGACGGCTTCACCCCGATAAACAAAGGTCTGAAAGATTTACTTTTACTACTGAAGATACTGATCTGTGTGTGTGTGTGTGTGTGTGTTTTTGTGCTCATATCTACCTTGATGCATCTCCAGGGTGAACCACACACACACACAGACACACACACACTCACACACAGATGGTTCATGAATAGATAGCAGGGCCATTTGAAGTAAGTGTTGTCCATGCGACAAGCAGAGCGACTGTCCTCTACGGAGGAGAGGGGTAATTCTCTTTCACGCATCATTAACCCTCCTCATCTTCTCTCATTGTGTGTGTTTGTGTGTGTGTGTGTGTGTGTGTGTGTTCAGTAGCATCTGCTGCAGCCAATCAGAGCTGCTCATCAGTCTGGGACCACTTCAGCTCCACATCACCGTACAACGACGGTGACGGCGACGGCATCTCATCTCTGTCTCGTCTCAGTGTCGGGGCCAGCCCTCATTCATTCCTCCATTTTTCTCTCTCACTCTTTATGTCGTTTAGTTTTTTTTGTTTTTTTTCCCTCCTCACATGTCGTCTCTGCTTCTCTCAGTGATGGAGAGACACAATCACAGCCTGATTGTGTCGCCTGGTGTTTTTTTTTTTTGTTTTTTTCCGCTGACGCTCCATTTGGTGTCGGTGGAAAGTGAATTCATTTCTCTCTCCTCAGCTGCTGTTTGTTCATTTGTGCTGTAAAAGCAGGTTGTAATGGCCGCCGGCCGCCAGGCTCACACCTCAGGTAGTTACTGAATGAGTTCATGAGTAATGGGCTGGTAATGGCGTAATTGGCCTAAGAATTATTATAACCCTCGCTATGGTTTTTCCCTCCGCCGTCCCGTCTGCCATCATCCTCATCCTCATCATTTCAGTGATTACTTTGACAGACACGCGTCACACTCGTCACCGTTTCTGCTTTTGTGTCGCTTGTCATACGCCCCCACACACACACACTTCCTCTGTCCTCGTTTGTTTCCTCGCTCACTCTTGAGGGAACATGAACTCTGATTATTTCTGTATCTGAGTGAGGACGGTAATAAACAGCGAGCCGGCTCCGTGTCCGAGGCCATATTCTGACAGAATGATGAGTATTTGAAGCAGATGATGGGAGATGATGAGCTGATGCTGCAGTTTCAGAAGTTTCTGTGGGAGACGTCTCTCTCTTTTTCTTAAATCTTTTACAAAAAAGTCATGAATTTCAGATGCAACGGCGGCTGCTCCGCTTGATTCTGCAGAAACACGCTCCGTATTGACCGAGTGAACTGACATTTAGTTTTCACGATATTTGATTTGATTTCTCTTTTCATTCTTCATTTTCATCTCCTGCTCTTGTCGATCGTGAGAAGTTTTCGCCTTAAGGCCAAGCGTTCCCACCTTTTTTCTTGACGTTGTGTGTAAAGCGTGTCCTTGTGAACGCTCAAGGCTTCATCATTTTAAAGTGGTCCAGGTTGTTTGAAGTGGGGTTGTTTGAGGTCGTCATTCGTAGTCGGTGTGTCACCTGCAGTAGTTACAGGTTCACACCTATTATACTGGAGCTGTGGCTGCAAGAGGAAAGAGGTGGTTTAACTGTGAAGGTTTTAACTGTTCCCTTTTAAAACGGCAAAATACTGGTTCATCTGAGTGGAATAACTGTGATTAGTGCGTGTGTTAATGTTGCAGTAAGTTTCTTTGGTTTATTTCCATTTAAAGGGATAGTTCAACATTTTGGCAAATTTGCCAAAAAAGTAGGTTTGTTACCTTTAATTGTAGGTGCAAGCTCTTTTTCGAACGGCAGAGCAGAGCGGTGAGCTGCTCAGAGCTACGCTACAGAGGTCTTGGTTTCCCTCATCAAACTCATCAAATACACAATCCAACAACTCCAAAACGCTCTGGTGGACAAGTTGTGACCTGCACATTCACCACGCTATGAGATAATAACACAACGTTACCACACAGAGTTGTTTTAGAGGTAAATACAGAGACTGGTTGGGGGGGGTTTGCATGAATTTACCCTGAAAACGACTCAGAAACGACTCCAACCCCTAAATTTTCTGCTTGCATTCTTAAAATTTTAGGTCAGGGGTGACAAAAGTTAGTCTTGATCTCTGAAAGGAGTTGGTTAAGTTTAGTATAAAGACCAAGTAGAGGCTAGAGAGGTCAGATAGATAGAGTCCATCGACCGACGACAGCGAGGAACATAGGATCCTTTTTGGGAAAAACAGGGAACCTAGGACCCAGGGGAACATAGTTATGCTCCCACAACATTTACTGCATCACAAAGCTGCAGCTTAACCTGCTCATGTCTGCGATGACAAGATAACAAGTGCAATCAAAGCTGCAGTCTGTAGCTCCTACAGACATTAACAGCAGCATGAACTGCAGTGTTTATGACTGGACAGAGTCAAACAGGATGAGAAGGAAGAAGCTCCATCACTGTACTCCACCTGCTGCAGCCGCCTCAGATACGGAGCTGGAGACCGTGGTTAATAAACATCAGCCTGTGGCGTTGAGCGGCCTCAGACGGTCGAGGAGAAGCTCATTAAAAAGTAGAGTGAAATAGTTGGATGTCTGTTTTTTTAAATCTGAAGGAGCAGCAGAGGCGGGCGATGATGTCACGCTGCTGCTGCTGCTGAACTTCCTGCTCAAACATCTGGAGGTCAAACAAACTCGTGCCGGACTCGGAGCCGTCCTCCCACACACTGCTGCCTGATACCATCCCGTCACACTTCTCCACAGACCTGCGTTTTGTTTGATGGATGCTGTTGAGTCCATGACTAAACTAAATCCCAGCATGCATCAGTTACAGGACGCTGTTTAAAACGGCTCCACGGTTTCTGCTTCTGCTGCTGCTTTTCCTCGGGGCTTCTGCCGGTTTGAATTTCTTCATTTTCTTTTGCTCTTTTCCTCCTTGAGCAGTCGTTCTATCTCCGTTTGACATTAAAGAAAGAGGCAAACAAACACCAGCGTTATCGCTCCGACACTAGTTGATATTCCAGCCGTGGTCGGTGGCCTGGAGCCTGGAAGCTCCAGGGTTCGCTGCTGTCGTCCCAGAGAGACGTCTTATCTCTGGATGTGGGTTGTGATTTCTTACTTTCTGCTACTGGAGCATTAAAACTTGTGCAGACAGACGAGACGCCCCCTCCTCCGATCGATGAAAACAAACCGGTCAGCAGCTCCGGTTTGTTAAAGAGGAACTATGCAAGATTTTTATCTTAAAGGGATAGTTCAACATTTTGGCAAATTGGCCCATTGCACAGTCACAGCAGTAGGTTTGTTACCTTTAATTGTCCGTGCAAGCTATTTTTAGAACGGTGAAGCAGAGTCACAAGCTGCTCAGAATGCAAATGCAGAGACTGCTTGCCGAAAAACTGCCCCCGACAGGAGCGCGCATTAGCGGTTTTGCATGAATTAACCTCTAAAACAACTCCGTCTGGTAACGTTGTGTTATTATCTTATAGTGTGGTGAATGTGCGGGTCACAACTTGTCCACCAGAGCGTTGTTGAGTTGTTGGATTGTGTATTTGATGAGTTTGATGAGGGAAACCAAGAAATCCCATGAGCCTTTGTAGTGTAGCTCTGAGCAGCTCACGGCTCTGCTCTGCCATTCTAAAAACAACTTGCACCGACAATTAAAGGTAACAAACCTACTGCTATGACTATAGGGATTATAGATTAGATTATAGATTATAGCGGAAATGGGCCAATTGGCCAAAATGTTGAACTTTTGAACCTTTAATTAAACAGATTTGGAGTAATTGTGATGGTTAAATGACTTGTTGCAGGGAGAATGGAGACTCTTTGTCTTCTAGTGTCTCTTAGCTGAAAACCTCTGACCCAATAGTGAAGACTTGCACTCCCAAACTGTAGGGGGAGCTCCGTAGAGGAAAAGCGACCAGACTTGCACAGCTTCCTCTGAGTTTATCTGGTGTCTTCTGCTGATGTTTGACTCTCTACAAGCAGCAGCAGCAGCAGCGGTTGTTTCCAAGGCCAAACTCACAGAACCTCTGCTCGGCTCCATGTGTCAAACAGAACCTAAGTTTAGCGCGGCGGTGACACCCAGGGACATTCCCACTTGTCGGCACCGTATCCACTGATCCATCACACTATTCTAGGAGCGTATCCTGTGTAACGTCCAGCGTGGGACGACGACAACAACAACAATAACAACAACAGCTCATCAACGTGTCACACTGACCCACTGATGTGTTAAACGTCTGGGGGCCGACCAGAGTGGAGATAATGTAGCCTTTAATTAGCCATGATCATTACAGTCTTATTGTTACTGCTGAAGGTGTGATGAGGAGCATGGGGCGATTAAAGGGATTCATCAAACCACTACTGGTTTAGTCCAGTTCAGAAGATGAAGAAAGATGGAGATTTTCCTCTTCGGTTTTGTTATTTCATTTGAAACTTTTTCTATTAATGTCACACAAGGACTTATTGTAGAAATCATAGTGATGGATGTCCCTGTTAGGAAGTGTTGCTTTGTGGCCAAAACGAAAGGTTATAGACATAAAAATGAAAAGAATATGACATAAATGAAGTAGAAAACATCATTTATAGAATTAATAATATAATTTAGGCTGTCACTTTGAGAAGGACTAATAATACTAAAGTTAACAATAGGAAATGTTATAACATAATATAAGATGTAATAAACTGAGTAGAATAATATGATCCTAGTGTGGTGCTGTTATTTTAGTATGCATTATTATTTGTATGATATAATATATTCTAAACATGCTTTATTGTTATAATATATTTGTTTAACAACTATTTTCTATAAGGCTCTCCTCGGGTTGGTTCCCTCTTACCTATGGTCACCCCTCCGAGGAGCAGAGAACCGGTTTGCCTAAAGGGCCAGTGATATTTATTGCTTGAATATTCAAGGAGTGCGGAACAATCTCCAGGCCGAACTGAAAATGTCTGAACTTAATTCAGCCCATCATTTCCTAAAGGACCGACAACAAAAATCTGCTTTTGACCATTTCTGCCACCACGACTCCCTTAGTTCCTTGCACTTTGTATTTAATTGTGGCCCTATTTATTGTCATGTATTTGTATCTTATGGATGTTTGCTGACAATGTGTGCTGCTGCCTTCTTGGTCAGGTCAGGTTTTATATTAACTAAAGGTTAAATAAAAAATACAAGGGTTAGGCTTAACCTTTAATGAAATATGTGCATGGGCTGTAACGCACACTTAATATTTCTGCAGATGAAGAGATTCATACTGTTCACTGTTCACCTCTAAACATGCTGATCCTCCGTCTGGACCCTGTGTTTTGTGAGTCACTGAGTGTAAAAAGTGCAAATTCACTTTCATGTCTTTCCACATTAAAATCAGAATTTGCTGGTTTTAAAACAAGAGACAAGTGAACAATGTAAATAATGAGTTTCTCTCGTATAAAATACATAAAAGACAGTTTCAGTAAGAATTTTACTGCATAATATAATTATAATAATATAATTTCCTGTAGCAGACTTCCCAGTGGGCTCAGCAGGAGAACATCTGTAGCCACCAGATGTTTTTCTCTTTTCATCCATTGATCTGCACTAAGAATGAATTGGACTTAATGCTATTTTATATTGTGAATATTGATATTGAAGAGTGAAACCACTACCCGACCCCCTGAGGATAATATTGTCTTTGTGTTTAAACCGTTTGGCGTGAGTTCCTGCACAGCTACAGTATAAACTCATCAACACCTCCCGGGCTTCTCTCTCTCTCTCTCTCTCTCTCTCTCTCTCTCTCTCTTTCAGCTACTGGAAGTTAATCCTCTGCTTCTAAACAGCCGTTAGTACCTTTATTCCTCTGCAGTGGTTTAGCGTGTGATCGATGAGCGCCAGTTGGCTCTGTCACGAGCGCTAAGACGGTGATGGAGAGGGCCCTTGATCCTCGCCGCCATCCCCAAAATACATTAGCAAACACACACACACACATACACAAGCAACAGTGAATTGTCTGCGCGGCCGTAAAGAGCGTGTGGATTGTGTTTACCGCCAAGTGCTGAATAATTGATACGGTGATAAAACAATTTTCCTACTGGAGTCGTTTCAGCAGTTATGGCTGCTGTTGAGGTGGCGCGTGGCGGCGGCGGTGGCGCGCGGCGGCGTGGCTCGTTATTAATAGAACAGTAATTGTGAGTGGCAACTCGATTGATTCACTTCTCCTCGTGCATATATGTGATTTCTCTCACACATACACACTTTGAATGTGTCTGCTACGTAATTAGCCCAGTTTAACAGTGCTAATAGGTTCCTCGGGGTCTTTTACGTGCTGATAGGAAAGAAGGAGGATGTGCCAGCGATTGCAAAGAGGGAGGGCAAGTGTGTGTGTTTGTGTGTAAGTGTGCTGTAGGTGTGTGTTTTTATGTAGAAGTGCAGCTGTAGATTTAGCACTACATCATTTCATTCATTGCTGCAGAGTTTTCTCCTTATGAAACAAACTCAGACCTCAGTTTTACAGTAGCAGGTCTGGTCCTTGAACGCCTCACATCAGATGGGTCTATGCACAGCTCCACTACTTCCTGAGCTTAATGCTGCTCCTTTATTTCCTATCTAACATTATTGGATAAAATGTTTGACCATTGTGACTACTCAAACACACCTGGATTAATCAGTTTATCTAATAATGTAGGACAGGAAACAAAGGAGCAGCATTAAGTTCAGGAAGTAGTGGACATCCAAAGTGTAGCCAGGTGCTGAGTCCACACTGTAGCCTTTTCTCCCAAAATGTTCAATCATTTATTAGAGGATTGCATAATAAAAAACGGGACAAAGACTTTGTCAGGTCAGTCAATTAGAGAGGTTGCTTTCAGGTGTTCTTCATGGGTGTGGATGAGAAAGAAACACAGGTAGGTGACAATTAGAGATGAAAAGGTCATGAGGAATCCATAGTAAAAACAACAGAGAATGTGAAGTTACGTCACGCCGTTGGACGTTGGCCGCCATCTTTGGAGGATCGCGGATGTAAACACTTGCTCGCCCCCCCTGAAAAAAGTTCCCAAAGTCGCTTAAAAGTAATGATGGTGGGACAGTAGTACTGCTGCATAAAAAATGCCACAGTAGTATATGCACTAATACGAAAAACGAGATAGTTCACAATGTCTGCATAAGTCAGTGGAGGGAGTAAATCTGGGTCTTAATAAGTTGTAGTGTTTCTGTTTACCTTTGTTTCTCATTAAATTTGAATTTATCATGATACGTTCCTCCTTCCTTTCCCTTCCTCTTCTCCGTTTCTTTTTTGTTTTCTTTTTTTGTCTGTCTTCCTCATCTCTTTTTCTTTCTCTTTTAACTCTGTTTATGTTTGCGTTCCTCCAAAGATGGCGCCGACGTCCCACAACGGCAAAGCGGCGTGACGTCAGCTTCACATTCTCTATACAAGGTCAATAAATATTAATTGGCATTGCACAGGTCATCATATTGGATGAGAGTAAAGTTGGTGTAGAAAAAATATATATACTGTAAATATAAAACGGCAAGAATAACTCGTTTTATCAGCAAAAAAATAAGGAAAATGATGTATACAAAAAAGTTTTTACACAAAATATACATTTAAGCATTAGTTCTACAGATGAGTAATGAAGTCATGATGATATCACAACCCAAGAAAAATATATAATAGAGTCTGGAAAGGAAATATTATATATAAAATTCTCAAACACCCATGACACAGACCTTGGTCACAGAGCAGCGAGGGACGTTAACCTGCAACCTGATTGGTCCACAGAGCTCAGAGGTCAGACCGGTCTGAGGCACGTTGAACGTCACCTGAGGGACTCGACTAAATGTGTCTTGTGTGTATATGTGTGTGTTGTGGATAAGACGTACTGTACTGTAGGTGTGTGTGTTGTGTGTTTGCTGCAGCTGCGTGCCCCAGATCCCACACAGAGGTCGGTGTGAGCTGATTTATGGCTGCCGGTGTGTGAACGTGTCTATTCATTTGTCTGCTTTGCTCGTTGTAGCTCATCAGCGCGTGCCCCCCCCCCCCCCACCTCTCTGGGAAAGCATCCAAGCAGAGAGCGTCTGTAGTCTTTCTGTCAGAGGGTAAACAAAGCAGATACACTTCCCCATCAAAGACTTGGCATGGACGCTGCTCAGATTACAGGAGGAGCGCGTGGAGCCGGCTGCCTTTCACCCTCGGCCCTCCGCTCCCAGCAGCGGCGGCCGGCGGCGGCGGCGGAGGAGAGCAGCCTCGCGCTGATTGCTCTGACTTTTGCCGCCACATCACAGGCTCCGACCTCCACCACTTACTGCACTACAGTACATGCAATCATCGGCTACATCTGATTTTCATTTCAGATTTTTTTGAGCCGTCCCAAAATGTGACGCTTTCACTCTTTTTTTTTCTTGAAAGGAGAAAGAATGAAAACAGATTCTGTGACTTGTTTTGAAGTGAGCGTTTTGTTCTCCTGCCAAGTAGTTGATGTTGAATAACGACTGTTAGTAGCTACTGGAAACAAATAGCTTGTTCTTCACACCTGAACTGTAATGGGGTAAAAAACAACAACAAACAACAACCTTGTTAATGACTTGTTGACAAAGCGATGTGGATTATAGTTGAACCTAGATTAGATTAAATGAGATTAGTGATGAATGTGATGCAGGTGCATGTTGCTGTGAGTCAGTGATAGTGTGAGTGATGCAGTGAGAGATTCAAATAAGCAGGGATCATCACTGACTCTTATTCTGTACATTATTAATGATAATTAAACACTAAATTGATCATTTAAAGGGATAGTTCAACATTTTAGCAAATTGCAGATGTAAGATATTTTTAGAACGGTGGAGCAGAACGGTGAGCTGCTCAGAGCTACGCTATGGAGGCTAAGGGAATTTCTTGGTTTCCCTCATCAAACTCATCAAATACACAATCCAAAAACTCCAAAACGCTGTCGTGGACAAGTTGTGAGCTGCACAATCACCACACTATGAGATAACAATGTAACAATGTTACGAAACTGAGCCGTTTTCGAGGTAAATACAGAGTCTGTTTGCTGAAAAACTGTCCCTGAACGTAGCAACTATTTTCTTCTCCTTTTATATCTAGCACTTATAAATCCTGTTGTGATTTAAAATGTCGTCGACTTGCAGCAGGTTTTTAAACGAGGAGAGTGAGATGTGCTGCAGTTTTTCTCGATACACTGGAGACTCCTTCCGTCCTATGTGCGAAGGTGTGAGATGAAGGTGTGGAGTGTGTTGGTGTGAAGCCGTGTCTGTGTTACAACTTACTGGGGAAGCTTCTCACCAGGAGGCAGGTGTGAATAAGCCGAGAAAATAATGTTTGCTTTGAACATTTATATCGATCCTCCTTTTGTAGTCCAGCTTTAATTGTCAGCAATATATATATATTTTCCTAACTGGCTTCAACGTCTAGGCTATAGAGATTTGCTTCTTGCTAATTATTGGACGTCATATTAAAGCTGCACTGATCAATATTTTTTCCTCTTTAAAAAAAATAGTTAAAGTGACTGATTATTATCACTCCGGATGAGCACATACATTGTTTTATGACACGGCTCTATTGAATGCTGCTCTCTGATTGGTCCATCGCTGCCTTATACGGTCTGTTATTTCTCTATAATGACCGTTCTGATCAGAGGAGTCACGGAGAAGAGAAACTACGCAGGATATTTACCTTATGTTTCATTTTTACCGCCATTAAACAGCTTCGGACTAATTGTGATGTTAGATAAATGGCTTGTAGCTTGTTACAGGGAGAGTTGAGGCTGGAAACCAAACCTGCGATCAGAGCCACTGACCCGGTGGCACCGCGACACAAACCCGTAATCTCTTGTTTATGTAATAATCCATCGATTGCAGATTCGCTAAATGATGCAATTTATAAATCGATAAAAGTCGTATTTTGATTAACATTATGTTTCAACTTAATTATTTTACTCGTAAACCCCGACAGGATGTAGGAACCCCTTTATTTCCCTATGAACTATACATTATCCCTGACGTCCACTGTTCTTCTGCCGTCCGTCATGGTGGTCGTCGTATCTTCTAAAGGCTCAATAGTCGTTTTAGTCTCTTTCAGCTCCTTGTTTTGGTTTCCTCACCTGCAGCTGTCTCCACGGCAGCAGCAGCAGCAGCAGCAACAAATGTCAGACTGACGGAGTTAGCAACTTTAGCTGGTGGTGAGCACAGTGAAGCATTTAGCAGCTGAAAGGTCAGATGTTTCCATCAGTGGAGCTGGAAGAACGAGCTTGAAAGGAGCAGAAAGGCGTCAACACGAGCCCACGGTTGTTGTTCTCGATCTTAACTTTAGATTTAAACTCATCGTATCCAATAAAGGAAGTAGTTTTGGTGCACGTAGCATGTTTTATGTGTCACCGAGGACTCGTCACTGAGCTCATCCTTCCTCAAACACCCCCTCTCCTCTAATAATTTCCTCCTTTGTGTGTCTGTGAGAGTAGCATGGCAACATAAATAACGTAGCGTGCCCTCAGTTCTGGGTAAGTAATCCCTCCTCTTGTCGGAGCTGGCACAGGGAGCGCGCTGGTGTCGACTGATGGATGCAGGGGGGCAGCTCTTTGGCAAGGACGCTCCCTCATGCCAGCATCAACACCACGGCTGATCCCTGGATAATACAGTTGGATATACTCACTCTTGGATACCGCAGCACACACACACACACACAGAGGGAGAGACAGCCGTGTGCAGCTGAATCACAGTCTCGGTGCTGAAGCAGCATTTCGGCTGCAGCAGTGCTCTTTATCTCTCTTTATTGCGACAGCTCTGTCTTTGGTCTTCCCTCTGAGACCAACACTTCCTGCGGCGCTGATGCTGTGTGTCCGTTCAGCTGTGTGACTGTGCGTATGTTTAGATCATGCACAACGTCTCATTCTGCATCCCCTCTGATCAAACGGCCCAGTTTGCTTCACCTCCTGTGGAAAAAAAAAAAATCACAGCATTTTGTTTTTGAAGCCAGATGGTTTTGAGCTAAAGTTGCTGAGGTGTTTGTGTCCGTACAGCGTGAACACCTCCCCCTCCACTAAATTACATTTGTTTACAATGAAGAAGGCAATTTGTCAGGGTGTCTAACCGCATGTGAAGGGAAACGGTCGACTCTCTGTGTCTAATGAATTTCCTCCTACAGAACTAATGTCATTAACGACAGGTAGGGATGAGACTAATGCAATCAAATCCTCGCAGTAATTACAGCTCTCCCCCCAGCTGAGCTACAGATAACAGCTCATCGATGAGAAGGAGCAGCTCATTAAGGAGCTCGTATGTAAGCGGCGCAGCTTTGGGCATCAAGCCGGTCCCTTTCGGAAACATGAGACGGGTCGGATCTGGTAGTTTTCATACCACATGCTGGTTACGGTCGGAGCCAGGTTGTTGTTGTTGTTGACAGGATGTCTCGGTCTCAGTAGCTCGTTGAACATGTTCAAACACTCACTTGTAATCCAGGATAAACTACATGGAGCCTCAAGAAAGGTCAGAAGTCGCCTCAGAATCCACTTTAGCTTGTACTCAAGATGTTTCCCGCAGTCAGAAAAACACATTTTCACACAAACGGTTAATATTTTATATGCCGGATAAACAGGGATGTGACCTGGAACGAGTCTGAGTGGAGACTTGATTCTAGTTTTCCTGTTGTTCCACTTTAATTTGAAAGGCGTTATCACCGTGTCGTTGTTGGAAGTGTGTAGTGAGGACGGTGGCTTGACCTTTGACCGTTTACAGGAAACGTTTAAGACAAGTTTGTTATTCAGAAATCCAGGCGCTCGCAACATCGTCAGTAATTAAACGATGTGACACAGCAGTTTTCTAGTTTCTCTCAGCTTCTCTCTGGAGCTCTAGTAACAGCAGCTCGGTGTCAGCCAATCAGAAGAGAGGAGGAAGCTCTGAGTCTCTGCTCTGATTGGCTGACTGTTTTCTGGGTGATCCAAAAAAAAAAAAAAGAATAAGTAAAAAACAGATTTCAGGTTGAAACACTGAGAGAAACCAAATCTTGCAAGTGTTAGATGGATGGTGGGTCCAGGTGGTGGTGAGGGGGCGGGGCTTTGTTGTGACATCACAAAGTGACAGGAAGTCCTGACGGCTGGTTTTAAGGCTTTAAGTTTCTGAATACAGGCTGTGTGCATTTCTCTGTGGACTGAAGCTTTGATACTTTCACAGTATTAATATAGAACCTAGAGCTGCTTTATAATCACACTACACATGGACATCTACCTTTATACTGTATGGAGCTTTAACACAAACATCTACCTTTATACTGTATGGAGCTTTAACACAAACATCTACCTTTATACTGTATGGAGCTTTAACACAAACATCTACCTTTATACTGTATGGAGCTTTAACACAAACATCTACCTTTATACTGTATGGAGCTTTAACACAAACATCTACCTTTATACTGTATGGAGCTTTAACACAAACATCTACCTTTATACTGTATGGAGCTTTAATATAAACATCTGTATGGAGCTTTATGTAGCTGCAGTCAGACCTTCGTGTCTCCTCTGGGTTTTAAGTTGATGGGGATTTGAATAAGAATTAAAAGTGCAATGAAAAAGGATTATTTACAACATTTTCAGCAGAGCTTTGTATGTGGTAATCATTGTCTATGTTCCTCTGCATCAGTTGTTGGCTATAGAAGAACACACATTCTCCTCTTTTTAAAAAATGTGGCTTTTTCCCTTTATGTGGGTAAACAAAGTGCAAGTGCCAAAAAGTCTGGGTTGAATCGGCATAATTCAGGTCATGCTTTGAAGATAATTTTCTAAATGTAACATGTTAAGCCTCAAAGGTGAGGCTGTCAGCAGAGTTTGCACTATAAAAAGCATCACGGTGACAGTTTTTTAAACCTGCTGTGGCAGATTTAAAGCCGAGCCCTGACTCGTGTGCTGATGCGCTGCTAGAAAGGAGGAACATGATTGTATTAATGTCAGAGCGGCAGGAGCCCTGAACACCCCCCTCCCCTCCTCCCCCTCCCTCTCCTCCCCCTCCCCCTCCTCCTCTCTGCCAGCGGAGGTGTCGGAGTCTGTTTTGGTCATGTGTGTCTAAATAGTGTTTGTGGTCGAAGCGGCTTGGATTCCTCAGTTATACATGGATTTATAAGAAGCTGTGTCTGCTGTGACCATCATCTCCGGCCTCATGCAGAGAGACAGACCAGTCACTCCCATGCAGACACAGATGCCAGCTCAACTGTGGTGTGTGTGTGTGCGTTTTATAATATATTTATGAACTCACAATCATCTTCCCACATGAAAACCTATTAGTGGAGCAACATGTTTACATGCAGCGAGGAGCTGGTGCAGGAATGTGGATGCGAGCTCCTTAAGAAATTGCTCTCAGTATGAATAACAGAGCTGCACCTGCGTCCAGCCTCCAGCCTCCATCCCTCTTCTTCTTCTCCTTCCAGTCTGTTTCCTCCCGTCTCCATCGGTCCAGGGCCGGCGCTGCCTCTTCTTCTCTGCAGCGTCTTGTTTATCACACAAGACAAGCCAGTGTGGGGGAAAATTACAGGGGCTTGTACTGTATGAGCTTTGCAGATACAGCAGCGTATCGGAGTGTAATTTTAGTCCTGAAGGTGCCGTGTGTGTGTGTGTGTGCGTGTATGTGTTTATCGGAAAATCGTGCGTCAGACAGACAGTTGAGTGTGTCGTTAATAACCGGAGGGTGTAAGTGGAGAAGTCGGCCTCAGACCGGTGACAGCGGAGAGGCGAAGATGTTTCACTCTGGCCTGGAGCGTCGGTCCAGTCTTATCCAAGTGTGAGTAATTTACAGAAATACAGGCCTGACTCATTTTAAGACGAAAACAACAACAACACAAAAAAACCGGTCAGGAACCAGTGTTACCATGGTAACAATCAATATCATCTTCTTCACTGACCGATGCGTAGCTCCTCATTTGTGGTTTGCTTACATTGTTATGAGAAAGGAAAAGAGTTTTAATGTTTGAATTCTTAGTAAAACGAAACTCAACGACGCATAACTGTTTAAAAAACTAACATTTTGTGCTGCTCAGCCGTTGTTGTTGTTACTTTATCAAGACTTCTGAGTCAGTGGCAGCTGGTGAAAACACTGAAAACACATGTTATTTTGTACCATAGTTGACTACTTATCCCGACTTTCTTTAAAATTTAACAGTAAAACAATGATTTACATGATTTCTTAAACACGGCATCATTTTATTCAGTCCTGCTGTTTTCAGTTGAACCGTACAGGCCTGATGAGAGAGACAGAGCATTTATCGAGGCTGTAAGATGCGAAACAGCAGGCCAGTGTTCGACACCTGTAAACAGTGGGAATTTTGCACGATTTTAAAAAGGAAAAACAAAAACCATGAAAATCTGGAATTATTAATAACAAGACAAAGTGTTCCACATACTTGTACTTTTAAAGCTTTTACCTGAGCTTTTAGGCGAGGGATTCTCCAGACGGAGACTGTTTTCACCGACTGAAATACAGCAGCAACATCCTCTGCCTCTATGGACCGACCTCCACCGATTTATATAGAAAATGCGCTTAATTTACCCAGAATTCATTTGAATACAGTCAATGTTAAAGCCCCAGTAAGTAGGAATACCCCCCCATCTAGTGGCGCGGATGCATATCTGAACGTATTCTTGATGTTGCATTCATGTGAAATGGGGCAGACGTCAGACAGACAACAGACGCTGCATGTAACTGGATAAACAAGCGTCTATGTAAACAAGTGGTCCACCACAATATGTTTAAAAATGACCCACGTTTGACTGCACCTGAATGCAACATCATTTATGAAAGCGATATTTGATTTTTGCTAATAAAAAGTCAAAGTCAAAGTGTCTTTATTGTCCCAAAAAGGGAAAATTGATTCGCAGCCAGAAGATCGACACATTCAAACACATACAGAAATAGACAACACCAAATAACATATCATGGGCAGATTAAAAGGACCTACTGCAAAAATAAAATATGATTAAAAAGTGCCAATAATATACAAGCGGTAAATAATAAACAGTAAACACTACCGGCTAAAGTGCAAATGCAACGGGCAGGTTACAACAGCCATAAACAGTCTGTATATACATACAATCAATCATCTACTATTTAGCAACTGAATGGCCGTGGGGACAAAGGAAACCTTAAATCTCTTAGTGCCAAGAGCAGGCACCTTCCACCGACGGCCAGAGGGCAACAATCAGCCAAATTAGTTACATACTGGGGCTTTAAGAACAGGAACAGGAAGTTTACAGTTTATGTAGTTGTTGTATAAGTGGCATGACATGGTCTCTGTGTCGTTGTGGGTTCTCCGTGTTCTGCAGCTTCCCCCTGCAGTCCAAACACATACAGTAATAGGCTGGTTTTGACAACTCTTAATTGCATGTAATATGTGGCCCTGGTGACCTGTCCATGTGACCCCTGACCTCTCAGCTGTGATTGGCTCCAGCCTCCTGCAGCCCTGCACAGATAAACAGTCTAGCCACCGGATGGATGGATGGATGTATTTATATCATATCTAAGACACAGTTTCTCTCCAGGAAAAGAGGATTATAAATTTCCTGGTTTACAGCTGAGAGCCTGCAGCTTTTAGGATCCAAGACGGTGTCATTAACTTCAGTCGGACGATCCAGTTTTGTGATTCTCCGGGTAATGAGCCGTTCCCAAACCCAAACAACGCATGGAGCCAGAAAGAAAAAGAAACAGTGAAACCTGCTCCTGGTGTTTGCTGCAGTCTGATCTAATGAGTCTGGAGCTGCTTCAGGATCCGTCGCTGCTGCACAAACTCACTCTGACTCGATACGAACGAGAGTCAGAGTGGATTTGAACTCACTCAGGATTAAAACACACTCATATTACTCTTTCCCGTGTCGTAAAGAAGTCGTCTTCTGTTTCTGCTTTCTCCTCGTGCGTCGCTTGTTTTTCCGAGAGGCCCGTGAACGCCTCGTGTTCAGAGGAGCCTCGCGCTTGAAGGATACCCAGAATCCTCAGACACTAATTGCATTGGTGTTTAGTGGAGATGAGTTGATAGAGGCACATCAGTCTTGCTTATACTGTAGCTCGTCTCATCATTTTTAAATACACACAGGATTAAAGTCTCTTATCTGAGAGCAAAAAAATCCATCTACTCTCCCTCTACTCTCTGCAAAATCATGTCCAGCGACGCTCCGAATTAATCCCATTCCCACGACGTCTGACAGCAGCCAGCTCTCAACGCCGTCGTCTGAGTCTTGAGACGGATACAGAGCCGCCCGCCTGCTGCAAACTTATGTCATTTATAGTTAAAATTGCAAAACTGCAATCAAGCATTTCCTCAGGAGGGGGCATGGAGGAGAGATTTTGTACTTTTTCTTTTTTTAATTTTCCATTTCTGGTGCGGTTTAGTGTAAAAAGTGAGGGAAGAGGAAGCCGGCGCAGTCAGCACTAATAATTCTGAGTGATCCTCTGAGGCATGAACGTCTAAGCCAGAGGTGGCGAATGTCCTTGATGCTATTTCTGAGTCTGGTCATCATCAGAATACCTCGGCCAGAGCCACAGCCACAGCCAGCCCACCCACCCACAACCCCACCCCCCCACCCACAGCATGACTCTCCAAACCGCCAGCTTGTTTTATTTTTTTTGCATGTATGACACTGAATCAGCCAACAGATGCCTCCTGGGATAAAGACGGATGCTCATTATGATGAAATTAATTGGATTTATTCCTGGTCGGGGGAACAAATTATTCTTCAACGTTGCCCCCCCCGAACGAAAAAATAAAGAGACCACTTGATCATCACAAAAATGATCAGTTCCTCTAGTTTTACTATTCATAGCTATGTGTTTGAGTAAAATGAACACCTCTGTTTCATTCTATAACCTACTAAATTTCTCCCAAATTTGAAATAAAGAATATTGTCATTTAGAGCATTTATTTATTTTCAGAAAATGGCAACAGGTCAAAATTCAGACCTGACCGTATAATGCAAAGCAAACAAGTTCATATTCATTTTAAAACAGCACAACACAACTTTTTTAAATTAGGAAGAGATTAGAAATCAACAATGGTGGAATAATCCCAATTTTTAATCACAGCAGTGTTTATTTCAAAATTTATTTATAATCTTTCTTACTCATTAAATATGATTTGGTTCAGGCGATCAGCTGAGTAGAGTGAGGTGAGCTTGTTTGGAGTTCAATAGGCACTGGAATCGATGGCTGCCATACATGTAGAGAAACTGATTTATTAAAGGGATAGTTCACCCAAAATTGCAATTTCTCATTATCTACTCACCCTCATGTCGACTAAGGGCTGTGAGAAGTTTCAGTTTCAGAGTTACAGGGGGTCTCGGTGTAGCAGCGCATGTCCATGTAACGGTTGTAAATGGACACCAACTGTCTTTGTAACAAAAAGACACACAAAAAAACATCCAAATCCCTCCATGCTGCTCGTATGTAATGCCCGTCTTGTATTGAAGCCCCGAAATGCGAAATTGTCCCGAAAAAAATTAAATAAGTCTATATTTCAAGCTTGTTTGTAGTGGAAGCTTCTTGAAGCTCCTCTTCCCAGTTCGTCAAATTTGGACAAACCAGGAAGAGGAGCTTCCATACAAGACGGACATTACATACGAGCAGCATGGAGGTATTTGGATGTTTTTTGATAACTCTGAAACTTCTCCTAGCCTTTAGTCGACATGAGGGTGAGTAGAAAATTTCAATTTTGGGTGAACTATCCCTTTAATGAGGAAGAAAGATTATAAATAAATAAAAAAAAGAACACTGCTGCCTTTAATAGCAGCCTGCCATTAAAAATCGGGATTATTCCACCATTGTTGATTTCTAAACTCTTCCTAAATTTAAAAAGTGTTGTGTTATTTTAAAATGAATATGAACTTGTTTTCTTTGCATCATGAGTAGATAACGAGAAACTTCAATTTTGGGTGAACTATCCCTTTAACATTTTGAAGTGGTCTCCTTTTTATTTTTTTCCAGAGCTGTATATTGCTGCTGTCACGTCGCTGGGATGTCACAGACCGTGTCAGATGGGCATTGAAGGCACCGTCCAGAGCAGATTGTAAAATCAACACCTCTCAGGCCTTTGGACAAATTACCGTCCAGAATGTCGTCCCTGCAGGATATGAGAATAACGATTGTGTCTCATCAACTCTATGTGTGTGCAATGTGTTTGTGTGTGTGGCTGGCTGACTCTGCAGTGTGTGTGTGTGTGTGTGTGGCTGAGCCTGGGTTTGTCCATGTCTAAGTATATCTGGTGTTGTATGGAACCTCTCCCAGTGTCTGTGGTTACTCTCACTGGGCAGGTCCCCAGTTCAGTTTGTGGTGAAATGTGAACAAGGCAAATATGGGCCTGTTTTCCTGCGCTGGCTAACTTTAGCCCGCTGCACAGATGAATGTTTGAATAGTTGTGCAAAAACTGGAACCAGTCTGATATATATAAATAATTTTTTTTTCCTCTGCTGTGGTTGAAAAATGAACCGGGGAGTCGAGCCGTTTCCCTGCAGCGGTCGTGTGTTTTTCACAAAATTGTAAATCTGGTATTTGGCGTCACATTCAGGAGGAGAAGTCCAGTCAAATATGTCATTTAATAACAACGCTGTGAGCCGACGCCTCAAAAAACATGACGAGGAACAAGATTAGAAATAGTTTGAGTTTAAGGTTCAATAAAAGAAACAGATTTTTTTTTCTTCTTCTGTGTCTGAGCGTTAAACAAACGAGCAGATGTTTCTCCTCCTGTGTGTAACTCATCTTCACTGCTCTCGCTGCTTCATCAAGTGCCACTTGAAATTAAACGCTGATCAGTTTGAACAGAGGGACGGATTAAACTGCTCCTCAGAGGAAGATTGTGTCGTTTGTGTGTCCCTCTTTAAGTGCACAGGATTAAGAGATTTACAATTTAACACAATTAATTCATATACAACAATGCAGACGTATAGAGGCTGTCGAGCATGTTGCTGCTGAACGTGGAGAGATGAGTCGGGTGTTTTTCGTTCAAGCGCAGAAACACACAGTGATGTTTGTGCTCTGACACAACAAACACTCCCATGGGGGGGGGGCTGCATGTTTAAGATGTGCAGAGTATCGGTCTGAGAGAAGTGAAGCGTAAAGAGGAGAGGAGCGGTGGTGGAGGAACAGAGCAGCAGAACAAACTCAGGAGATGTGAAGCTGAGCAGGACGCTGACCTGGGACAGAGGAGACGCCAGAGTCTGGAGGAGGAAACACATCCCATAAACACTGGTCTGTCTGTGTTTCGCTTCTTGTTCACCTGCAGCGAGGTGAGAAAGGTGACGTCTCCGTCAGAACTAAACTGTCTGCATCAAATCTGAAGCTCCAGGGAGTGAAACATGGTCTTTGGGCCAAGACCCAACATTTCACATGTGAGGTTAAAAGGTCGCCTGGGAGGGCAAATTAGTTGTGATTTATTTATTCCTATACATCCCTAGATTAAGTTTTGATATGATAGAGCTTTCTCACAGGCAGCTTTATTACTAATAGACGGCTGCTGTTCAAAAACAAAAAACGCCTTCTCTGGAAATCATCTGTCTTTCATCATATCCTCTCCTTTAAGTGAGTTTGAGCTATCGACCAACCACAGAGACTTGGAATAAACCCTTAAGTAGTGTTTCAAGTAATTTATCTAATACAGGTGTGTATATATAGTATATAAGCTTCAATTAGCCAATGGGCAGGTCTAAATCATAGATAGATAGATAGATAGATAGATAGATAGATAGATAGATAGATAGATAGATAGATAGATAGATAGATAGATAGATAGATAGATAGATAGATAGATAGATAGATAGATAGATAGATAGATAGATAGATCCTTTATTGATCCCGTGGGGGAAATGAAGGCGCCACCATTGACAGCACAGCAGGACGGTTACAGATACAGGACATAAAAGTTTATGAGACACAGGAGTTTCATGACGAAACCAGCGAACAGAGACTGAGTTTATTGTGATTTCTGCCCAAACAACCACTCAGTGAGACACTGCAACTGCTCTAAATATTTAGCACAATGTGTGTTTTTGAAACGGCAACGATTTATTCAAATGTCCGTGTGTTACGTGACTGTTTTGTGACAATAAAGGTAAAAAAAATAGTCTTTAATTTGTCAGAATCAGAGAAGAAAGTGATGTGAAAACATCTGTTGCTGCATAACTGGTTAAAATCACTTAAATCAGTTTCAAATCGGACAACACACATTGAGACGTGATGAGTGTGAGGATATAAGTTGATGTGAAGTGTGTTTTGTCTCCATCAAACTGCAGCTGCTGAGCAACAAGGACAGAAGTCGAGGTCGTTAAAAATTTGCCAGTTGTTTTTTTTTTTCTTCTTTTCTCCCCACGGAGCCGTTTGCTCTCCACAGAACTGAGCCTGAACTTCATTGTTCCTGTTATTTTCTGACACTGAGTGTGAAATTGGTTTGGTGTATTTTTGTATTTTTGTGTTGTTGTGTTGGTTTGTTGGCGCTGGACCTGCAGCGTCGTCTGCTCGTTGAACAAACTCGTCCTCTCTCTTTCTATTAGTCTGTTCCTTTAATCGCGAGTCTCTCGTCCGTCCTGTCGTCCTCTCTCTGCTCTATGTACTCATCTTTTTCCTAATATAATCTCTCCAGTGTGAGTGTGTGTGCACCAATACACTCACACACATGTACATACAGTATATGCAAGAGCACACACACCAACAGTGATAGGATCTGTCTGATGCTGTATAAATTTCCCCAGGACGAACACACACACACGCGGACCAAATGTCCTCCCTGTGCTGCTGCTGCAAACAAAGATTAGAGGAAACACATCAATTTATGTGCCACTGCTTTTTATTTACTGGCGGGCTGAGGCTCAGGCTGGGGCGGGGGCTCGGGGGGCTCGGGGGGCTTTGGGGGTGACGGGCGGCTGCAAACACTCGGCCTCAGCTTTTCCACCGTTCTTTCGCTGCAGCTTCCTTTTTTGTGAGAACCGACTCCTGTGTAATTACACTCATTAGGGAAGTGCAGCCTGGACTTTACATAATCAACACTGATGCACCGGACATAAAGACACGGAGCGTCAAAGACCTCGGGCTCGTTCTGTAGCCGCCGTAATGACAATACAGCAGTAATGACAGTAATGATACTTTGATGATGCCAATTATACACAGGCCTTTGTGCTCCCGTCGCCAAAACTACTCTCTGTCCTCCCGTCGCTCTGCCATCACTCAGCACCTTCACAGGACCACGCTTGAAAAAAAACAAATTATTGCTTTAATCCGACTAGAACTGGACAACTGAGTGCATGTAAATGCGTAAGTCCGACTGATATTGAAGTTCAGATAATGTGATTGGAATTCGACTTTCTCCAGCATGTATATACGTCTTAGTCGGAGTTTAAAGGGATAGTTCAACATTTTGGCAAATTGGCCCATTGCCATAATCCCTATAGTCATAGCAGTAGGTTTGTTACCTTTAATTGTCGGTGCAAGCTGTTTTTAGAACGGCGGAGCAGAGCCGTGAGCTGCTCAGAGCTACGCTACGGAGGCTCACGGGATTTCTTGGTTTCCCTCATCAAACTCATCAAATACACAATCCAACAACTCCACAACGCTCTGGTGGACAAGTTGTGACCTGCACATTCACCATGCTATGAGATAATAACACAACGTTACCACACAGAGTTGTTTTAGAGGGAAATGCAGAGACTGTTTGATGAAAAAACGTCCCTGAAGACTACGTGCATCCGTGGTTTTGCATGATTTTACCTCTACAGCATCTATAATATAAAACATGCACGTGGGACAAGGACAGAAGTCCGATTAGACGCCATAATCGAGTTTTGAGCACAGCTCGATGAAGCTGTGCATGTGAACGTAGTGAGTGACCTGATGTGGTGAAACGCCGGCGGCTCCGGCTGATCGTCAGACAGAGAGGAACAGAACAGTCGGGACTCGGCCTCCATCTCCTCCTTCATGCATGCGTACAGTAACTGTCTCTTTTTCCTCTGAGGGGCCGCGAATTTCATTTTCTGTTGATTGTGTTTGTTGTGTTTGTGCGTCTCAGGTCAGCGGAGGATTCCCGATGTTTGGTCGCGTGGAAAAGCTTCATGTTTGCTGAACTGCTGCGTAGTCGTTGTTTACAGCATCAGAGGGCTGTGTGTGTGTGTGTGTGTGTGTGTGTGTGTGTGTGTGTGTGTGTTCTCTATCTCAAGCAGTCCACACATCCTGACAATGTGTGGTCACGTGATCATCAGAGTGATTGAAGAGCTGCTAACGAGCCTGTGGTGTTTACCCTGCTCCCACCTGCAGGACAGTCTTCAGCCTGTGCCAGGACGAACCCACGACCCCCTTTATACCCAAGCTGTGACCACAGGATGGGTGGGGTTGGGTGGGAGTGGGAGTGGGTTTGGGGTGGGTTGGGGGGGGCCGGTTCTCCGAGGTGGGCTGTGGTTAAAGCTGGTTTGAGCCGGGGAAAGTACGATAGTATTTCAGGATCAGTGAGCGGCAGACACACGATCATAAATAGAGTTTTTATTGCGGAGCTGCTATGCTGGGTGAGCCCGGCTCTTTCAGCGAGATCACAGCAGTGATTGATGGTTCCCATGTGCCCGGGGCGGAGGAGGAGGAGGAGGACGGAGGGAGGGAGAGAGGGGGGGCATATCAGACAGCGGAAACAGCGGACATGGCGAGGCTGGCGGAGCTGCCTCTCCCTCTCCTCCCCCAGGGTTTCACCCCCCGACAGTCTCCTGTCCGGCGTCGGGCCGACAGCGTGGACTCGTGTCTCGCACTGTTTCTACCAGAGGCTGCAGGAGGCTTCAAAGTCTCTGTGGACGCCTCGCTGCAGACGGAGGCCGGGAGAGTCATCTGGTCCTCATTGGTCCAGCTCAGGTTTAAGTGAAGTGCAGCGCGTCTACAGATGCACCATCCATTAAAGGGATAGTTCAACATTCTGGCAAATTGTCCCATTGCTATAATCCCTATAGTCATAGCAGTAGGTTACCTTTAATTGTAGGTGCAAGTTATTTTTAGAACGGCGGAGCAGAGCCATGAGCTGCTCAGAGCTACACTACAGAGGCTCATGGGATTTCTTGGTTTCCCTCATCAAAATCATCAAAACGCTCTGGTGGACAAGTTGTGACCTGCACATTCACCACGTTATGAGATAATAACTTAGAGGTAATTTAGAGGTAAACTCAGAAACTGCTTGCTGAAAAACTGCCCCCAACTGGAACACGCATCAGCTGTGAATGTGCAGGTTGTGCAGGTCACAACTTGTCCACCAGAGCGTTGTGGAGTTGTTGGATTGTGTATTTGATGAGTTTGATGAGGGAAACCAAGAAATCCCATGAGCCTCTGTAGCGTAGCTCTGAGCAGCTCACGGCTCTGCTCCGCCGTTCTAAAAATAGCTTGCACCGACAGTTAAAGGTAACGAACCTACTGCTATGACTACAGGGATCATGGACCAATTTGCCAAAATGTTGAACTATCCCCTTAAATACACCTGATCTAAAGAAAACATGAGAACATGAAACTCCCTGTGTGCGTTGGTCTTTGATTTTTGATACCCCTTTGCCTCCACCTGGCTCCCCACTGTGCAACAGAGAGGGGGGGGGTTAGGGGTAGAAATGTTGGATTGATCTGATCAGACGAGCAGTAAAAGAGTTCAGCTGATTTGAAAACATGTGAAAATGTGTGACTTTTTATGAAGAACAGGGTTGTAATATATAAACACAAGACTGTTCCCCGTTGTCTTTAAGATTCACACGTCAGACGACTAAAAATCCTTCACATGGTTAAAATATTCAACTGATCGACGAATTAAAGCCACAGGGAATTTGAAAATCTTTTGTTTTCTTCTGTTTGAGATGAAAGTCAGATTCCACCAGACTCGATGGAAAATTGCACGTTTATCATTTGAAAACAACACTCGTCCGACTTTTTAAATAATTTAGTCACAAAACACCTTTTTTTTTTCTTTTTTCGGTGTAAATATGAAAGAGTTCTCCTGGAGCTGTGTAACAAAGCGGCTCGCTCTCAGTCAGGATGCAGGTGGTGTAGCAGGTAGAAACACGCTGCTGCATCCACACATCCAGTCGGGGGTCAGAGGTCACAGCAGACAGAGAGGTAGGAAAAAAAACAGTTAGCATTTAGAGCTAAATGTTATGGGGGTTTTTTTTTCAGTGAGAATATTTTATCACATCTGTGCCAGACTGGTCGCCATGAGGCTAAACCCTGAGGTCGAGCCTCACCTCTGCTCGCTCCACGTGCGTCATGTGATCGCTTTGTGTGTTGTGGGGCTTTTTTTTGTCTTTTTTACAGCCATGCTAATTCCGGGTGTGTTAGCGGCGGGCGGCGCGGCGTGTAGTTTGGCAGGAGCGCGAGTGAGGAGGTTGCGTCGGTCGAGGACCACAGAGATGTTTTTCATTGGCTGCCAGAGAGAGAGAGAGAGCAGCGCTGCTCAAAGCTTTTGAGAAAACATCTGATGGAGCCTCTTGAGTGCTCCCAGATTGGCAACATGAATAGCAGCTTTCAGAGCGGCTGCTTGCCCTAATGTGTTTTCAAGCACTGTGTGTAGGAGTGTGTGTGTGTGGGAGTGTGTTTGCCTTCATTTATGTGTGTATATGTGTGTGACTTTTTTCATGCATGTAGGTATGTATGCATCATAGACGCCACTTTTCTTTGGTCTCGGTGTTTGACTATGTGTGTGAGTGGTTTCGGTGTTTACGTAAATAACTGGAGGCGGAGGCAGTAAGCCAGCAGCAGCAGCAGCAGCAGAAATGCACAGCTGGGTGTATTTCAGGGACTTGTTTCCGATGGAGATGTCTCCATCCTTCACAGAGTTGCCTTTAATTTATTTATAGAGACAGTAGCTGCATGTGAAGCCGACAGCTCCTCTCTGTGACGCTGCTGCTGCTGCTGCTGCTCTGACCGCACGGCTCTGACTGGAAAGTCTGAGTGTGTTTGTCTCTTTCAACGTCACCGTCCTGTTTTCCTGTTAGCCCCCCCTCCTCCCCCTCCTCCTCCTCCTCCTCCCCCTGTGTCAGGTCCTCACAGGTCACAGCTGGTTGTCCAACAGCAACGCACACAAGAGACTCTGTGTATTCAATGCATTTGCTGTTTCTGTCTCGCTTCTAATTTGAACCTAAACGTCTGTAAACATGGTCAGAGCTGTTTCATAAGCTGTTTTCCTGTTTGCCGATCTGATCCAGAAGCAGCTCAGACGCTGCTGCAGCACTTCGCCTCGCAGGGGCTGCACGCACACGCACACATGCACGCACACATGCACAGACATGGAGTCATCATCAAGCAGCTTGACAGAGGGGCCCGCTGGTCCTCAGAGAGCCACACTGCAGCACTCTGTCTCCCCCAAGTGGTGCGTCACTGCACCCTGGACCTCCTCCTCCTCCTCCTCCTCCTTCGCCTCCTCCACTTCCTCCTTCTCCTTCTCCAGTCTTTTTAAACTCTGCTGATGATGTCTTCATGTGCAAGTGGTTCAAGTGAAGTGCAGCACATCCACAGATGCACCATCCATTAAAGGGATAGTTCAACATTTTGGCAAATTGGCCCATTGCCATAATCCCTATAGTCATAGCAGTAGGTTTGTTACCTTTAATTGTCGGTGCAAGCTATTTTTAGAACAGTGGAGCAGAGCCGTGAGCTGCTCAGAGCTACGCTACGGAGGCTCATGGGATTTCTTGGTTTCCCTCATCAAACTCATCAAATACATAAGAGGTAAATTCATGCAAAACCTCTGATGCACCTTCCTGTTGAGGACAGTTTTTCATCAAGCAGTCTCTGTATTTCCCTCTAAAACAACTCTGTGTGGTAACGTTGTGTTATTATCTCATAGCGTGGTGAATGTGCAGGTCACAACTTGTCCACCAGAGCGTTGTGGAGTTGTTGGATTGTGTATTTGATGAGTTTGATGAGGGAAACCAAGAAATCCCATGAGCCTCCGTAGCGTAGCTCTGAGCAGCTCACGGCTCTGCTCCGCCATTCTAAAAACAGCTTGCACCGACAGTAAAAATAACTTCTTCCTCCTCCTCCCGTCTTTTTATTCTCTGCTGATGATGTCTTCATGTGCGCGTGTGTTTACCGTGCAGGTGTCTCGGTGTTTGCACGGCGCTGACAGGCCGAGCTCAGATTCCACACACTCTTCTACAAAGCTCGGGGGAATCGTGGGTATTTTTTCCCCTGTGCCCTCACCCCCTCTGCCCCCACCCCTCTCGTGACTATCAGGTTTTATCAGGGCAGCTTTGTGTGATCGGGCCAGGCCGAGGGAAAGTGATCCCTCCGTCCACAGAGACGACACACACACACAAAGACACAAACACACGGCTTCACCCTGTCGCATGCTAACGCTGCCGTGCTCCGAGAGACGGAGCTCCTGACAGCCTGACCCCAGAGCTGTGAAGTTCATCTCTGTCATCCTCTCCTTCCTTCCCTTTATTCAGCCGGCCTTCCTTCCTTCCTTCCCTCCAGCCTTCCTTCTTTACTACCTTCCTTCCCTCCCTCCATCCTTTAACCTTCCCTCCTTATATTCACCCGCCTTTCTTCCTTTCTGCTTTCCTTCCTTTCTCACTTTTATTCACCCAGCCTTCCTTCTTCCTCCCATCCATCCATCCATCCATCCATCCATCCATCCATCCAACCATCTCCCTCCCCTTCCCTCCCTCCCTCCCTCCCTCCTTATACTCCTCAGCCTTTCAACCTTCCCCTTTCAACCTCCATATACTCACCCAGCCTTCCTCCCTTCCTTCATAAACATTGAAACAAGTTGGAGCTGATTCTCTATAACTGAAGGTGTTGTTTTTACTAGAAATGAAAATTTCCATTCCTCCTGCTCTACGTCTCTCTGTGCTCTTTGTATTTACTCTCTTCTTCTTCTTCTTCTTCTTCTTCTTCTTCTTCTTCTACCACAGGTATGAAGCGTCCGTTCAGCCCATCAGTTCTGCCGAACCCCGAGCTGGACAGGAGGGGGTTCGGCTCTGCTCTGGTGGCTCCCATGGATGTGGAGTCGTGCTGCGACGCCCAGGATGACGGCGGTGGTGGCGGCGGCGGTGCAGCAGCAGCAGCAGCAGCAGCAGAGGAGCAGTCCCAGGGGGGCGCGGTGCCCTCCGCCCTCTTCAGACCTAAACGGGAGCGGAAGCAGCGGAGCTACACGCTGTGCGAGGTCTGCAACATTCAGCTCAACTCGGCCGCTCAGGCCCAGATTCACTACAACGGGAAATCTCACCAGAAGAGACTCAAGCAGATCAGCAACGGGAAGACGCCCAGCAACACCAGCACAGGTAGGACCGACCTGACCCGACCTGGGGGGGGGGCGCGCTGACCAGCCGCTGCTCTGTTTGACTATTGTTGTAAAAATAAATTAGATAGAAATGCAGAACATTGGATAAAGCGCCGTGCCGCTGTGTTTTTTTGTATAACGGCTCGCACAATAGGGCCGAGCAGATTAACAGAATCCCACACACTGTTCACAGTCTCCAGCCTCCCAGTGCCAACCCCCCCCCCTCCACCACCACCACTTGTATTCAACAGAAGTTAAACAAATTGGATTCTATTTGCTGAAATGTGTTCAGACAGAGCCTTGGGCTCAACACACACACACACACACACACACACACATGCAAGTGGAGCACAGCTGAATGAAGTGAGAAAGTGAGAAGCTAATTAAGTGCTGGTTGTGTTTGATGCTTCTGGGAGAGATGTGGCTGCAGAGAAGTTGGACATTTTGTCATTCCAGTCACAGCTCCGTCTGCAGGACTCGACTGCAGAGTTGGACTCGTTCACACGACGCCAGTAGATTCAGCGGCCGACGCACAAAACCCTGTTATAAGCGGACGACGTGTTCTTTTTCACCAGAGTTTTTAAAGCTCTGCATAAACACGGCTCTGCTGCTTCAGGAGAAATTTGATGCATGTGAATGAGCTTCGTTTCCGCTCCTACCGTCATCGTCAGACAGTTGGATAAAAACACTGAGAACAATCTGTGATCAGACTCAGAGAGGAGAGACGAGATAAATGAAGTATGAGTTCATTTATAAAAACCAGAGACGTGTCGATGAGGCTCCAGACGTAAATAAACAAGACATAACTGAGTTTCTTTAGTATCGTTTTATATCTGTTTATGGACTGTAAATGTTTATGGATAGTAAAACGAGGATCGAGAATGAAGCTCAGTGAGTTTGTATCTCCAACTTGGATCCTTTAGTGCAGTGGTTCCCAACCTTTTTTGGCTCGTGACCCCATTGTGACATCACAAAAGTCTGGCGACCCCACAGTCATGGGTCATGGCTGTCAATCAAGATGTTTTTATATCATGCTGCATTTTATTTCAACTGGATTTATATTTGAGAAGGTGAAAGTATAGATTAAAGCTGTTTAAGATTGTGTGTGGTGTTGAAAGCATCGTTTCTAAGAGAACTTTGATGCTGCAGGACGAACTGTAGGTTTCGTTCAACAGTCTGATTTTCCAGGACGGCTGCAGGAGGAAATGTAAAAGTCTGAGGTCTCCTTGACCCTGAGTACACTACAACCAACTACAACCAACTTCTCCAGCTCCAGTCAGTTTTATATATTTTTTTTATTACGGGAGACTTGTAGAATTTATCTTTTAAAGAAGAAAAAAATCAGCTTTCTGTAGCAGCTGCAGAGTAAAAAAATGTTCCGTCAAATAAAACAAAGTGAGTGAAAGTCTCCTCGGCTGCTGCAGGGTTCCTGCAGGAGCTGCTCTGCGATGATGTCACAGATACAGAGGGTTTGCATGGTCATGTGATCTGAGTCTCATCATGTGAGCTGAGTGCTGAGAACAATGTTCACTCTATCTGGTCGTATTGTTGTGTCTTTGTTGCGTTATTGAGTGCGAAGCCAAAGATAATGATTTATCTGTGAGAGTCGATCATGTGTCTGATGAGCAGATCAGACTCGGTGTCAGTTTGTAACGTCTTCGCCGTTTCCTCCAGAGGAACTAAATCGATTTATTGTTGCATTTTGTTCAGTTGAAGAATCAGATGAATTCTCCGCTGTGACAAACCATAGTCTTTTGGTTTAAAGACGCAGCTTTTCACAACATGAATATATGAAGAACAGAAGTTTGTGTTAGCGTCCTGCCGCTCCCTGGTTGACTCGTCACTGACGCGTTGTTTTGTCCAAACTCGGCGTGAGTATGAAATATTAATCTGTTGTGCAGCAGTTTATGACGGTTTGATCCAATCACTGTTTCGTTCTGCTTCATCTGGAGACAAAGCGGTGCAGCTCAGGCTGGAGCCGAAACTCGTCTGTGGGCAGTGGAAACTTTCAGAAACAGAAAATGTGAAAATGTGTCGGTCGACAGAAAAGTTTGAGGAGCGAACGAACGAACGCAGCCTCAGATTTATCTCCATCAGCTCGGCCGAGTCCTGAGATCAGCAGCATCACCGGCTCCAGAGCCGCCGGGAAATTAGGTTTAAACATTTACACTCAGAGGACTGACGCTGCTGCTGCTGAATATCACTCTGTTTCTTTCTTTCTTTCTTTCTTTCTTTCTTTCTTTCTTTCTTTCTTTCTTTCTTTCTGTCTTTATTTATTTACACAGCCTTCCTTCCTTTCTTTCTCCCTTCCTCCATCCTTTCAACCTTCCCTCCTAAATTTCACCCTTCCTTCCTTCCTTCCTTCCTTCCTCCCTTCCTTCCTCCATCCTTTCAACCATCCCTCCTAAATTTCACCCAGCCTTTCTTCCTTCCTTTCTTTCTTCCTCCCATCCATCCTCTCTCCCTTCCTGTCTTCCTTCCTTCATTCCTTCCTTCCTTCCTCCCTCCCTCCATCCTTTCAACCTTCCCTCCTTATATTCACCCAGCCTTGGTTCCTTTCAGCTGTCCTTCCTTCCTCCCATCCATCCTTCTTTCCTTCCTCCCTCCATCTTTTCAACCTTCCTTCCTTCCTTCCTTCCTTCCTTCCTTCCTTCCTTCCTCCATCATTTCAACCATCCCTCCTAAATTTCACCCAGCCTTTCTTCCTTCCTTTCTTCCTTCCTTCATTCCTTCCAACTTTCCTTCCTTCCTCCCTCCCTCCATCCTTTCAGCCTTCCCTCCTATTCACCCAGCCTTCCTTCCTTCTTTTCTTCCTTCCTTCCTTTCTTTCATTTCTTCCTCCCATCCATCCTCTCTCCCTTCCTGTCTTCCTTCCTTCCTTCCTTACTTCCAACTTTCCTTCCTTCCTTCCTCCCATCCATCCTTCCTTCCTTCCTCCCTCCATCCTTTCAAGCTTCCTTCCTTCCTTCCGTCATAAACATTGAAACAAGTTGGAGCTGCAGAACTTCTCTGAAACTCTGTAGGTGCTGTTTTTACTAGAAATGAGAATTTCAATTTCAATACACACACCTACACACACACACACACACACACACACCTACACACACACCTACACACACACACACCTACCTACACACCTACACACACACACACGCGCACACACACACACACGCACCCAGCTCTAATCAGCCTGATGCAGCAGGTCGGTCCAGGCTGCAGCAGTCGTCTGACTGACAGGATGTTCTAGTCCAACAAATCTCTGAGTTTTGTGCAGGAGGAACTCCAACACTTAATTTTCACCTCTTTTCTTCACCTTCTTCTTTTATTCCAGAAACAAAACAGAGCAGACTGACTGACAGCTCTGCAGCTTCCCCTCAGACTCTCGCTGCAAAGACACATTTACATCGGCCTCCATGTTTTCCTGCTCTGTGTTTTGGATAATTCAACTTCTTCTTCTTCTTCTTCTTGGAGAACTGGACACGTGCAGCCGTCATCTTGCTAACAGCTGTAGTCGTAGCTGTACGTTCAATTCAGATCAGTTAATAGAAACCGTTTGATCGTTGAGTCTCTGTCGTCGCCGGCTGCTTCGGTGGAAACTTCATAAATCCTGCGACAAACCCGGAAACCGGAGTCATACGCTCACGACACGTGTTGTTAAATTCCCGCTTTTGCTCCAGCGCTGCAGGTGATGGAAGCCGCATATATAAAAGTTTGTGTGTCGTGTCGTGTTGTGTTGTGTAGTGTAGTGCAGAATGTGCGTGTGCAGGGCATGCTGAACTGTTGTGGTGTGCAGATTCTCTCTGACATGCAGTCACAATCACACAGCCTTATCTCTGCTCACCTTCTGCTGACTCCCCCAGGCAGCCGGGCCTGCTGTGTCCTCAGCCTCACCACCGCTCCTCAGCCGTGTCCGTGTGTGTGTTTACGTGTTTGTGCGTGTTTGTGTGCACGCTGCATGTCTGGCTCGGATATTTTTAGACTTCTTAAATGCTGCAGAGTCTGTACCTCGTGCTGTGGGGATGCTTCGGCGCGTCTGTGTTTACGTCGGCGTCTGTAGCTGCTACAGTATAGAATAGATGGATATACTGTAGGTTTATGGACTTCATGAATAAAGATACAAGTCGCTCTCTTTTAAATCAATGTGTGAGTGTGTGCATTTGCATGTGTGTGTGTGCGTTTTTCTCCCGGCGAATCGTCTCCATGTCGGCGAGCGTTTCCCTCCCTCTCTGCTTCACTGAGCTGACAGTGGGTCCAGGCTCTTTTCTCTCTCTTCCTCTCTTCCTTCCTTCCTCTCCTCTCTTTGTTCCTCCTGGCGTGGATGTTGGACATGTGGTGGATGAAGCTATTTCTCTCTGTTATCATGGAGGAGAATAATAACGTGGAGGAGCTCGATGCTGACAGATCTGAGAGAGAGGAGAGAAGGCGTCCAGATGTTCTCGCGATGACGTGGGTTCGCCTCGCTAATTTATGCAGCTTGTGTCCATTTTTATCTCGTAAATGTTTCATCATAAGTCATATTGTGCCAGCTGACTCCACTGTTACACAATCGTTTGAAAGTGAAGGTGGTAATGACTCACTGACGGTAAAACATCCAACGTAAATTAGTTTTTTCTCCTCATTTAGGTTGAAGCAAGGAGAGAGGGGAAAAAAAAATCTCCCTGCAGATCAAATAAAGCTTCTTTTAGAAAAGAAACTCCACAAAAGGACGACGAGTCGACCGGGTTGCCGTGGCGCCTCTGTGCTGCTAATGTCGGTTATATTTCATCCTGTCTGAGAAGAAAAACACCGGGAACACTTGTAATATTTCACTGCCACCGAGAAGAAAGATTCCACCCGGAGCTGAAGCGGCTGCTGGACAGATATTTATTTCTCAGATATTGATAAGTCATTGTTTATACGTGACAGATGTGTTTCCGTCACCTGCTTAATTTCCTCACTTTTAATAATAATAACAGCTCGTTTGCAGACTCAGACTCCGACCTTTGTCACATTTATGTTTATGTATAAACACTTGGGTGTTAGTCGCTGTAACTGGAAGCTGCAAAGAGACACTGAGTCCAGATGTTTCTTCTTCTTCTTCTTCTTCTTCTTCTTCTTCTTCAGTGTCTCAGATGAGCATCCGCCCTCAGGTCATGAGTGTGATGCAGCTCTAACCCCAAACATCTGCTTACAGTATAAGACGGCGTGACACGCGACACTACAGTGTTTTCTGTCTGCTTGGTTTTATCTGCAGTTTTATTTTTCACAGCCATGTTGTTTTCGCCGCACGATATCTCAGTAAAACCCGGACTGAACGTCTTCAAATCAGGCACAAACATTCGGTAAGACGTGAGGATGAACTGATGCAGATTTGGTGGTTAGAGGTCAAAGGTCAAGGTCACAGTGCTCTCACAGATCTCAGAACCTCGGTGCTTTCTGGTGAACCAGCACCAGTTTAAGTGGAACCAATGTTGGAGGACGTTACTCTGCATTACCCAAAATATTTAGCTTTTTTGCAGTCCTTATAATCATTCTTTAGTTTTTTAAAGTTTATTATTCAATTGGTCTGGCGTTAAGATAAGAATGACTTTACTTTATTATCGTACGCCCCAAAGGGAAATTCATACAACTTGTTCCTTCTTGTTCTGCTTTCTAGCTTTTCTTGAAATTCTGTCGATGCCTCGCCTGCCAAGCCAGACTATATCGTTAAAACGTCTAGTCTGGCAACGGCCGGTCGACCTCGGCTCAATCCAGGGGGCGGGATGAAGGCTGTCTGTCAAACTGCCTCTGCACGCAATAGGGTAGCGCTACGACCAATCAGAGCAAAGAGCAGGACGACGTCAGCCTGACAAGCCAATTAAAATGCATGTCGTCTCTAAACAGATAGAGCACTGTGATTGGTGAACACAAACGGTGTTCGAGACTCAAAAAGTTCCTATGGCTCGTTTCTGCGGGGCAAATATATTTGCTGCCGCTAGGGGGCGTCTAGATTTCTAGCTTAGTCGATGCTCAAATCGCCACCAAACATTTAGTTTCCTAAGCAGCAGACCACGGTCGTCAGTCGCTGCCTTCTCCTTCTTCCTGTTCGTCTTTGACATTTCTTCAGGTTATAAAAAATTTAAAAAAAACATTCACAAGGACTCAAAGACAAATCTGACTTGATTTTGTTGCCGGCAAAGGTCAAAGGTCAAGGCGACCTCTCAAAACATGTATGTTATTTGGACATTTTAAAGATTGGGGCCTTTATTGTGACAGGACAGTATTGGAAACAGGAAATGAAAAGGACTGTGCTCTGTGTCGATCTTTTTTATAATTTATATATAATGTTGGATAAACATGGACGCTCCATGTGCAGATGTTCTCGCTGCTGCTCCGGTTCTTACATCACCGTCACTGTTGGTTAATTGCAGTTTAATGTGTGTGTTGAGTCTCTGACTCACGTCACCTGTCACTTCCTGTGATCTTCACACGTTCTGTAAACACCGGCTGTTTGTTTGTCTGTCTGTGTGTTTTGTTCACTTCCTTCCTTCCTTCCTTCCTTCCTTCCTTCCTTCCTTCCTTCCTTCCTTCCTTCCTTCCGGTTCAGTCGTTGTGACCGACCCGTGAGCAGCACCGAGTCCCGTCTTAATCCTCTCTAATTAACATTGTTGATGATTCGCAGCCAGACGACGCAGCAGAATATAGAGTCTGAGCAAATAAGAACACACTGCACCCTGGACAGAAATACCTCACACACATTTATACACACACACACACACACACACGCTCATCTCCTCCTCCAAACACACAAACATGGCTGAATTGTGCAGGAGAAGGAGGGATGGAGGGATGGAGGGATGGAGGATGGAGGGTGGATGGGCGCGTGGCCTGGCGTGACCCAGCCGCGCCGCCTGCAGGTCTATAAATCTAACAGTCAGCCTGACGTGTGTGTGCTGTTGTGTTAATCTCCCTGAGCTTTGTGTGGAGGCACAAATGTGTCATGTTTGGATGTTTCTTCAGTGAGACAGAAAACCAGAGGAGGAGGGAGAGAGAGAGAGAGAGAGAATTTGCATTTCCTCTGTCCTCCATATCTCATTTTCCTTTGATTTTTCCCTTTTTATTTTTTTTTGCTGTGTGTGTTTGTTGTGTTTGTGTGTGTGTGTTTGTGTAATGTGAGCCTCTCCTCCATGGTGAGTCTCTTCATCACGGTCCCTGTCTGATTCCATCTCTGTGGCTCTGTTTTAATAAAGCGTGAGGAATTGGATTAAAGGCAAGGATTTTCTGCATGAATGCATCTGCGCATCTGCGTTTTATTTTTGTGCCGCCTTGCCATTTTCCTCTTTCCCTTCTCCTCCTCCCTCCTCCCTCCATCCTCCACCCAACCTCAATGGAGTGAAATGACTTCAATGTGCACATGTTGTTGTTGTTGTTGTTGTTGTTGTGGGTGTTTGTGCAGCGACGGCATCGTCTCCTCTGAAGCCGCCGAGCGTCGACCGTCTCTGGACGACGTCTCCTTTTCATCTGCGTGTCAGCTGTTGTTCGGTAGCTGCAGGTCGATGGATCTGTCTAATTGCTGGAAACAGTCGCTTCCACCTGATGAAAAGATGTGGGAAAAATAAAAACATGGCAATGATAAACTAGAAAATTTCCTCTCGGGAAATTTTGAAAGGGCACCGGGAGCTACTGCCGTTGGTACCATCTCTGTAAACATGGGAATCAAACCCACGATCTTAAGGTCAAGACAGAGCTGATCAGACACATGATCATCTTTCTATAAGCACTGATATGGAGGAGCTGTAATCACATTAGGTTACCTGTGTTAGAGTGAGAGAGATGAGTGCGCGCTTACGCGCGCATTTGATGTGTTTGTGTGTCTTTAACTGTAATCACAGGAAGTTACCTGTGTGTGTTAGAGTGTTTTCCTGTGTTCTTAATGTGTTTGTGTGTGTGTGTGTGTGTGTATAACTGTAGTGACATGAAGCTGGTTCTAGAGTCTGTGTGTGTGACTGAGCTGCATCCTGTATCAGTCTGATTTAGCTGTGTGTCTGTGTTTACAAACATCTTAACGAGCTCCAGGTGGATTGTTTATGGAGTTAACCCCTGGCCTGAGGATCAGAGGTTACCATGACAACTTGAGCTGGTTGCCAATGACCCCCCAGGCTGAGGCAGACAAAACTCAAGAAAAAGACAGATTTTCTGCCTCTGCACTGGTCTCGCATTTAGGCTTATTCTGACAAAACGGTAGCTCCTATCAGAACAAAAAACAGATCAGCAGTGCCCTAAGGCCTTCCTGAAAATTTTGGTACGATTTGGTGTTTCTACAGTAAATATTTTGGCGACACGGGCAGTTTTAAAACATCGGTCCGTTCTGCTCCTCTCAGAAAGTTTTTGTATTGGAGTCAATGAGGAGAAGAGACAGACATGGCCGCACTCAGAGGCTGCTAATTCAAATTCTGTAAGTCTCTCTGATATTTTGAACACATTGTGGGAGACACAACAAGTTTGTCTACAAAACTGTGAAAAATTATGTGTGTACAGTGTAAATTGTGTCCAAGAGGAGTGTGGAAAGAGAAAGAATCAGGAGTTTTTCTGGGCTCTCCCCCACTCTAGCTGATGACATCACGCACTCTAGCACGAACATTCCGTGCAATACACACCCATTATAATCTCATAATTTCTCCAAAAATGATCATGGTCATTGATCAGGGATTGATCAAAAACTATTCAACCTATCAAAACGAGGAGTAATACCCCAATACACAAGACTTGTGTCTACTATTTAAAGTTTAAATGGAGTCTCTAGGTGAAAGTATGCCTGAGCAGTAGACGTTTGTTAAACTCCAATGTTTGGTGTTTTTTTGCTCTTGTTTTTTCGCTCGTCCCATAGACTTCAATGCAAAATTTTGCGCAGTTTTTCGCGACTTACGTCGTTCGTACACTATTGAGAAAAGTAATCGCACACCAATCCCGATCAAGACGCACGTTTTGATATATAATATGTCCTGCAACTCTTCGAGTTGCAGGACTAGTAGCTGAAAATCGTCCGGAAGATGAAGAAAGAAAATAACTAGGAAAAAATCCACAGAATAACAATAGTGCCCGGCTTCGCCGGGCACTCGTCCCTACAGCTATTTCATAGCTGTTGGGTCGAGTGCCCTGGCGATGGCCGGTGCCCTAATTACCCAGAAGGCAGTGCGGCAGTGACCTATTTAATATCTGCATCAGTGGATGGTTCTCTAATACTGAAAACATTTTCCTGGTTCTGTCTTTGTGTGAAAGTGAAATGTGACATGTCGGTGGCCCCCCCCCTCCACCTCAGATGGCCTCCCCCTCGCTGCTTCGCCCACAGGGTGCAGCCCTCGGTTCAAACTCTGGGAAAAGGTCAGCAGGCGTAGCGGAGGTCGACACACGGGGCCCAGCGGAGCGAGAAACATAAGGAGTGACGCTCATAAGGCCACGGGGGAGATGAGAGAGGGGGGAGGGGGGGAAAGTCATGCGATGGCTGTGTTTACCCGAGCGCTGACAGGTCGACTCCGTCTGTGGAGGACGAGCGAACACATCTCACCATCACCGGCTCTTATCTGGCCTGTCGGTTACAAAACAACGCCACGTCAGCGCGGCCGCCGACGAGTCGAGCCGTTTGTCAGTTTGTTAAATGTCATGAAATATCAGTCGGTTCCTACAGAGCTTTGTCGATTCAGTCACAGAGCAGGACGAGAAGCTGCTGCTGTTGTTGTTGTCCTCGGTCTCAGAGTCTCTGCCTCAGGTTTTAAAGTTATGATGTGTAACTTTTACACTTTAAAGTATTGCAGTAACTCACCGTGTCCTTCTGCTCGTCTCTTAACTGCGTCACTTCCTCTTTACATGTGAAACACAGGAACATGCATCAGTAATCTATCTGGTAACGTTGTGTTATTATCTCATAGTGTGGTGATTGAATGTGCAGGTCACAACTTGTCCACCAGAGCGTTGTGGAGTTGTTGAATTGTGTATTTGATGAGTTTGATGAGGGAAAGAAATCCCATGAGCCTCCGTAGCGTAGCTTTGAGCAGCTCACGGCTCTGCTCCGCCGTTCTAAAAACAGCTTGCACCGACAATTAAAGGCAACGAACCTACTGCTATGACTATAGGGGTTATTAGGAAAATGGGACACTTTGCCAAAATGTTGAACTATCCCTTTAAATACAATTCAAGTCAAGTGAGATTGTGAGGGTGAAGACAACAGCTCCCATGATCCCACGCTGTTTGATCATCAGTGATCACTGATCATCAGCACAGATATTGTAAAGTTTCCTATAGAAACAACAAAGGTACAATGTGACTTGATGAGTCTCTCTTTCTCTCTCTCTGCAAAAAGCTCCGTAAAAGCTTTTTCTTTGTGGGAAAAGAAGAGCCCCCTCCCCCCTTTAACCCACGCTCCCACTCCCACTCCCACCCCTCCACCCCCAGCCTCACCTGCAACCTCAGCCGTCATTACAGGCCTTTAGGAGGGCAAAATTACAGCAGAGTGACTTATTACCAGCTGTTTCCAGAGGCTGGAGAGGAGGAGGAGGAGGAGGAGGAGGAGGAGAAGTAAAGGAGGAGAGACAGAGAGAGTGTAAAAAGCAGATGAGGGAGAGGAGGAATGAGGAAGATGGAGGGAAGGATCACATCAGTGAGACGGAGCCGGAGGGAAAGATTAGGGAGGAGATGGAGAGAAAGAGCAGACGTAGAAAAACCCCGTCGTTTCCAGAGCGAGGCCGAGCTGTCTGCTAATGGACACATGATGTATGGCTCCTGAAAGTTTGCTCTGCCTCACACACTTCCCAAAGTTCACACACACATACAGTACCTGCTGCTCCACACACACACACACACCGAGGAGCCGCCTCTGCACATATACAGTTCAATTCAAATTTGCTTTATTGGCATGAATGTTGCCAAAGCATCAAGAATCAATGAAACAAAACAACTCACAAAATTAAGTATATACAAATAAAATAAATATAAAAAGTATATTAGCTATATACTTGGGTGTCATTAGGCAGTTGCAAGTTGTTATATATGATGAAATATATATTTCATTTCATTCATTTATTGTTTATTTGACAAGGACAGTGTACTGTAATGAACAATATGTGACGCGCCGCACATCATGTCATGTAAATACGCCGGATTTAGCTCAAAGCTAATTTCCATCCGTAGTCCTCACATTTAAAGACAGACAGACATAAAAAGATAACGATGGGAAGCAAAAAACACAGTATTAGCAGCAGTTACAACAATAAGAAAACAGATGCAACCTGCATAAATATAAGAGAGGACAGAGTACTAGCATCAGTTATATCAGTGCAAGATAAGAAATAAGAAAACAGATAACAATGCCATGCAGAGCTGCATGGCATTGTTATCTGTTTTCTTCTGCATAAATATAAGAAAAAACAGAATATTAGCAGCAGATTCACAGTAAAATTACAACACAGAATAATATATGGAGTGTGAGTGTTATACTCTGCAGTATATACACACTCCCTGGGTTTTTGGGATGTTGGAGCGTCGTTTGTCTGGAATCTGGTCTAATCTCATGGGAGAACTCGGATCACATCGAATGAGTTGAATCGGCAGCAGAGCAGCGTGAACGAGAGCCGGAGCGTTTGCTAGTGCGCCGTGGCGGCGTGGTGGTGGTGGACCTCCAGAGACCCTCGCTGTGTCGTACACTGAAACACAAGGAGACAAGCTTTTTGTAAACAGATGTAAACTCTGGAGGAATGGGATGAGAGTGGGAGGAGGGCACGTACTGTATGAAGCGCCAACAAAACACAGAAACAAACATCTCATTGGTGTAGATGACAGCTGCTTTTTGCCCCCCCCCACCCAAAACACACACAGAGTCTCACACCTCACAACTCGAGCCCAAATCCAGGATAAACACGTATTTAACTGGATGTTTACACAAACTGTGCACGCACCACAGGACGCACAGGAAGCAGAGAGAAGCTCCGTCCTATGCAGCTCCACAGCTCCATGCATATTCATGTTACATCACAGAGCAGCGTGGAGGTAAATGAAGCCACCGAGACAAACACACTCACAGAGCAACAATTAAAAGCCAAATGAAGAAGAAAATATTTTCAGGTAACATTTTATAATAAGTAGCTGCACAATATTAAGCATTAAATACTGAATTCATCATTTATAACACATGAATACTCATTAGTATGTAGTTTATCAACAGATAAAATGTGTTACTCATCATTGATAAGCACTAACTGTATTTATAAACTACTTGCTAATGAGTATTCATGTTATAAATGAAGGATTCAGTATTTATTCATAATGCTTAATAGTGTGTACTTATTATAAAGTGTAAATAAAGTGTAAATTAATTCAAGCCCCAAACTCACTAATTAACAATATGTGATGTTTGACCTCCATATAGAAGAATAAAGAAAAGGAAAAATAAGGAGATATCAAAGAAAAAAGAGTAAAAACATTTGAATGTGAAGGTAAAGTTGTAAAAGTAACAACAACAGGTTCTTCATGAGAAAATACACATGAAAACATTGATGTAAAATAAGATGATATGATAAATAAAATAATAATCAATGGGATGAAGGAGACAGGAAGTTGAGGTGTAATTTAAATCACAATAAGTGCAATATACTAATCACAGGAGCTGTATTTTATTTATTTAATTTTTTAAATAAAGGTTAATGTGTCACACAACATTATTGTGACATCATCAGCACCGTATGAAAAGTGATCATGTGTCCGTTATGTGATGACAATAAGATGTAATATCCAGCAAAAAAAAGAAAAAAAGAAGCATAAAATCAGTTTGAAATCCCTCAAATGCAAATGTAAATGAGTTTCTACATAAAGGGTTATTACACCAGTTAATCTCAGTGTTGGTGTTGATGTGTGATTTCCATGCACGTGTGCGTGACGCGACCCGCCGTGGCCTTCAGCCTGTCTGTGTCCCAACAGCCGGTGTCACCTGACTCCTCATCTCACCTGCCGCGCCGCTTCCTCTCAGCTTTTATGCAAATACTGTAGCATATATACCGCCCAGTTCCTCGCCCCACACACACACACACACACACATAAACGCACACATGCACGGTGCCATTTAGAAAGCGAGCGAGGCGACTCATGGATGATTTTCATTGTTATTCATGTATTAATTTATTCGCTCATGGCAGACGTGGAACAGGGCTGTAATATGCAGATGTGAGGTTTGTTTCTCGATGGGAATTTTCCGGTCCACTGCCTCGAGCTGCCACTAATAATAAAGACAGGCAAGAGGGGGGAGAGGGGGGAGTAGCGGGAGTTAGAGAGGGAAGGTTGGAGTTGTCAAGATGCCTCCAGTCATACACCAGCTCTCAAACAGCCCTCCCCCTCTGCAACACACACACACACACACATGCATGCAGGCAGTGACCAGGTGTGATCTCACTGTGAAGGATCTTGTCCTTGACATGAAGGTGAGCGTGTAAACTTGTCCTCTTTCTATTGTTTGACGAGATGCAGCAGCAGCAGCAGCAGCTCCAGGCTGTTGCTCCGCTGACTCCAGATCAGCTGCAGGAACTGATAATATAAATATATAAATATATATATATATATTTTGAAGTGCAGTTAATGTAACAACAGATTCAGATACAAGTCGAACACCAGCCGCCCACAGCACAATTAAAAGCCCGGCGTGTCAGCACCTTGTGATATTTATGAGCAAAGTCGAGCCAACTACTTTTCAACCCTCATCAACGTGAGACTTTATTTCTCAGCTCATAAAGAAAACAAATTGTCCTGTAGTGCAGCTATTAAAGTGCTAATGTATGTGTTCGCTGCAGAGGAAAACCAGCAGTTAAAAAAAGAAAAAGAAAGAGAAAGAGACATAAATAGTGGAGGACTGTGAGACGCCCTGCAGGCAGCTGGCTGGGAGACATGTTGTTTCCTGCGGGTGCTGTCGTCGTCGTCGTCGTTGTCGTGGTGGCACCGGGGGCGACTTCCTGCACCGGGGGGTCGCGGGCTCCTCCTGGGGCGCCGCCGCCGCCGCCGCCCCGGAGGAGGAATGATGGCAACAGGCAGCAGAGGACTCACTCTGTCTTTTCTCCTGCTGCATCTCTAAATGATGTTAACCCCCTCCTGTCTGCGTGATGGAGCAGAGAGGGAGGGAGGGAGGGAGTTCACACAGAGATGGATGAAAGTCAAAGCCAATCACAGGCTGTCGGGTTAAAAAGGAAGGAAAGATGATGTGACTTCAGAGGAGGAGGAGGAGGAGGAGGAGGAGGAGGATGGTTCATGTTCTCACTATCAACAGAGAAAACTACAGTAACATGTTGTTAAGTTGATGCACAGAGACGGACAATGAAACACTGACTGGATTAAAGCGGAGTCTCACCTTGAGAAGCTTCTCATGTAACAACACCGAGACGAGCGGCTGTAAACTGAGAGTTAATTACTGCAGCGATGTTGTCAGACGTGTGAGAGGTCAGAGAGTCGACACGCCGACACGGAGGAAAACAATACACAAACAAAACATCAGACGAGCCGGAGAAAGACGAGTCGAGTCCAGTCGTAGCAACAGTGTGCGTTTTATTTTCATGAGGTATCAGAGTTTTCCCGTCGACTCCATAAATAAAGATGCGTTCAAGGCTCCTCGACCCTCACGCTGCTCGTACACGTCCAATAACCGAGCAGCTGGACGAATATTCACATGATTTGTTTACTTCAGGAGCTGAAGTCTGAGCTGATGTCACTCTGCTGTCTGGTTTTCTACAGTGGCCCTGAAAGCTCAAAATTATAATAATAATAACAATAATTATAATACATTTTATTTGTAAGTGCTTTTACAACTGCTGAATGACACTTTACACTTTAAAAATCATAAAACAGAGCAAAGTCAGAGTGAAATACATTTAAAAACAGTAATAAAACTACGACAGTATTAGAGCCACATTGAGAAATAAAAAAAAAACACAGACTTTGAGAATAAAGTCATAAATTTATGAGAATAAAGTCGTAAATTTCCGACTTTATTCCCGAAGTTTGTGGTTTTTTATTTCTCAACGTGGCTCTAATACTCTGTCATAATAAAACACACAATTTATATTAAAAGCTCATTTAAAAAGGTGAGTTTTGAGCATGGTCTTGAGTTCCAGAGGGACAAATGTGCTTCTGATTCAGTCGCACAACAAGTGTTTTCAGTCTTGTGAGTTTCTCTCTCTCAGTTGGACACTGAACAAACTCATGTGTCGTCAAATGGTTGAAGATATTCTGTGAAGTCGCAGCTCTTGTAAACAAACAAAACCACTTTTAAGCCAAGTGTTACTCACCAAAAACACACTGTGATGTGTTGAATGCATTTCTTCTTCTACTTTTTCTTCTTCTCTGTTCAGTTCGTTGTGCGTCGCCACAGCCGACCGTCAACTGATCGACAGAATGAGACTGAATGAACCGGCTGCAGGACTTGAGTCTCTGCTCATGTTTGTGCGTCTTTGTGCACATGCATGACACAAACAAAACAAAATATTCCGACTGTATCGATGTGAACGGTCACGTTTTCATTTTCACTTGAAAAAATGTAAAATGAATGACGTGACCTTCGTGCGTCTGGTACCAAACAAACACGTCTCTTACTTTTCATGCAAAAAAAAAGAAGAAGAAAACATCAGCTCCTGTGATTCAGCTCCTGCACTTGGCTGCAGTGTGGTTGTGATTACATTGTCATTAACTGTGCAGCTCTGCACGGCTCCCACTGCTCTTAACGGGAGCTACTGTATAGAAGAACAGTCATTATGAACTCCACAGTGTCTTTACATTAAAGTGCAGACGTCTGAACAGCGTGGTATAAGTGCTATAGTACAGCAGAATGAGCCCTGTTGTTTTATATTATCATATTATCATAATTATAAAGCAAAGACATACTGTATTTCTCTTTGAAATATAATTAAATAGATTTATACATTAGCAGGAAGTGGTGATAATCAAGCAAAGTGTGCATCGGCGCATTGTTCCACCAACCTCACAGCGTCCATCATGCATGTTGACGTCTTGTTCCCCTTGGATTTGCACACACACACACACACACACATATACACACACCCCCCCACAGATGCGTGGCTATCTGGGGCTGAAGCCCACAGGCATGCACCCAGGCCAGAGTCCAAGCCGTGTCAAATCAGCAGAGTCTTCACCAGAGGCCAAATCTGTAGCGTATAATTAGCTTTTAATCAGCACCCTCATTCAGGCGAGCAGTAAAGATTAGCCCAGCTTGGGCTCTGCTTAAAATAAGCATTCATAAATGCGTGTGAAAGCCTCTGACCCATCGCGTCCAATCAGACACACAATATCAGCCTCCCTCCCCGCCGTCCTCGCTCCGCTGTAAAGCTCCTCTTTATTTCCTCTCTCTGACTCTGGCAACGTTTTCCAGCGATGTCCTTCCATCCATCCTCAGTGTTATTTATTGATTTTAATTGTTATATGCATAAAAAAAACAACTGGACCAATAATAGTAATAATAATGATTATAAGATATCGCAAAAAAGGGAAACACTTTATAATAAGTACACAAGACTAAGCATGAACTGAATTCTTCATTTATAACGCATGAATACTCATTAGTATGTAGTTTATGAATGTTAATGTTTTACTCATAGGGTTCGGGTTCGGGTTAAGCACTCACTAATGAGTATTCGTGTGTTATAAATGAATAATTCAGTATTTATTAATGCTTAATAATGTGTACTTATTATAAAGTGTTACCAAAACCTTTAACTTTTATATCTTCAGATCACAGATCTCCTGATCAAAGCGGCAGATCGAGGATTTTATTGAACATTTTTACACATTTTCAACAGTTTCCATGCTGCTTATAATGAATAGAAATATTTATGTTGTTGAGTTTTGACTTTAATCAACGTGGTTAGTGATTATCAATGATGAGTAACACATTTTAACTGTGTTATTCATGTGTTATAAATGATGAATTAAGTATTTAATGCGTAATAGTGTGTGCCTATTATAAAGTTTTACCCCCCCAAAAAAAGATTAGGAAGGCAGCCTTTTGTTTTCAGAGGGAATGAATGAACATTAACCTCTGGTGTTAACACCCTGCCAGCGTGCAAGGGCATGAGGACACACACATGCACGCACACGCAGCACAACAACACGCCTGACCTTCATGACACCCTCCTGCGCTGGAGGGTCTATTTGGATAATCCAATATGGAGACTTTAAAAAGTGAGCGTCTTTATTAAAAGAGCTGCCGGGGTTCGAGAGCGTAACGTTTAGGATGAGCTCGTCTGCTCTAATCCCTCCTCTCTCTGGGGTGAGCCGCCGCGTTTATGACAGTAATGAAGTGCAGTGAGATGAAAGCGTTTTTAATGGGATTTAGTTAAACTGGGACACAAACCAGAAAGTCAGAGAGATGGAGGAGGGAGGAGTGAGGAGGGGGAGGGGGGGGTGCACTTCCTCATCATCACAGCTCTAACGTCATTGTTATTTCTGCTCTCATGCATGACTGGCCTCCGTGATGGGAGTATTTAATGAGTGTGTGTGTCATCGCTCGTCTCTATTGGCCACGAGCGACGTCACTCACAAACCTCCTGCTGCTGCTGCTGCTGCCGTGTGTGTTGTGTTGTGTTGTGTTCATGCTGATGCTGCTGCTTCCCCCTCACTCTTCACACTCGTGTCTCAGGAACAGACTGCAGAGTGTGTGTGTGTTTGTAGGTGACTGTTTTCAGGTTCACGATCCAAAAAGCCAAAACATGCTCTGATTCAGATGCACCATGATATGTGTGTTTGTGAGTGTGAAGAGCTGCTGCAGAGACGTGCAAGGTGACACGATGTCAGTGCATGCGTGTGCGTGTGTGTAAAGATGTTAGTCAGCTAAACAACACGCTGCTGCTCCCCTCAGTTAAACTAACACGACTCTTTCATTCATGTGTCCATTCATTACCTAGACAACCTGTCCTCGTTGGCTCATAGGGTGGGAGCAGACTACTTCCTGGACAGGTCACCAGTCTATCACAGGGCCAGACAACCGGCCACACACCTACAGGCTCTTTACAGTCCCCATTTAGCCTAATGTGCAGGTCCTTGGGCTGTGGGTGTCGTCATCTACACAGAGTGGAGGTCAGGACCCGGCCTTTAATTGTTAAACAGAGTCAGAGTCGTAGGCTGGTTAAAATTAAAAATAAAACCTTGCAAATACATTTTCCTCCTCATCTTTAGGTGCCTAAAGATCGTATCTATTGGGAAGATGATCTCCGAGTAGCTGTCTCCAAAATTAAAAGGGATAGTTCAACATTTTTTGGCAAATTGGCCCATTGCCATAATCCCTATAGCAGTAGGTTTGTTACCTTTAATTGTCGGTGCAAGCTATCTTTAGATCGGCGGAGCAGAGCCGTGAGCTGCTCAGAGCTACGCTACGGAAGCTCATGGAATTTCTTGGTTTCCTTCATCAAACTCATCAAATACACAATCCAACAACTCCACAACGCTCTGGTGGACAAGTTGTGACCTGCACATTCTCCACACTATGAGATAATAACACAACGTTACCACACAGAGTTGTTGTAGAGGTAAATGACTGATGATGAAAAACTGCCCCCAACGGGAACGCACATCAGAAGTCTTGCATGAATTTACCTCAAAAACAACTCTGTCTTGTAATGTTGTTGCTTGCACCGACAATTAAAGGTACTGTAACGAACCTAGAAACTCTGCATTAGCAAATTAGCTGCTAAAATGTTGTGCAGCCTCCTGACACTAGCTGGACCTGCAACCCCAGGAGACGTGCTGTAAAAAGCAGGGACATGTGGACGTTATCTGGTGCTAGCAGTGCTAACATTAGCATAACATTAAAACAAATATGACATGTAGTGTTTACTGTTAATGACCCAGACTGTGATTGTTGTCAATCTCTCTTTTAAATCAGGTCCTATATTGTAAATTCAGTTCAGTGTGTGTTTGTGTGTGTTTGTGCGTGCTTGTTTTCCGTACTGTATCTCTCCTACGAGGTTTTTTTTGTTGTGTGCAGTCGACACTCAGAAGAAAGGATCCTTTGCTAGAAGTAGAGGCACAAATCTAGCAGCCCCAGGCAGTGTGTTTGTTCTCTGATCTGCAAGAAACCACAACACACACTCAGTCACAACACACACGCACATACCCACATAGACACATCACAGCGTTATTAAAGAAGCCAAACTGGAGTAAAAAAAGCGGCACAACTTGGCCACAAAACTCAACACAGAGAATTGTTTATGTTCCGAAATGGAAACTTAAGAGAGAAGTTCTGTAAGAAAACTAAAAACCGTGGGGCTGATTATAGACGTCGACATCACGGCTGATTGGATGAACCGGGAAGGATTTGCATATGTGGTCGGTCGCTGCCGGTTTGCAGATGATGACAGCTGGGAGAGGAATCAAAGCGTCTTGCGTCTGAAGTTCAGTCTGGTTGTTCTAGTTTTCATTCTGCATGTTCTCGTGCCATTTCTCCAGTTTTATGGTTTGAATTTAAAATTATATCGATGCAGTTTGAGGTGAAGTTCACCGACCTGCCTGCAGCTTTAAAACAAAAGTTACAAGCCTTGTTATGTACTCTGTGCAGTGTTTTATCTCAATCAGGCCTTTTCTTTTGTTTCTTTGCTCTTTTTTCTGCACAATTTGCCGCATGAATGAGCAAAACAAAGTGTTTGTTTGTTGACAAAATGTGTGCATCAGTTGTTGTGGTGCAGCAGCTCTCAGACGTGGAGGCTCTGCAGGATTTCGAGGGATTACCAAGATGCAGAGTCTCATTGTGTTGTTTAATGTGTTTAACTTCTGACCGTCCATCTGTGTTGGTGGATGGTTACGTATGGAAGAGGAGGAGGGGGAGGAGGGGTTTCTGGGCCGGACACTGCACGCTCTGGCTCTGCAGACGAGTGTGTGTCTGTGTGTGTTGTGTATGTGTGTGTGCATACCAGGAAACAAATCAGGGTGAACGTCTGCAGCAGTGAGGTGTTAAGCCTGCGAGAGCCAGTGTGTGTGACCGGTGCTGCGTCCAGCTCGCTCGCTGCCGGCCAGCGATCCTGCTGCTGCTGTGATGAGTTTGGCTCATGACCTCCTCGGGGCCGCGCCGCAATATTGGCCCCCCCGCTTATTGTTCTGTCAACAGCATCTGTTGGGCCCGATAACAGGATTAGACCGGCCCCCTGTAGGCCTGCTGCAGCTAGCCTGGATTAGCCAGCAAGACCTATCGTTTCATATGTGTGTGTGTGTGTGTGTGTGTGTGTGTGTGTGTGTGTGTGTGTGTGTGTGTGTGTGTGTGTGTGTGTGTGTGTGTGTAAGAGTCAATCCTCTCTATCCGTCATAGAACCTACACCACAGAAGAAGAAGAAGAGCTCGGACTGCAGCTCATTTCAGCTTTCCTACCAGATTTGTTTCTGCTCCGTCATCACCACTGTTTTCCAAATTCATGCAAAACCGCTGATGCGTGTTGCCTTCAGGGACAGTTTTTTCATCAATCAGTCTCTGTATTTCCCTCTAAAACAACTCTGTGTGGTAACGTTGTGTTATTATCTCATAGCGTGGTGAATGTGCAGGTCACAACTTGTCCACCAGGGCGTTGTGGAGTTGTTGGATTGTGTATTTGATGAGTTTGATGAGGGAAAGCAAGAAATCCCATGAGCCTCCGTAGCGTAGCTCTGAGCAGCTCACGGCTCTGCTCCGCCGTTCTAAAAACAGCTTGCACCGAGAATTAAAGTTAACGAACCTACTGCTATGACTATAGGGATTATGGCAATGGGCTAACCTGCCAAAAATGTTGAACTATCCCTTTAATAAGGACAGGGCTCTGAAGTGCAAAGTAAACCAGGCTTGATGATCCCGACCGATAGAAGGACTGAAGGTCATGTCAAGGTCCAGTTGTGTGTGTGTCACTCATGAATAATGTATTTTCCTCGCCCCCCCGGTTTCATTACACGCCGCGCTGCTTCTCCAGGTGATGAAGCGTGTGTGTGTGTGTGTGACAGTGTGTGGATCAGAGCAGATGAAGCTCTGGATTAGAGTCTCATAATAATCCAGGACCATGAAAGCATTTTCTTGTTTGTTGTCGGAGTCATTCATCAGCAGATGAGCAGATCAAAACACAAGGCTACAGTAGCTCTTAATACCTGACACACACACATGCACACGCACACACACACACACAGACACACACATGGACACACACACGGACACACACAAACAGGTTGACATTGGCCTCGGCTCATCACAGGGATGTGAGAGGCTGGAGCGGGAAGAGGCTCCATCAGCCGCTTGGGAATCTCACAGGAGCATGAGAACAACGACCCCGCCCTCCTCCACTTCCCCTCAGGGACACACAAATCCCCCCCCCTTCACCCCTCTGAACCATGTTTTTCCTTCCCTCCACTGGGAATAACCCAGCAGCAGGAAGTGTTCATGCTCCTGCAACATTCCTGCCAAACCACAGCAACCGGCCGATCTGTCTGTTTGATTCCACTTGACCCAGGAATTTAGCGGCGTCTTGGATTAAAGGTGGAGAAGAGCTGACAACCGGGCTCGCCGTGTGTGTTTTTCCCATCTGTGTGTGTGTGTGTGTGTGTGTGTGTTGTGTGCTTTGTGCCAAAGGAACAGGTGAGACTTTGGTTTGAAGTCAGAGCTGCTTCCTCGGCGGCTCGGAGCGGAGAGGAGACGAGTAAATAAACCAGTTGTCAGTCACGTTGGAGTCCTGATCAGGAGAAAGACTTAAAGATGAAGCTTCATACAGTATCATGACCCCCTCCCCTCCGCCCCCCCTCCCCCTCCCACCATCATCCCTCCCTGACGTGCACAACGCCATGAAAACGATTCACAGAAAAACGTCGTTCCCATCTCCTCCTCCATCAGCCGCTTGTCAGGAGCCGCATTTAAAATGGCTGTCAAGGCGCCGTGCACGCTGCTGCAGTGTGCTGATTGTTGCTGTGTGTACAGTGTGTGTACTGTGTGTGTGTGTGTGTGTGTGTGTCACCGCGACTCGTGGTGTCAGGCTGCACCCGTCGTTCTGCAGCCAGTCAGATTAATCAGAGGCTTTTCAGCAGAGGGACCGCTGGTCACCGTGACGGAGGAGGAGCTGCTGCAGCACACAGCGTCCAACATCAGTCAGTCAGAGTTTTATACAAGATGCACGGTGTACACCACACACAGATACACACACGCACACACGCACACACACACTCTCCCATATCAAAGCCTGTTCAAATAAATACACATTAGGTTATGGATCACTGATCAGACTTTCTGACGATCCAGAAACAAACCAGAGCGTGAAGCGACACATTTTCAGGTTGTGCACTGCTCTTAAAAAAGCTTGTATTTAGGCCCAACATAGATGTTAAAGGGATAATTCACCCGTTTTCTACTCACCGTCATGCCAAGGAAGGGTTTGGATAACTTTCTGAATTGGGGTGAATTATCAATTTTCGCTCTGAGCAGCTCACGGCTCTGCTCCGCCTTTCTAAAAATAGCTTGCACCAACAATTAAAGGTAACGAACCTACTGCCATGACTATAGGGATTATGGCAATGGGTCAATTTGCCAAAATGTTGAACTATCCTTTTAAGATCTCAAGTGAGATGAATCTGGCAGGTGATGGACGGACGGTGTGTCCAGGAGGAGGTGTTTGTGTTTGTGCCTGTGAGGTGGAGCTCAGGGCTCCAGGGAATCAGAGGTGACAGAAAAGGGTGAAAACTAATCGATGACATCATTCTCTCGCTGCCCTCTCTTCATGCCGATTGGTCAATAATCAATAAGACTGACTTATTGATCCTGAGAGGGGGTGAGACATCTGCAGCTCAGAGTGAGTTTTGGTCCTCCTCTTCCTCCTCTTCCTCCTTCCTCCACCTGTCTCTTCTTCCTTCTTCTCCTCCTCCTTCTTCATCTCCATCTCCCTCTTCCTCCTCTTCCTCCTTCTCCTCTCTTCTCTTCCCCCTTTCCTCTCCTCCTTCTTCCTCCTCCTTCTCCCCCCCCTTCCTCCCTGCCAGAGCGAGCCTATCCATCTATTGTCTCTCCATCCCTCTGACACCCTGTCACTGCCTCCATCTATTATTCGAACTCTGTCACTCTCTTCCTCTGTTAGCCTGTTTCTGTCACTACGTTTTTCATTCCGTTTCTTCTCGTCCTCCTTCATCCCGACACTCGCTCCATCTCTCTCTCTCTCTCTCTCTCTCTCTCTAACGGCCGTTTTATCATACGTAACCACATCTGTCTCGCACCCCAGACGTGTGTCTGTCCTGGCTCTGCTTGATGATGATGATGAGTTCACACACACACACACACACACACACATATGCAGGTCCACGTCATCAGACACACGCACACACATGCAGAGTGCAGTCAGACACACACACAGACACACACACAGCTGGTGTGCAGGTGTGAGATGTGACATAGTCCAGATAACAGGCGGCCGCCGCCTCCTCCCATATGAACCAGATTCCAGTGACACAGCTCATTGTTCCTGCTGCCGGCTCCTTGTCCTTCTGTTGCTCTTCTGTTTTATTTTTTGCGTGTCCTTCCTTTAAAACAGTAGATTTGTGTTGATCTGCCGCTGGGCCTCGTGCCGTCCGACTCCGAGCGGCTCCTCAGTCTCATGTTCGACCTGTAGCAACAACCGAGGCTCCGTCGGAACAACCAGGAAGTTGAAGAACTGAACTGAACCTCCTCATCCTCCTCTTCCTCCTTCTTCTTCTTCTTCTCAATATCCATCTCCATCCCCCCTTCCTCTTCCTCCTTCATCCTCTTCCTACTCCTCCCTCCTTCTCATCCTCCTCTTCATTCTTCTTCCTCTTCCCCTTTCTCCGCCCTCTTCCTTTTCCTCCTTCTTCATTTCCATCTCCATCCCCCCTTCCTCTTCCTCCTCCTCCCTCCTCCTCATGCTCTTCTTCCTCCTTCTTCCTTTCCTCCTTCTTCATCCTCCTTCCTCCTCTTTCTTCCTCTTCATCCTCCTCTTCCTCTTCATCCTTCTTCCTCTTCCTCCTTCATCTCCATCTCCCCTTCCTCTTCCTCCTCCTCCTTCTTCATCCTTCTTCCTCTTCCTCCTGCTCATTCTTCCTCTTCCTCCACCTCTTCCTCTTAATCCTTCTTCCTCTTCCTCCTCCTCTTCCTCCTTCATTTCCATCTCCATCCCCCCTTCCTCTTCCTCCTCCTCCCTCCTTCTCATCCTCTTCTTCTTCCTTTCCTCCTTCTTCATCCTCCTTCCTCTTCCTCCTGCTCATTCTTCCTCCTCCTCCTTCTCCCTCTTCCTCCTCTTTCTTCCTCTTCATCCTCCTCTTCCTCTTCATCCTTCTTCCTCTTCCTCCTCCTCCTTCTTCATCCTTCTTCTTCTTCCTCCTGCTCATTCTTCCTCTTCCTCCTCCTCTTCCTCCTTCATCTCAATCTCCATCCCCCCTTCCTCTTCCTCCTTTTCCTCCTCCTTTCTCCCTCTTCCTTATTTTTTGCGTGTCCTTCCTTTAAAACAGTAGATTTGTCTTGATCTGCCGCTGGGCCTCGTGCCGTCCGACTCCGAGCGGATCCTCAGTCTCATGTTCGACCTGTAGCAACAACCGAGGCTCCGTAGGAACAACCAGGAAGTTGAAGAACTGAACTCAGTTTGTCGGAGGTTGATTCTTGTACGCGTGTGTTTTTAACAGAAATAATTCATAACTTCTGCCACAAACTCACACACACACACACACAGCCGGCTCTGTAATGCAGCATTATGCCTCCTGCTATGACTCACACACACACACACACACACACACACACACACACTCGCACTGCTGTAGTGACACAGTTACGCATGCATACACACCGGGGGTTTGCACAGAGGTGGACGCACACTGTTGCCGTGTGGTTTGCTCTCTACACAACTGTGTGCATGTTTGTTTACTCGTGAGTGTGTGTGTTTGTATACGGATGAGGAGGAGGGGGGGGGGGTTGCAGATTGCAGATTGTGCCCGGTCCAGTAGCCCCCCCCCTCCTCCCTCCCTCCCTCCCTCCCTCCCAGTCAGAGCGGAGCTGTCTCAACTCGTCAGCGTCGGGACTCGTGCGGCGTCCTGATCCTCCCCGACAGTCGGCCACAGAAAACGATGGGACAGGAAACCGCCCACAGCACCATGTGACCCGGTGTGGTGGGAGGAGGGAGTGATGATGATGGGATGTGGTTAGGAATGTCACGATTACATGTTTTCACAATTAATCGTGCTATTAAACGCCACAATTAATTAATCGTAAAGATTCCTAAATACCGTCACTTTCCCAAAAAACATGATGTTGGAACCGATGTGTGCAAAAATAAAGGTAAATGCACAAATACTGGTCCATTTAACTAACCTAACATTGAATTGGGAGGAATTTATTAATGTTAGCGTGTCATTTTAAATTAAAAAAGAAAGCAAAACAAAACAAAAAACGATTAAAATAAGTGCAAAAATTTGGTATAGATGACAATTTATGACCTGAATATTTCAAACATTTCCTCTGGGGACTAAGAAATTGTCATATATTAATAGACAACAATGAGTAATGTACTTATATTTTGAGTAAATTTGATTTTACACATTCATAGTGCGAAATTAATTAATGCATAATACGTGTGATAATCTATCTGACAATAATTGTGAGAAAATGTATCATCGTGACATCCCTAGTGGTGGTGGGTGGGGGGTCAATGTGTCCTCATAATAGCAGAGTCAGAAACTGTAGCCCTGCCTGGCACAACGCAGACAATAAACACAACACTTTGGCACGCACACGATTACACACACACACACACACACATACACACACACACAGACACACACACACACAGTGACATTGGGTGCAGGCCACGACTGCTGTGATATTTTATCCGGTTGAATGGCAGTGAAATGAATCTCAGCATGCCTGGCTCCAGACCTTTAGGATTGTGCCATTGTTTTTCACCCCACATACTTCAGCTGCTACACACACACACACATGCACAGACACACAAACACACACACATAGACAGATACAGTATACACACGTGTGGGTTTTGGAAGAGTCATTTAAAAAGTCATTTAGTCTATTTGTAGCAGCCGTTAATGATTTAGTCGGTGGTTTGTATGATGTTGTTGTTCATTAGTGTTTGAGGCTTTGGTTGTTAATGTGGTTTATTTTCTGATCACAACGATGATGGAGCGTCGAGTCGCAGCCACGCGAGTGTGAGATTGATTTATCCACCTGTTCCACCGTGTGTGTTGGAGGTGGGGTCAGTGGGTCGCTGCATTTTTCGGTGACTTCCACTTTCCTTTTAATCCCTGTCGTTATTCTGACCTTAATTTTATTCACAATATAAAACCTACATCTTGTTGTTAAAGGGATAGTTCAACATTTTGGCAAACTGGCCCATTGCCATAATCCCTATAGTCATAGCAGTAGGTTTGTTACCTTTAATTGTCGGTGCAAGCTATTTTTAGAACGGCGGAGCAGAGTCGTGAGCTGCTCTGAGCTACGCTACGGAGGCTCATGGGATTTCTTATCAAATTCATCAAATACACAATCCAACAACTCCAAAACATTCTGGTGGACAAGTTGTGACCTGCACATTCACCACGCTATGAGATAATAACAAAATGTTTGATGAGTTTGATGAGTTTTTCATCAACAGTCTCTGAAACCAAGAAATCCCATGAGCCTCCGAGCGTTGTGGAGTTGTTGGATTGCAGATGAGTTTGATGAGGGAAACAAGAAATCCCATGAGCCTCTGCTCACGGCTCTGCTCCGCCGTTCTAAAAATAGCTTGCACCGACAATTAAAGGTAACGAACCTACTGCTACAGTATGACTATAGGGATTATGGCAATGGGCCAATTTGCCAAAATGTTGAACTATCCCTTTAATAAAGTTTTTTTGGTCTTTGACCTAAATTAACCATCCATCACTTTCAGTTTGTTTCCTGGAGTCGCCACATTAAATGCAAATGACCTCATTGATCTTGAAACCAGTCAATTAATTAGAACAATAAATCACAGGATTTTTCACTTTGTGTTTGGTAAATGCAAATAATATTATATTCTTGAACTAAAAGGAACCAAAAAATGAATTATTAAGATATTTAAGGTTTGATTTTTAAGGGTAAATTCTTGGCATATATGCAGCTGGTTGAATTAAATTGGCTGAGATGTAGAAATGAAGTTAAAATCTTGCAGCGTAATCTTCATTTTCACCTCAGGTGTTTTGAGTTTCAGCGCCGAGGAGAGGAGCTGGTCCGCAGACGGAGGCAGACGGAGGTCAGGGGCCGCGTGGGGCTGGAACTTGGCCTCCGTTTGAAGGAAGACGAAGTCGGGGAGATACAGAGTGCACATACATATAACAGGGTTTTTCCACAGCACACGCCCTGCAAACCTTTCACATTTACGGCCCCCGTTTACAGATTTTTCCAGACCCACCGTCAGGTGCGTCAGCCGCTGTCATCTTTCCAGAGCCGAGCGCAGCCCCGGTTGTTTCCACTGGGCCGCCGTGGCTCGCCGCGTGCATACCTCTCTCTCCCCTCTCACCTTCAATATCCTCTCTCATCCCTTCAGACTGAACCACATCTCTGATCACGGCTGTTTCCCCCGCTCCCCGCCTCTCTTTCCACCCTCCGTATGATGGTCTACTTCCACGCTGTCACACTGCGTGAATCTGATTGAAAACGCCGAGGAGCTCTTTTGCTTTCTACTGTCACGTTGATGCGTGGCTCGGTAACCTCTGCGCTCTGCGACAGCTTCGAGTGTAGTTTATTTGCACCGATTCTCCTTCCTGAAACACAAAGCACCTTTATTTTGCTCATCACCGCTCTGCACATGGAAACCATGGTGACGTGCTGCTCATCCCGTCGATAAACAAGCGAAAGCATCCGCGAGCGTGTACGTCCACAAGTGGCTGAGCTGCTCCAGGAACCTGCTACGGCCCCGTCCTCCGTTAGATAAACGTGGCGCTGACCTTCCTCAGACTGAGCGCGGCCACTGGCCACCTTCATTATGTGAAGGCTCCTCGCTTTCAACTCTGAACAACCTTATCTTCTGCGTACAAAGCCGCATCCTGCCACTGCAATGACTCTCCTTCCTTTTATCTGAGTCAACGAGCGCACTCTCATCCGCTGACTGCCGTATTGTATTATTTATCGAACCCAAAGACAAGGTGAATTTTCAAGGTGAATATCTCCGAAACGTACAAACACTCTGAGTGCTGCGTCCAAATATAGACCATTCTTCACACGCTGCTCTCGTTTTTTTTAATAAATGCATATACTTCACCCGAAACAAAACAAACAACGTGTTTTATCAGAAATTATTTGCCATTTGTTTTTTTTTCACCTTAATTTTTATTCACTGCCGTTTTCAAATGGAGCTGAAAAATAGTTTAATGGGTTTTTAATTTGTGGCCTTAAGGCAGTAAAAGCTAGAAAATGTAAAAGCATGTGTGGTTGTAATGTAGTTTTTCTTCTTCTGTTTAATATACATGGCAGACAGGGCTCCTCTGATCAGTATGCTGGAACGCGTGTAGCCCTAAATAAGAGCAAGCAGGAGTTTAAGGTGTGGTAACTTCCAGCCTGCAGCCACCCACTTGATAATGAATAAGATATTTTAGCGCTCATATTGTCTCTTATGGTCTGTCACTGCAGCAGGAGATGATCCTTTATTCAGCGTGAGTCAACCTGGCTGTTGTCTCACTTTTCAAATGACTCATAGGAGCTGTAGATAAACCAGTCTCTGCTAAGAATATCTGAACTATGCAGAAACTCTACAGTAAAGCATTACAAGGCAAAAAAAAACAAAACAAAGGCGACACTCTCGGCTTCCCTCTCAATTCTTTCTTATGTGGCAGAGAAAGTTGCTCTGAAAAGAAATGTTTTAAATGTATAACTCCCTTTAATTACAGTCTGGAGCACCAAGGCGTCAATTAAGGAATAAAAAGTACAAACCAGTATTAGTCATTCATTGTGCAGCGTTAGTCACTGTGACCGACCCGGGGAGTGGGAGAGCGAGAGACAGAGGAGCTGCAGTCGACCACGTTGAGTCAGACATAGAAAATGAAAACAATAAATGAAAAGAAGACAAACAATAATCCACAATAAAGCTCCGTTTGGGACTGTTTATTTATTATTTTGTTCCTGTTGGTTTGGCCGACACGACGAGACACATTATGTACCAGGTTGTCTTAATCATTTTGATATCTGGGCTCCTGGGGAGTATCTGTATTTAAACTGAACTGATTAAATAAAACTCAGTACAGTTTGTCTTCACTTGGATGTAGCGGTTAGCTAGTTAGCTGCACTGTTGAGTTTTTTTTATATATATATTTTTGCCCATATAAGAATATATATTTATATTTATATCTATAACCCCACAGTAAAGTCATCCACCTACAGTGGACTGTATGAGAGGAAGTCACTTTAATATGAAATGCAATACCGACTAATGTAGGTTGTTATTAGATAGCATGGACATGCAAGGAACAATCATATTGTGATTATATGGGCAGATGTTCACTGTGCATGATCATATTTGCTTCATTTTCACTCAAAAAAATGTAAAATGAATGAAGTAGTGTTGTCTCTATAGTGTTGAGACAATGATTTGTTGACCAGGGCGTCTTCAGAGCAAAGTGTTTGAAATTCCTTTAATCAATAAGATTAAACTCCTTTGACCTTCCCAACCAGTTTTTAGAACTGAAGAAGCTTTTTGGATGAGAAATGTTTCAAGAAACCCCAAAAAAGACCATGTTGATGATAAAGCTGATGATGATATTGCACTTGTCCATATTTTCATTTTGCAGCTCTAATTCTGCATCTTTAGTGTAGTTTTGAGGCTTTTCCAGTGAAGCGTTCAGCTGCTGTAGCTGAGCAGTAGATGGCATGTGCCTCCTCAGATATTAAACCAAACATCAGGGCTGTGAGTGTGTGTGTAATAATAAATGACGATGCCTCCTCTGGGGAGCATGAATATCGTTGTATCCATGTAAAATATTTCATGGAGCTTCTTCAAAGGCGCTCATGACTTATCACAGCTGTGCACCATCACACGCCGTCCCTGACAGGCAGCAGCAGCAGCAGCAGCAGCAGCAGCAGCAGCAGCTCTGATGTCCAAACTCTTGTTTTTCTTGAAGGCGTTCCTGAGATAGCGGTGCACGAGAGCGAGGTTCAAGTTCAACAAGAATTTTTTTCACATCCCATAATTGCGTGCATGAGTTCTCAACACGGATCCTCCTCCGTCCAGTTATTCTTGGCAGCAGTTCTACGAGTTCGACCGCAGACGCCTCTCGCCTCTCGTGTGCTGCTCTTCTCCTCCGCTCGGAGCCGGAGAAGGAAGCAGACATAAGGATTCCCACCTGTGTTTGATTCCCCCTCTGCTCCGTCAGCAGCAGCAGCAGCAGCAGCTTCCCTCCTCCACCTGAACTCCTCCACCTCGGCCTCACCTCCTCCCACTCACACTGCTCTCCCCTCTCCTTCATCCTCCGCCTGAGAGCCTGGCCAAGGCGACAAAACATATTTATGATTTATTTATGCTGGGGAACCCGTCTCTCTCTCAGTGTTTCAGTCTGTCTCTTCCTGTGTTTGTCTGTCTGTGAAACCGTATGTGACAGTGATGCTAAATGGGGCGTACTCTCTCCTGTTGTGATGAGATGGAATGTGCAGGTGGCGTAGCGCACGCACGCACATGCACGCACATGCACGCACACTCTTCTCTGTGGTGTCATGCTGAGATGACAGCACCTCCCTGCTCTGGGGTTAACTTATATGATCTGTGTATTTGACACATCTTCTCTATGAAGCACACTTCATATGCCGTGTGACATCAGTGAGTTGACGACATCAGACCTGTTAGCAGCACATGCACGCACGCGCACACGCACACAGATGTCAGTGATGTTCATACGTTTCCATGACTGTCTGCTCTGCTGTACCCAGGGATATTTCTGGACCCGTTTGTGTATTCAGTCCCTGCTCAGCCACAGTTTGCTGCATATCGCCCACCACATTCACGTCTTATGTAAACAAGGGGGAAGCCTGGAGAAACACAACCTTATGTTATCTATGCATGTAAAACTGTTCTCATAGACAGAACCGACAGGCCCGGCCGTGTGTAAACTGCAGCTCCCTCCTCGTTTATTAACAGTACATCGATCAATTATTAGCCATTTGTGAGAGTATAACATTTGGGTTGCCAGGTTGTGGTTAATCCTTTATCCTCTGATCCTCCTGCTTTGTCTTTTTTCATCATATTGTGATTATATGGGCAGATGTTCAGTGTGCAATTCATGATCATATTTGCTTCATTTTACCTTGAAAATGTCAAATTAATGATGTAGTGTAGTGTTGTCTCCAGAGCAACACAACACTTGTGGTGCTGACAGTGTACAACAATATTATCATAGTCTATAAGAATAAATGGAGAAACAGAACCTTATCTCATCTGTGCATGTAAAACTGTTCTCATTAACAGAACCGACAGGCCCAGCCGTGTGTAAACTGCAGCTCCCTCCTCGTTTATTAACGGTATATCGATCAATTATTAGCCATTTGTGAGAGTAGCAATAACATTTGGGTTGCCAGGTTGTGGATAATCCTTTATCCTCTGATCCTCCTGTATTGTATATCACCTGCTTTTTTTTATCCGGCACTTTAATTCACCAGCGTGACCATTAGCTTTGTGTGAAAGAGCTGCAGAGCGTCGGGGCGGACAACACACATTTATTAACCATGTGTTCCTGCAACATTTACAACCGCAGATGTGATGTATTATTAGGGCGAGCTGTCCGCAAAGAAGACAAAGCATGGAGGACGTACACCTGAGTGTGTAAATGCTGCAGTAATAAGTCGTTAATAAATGGGCTTTGGTCCGATGCTCCTTTTTTCCAGCAGGTTAATAGGCGGTGAGGTAAATTATGAATTAAAGAGCATGAAAAGACAAAGTAGGTTACGTTGCGATGGAGGAGGGATACAAGCTGAATAGATTATTTACAAAATGACCACACAGATGCTCTTATAAGTGGCTCAAATGGATTACACACTAAACAAATTTGCCATTAATCTGTGCCGTATTAATGGTTTACCAATGATCATTACGCACTGATCAATTATAATCAACCATCAGTCATGACGTCGTCTCTTCCACCAGCTCCTTTAGCTCCGTGCATCAATCTCACTCAGACTCTCTGACAAAATGAGTCGTGCTCCTGTATTTACTTTTCATATTCTACAGTAGAGCAAAGTTAAACAGCGATCACTCTGCGAGTACAAAAAGAAAAGTAATAATTGCAATGCATACAATATGTGCAGTACAACGCTCCCCTTACACATCTCTGAACCTTCATAACCTTGAATGTGTTGAAACTTTTACTTTGTTTGCAGCTGCTCACCTCTGCTGTCAACCTGTGATGTTTTATCCCACAATCCTCTGGGGTTTTATGGGGAATGGCGTCTGTTAAATATAGGTAAAAACAGAATTCATGCATAAATTATGATAAATAAAAAACATCCCATATGTTTTTGTTTTCCCCTATGCTTTTTATTTGAAGTTATATTATGTTTGTGGTTTAAAAAATCAAAATCCATTTCAGTGTAGTTTTTCGTCTCCTCTCTCAGCTTCTCTCTGGAGCTCTAGTAACAACAGGTCGGTGTCAGCCAATCAGAAGAGAGGAGGCTCTCAGCCTCTTTCCTGATTGGCTGACCGTTTTCTAATAAAAAAAAGAGCAGATTTCAGGTAAAGAACAACACTCAAAGAAACCAAATCATGCAAGTTTTGGATGGTGTTGTCCAGGTGGTGAGGGGGTGGGGCTTGGTTACTGCTGTTGTTGTGACATCACAAAGTGACAGGAAGTCCTGACGGCTGGTTTTAAGGCTCAGTTTCTGAATACAGGCTGTGTGCATTTCTCTGTGGACTGAGGCTTTGATACTTTCACAGTATTGATATAGAACCTAGAGCTGCTTTATAATCACACTACACATGGACATCTACCTTTATACTGTATGGAGCTTTAACACAAACATCTACCTTTATACTGTATGGAGCTTTAACACAAACATCTACCTTTATACCGTATGGAGCTTTGATACAAACATCTACCTTTATACCGTACAAACATACTGTGCCTTTTATACTGTAAAGTATGAGTGATGAGAGAGTGATGATGATGAGTAACGAGCCCGATGGTCTCATGTGGAAGCAAACCTGCAGACTCAGGACTTAAAACCTGAACCGTTCCCTTTAACTCTCATCCTGAGGGTTCAGGCTTCAGCTGCTTTTACGGGCCGCGGCATCCGACACTGTCACCCATCAGCGTCGCTTTCTCTTGTCTGCCAATCTTGAAATTACTTCAGTGCCTCACCGTCGACCTTCTCAGTGCTCCTCCGACTCGCTGTCAGTCTTTCTGTCACTTTGTTAGTTAGTCTCTCTCTCCCTGTCTGTCAGTCAGTCAGGTAGCCGGCCGCGCTGTCTCGCTCCAAAGGTGTTCCCTCCCAGTGCTCTTCAATTCATTTGTTTGTTTGTCAGCGAGAGAGAGAGAGAGGTGTGGGGAGAGATTTAGTCTAGTGAGAGGAAGTGAGGATGGAGAAATAAATATATATATATTTGCCAATAAAGCAGGCAGAGTGATGGAGGGAGATAGAGAGGTGTCAGTTTGGAGGGTGAGAGCTTAGCGTCAGATTTTCTGAGGAGTAAAGGGAGAGATTGTCTTCGGTTTACTTTAGAGAAAGATGTTATTTTACAGAGAGTGAGAGCTGATGGTTTAGAGAGAGAAAGAGAGGGGGGTGAAAGCTGTTAGTATAGAGAGAGAGAGAGGGGGCGAGAAGGGAAAATTGTTAGTTTAGAGAGAAAGCAGAGAGAGATAGAGAGAGAGTCGGGGAGAAAGAAAGATAGATGGCTGTTTGCCTCCTCTGCTGCCAGTCATTACCTAGTCAGGCCTCGGCAGCAGGTTGGCAGAGCGAGCTCTAATTGAGGAGGCTGGTGGCTCGGAACAAGAGAGAGAGATGGAGGGAGAGAGATGGAGGGAGGGAGGAAGAGCTCTTGTTCATAAATTAGCCTGTCACTCATTACGTCCTGCCTCGTGGTCGGGGATCAGAAAACACTATTTTCAAACACATTTGCATTTGTCGCAGGTTCCTATGCTATTAAGCTGCAGCTCATAAAGCCTGTGTGTGTGTGTGTGTGTGTGCGTTTGAGCCGTGTGCACCGCAGAGGGTCTCTGCACCAGTGTCCATTAAAGGGATAGTTCAACATTTTGGTAGATTGACCCATTGCCATAACCCCTATAGTCATAGCAGTAGGTCCGTTACCTTTAATTGTCGTGCAAGCTATTTTTAGAACGGCGGAGCAGAGCCGTGAGCTGCTCAGAGCTACGCTACGGAGGCTCATGGGATTTCTTGGTTTCCCTCATCAAACTCATCAAACACACAATCCAACAACTCCACAAGGCTCTGGTGGACAAGTTGTGACCTGCACATTCACCACACTATGAGATAACAACACAACGTTACCACACAGAGTTGTGCAGAGACTGCTTGATGAAAAACTGTCCCTGAAGGCGACGTGCATCAGCGGTTTTGCATGAATTTCCCTCTAAAACAACTCTGTGTGGTAACATTGTGTTATTATCTCATAGCGTGGTGAATATGCAGGTCACAACTTGTCCACCAGAGCGTTGTGCAGTTGTTGGATTGTGTATTTGATGAGTTTGATGAGGGAAACCAAGAAATCCCATGAGCCTTTGTAGCGTAGCTCTGAGCAGCTCACGGCTCTGCTCCGCCGTTCTAAAAATAGCTTGCACCAACATAAGGTAGCAAACCTACTGCTATGACTATAGCGATTATGGCAATGGGCCAATTTGCCAAAATGTTGAACTATGCCTTTAAGCTGCAGCTCATAAAGCCTGTGTGTGTGAGTGTTTGAGCTGTGTGCACCATAGAGGGTCTCTGCACCAGCGTCCATTAACCCGTCCTGTTTAGTCAAGCACACACACCTCCCCTGGTTCCCACGCTCTTGTACAAACGGGCTCGGCAGCAGCAGCTGCGTCGCTCTCATCGCACTCCGGTGCATTGGGAGACAAACGGGCGACATTATAACGCTGTCGCATGTTGACAGGTATTGATCTGCCTCCTCCTCAGAGACAGCTGGATGAACGTCACATCCGCACCACATAGTAGAGGACTTTCTATTTTATTGTAGTTTATTTATTTTTTCGATATATTATGAGGGAGGGATGGAGGCAGGTGGTGGGATGTTATGGAGACAATCAGATGCCACCGCCATGCAGGATGTCACATGGCGTTGGGTTTAGCACGGCACCGTCTCCTCAGGTGACAGCAGCCATCTCCATATTTCACGCTTCCTCTTCCTCTTCCTCGCCTCTCGTGGCCTCGCTGTCACACTGTCACGAAGCCCCCCCCCCCCTCCTCCCCCCTCCTCCTCCCCACCCATCACCACCCTGCAGTCCATCCACCCCAGAACCAACGCCGTGTCAGTGCCGGCACGCTACAGCGCTCACACACGCTGCATGATAATTACAAGGCGCTCACCTCCTCTGTCGCTTCCACCTCCACCTCCTGAGCTCCACACAGACACAGTAAACACACACAAACGGTGCACGCTCAAACTCCCACAACTTTCACTTTTTTTAAAGGGATACTTCACCCAAAATCAATAATTCACCAGTTTTCTACTCACCGTCATCAGTGTCTTTCAGAGTCCTTTTCCAAGACCGTTTTGTCTCTTTATTAACCAGACCTTCCACAGATTCTTCCTCTTCCCCAAAACAGACCAGTAAACAATTAAGTAAGTCTCTATTTTTAAACACAGACGGACGGCTGAGTGTTTTTCTTTGATAACTTTAGATCCAGATGTTTGATGACCTGAATCCGACTTAGATAATATGGTTGGAATTGGTTCAGTTTTGAGAATTGCTTTATTTATAATCATGTGACAACACAACTCAAAATCATATAAAACAACAGGTCCTGACATTTACAGACATTTAAAGGGATAGTTCAACATTTTGACAAATTGGCCCATTGCCATAATCCCTATAGTTTTAGGAGTAGGTTCATTGCCTTTAATTGTCGGTGCAAGCTGTTTTTAGAACATTACGAGACTTTCAGGGACAGTTTTTTGGCAACTAATCTCTGTATTTCCCTCTAAAACAACTCTGTCTGGTAACGTTCTGTTATTATCTCATAGCGTGGTGAATGTGCAGGTCACAACATGTCCACCAGAGTGTTGTGGAGTTGTTGGATTGTGTATTTAATGAGTTTGATGAGGGAAACCAAGAAATCCCATGAGCCTTTGTAGCGTAGCTTTTGAGCAGCTCACGTCTCTGCTCTGCCATTCTAAAAATAGCTTGCACCGACAATTAAAGGTAACGAACCTACTGCTATGACTATAGGGATTATGGCAATGGGCCAATTTGTCAAAATGTTGAACTATCCCTTTAAATGTGGATAAGATTATAAATCCAGCACATGTACCGGTTACTATGATATTTTACCTTTCTTTTGTCTCTGCCTGCAAACAGAAACATCTGCATCCAGATGTGTTTTGCTTCCTCCTGCCTGGCCCTCTCCAGTCGCCACAGCTCATGCCTCCTCCGCCGCCGCCGCCGGCACCAGAGCTGTGGAAAGACAACATAATATTGTTCGAGTTGACGGTGACAGCTTGACCTTCTCCGCTCTCCGGGCTCCGTCACTCATCACCATAGATACGCGGCTCTGTCTCGGCAGCGCGGTAAATACCATTAGTGTTTTAACATCAGTGTGAACTACAGATTCAACATCCCCCCGCTAATGAAGAAGAGAAGCGGCGGCGGTGTCACTTTCACTCGCCCCGTCCTGCAGGAACAGAAACTTTTAACACCATGGCAACTTGAAAAGAGCAAGTTTGATAAAAATCATATATTTCACTTTGACGCAGTTTTTAAAGTGAGTCAGATTATCACAGACCGGCGCTGAGCACTGAATTATCCCCAAAGAGCACATGTTCTCTCCAACTCTGGATCTGCTCTGCATTTTCATCTCTGACAAGTGAGTCAATGATCCAGTATTAAGTCTGAAAAGAGTCTCAGCTAGTGAAGTTACAGTAGCTGCTGAGGCTCATTTGGTGGATTTTTTTTCCCCTGATAACATCTAATTCAACAGTGAGAGCTGATCATCACACACTGATAATAAAATAATATCTTTTAAAAATGACAGTTACATTCTTCTTGCATCTATTAGCTCATGTTTTGGATAATTGATGTCTTTCAATTCAGGGTTTTAAATAAGGAGCAGCGCTGCAGCCGGAGCTTGTTAAACCCACGGCTCTACATGCAGCGAGTACTTCGTTATATCCAACACTTCTCATTCAGAGTGAATAAATCAGTACGTGAGTTAAGAACAAATGCAATTTCACACAGAAACATATTGACAATAAACATAAACCAATTCTTTACATTTGTTTAATACTTTTTAACATTTCCTTAAACATAATGATGGTTTGAGTCTCTTGTTCGTGTCTGGTTTTCTTTCACCTTCTTTTTCACCATCATTTTCTTTCACTCTAATAAAATAGTCATTTATTAGCAGTACTATGGTGTGTTCTAGTTGCACTTGGACGTCTGAATTTCTTTAGGAGTTGAAATTTTAATCTTGAACGCCCCCCTGAAGTCGGATCTCCAACAAGCCCTGACATAAGAATTCAAGATGGCTGCCGCTCCGCTCACGTCGACACTCTGCAGTTTTACTGTTTATTTTTATTTCACATTAAAGTCAGCCATGTTCATCGCACTCATAAATTCTTCTCGCTGGATATTTTCCTCCTCTGTTTGCATGTATAAAAACCACCTGGAGTGTTGTTTTTAGAGTAGTATTGCTAACAACAGCTACAGCTAGCAGTGGCTAACGGCTCGTTGCATGTTTTCAGCTTTTTAAAAACATATGAACTGTTTGCATTGAAATCTAAACATTTCCAGGTACAACATCATCATATTGTTGTTACATTACATTAATCATGCATCTTTATGAGCTCTGACTTCCAAAATCCAACGTTAATTGAACGCATCATTATATAACAGCAGTGGGACTTGATGGTCGATTGTGTCACCAGTAGTCAGACTGTTTGAGTTTTTCCAAGCTTGTCCTCAAACTTCTGCACAGTGGGCGGTCAGATGGATCAATAACCGAGCTGTACAGGATGTGGGGTGGTTTTTTTTTTTTCATGCAGCGGCTCTACATGTGCAATTGATCTGGACAGTTTAACATTTCACATTATTTATGTGTGGTGGTTTGCAGACAGATTGAGATCAATAATGATGTCCAATAATTGAGTTTAACTTCCAACACAGTCTTAATTCTATTTTGAACCGCTCGTATTAATTTACTTTGCGTGACTCAGTTTTGTGGATTTATTTTCTCTTTTTGTTTTGTTTTGTAGTGTTTAAATCTTCCCACTTTAACAATTCATGATCTATGGTGTTGAATGCTTTTTTTAAAGGTCGGCTGAAATTCCCACCAGATATTCTTTTTTTATCTTGCGTGATAGTCATTTCTTCTTCCTCTGGCTCCATTTGCAGTGAAACAGCACTCTGAAGTTTTGCTGTATCCTGATTTAAACCCAGACACACTCACTTTTACTTTTAGTCTGAGATCACGGTTTAAAAAATAAATAAAAACACAAATATACTCTACGTAAATGACCTCACTGCAACAAAATGCTCTGGAGTGATGACATGTCCCTGCCATCACCGTCCATTGATCTTTTTCCCTCCTGCATTTATTTATTTTTATTGACATAATTCACTATTTATCCACCGCAAACCCAAATCCACGGTGCTGAGGCCTGTCAATAATAGAACTGTCGATATCATAATTAGCATTTATCTCAGGAATCTCTTCATCAAGGTCGAATAAATTATTGAGTTTGTTGCCAAAGTTTTCACTAGTAACTTTTTGACAGTTTCGACCGTTAACACACATTGAAATATTCAGTTTGTCAAACCTGTAAGACTCAAAAATGTAACTCTTCCAGACTAATGCGTCTTTTTTTTAAGGGGACGGTAATTTGAATATTTATGATGGATATTTTAATTACAGCAGCTGGGTTATGATCCACTTTTAGAAAACTCCACATTATTGTGCACAAGTAAATACACTCTAGTCCAAATATGAAGTTAGAGATTTGACCTTTTAGGCTTTTTCTCTTTCTCCTTCGTCCATCGTGGCAGTGGATAAGGTCGCGTGAGAAACCTCTGCTTTGCCTCTGAAAGGTTCCTGAACCTGTCACATCACATCTTCTATGTTTCCTGTTCAGTATTTATTGAAAAAATTAATTTTTAAACATCTTCCTGGTTCTAAAGTTTAAAGTGTCAATGCATCAGTTATTAGAGTATGCTGCTCAGAGCTAAGCCTGTAAAACAACTCTGTGTGGTAACGTTGTGTTATTATCTCATAGCGTGGTGAATGTGCAGGTCACAACTTGTCCACCAGAGCGTTGTGGAGTTGTTGGATTGTGTATTTGATGAGTTTGATGAGAGAAACCAAGAAATCCCATGAGCCTCCGTAGCGTAGCTCTGAGCAGCTCACGGCTCTGCTCCGCCGTTCTAAAAACAGCTTGCACCGACAATTAAAGGTAACAAACCTACTGCTATGACTATAGGGGTTATGGCAATGGGCCAATTTGCCAAAATGTTGAACTATCCCTTTAAGTTTGGCATATTAGCATTAGCATCATCATATAATTAGCATTAAATCTGTGCAACTACAAGTTGGTGGGAATGTGAAGCCAATTTAAACCTAAAACTGTCGACCTCATGGTGACGCTGGAGGAAAAGTCGTCACCAACACATCAGAGAAAACCAAATCAGATGATAATTCAGATATTTCACAAAATTAGTTAGAACAAAGAGCTAATTTGTCTAGTCTTGACTGAACTATTTCCTTTCAGCTGTTGGAGCCAGAAGAGAAGACTTTAGGATTTATCTTTGGCAGCCGTGACCATCATGGCGATGCATCCAGCAGTCAGACATATGTCAGTCTGGCCCAGACAGTGAACTCATCTCGTCAGACTGAGCCACGAGGAGAGCTGTGCTGTTCATATGCAGCATGAGTTGCATGTTTCCTATTTTGCTTTCGTTGTTTAGAGTGATGATGAAATATCATTTTCAGACTCAATCCTGCAGAAGCTCATTTGCTAAGATGAGCAGGTTTGAACCGTCCAGCGCTCAGCGAGAGATGTGACCGCGTCTCCCTGTTACAGTTTTTAACATATAGAGCAGCATATAGAGTGGAACAAATGGTCTTGGCTGCAGCTGACTGATGCGAAGCTTGGAGCCATTCCCGTGTTTCTAATTAGTCCAGACTCTGGCGTGCCAGCCAGGAGTCTGATGGTTGGCATGAGGCAGCAGGACAGCAGCTGCCCCTGTGTCCTCCACTCTGCCCCCCCTCCTCCTCCTCCCCCCTCAGGGGAGAGAGTATGTGGGTCCGTGAATGGACGAGGAGCACAAACCTGGATTGGAGGGGAAAGGTAGCTCACAGCTCCCATCACACTCTGTCAGAGCCAATATGTCACGTTGAAGCGAAACTCTCCCATCAGCAAACCTGATCTCTCTGCACGGCTCCACCTGCACCGTCGCAAACCGATAAACAACATGAACCGCACACACACACACATGCACACACGCAGATTGTTGATATGCAAGTGTGAAATTAAAAACATTTCCACACGCAGACTGTATAGAGAGGAGCTCGGCGGTTTGTTTCTGGTTTGCACAGTGGATGTCAGGAACAGTCGAGATACTTAGTGAAGGCTTTTTCCCTCACAAGGATGACATGAACACAGCAGCAGCACCAGCAGGCATTTCTGCCAAAGCAGCAAGTGCAAGAAAATGGAAAAAGAGCAACAAGAGATAAAGGCAGAGGGAGAGAGAGAGAGAGAGAGAGAGAGCAGGAAGAGGGAGAAAGGGGGGGAAAGAAGGGGAAGTGAGCTGAGAGCAGGAGAGAGGCGGAGAGGGAGCAATTTAATGCTATAATTAAGTTCCTGATAGCACCCAGGGAGATGTGCTTTGGCATGGCTCCAGGACAGCTTAGCATTGCACCAAGGCTCTTCAACCCACAATCTACACTTACACACACACACACATACGCACACCATTTTGAACAAACATAAATTTAATACGAGCAGGCTCCCTGTGCTCTCGAGCCAATTCCGAATCCCCCAGAATATGTGTCAACTCCACCGAATGATGCATCGACAAGATGAGACACAAAGGAGGAGCAGACTGGCAGCGGAGACGGCTGTGAGGAACCGTCACTCGCAGTCACTCTCACGTCGCTCTCGCTAACACACCGCCGCCACCGCCGCCGCGCACACGAGCCAGCTGCCTCGACAAGTGCACACAAATCATCCTTGTGAGAGCACGAGTGGAAAGCTGTCTGAGGAAATATTCCTCTCTCTCCCTTAATATTTACAGTGCTCCCATCATGCCTCTGCCACCCGGCTCACTTTCCTACTACTTCTCCTCTTCCTCCTTCTTCCCTAACCCTCCTGGGTCAAGGAAGGAAGGAAGGAAGGAAGGATGGAAGGAAGGAAGGACGAAGGGAAAGAAGGACAGAAGGAAGGATGAAGGGAGGGAAGGAAGGAAGGACAAAGGGAACGATGGGAGGAAAGAAGGAAGGAAAGATAGATGGAGGGAGGGAACAGATTATTCAAGGAAAGAAGAAGAAGGAAGGAGGAAGGAAGGACGAAGGGAAAGAAAGAAGGAAGGAAGGAAGGATGAAGGGAAGGAAGGAAGGAAGGACAAAGGGAACAATGGGAGGAAAGAAGGAAGGGAAAAAGGAAGGAAAGATAGATGAAGGGAGGAAGGAGATTCAAAAGGAAGGACAAAGGGAAAAAAGGAAGGAAGGAAATATCAAGGGATAGACAGAAGGATGAAGGGAAAGAAGGAAGGAAGGAAGGAAGGAAGGACAAAGGGAACGATGGGAGGAAGGAAGGGAAAAAGGAAATATAGATGGAGGGAGGGAACAGATTCATCCAAGGAAGGAAAAAGAAGGAAGGAGGAAGGGAAAGACGGAAGGAAGGACGAAGGGAAAGAAAGAAGGAAGGACAAAAGAGAAAGTAAGGATAAAGGGAAGGAAGGAAGGAAGGAAGGAAGGAAGGAAGGAAGGAAGGAAGGAAGGAAGGAAGGAAGGAAGGAAGGAAGGAAGGAAGGAAAAAAGGATTGTGGAAAGAAGGAAGGATGGAGGGAGGGAACAGACCAGGTCAACTGGATCAAAAGAGGAAGTAAGGATGAAGGGAAGGAAGGAACGAAGGAAGGAAGCAAGGGAAAAAGGATTGTGGAAAGAAGGAAGGAAAGAAGGAAGGATGGAGGAAGTAAAACATGTCAGTTATCGGCCACATCAGCTCTAGACGATTTAAATCATAATATTTTATTCAGCTCTCGTCACGTCGACCAACAACGAGCCTCGTTCCTACTTCGCTCTCTGCTGACCAGCTGTGCTCGTCCTCCATGAGATCTCATCATCTAGACCTGATTACTTAATTGCAAATTTGTGCAATTTGTGTAGATCATCATTTATCATTTGCATCAGCAGCAGTTTGCTAGTTAGTTGCACATCAGGCCGTCGTCACCTGGCGACCTCAGGAGCGAGCTGATGGACCGATCTGGTAACCAACGTGGTCGCGCCTCTCGATGCAGCGCGGCAATTAAAGACATTACCGCTCCGTAGCCTGTGTTTAGATGCAAGTCGTTAAGAAATGGGAGGTCAGAGACAAAGGAAAGGTGGAGGAGAGAAGGAGAGGGAGAGGGAGGGAAAACAGATGCAGCTAAATAAGCATCATGTTCTGCAGGAGGCAGCTCAGTCAACAACGACGAAAAGTGAAGACATAAACTAAAATAAAAACTAAAATTCCTAATAAAAGAGATTTTAATAGAGACTTAAAGTGCTCAAGTGTTTGTGCAACACGGTGATGAAGATCAGATCAATTTTACTGTTGTTTTTGTCAAATACAAGTGACATCAGTGGCACCAAACACGCTCCATGTTCTTAATAGACTCTGATTAAAGGAGCAGTAGCATTTTTTTTAAAAAGTGGAGTTGTATGATCTACAAAAAAGCCCCTATTTTCGCGGCCTAAAAGAGGTTTTACCTGGAAAAAAAAGCACAGTTCCATCGTTCGCTATAATATAATTTTTCCAGCCCCTCATCAAAGTGCAGGAAAAATGCAGTTTTAATTTGGACCTAACCAACTTGCGTATCCCTCCGCCCAGGGTTAGTGCCCACAGATCAGCAGTTGGTTAATGTAGGTCCAAATAAAAACGTTTTTCCTGCACTTTGAGATCATACAACCCCAAAACAAAATGCTACTACAGTATCCCTTTAATATATTTTGTCATTTGGAGAACGTTTCTGCCCAGTTAAGATCGCTTGGTGACCAAATTTTAAAAATAAGACGTCTGGTCCACAGGGACCTGGACTGGAGTCAAGTTCCTGCTGTGGATTATCTGACACTGGCTGCATGTGTGTTAGTTTTGGGCACCGTTGCACATCTATTACTGACATTACCAATTGCATTATACTTTCTAATTTGAAGAGACTTCTCCGTCTGATATGAATAGAATATGATATGATATGATCTCATACAGATTCTTTGGCTGTAGCTTCAGATATGTTCTGTCTGACTGTCCAGACAAACACTCATAATACAGTTCCCCAGTAATGAGAGTTGAAGTGTGGCAGTTAGTGACCAGATTACCCCCCCCTCCCCTCCCTCCCTCCCTCCTCTCACCCCCACCAATCAAAGCAGTGCTGTCAGATCCAGTGGTGCTGTCCTGTGAGACACTGAGTTTGACTAGTAGGATAATGTGCTGCCAGGCTGCTCAGGTCGGGAAGACTGCGAGAAATAGCAGCTAATTTCCCCATCTGTGCTTTTCTGTCAAGTTAAAAAGGTGTTCGGTGAGAGGAGGAGGAGAGGGAGGGAAAGAGAGAGAGAGAGAGGAAGGGATGACAGGGAGGGAGGACTCAGGAGGAGAGAGTGAGTGTGTTAGAGAGAGAGGCAGAGAGAGAGAGAGAGAGAGAAGGAACAGGCAATTACAGCCCGCTCCTCTTCCCTCAGCCCCAGTCCTCGCCTCCTTCAGGCCACGCGGAGCAGCAGCAGCAGCAGCGCGAGCGGTATAAGGATTTTAGGATAACGCGCATCAGTCGGACCTGCACGAGCTTTCCCCGGGATTGATTGATTGATTGATTGATTGATTGATTGAGAGGGAGAGAAGAAGAAGAAGAAAACAAACCCGGAGGATACAGTTCAGTTGTGTGCGAAGACAAAAAAAGAGAGTTTGTCGCTCCAGGAGAACAAGTCGGACGGAAGCAGCTCCGGTAGATCTCGAGGCTCTTTTCCAACTACCGGACGCCTCCACAGCTCACCTGTGCACCGTGCAGGTCTCTCTGTATCTCTCTCTTTCTCTCTGGGGATAAAAGTGCGTCATTTTTATTTATTTTTTTTGCCACCGTTTTTTGTTTTGTTGTTTACGCACCGAGCTGGAGACACGCGGATTCGGTCCTGGACGCACGATGCTGATCGGTAAGTGTTGAACACCTTCACCGGGCTGCACTCACTCTGCACCGGGGAGGATGAGACTTCACTCACCCCCCCTCCTCCTCTTCCTCCGGTATGTTACTGTTACTGTTACTGAGGGGAAAACAAACCGTGTGTCCGCGGCGGGGCCGGTAGCGACACCGTCATCATCCTCAACTCTGTCCATCTCACTCCTCGTGCCGGTGCCGGTGACGGCGGCGGTGGTCTGTCAGGACGGATAGAAATACTGAGGGTTTCGACTCAACGCGGGAAAACTGAGCGCTCTAATAGACGATTCATTTGAAATTCATTCGCAAATTGATCAATAAACTCGGATATCAAGTCGTTCAGGCGCCGCCACTGATCATTCAAACTGTATCGATCAAGTTATTTGGTTTTAAGCTCAAATGATCCTCGAGACCCAAACCTGTGCGTCCTGACCGGTGTCACTGTGGAAGTTTATGGTCTCACATCGGAAAATAAAGTATAGGTTATGTATTGATCAGGTGATTAATGATCATATTATTATTCATATTTTTTATTTTTTTTATTACTTTTGTCATTATGAGTGAATAATGTTGACCTACAGCCGATTAAAAATCAACCAGAAAATCAGAGCGACACATTTCCCGTTGAAATGGCCTGTGCTGGAATTATTGGCCATTTTGCAGTATCGATTAGTGCACGTTAGAAATTAAATGCAAACAGCTTTTTGGTCTCTGAAGGATTTTTCTTTTTTTTCTTTTTTTTGGACATGCATTTTGTGCGTTTTCCCAACAGACTCTCCTGCAGCTAAAATAGAAAAATCAATACACCTTTATATTCTCAGAATTCCCCTCTGAGCCTCCACACGATCAGATTTCCATTTGTTTTTATTGATTAAAAAATCATCACCTCACATGACCTATCAAAGGAATGAGGTGGAAAAATCAATTTGTGGATTTTAATGTTGGAAAAATGTAGAATATTGACTAGATTTGATATTTTTTGATTGATTTTGTTGGATCTGAATCCAGAATTAGAGCTTTTTTTCTCCCTCCCTTCCACTGCATTTGCATAATGAACTCTGTCTTATCTCTGATTATACCAGAGAATAAAGCTGGACTTCCCTTTTCTTCTGTGTGTGTGTGGGCAGAGCTGGGGGAGAACTAATGGACTGCCGCCGCTCTGTTCACCAGCTTCACCTGAAACAGATTTGCAGCCGTGGCTCAGTCCTTCTTCTTCTTCCTCTTCTTTCTTTCTCCAAAAAATCCCCCCTCCCCCTCCCCCTCCTCCCCCTCATGTCAGAGCAGAGTTCAAGGAGCAGAAAACGACAGAGAAAATGAGAAGGATGAGATTGTTGCAGAGATAAAAACACAGATCGTTGTTGCTCACTGACGTGGAGGTAATGGTTGTGTAGCTGCAGACGCTGCGGCCTCTGGATGTGATGGATCCTGCTGTAAGTCAGATTGTCATGGGGGGGTTGGGGGGGGTGAGTGGGGGGTGCTTTGAAATCTCTGTGCTCTTAAAATGGCTTCGGTACATGGGCCAGTGACTCATGCAAATGGATGCCACATTAGCATTTCTTCAGATATCTATGACTTCTCCTCCACCTCCACCTCTGTGGCTGGAGCTTCTCTCCCTCTCGGCCTTTTAACCAGCTCATGAAGGAGCAGCTCTTCTGGCAAGTGGAGGTTTAACTGCCCCCCCCCCCCCCTCCTCCTGATTTCACCTTGGCCATTAGGACGTCTTAAAAAGCAGCTCGTGGGGTCACGGGGGAGTCGTGCTTCTTCTCAGCTCCTCAACAATGGCCACGATCACTCACCGTGTTGAGCTTGAGTTGAAGTGGGGGAGACGGAGGTGGGTGGTTGGGTGAGTGGGTGGGGCTCAACCTTGTCTCCCTTCATCCATCCATCCACAGCCCCCCCGCCCCCCCGCCGGCGTCCCCCTGAGCGGTGGACAGGTTGTGGGACTGTGGGAGGGCTGATTATAGGCCTGGTCCCTCTGGGAGTGGGTGCCATTCTTCCTTTTTTGTTTTTTTATCTCCACGATCTGAGGAGGAGGGGAGGGGGTCGGGGCTTTAGGAGGAGGAGAGGGCGGGGGGTGTGCATGGGAAACAGGGTTAATCTGCGTCAAACAGGGCTGCAGCTTGATCAGGGCTAATTACATGGGGTTAGGGTTACTAGCAGGGGGGCTCTGATGGACAGAGAGGAAACAAATCACTTAAAAGGTGTATTTTTGTTTTTGTCACACATCACATCTGGAGACCGAGCCTCAGGCCCTGTTTACACGACAACGCTCGCGGATGTGCCTTTCGTTTAGACGGCGACTGCATTTTTGGGGCTTGAAAATGCAAAAAAAAAAAAAGTGCAACCAGAGTGGAAATCCTTAAAAACGCTCCGCTGTTGCGTCTCCATGTAAAGGGTGAAGACGCAAAACTCAGCTCTGCGTTTATGCATGCACGCAGATTTACTCCCCAAAAACGCTAAACGTCTAAACGCAAAATAAAAAGTGAGAACGCAACGCCGCTTTTGCACATGAGGCCTGACTCCAGCCGTCCTTGACCTTGAGACGTCTGCATGCGTCCCCCTTGCCCTCGGTGGCGGCGGCGGCGGCTTTAATGTGGAAGCGGCTGGAGGGGGTTCCCAGGCAACAGAGAGCAGGAGCACGGACGGACGGACGTCTGTTTGAAGTGGCTGTGGAGGTGGAGGTGGAGGTGGAAGGGGGTGGAGGAGGGGGAGGGAGGGCAGTGTGTGAATGAGGAGGTTAATGAAAAGGCAGCGCTGGTAGATTGAGGGCTCCGGTCCACTTCCCACCACCGGCTCCACATCTGCACCGTCATCAAACCACCAAACGGCCCCTCGTCCAGTTAAAGCATCTGTGTGTTTTTGGCTTAAAGCAGCTGCAGGCTTCTAATCTGTCTGGACCGACTCTCTCTCTCTCTCTCTCTCTCTGTGTCTGCGTGTGTGTTTGTGCACATGCATGCAAAAAAAAGAAGAAAAGAACCCAAAGCTTGTGAGGCAGTGAGACGTTATGATGGATGGACCTGCCGAGCCTCCTGTCTCTTCCTTCATCTCCCTCGTGGGCCGGAGGGATGAAGGTGGCAGCTCTCCAGCTTCTGCTCAGCCCACCTCTGCACACACACACACACACACACACACACACACACACACACACACACACACACACACACACACACACACGGCCGAGACAAATAACCCACTGCTCTATTAGCTCAACAAACACCCCCCCAACCCCCCTTTAAATGACAAATCTGTATTCAACCTGACTTTATTTTTCATTACCTCAGCCCTATTAGTCTGTGTCATCTCACTAAAGACTCCTGTGAGAACGAGCTCCACCACAAATAGCTTTATGCGTTATTCCACATTTACTGTTTCTCATCTTATACGTCGTCGTCGTCCCAGTTTGTCCCACTGGAGCTGAGTTTGTCCCACGTTTGTGTGTGTGGCTCTACTTTGCTTTAATGTGAGGCAGCCGTTACTTCCAGGTAACAGGAACAACTCTTTCTCTTTCTCTCCATGCTTTCTTTTTTTTTTTCTCCAAGTCTTTGTGTGGTTTCTGATTCTTCTTCCTCTTGTTTCATCTCCCCCAGTAAAGATCAGTCTAGGTGCTGATGTGAGTTTAAAGACTGATTCTATTCATGGAAGCTCTCTCATGCTCGCACATCATCAACCTCTGATGTTCAGGAGCTCGTTTGTGGTGAAATGTTGGTATTCGAAGTGTGAGTCATACTGTAGGCTCTACTTGTTCTTATAGCGGCGCATACCTTCAGAGGAGGGTGTGGAGAAATAGGAATATAGATCTCTTCTTTGGTGGATTTATCTGTAGCTATGCGATGAAAGGAAAACGCTATTAATAAACGTGTAGGACGTGTAGGATGTACCGCCACTATTAGCCACTCTTAGCATAATGGTGCATTTTGCATTTGAGGTCTGATGTGAGATTTTCCAAGTCGGCGACGTCATCAAAAAACAAAGCAAAAAAACAGGAATTTTAAAGGGATAGTTCAACATTTTGGCAAATTGGCCCGTTGCCATAATCCCTATAGTCATAGCAGTTCGTTTGTCACCGATTAACTGTTGGTGCAAGCTATTTATAGAACGGCGGAGCAGAGCCGTGAGCTGCTCAGAGCTACTTGCAACTTGTCCACCAGAGCGCTTTGGAGTTGTTGGATTGAGTTTGATGAGGGAAAACAAAAAATCCCATGAGCCTCCGTAGTGTAGCTCTGAGCAGCTCACGGCTCTGCTCCGCCGTTCTAAAAACAGCTTGCACCGACAATTAAAGGTAACGAACCTACTGCTAAAACTATAGGCATTATGCCAATGAGCCAATTTGCCAAAATGTTGAACTATCCCTTTAACTGGGAAACTCAGAGGAGCTTGACCCATCTCCGAGGACAATGAAACGCATCCTCAATCAGCCAACAAAGACCTCTTAAGTGATTGATTGCAATGCATTGTGAGTAATTAAGGTGCCAGATTTTCAATGAATGGAGTCGTTATTTTGATATAAAAAATTTTTTTTATGAGCATTAATTTATCTGGTCTTCTTTTTTTAAATATTATATACTGTATCAATTGTTTATTGCTTCTTTTTAAATGACAAGAATATAAACGCACACTCCACCCACACGCACATACAGTATTAAGTAGGTGAATAAGTGAATTAAATAAAATACAAGGACAACAAGTGATAACATAGTCAGATCGTACAACATGAAGAAAAATAAAATGGTCAATTAATTCAGAGCAATTCTCTCAGTTCTCAGGATATCTGATATTTGACAGTATCCTTTTCCTATAATCAGATTTGCGCTGACGGCTCATGAAACTCCAGCTCCACATACTGTATCTCACATTTTCCAGGTGAAGCTCGTAGTTTTTTTCTTTTCTTTTCCTAACCTCATATAATGTAAGATATTCTTGATCCTCTGTCTGTGAATTGGAGGAATTACATGCGCTTGGCACTTCAGCAGAATTAGACGACGGGAAGTCACAGCGAGGCCTGTTCAAAGGACACGCGGGAGATCAGAGGCTTCTCCACAGAGAGCCGTAATAGGACAGAGAGGTCCGCGGTGACTTCAAGGACCTCTGAAAGCGTCGGACACACAAAGGTCCGGTCAAATTTATGTTGTGTTCATTTACAGAGAGAGACGTAGCCGGACGCATGCACAGGTTTATATGGAGGAGTCAGTGTAACTCTTCATAAATCAAAGCGAATCGTCCACATTTGTATGTAAATGTGTGTCAGAGCTCAGAGTGGATTTCTCTTCTGTGCATGGAGCGTATTTAGAAGTGGTCGCGGAGCGGCGGGGAGGTGAGGTGAAGGGAGGGGGTCGGGGTGGACTGTGGCTGCAATGATAATTAGACCTGTCTGCGTGGACCTGCGGGCGCCTTTCAAAGAGGTCAAAGGTCGGCAGAGATCAGGGGTCACAAGTCAGAGAAGCAGCCGTAACGTTACCGACTCTGCGCTCGTTTTCCCCTGGAATAAATATTCATGAGCAGTTCCTCTTTGTAGTTACGCACTCGTATGCCCTCTGTAGTGTATTTTGTATTGTGGCAGAACTTACCGGCTATACATGATCTGTTTTTTGCTGGTTTGGTACGTGGCCGCCCCCTCTCTCTGGCCCCGGGGCCCCCCTGTGGGGAAAATGCTCATGTGTGAGTGACGTTTTCAAGTCATTTCACAGAAACGACAGCGTGGGTTTGATTGGGCCGCCTGCTGGAGTGATGGCTGCAGGATGCTGAGAGCTGCAGGCATATGTGAGGCCCAGCGGGAGCTCTGACAACATGAGAAATGATCCCACGCTGCACGCCGCACCACAACCGCCACCACTTAGCCTCTGATTCCCCCCGGAGCTCGGGCTAAAGATGGAGGCCCGGTGCAGAAAACAGCAATGCGCGTGCATGTGTGTAATTGTCTTCAGCAGGTGAGGCAGTTTGCACCTGAAACGTGCCACCAGGCCTCCATTCGATGGGTCTCACCTAGGGTTACAAAATGGGAATTAACAGGAATATATAAACGGGAATAAATAATTTACAAAACTGAAGGTTGGCCTTTAACAGGGAACTTAAATATACTGTAGTTGGGGAAAATATATTGTAGCATAATCTATCTATGCTATTCTTCAATCACATGCACACAGCACACTGCTCACTGCAGGACTATATAATTGAGGGCTATTTTCTTTCCCAACATTCATGTTTTTGTTCTTCAGTAAAAGAATTGATGGTTCATATGAGAATTAAAACTTGATTCTACTCACAAATAAGTTCTACTCACAAATAAATCTGTTGACATGTCATGTTTTTATTGTATTGCATGGATGTTTGCTTATGACAAACCAGATATACGTAAATTACCCCCAATTTCCAGTTCATTCCCATAAATTCCCATAATTTCTATGTAAAGTATCCAATTTGGAATATTTCCAAAATGAGGGTGAATTCATGCAAAACCGCTGATGCATGTTGCTTTCAGGGACAGTTTTTCAGCAAACAGTCTCTGCATTTACCTCTGAAACAACTCTGTCTGTGTAACGTGTTATTATCTCATAGCGTGGTGAATGTGCAGGTCACAACTTGTCCACCAGAGCGTTGTGGAGTTGTTGGATTGTGTATTTGATGAGTTTTGAGGAAAAACCCGGAAGCCTCTGTAGCGTAGCTCTGAGCAGCTCACGGCTCTGCTCCGCCGTTCTAAAAATAGCTTGCACCGACAATTAAAGGTAACGAACCTACTGCTATGACTATAGGGATTATGGCAATGGGCCAATTTGCCAAAATGTTGAACTATCCCTTTAACTTCCCATGGAAAGTTTCCGCCCCTTTGCAAGCCTATGGTCTCACCTGGATTTGAAGAGAGGAGAGTTAAAGACGGAGGATTGAAACATAAAGAGGGTGTAATCTAAAACAGGAAGCAGCCAATCACAGCTGAGCTCCCACTCGTCTCCGTGTCTCAAGTGTGTTTCACAAAGTCATCAAACCAAACCGTCTGTAACCGCCCGCCGCCCCGTCTTCTTCCTCTCACAGCTCAAACAATCAGCGGCTGAGCGAGGAGTAACAAAAGGCCATCGATTTTGCCGTCAGCTCCAGCTCTGGCCGCACCAGGACCCGGTTCTGCCCCCCCTACCCCCACCCCCACCCCCCCTCCACCCCGAGCTCCTTCCATCTGCACCCACTCCAGAGTCTAATGCGTATAATAGAGAGCAGCGAGTGTGTAAACGGATGCTCAAGACGCGGTGATCCAGCTCTAATGGCTGTCTCTTTTTTGTTCGGCCGTCGGGATGCTGACCTCCACCTGCACCGTGCTCCTCAGCCGCTGCACGCCACCGCCGCCGCCGCCGCCGCCGCCGCCTTTGATTCAAGTGGCTGGGAGTTTAATACACAGGCGGCGCAAAAATACACTGAATGTAAACAAAGGAGCTGCTCAACCACAGAATCCACAAACGATAAAAACAAGACGTTACTTGTGTTTTCTGACACGGTTACAGATGTTTACATGTGTAAACGAGGGAAGCTGAGGAACCAAAGTCTCTTCACTGTTAAATTATGGATTTGAATGGATTTTTTACATTCATGCAGCGAGAAAATAAAAGATTTGGGACTTTCAGGGACAAAATTTGTAATTAACTATAAAAATGCAATCATGACAAAAAAAAAAGACAGTGCACCTGTTTCACAGAGACACACACACACACAAATGTAGAGCTCAGCTGCGCCTGAAAAACAAATGAATATACATAAATCAATTGGTAAAATGCAATCACAAAAATATATAGTTTTGCACTTCCTCTGCACACACACACACACACACAGGAGAAGCAATCGGCAATATGTATAGTAAGCATTTTCTATCTGCTAACACACACACAGACACACACAGACACACACACCGGCAGGGACACATACAAATTGAGGAGAGCTTGAGCACGGAGCAACACGCTTCAGGAAGTCATAATACACATAAATCAAATGGGGGAAAAAACACACAAACGCATAAATTCTAGCAGCCGTGTTTGTTCACACATACACACAGACACACACACACTTAAATGCAATCAGAGGCATGAATCGGTTGTGTAATCGCTCTGTCCGTATGTGAACGCACACAAGCGTGTAAATGAGTTGATGGAAATTGTGAAAACTCAAACGGTTCAGATACAGTGGATGTTTATAGGGAGACATGTGGAGCTGCTGTTAAAGGGATAGTTCAACGTTTTGCCATAATCCCTATAGTCATAGCAGTAGGTTTGTTACCTTTAATTGTCGGTTCAAGGTATTTTTAGAACGGCGGAGCAGAGCCGTGAGCTGCTCAGAGCTACGCTACGGAGGCTCATGGGATTTCTTGGTTTCCCTCATCAAACTCATCAAATACACAATCCAACAACTCCACAACGCTCCGGTGGACAAGTTGTGACCTGCACATTCACCACGCTATGAGATAATAACCACACATACAGGAAATACAGAGACTGCTTGATGAAAAACTGTCCCTGAAGGCAACGTGCATCAGCGGTTTTGCATTAATTTCAACTCTGTCTGGTAACGTTGTGTTATTATCTCATAGCGTGGTGAATGTGCAGGTCACCAGAGCGTTGTGGAGTTGTTGGATTGTGTATTTGATGAGTTTGATCAGAGAAACCAAGAAATCCCATGACATGAGCCTCCGTAGCGTAGCTCTGAGCAGCTCACGGCTCTGCTCCGCCGTTCTAAAAACAGCTGGGCCAATTTGCCAAAATGTTGAACTATCCCTTTAAGTTCAGCTGCCTCGCTCACTACGGTTTGATATTTTACACAACAAAAGGTGTGTTAGAGTGTGTGCGCGCTGTTTTGCATCTCTAACAGAAATTGGCATTCTAGCTTCTCCTCGTCAGCAGCAGCGAGCCGCCGCCGCGGAGAGTCTGACTGGGAATGATCAGCTCTAATGATTTTATGAGAGTCTACATGATTAATGTTGGCACAGCAGTGTGTTTGTGAACAAACCCCCTCCCCCCCACCCCCCCCTCATCTCAGAGGGAATATCCAGTCTCAGTGTGTGCTGATTTCTGTGGCGCTAGCTGCCGTTCGCCACATTAGTGTGTGACAATGGTTCTCTTTGAAGTGGGTTATTCTAGCCCAGCGCTCAGGAGAAGATGCTGCCAGCTCGCTGTGCAGACAGGGCCAGCTCTGAGCCAGAGAGAGGAGGAGGGGGGTAGGGGGGGTAGTAGGCAGAAGGCAGAGACGTGCACAGGGGGTCAACACACACATACACACACAAGCTCCCCTTGCACACCCTCATCCTCTGAACACGCTTTATATAAGTACTTCTATCCAGAGACAAAAGCCGAGCGCTGCTCCTGTGTTCGCCCGCTGCACCTCCCTCACAGCAGCCGTCCTCCCATCACTTCACCAGCAATCCACCCGTCAGTCCGTCCGTCCACTAACCCCCCCCCCATGTATGTGTGTGTTTTTGCCGTCCTCCTCTGTTCCCTCTCTAGGCCCAGTCCAATCTGAAAGCTTAGCTCAGCTCCGTCTCTCTCGGCTTATCTCCAAAAGCTGCCTCTTTCATTTGAGTAAATGCCTTCATTCCCAGCTCCTCTATGAGGAAGCTGATAAGGGATGTCTTTTATCCACAGCAGATAGCCCCCCCCCCCCCCCCCCCTCCCCCTCCCTCTCCCTCTCCACACACCCCAACCCCTACCGCCCCTCCAGCCTGTGTGTATTTATACATATGCAAAATTACATATGAGAGATTATATTCCCGAGTCTTTGTGTGAATGTTTCTTTCTCATGCATTTATACTTGTGAGACTTATACCAGTAGTTTGTGTGTGTATGTGCGTGCATGCATGTGTGTGTGTGCATGCAGGCGATGATTCTATGGTGTAAATTCGCAGCACTTTTTGTTTGGCGCTCGCTGCTTATCATTCAAATGTGACATTTCTATGATTACACATAATCACACGAGGCTGCAGCAACCTGGCAGGTGTCTCTAATAGGAAGTGATTAAGTGGGACAAGCTAATCATCACGGTGCCATCCTCACGTGTGTGTGTGTGTGTGTGCATGTAGTATGTGCTCCAGAGGAGGCTGTCTAACGAATTGATTAGGGCTGCAGAGTGGATTTGTTGCCAGGCATTGAGAGATTAGTTTTGTCTGTGTTTGACTCAGTTTAAGCTGCTGCTGCTGCTGAAAGCCGCACTCCTGTCTCTGCTCTCACACAACAAATATATCAACGCGGCCTTTGAAGCTTCCAGTGTCGTCGCCTCGCTGAAGATGGTTTGGTGTTTTTTTCTTCTTCAAAGGGATAGTTCAACATTTTGGCAAATTGGCCCATTGCCATAATCCCTATAGTCATAGTAGTAGGTTCGTTACCTTTAATTGTTGGTGCAAGCTATTTCTAGAACGGCAGAGCAGAGCCGTGAGCTGCTCAGACCTACGCTACGGAGGCTCATGGGATTTCTTGGTTTTCCATCAAACTCATCAAATACACAATCCAACAACTCCACAACGCTCTGGTGGACAAGTTGTGACCTGCACATTCACCACGCTATGAGATAATAACACAATGTTACCACACAGAGTTGTTTTAGAGGTGAATTCATGCAAAACCGCTGATGCACGTTGCGTTCAGGGTTTGTTGTTGGATTGTGTATTTGATGAATTTGATGAGGGAAACCAAGAAATCCCATGAGCCTCTGTAGCGTAGCTCTGAGCAGCTCACCACTCTGCTCTGCCGTTCTGAAAATAGCTTGCATCGTCAATTAAAGGTAACAAACCTACTGCTATGACTATAGGGATTATGGCAATGGGCACAATTTGCCAAAATGTTGAACTATCCCTTTAAAGACAGAGACAGAAGTCTGAGTCTGTCTCTTCATCACTGGACGAATCTCAAATCCAAACCCACATATGGACATTTTTAAACTGTTTTTGAACATTTTAATCTCCTGAACACACAGACTCGATGACTCATCCCGAGCGACAGACCACGCGGCGGCGGCGTCTGTAGTGATGATTTCACAGTGGAGATTCCCTCGGACACGATGGTCCTCAGAGGAAAAAAACAAACAACAGGCCTCTTCCTTGTTGGCCTTATTATGGTCTGTCTTGCATGAGACACTATAAAGGCGCTCGTGTATGTCGTGTGTTGTTGTGGCATAAATCCACGAGCTGCTCTTCTTGTTTTTGTGTATTTTTTCCATTTGGCTCAATTCACTGTTTCTGTTCTCAGTTCACCATCCAGTTGGTCACGCTTCCTGGTTTTCCTGGAGGCGGCGGTGGCGATATGGGTGAAATAAGCCACGCCCACCTGATGGTTGAGGCCTAAACGTGTAGCTATGTGTGCATGGAGTGATGATGGTGCAACGCTGCTTGTTCTTGTTCTTCTTGTACTTTTCGGAGCAGCCTCGGCTCTCAGTGGGAGACGCAGCTTGTCTCCTTAGATTTTGCATTTTCAGACATTGCCCTGCCCATTTGAAGCTCCTGCCCTCCTCCCCCCCCTCCTCTCTCTCGATCTCCTCGAGCACAAGCTCACACTGCAGTCGTTTTCTCTCTCCAGGGATGTATGAATAAAATTTGTAAAAGCTATTGGAGGCAGCACAAGAAGAAAGAAAAAAAAAAGCCAACCCTCCCCGGTCCCTGCGGAGCCTCAACCTCATTGACTCAGGTTTGTTTGCTGGAGGCCAACGATTGTGTTTGAGGCCGATCTTAGCGGGACGGCGAGCGCGGGAGTCAATGAGAATGATGCATTAGCAGCTCTGCATCTATTAAAGCTGCTCGCCGCGGCTCGAGCCAGACACAACCACTTTGCAGGGATTTATCAAGCCGCTTTACCAAAGAGAGGTGATTGAATTCATTTGCCTACTAATGAGGAGGGTTTCTGCGAATCATACGCTCGCACCTGTTCAAACCATTTTGCTTATTACTGCAATCAAACCCTGGAGTTTGTTCGGCGTCACAATCAAAACGCTTCCTGTCGCCTCATCAGCTGCCTTTTGTGCCGCTCTGCCACTTGAACCCGGTTCATGTGTGACGCTTGTTGTCGGCGGTGTAATTGAGGAGCCAGTGTTTTTATTTCTCACCTGAAGGTTTTGAATAAAATTTTTGACTCAATTCTTCTTTTTTCTTCTTTCAAAATAAATCCAATTATCTTGAAACAAAGAATTTTATCAAGTCTCACTCCACCGAGCTGCAGCAGCGGCGACGCTTTGTTGCTGCTCCTGTCTGCAGGAGGGGGGTGGAACCAGCTCGTGCCATGCAGGGGTCAAGTTTGACTCATTCGTTCATGTGATTTCTGTTTTGAAAAAAGCAGATTTGCAATTATCAAATCCAATCAAATAACAGTGTCAGCGCTCGCCCGCTCTCCTCCTCCCAGTCCGTCAACACAATTGATTTTATTAGAGGTAATTGTTCCCTGTTTGATGTTTGGCGATGTCTTGATTAGTCCTATTCTCTGGAGTGTTGTCGTGGAGAGGACGCACTCCTGCTGCTGTTAAAGCCAGATTAACGCTACAGTAAATCCTCTTTGTCTCAGCTGTGGTGGCTGCTGCTGCTGCTGCTGCTGCTGCTGCGGCGGCTGCGGCGGGTCAGCCCAGGCCGCCGCCGTAGTCAGATGGGGGTTACAACAAGTGTGTTAGCCAAAGGTCAGCAAAGCTCCAGCTACACCACGGCGGCGGTTATGTCATCTGCATCACCCGGGGATGCTGCTGCCTCATGAATACGAGGACTGATACAGCTGATGTTGGGACTGATGCAACCGTTTGGTAAGACTTTTATCTCTGTTTTAGGAGCATGTTAAAGGGATAGTTCACCCAAAATTCAAATTTCACTCATTATCTACTCACCCTCATGTCGACTAATAGCTGTGAGAATTTTCAGAGTCCTCCGTTCCTTCTCTGAGTTACGGGGGGTCCATGCAGCAGTATTTATCCATATAATGGTTGTGAATGGACACCACTTTTCTTCGTCCAAAAAGACACACCAAAAAACATCCAAATGCCTCCATGCTGCTCGTCTGTAATGTCCGCCTTGTAATAAAGCCCCAACATGAAAAATTGTTCTGAAAAAATTAAATAAGTCTATATTTTAAGCTTGTTTGTAGCAGAAGCTCCCAGTGTCTCAGTTCACTGCTCTTCCTGTGTCAGTGCAAATCAACTATGCCTTTAATTAAATTCTAAACAAACGGGAGCCAGATAAACAGGCTCAGGCGCCGTAACGTACGCCGACCGCACTGTGGCTAAGATGATTTTATTAAAATCTCCTTTCGTAACATAAATCATCGCCGTGATGGTTCGATCATAATATAATTAACTCCTGTCGTGAAAAAGAACATGCGAGTGGCCAAGAAGAGGATCAACACATTACAGGCGTGTAACGTCTTATCATCGCTGCACCGGGGGCGAAGCATAAATATCCTGTAAATACATGCATATCGTCAGTGTTGGAAAAGTGCAATTTGATTTTGATGAATGTAAAATGTAGCAGAACAAACAAACATACAAGCTCCGACTACAAATCATCACTTCTTCATGTTGTGCAGGGAAAAAAAGGTTTGGTCCAACAGTCACTCAGAATTAGCGACAGGCTGCTTTTATCACATGTATTCACTGAGTTCATGCAGGTCAAACTACCAGCTAACAGACTGAAGAGCTGCTTTGTTCCTGCTGCTGCTGCTGGTTTAATAACTTCTACATCTATTCATCACTTTCAACCAGTTGGACCTTTTATGTTTATTAAAGAACTTATGTATTCAATTCATTGTGCCTATGATTTCTCATATGCACAGTCTCTCTGAGTGTGTGGATCATCGTTGATGCTGCTGTTTGTGTATTTGGCTGCACAACAATTTGCTCTCTTGGGGATAATAAAGATAATTCAACCTCCAAACCTTTAAAACAATTCCCATGGGGCAGTCTGTCTGACAAATACCGTGAAATTTCATTATTACAGTCGATGATGCGTTATTGTGTCAGCAGCTGTCTGTTGATGCTGTAGCTGCTGAAAATAGAGAGATCATGTGCCAGTAAATATTGTGTAAACTAAACATCACATGGTGCACATTTCTTATTTTTAAAATGTGAGAATGGAGGATTCAGCTGCTTTCTGTCATAACAATCATGAAGGTCTGCAGCAGCTGCTATACAGTATGTAAATGTGGAGTGGAAATATAAAGTTATATCCACGCTGTAAGTGGTGCTTAAAGCGCAGCGCTCGAGTAAATGGACTTAGATGAAAAGGAAACAGTGATGTTAATGTGGAGCTGGGGATCAATCATTACATCTTCTAAGAGGAGAAGTAAAAGAAAACACTGTAAACTAGAGACAACAGGAAAGCAATACATGCATAAGTGATGTAGATGTTGCAGACTGAGAGCAGCTTGAAGGACGGGGTTAGCAGCAGCAGCAGTATAGTAATAGTAGTGTCAGTGTTGCAGAGCCAGTCTTGTTACAGAAACTAGATTAAATTAACATGATGCTCTGTGTGATTGAAGTCTGTGAGTTTTCCTGCGCAGCCGGAGCCGAGACGCTCACGCTGCTGCCAGGACGGGAAATGTCAGATTCCTGCAGCAGCAGCAGCAGCAGAGCAGAGAGTTAGAGGAGAGGAGAGGGCTGCTGAATCAAGACTTCACATGATGAGGCCTTAATCTACTGTGTGTGTCTGTGTGTGTGTGTTCTGATCACTTTGTGGGTGTTGGTCCATCTCAAATGACCCCAGAGCTCATTTTCTGTCTTTTCTTTGGACGTCGTCTCCACCGCTCTCTCGCTCCGTCTCTGTCTTTCTCTCGATAAGTAGTAACGCTTTGACGCTTGAGGACACTCGAGCAACTTTCAATCGAGATTAATCTGTCTTTGAGATCTGCCGAGGTCTCTGTGGACGCGCAGCGAGGAGAGGAGGAGAGGAGGAGGAGGAGGAGAGGGGCCTTTTGTAAAGCGGCTGTCTCAGAGCCGTGGTTCCAGTCCCACCTGGCAGCCGGAGGGGACAGCTCACTATATCATTCAGCCGTTTGTTATTTTGTCTGAAGCACGAGTTCGTCTGAAGGGGAGAAGCGTCTCTCTCTCTTGTCTCTCTCCCACCGGTTGCCTGGAGGAGAAAGCCATGCATCTTTCTGCAGACCGCGGGGCCCGCACTGTTTGGTTTTGCATGCATTCTTGTGTGCGTGCATGTGTGCGTGCATGCATGTGTGTGTGTTCATGCAGACGTCCACATCAATATGTGTGTGCATAAATAGGAGGCTTATTCTTAAGCTATCAGGTGTCAGGGACCATTATTCAGGCTGAGTGAACCAGATTGAATTCCTGTGATTCAGTTTGGTGTTGCATCGGTGTTAAACTAAACAAACCCGACGGGGTGCCCGAGTGTGTGTGTGTGTGTGTGTGTGTGTGTGTCTATGTGTGTGTTTTTTCTTTTGTCTTTTTTTCTTCTGTGACAACATCTGTTTATTTACAGCCTCTAGTCTTTCCATTCATCTCTCTGCTCCTGTTGCTTTCAGCGGTTCTTCTCTTCTTCTTCTTCTTCTTCTTCTTCTTCTTCTTCTTCTCCTCTCCTTTTCCTCCGCTCAGCGTCGTCATAGAGGTTTTCATGCAGCCGAGTGTGTGTCCGACCTCTGTGGTGCACTCTGGGAGTTTGTGTGTGTGTGTGTATGTGTGTGTGTTTGTGTGTCCACAAGCTGCCGTTTGCGATTTCCCCATCGAGCGACGGTGAATCGCAGTGATCCGTGTTTCTGCTGCTTCCTGCTCCGGTTATTAAAAGCCAGGGGAAAGGTTACAGTAAATGCCACTCAGCTGATGTGCAGCTCAAGCTTGGCAGATCTCCTCGACCTCCCCCTCCCTCCCCCCGCCCCCTTTCACTCCCCCCCCCTCCCCATGCCACCCCGAGTTTCACTCAACATTTTTTGGAGGGGGACAGGAATTTCACTTGACTTGCTTTTTTTTTTTTTTTTTTTGGCCTAAAACAGAAAAACCGTCTAAGTAGCTTTAGTCAGAAGTCTACATGTTTCCTGCTGCAGATTAAAGGGATAGTTCAACATTTTAGCAAATTGGCCCATTCCCATCGTTACCTTTAATTGTCGGTGCAAGCTATTTTTAGAACGGCGGAGCAGAGCCGTGAGCTGCTCAGAGCTGGTTTCCCTCATCAAACTCATCAAATACACAATCCAACAACTCCAAAAGTGGACAAGTTGTCCACCACGCTATGAGATAATAACACAACATTAACGAGATGGAGTTGTTTTAGAGGTAACCTACTCCTAAAACTATAGGATTGTGGCAATGGGTCAATTTGCCAAAATGTTGAACTATCCCTTTAAGATAAGGTCGGACAACATTTTCCTTCCTCTGCAGCGCTGTCCCTCCCAGGCTTCCTCCCCCCTCCTCCCCCTCCCTCCCCTGTCACCACTTCTCCCAGACACCCCGGGCGCTCATCACAGAGGTCACGCACCTGTCGCCTGCTGTAAACAGGAAATGAATAATTCAGGAGGCGTTGCCGGGCGCTGGGCGGCGGCGGCAGCAGCGGCCGACGGCCGAGCGCAGACTCATCCTGAGGATTCGTGTTCTGATCCTCAGCTGGAATCAGACTAATGAGAAACGCTGAGCGTCGTCCTCCACCTCTGAGCTGCTGCCGCTGCTGTGTTTACAGGAATGTGAAGAGTCGGTGTAGAGTTGAGACCATGTGCACTTCTCTCCTCTCCTCCTTTCTCCTCTTCCTCCTCCTCTCCTCTCCTCTCCTCTCCTCTCCTCTCCTCTCCTCTCCTCTCCTCTCCTCTCCTCTCCTCTCCTCTCCTCCCCTCTTCCTCTCCTCTCCTCTCCTCTCCTCTCCTCTCCTCTCCTCTCCTCTCCTCTCCTCTCCTCTCCTCCTTTCTCCTCTTCCTCCTCTCCTCTCCTCTTCCTCCTCCCCTCTTCCTCTCCTCTCCACTCCTCTTCCTCTTCCTCTCCTCTTCCTCTTCCTCTTCCTCCTCCTCCCCTCTTCCTCTCCTCTCCACTCCTCTTCCTCTTCCTCTCCTCTTCCTCTTCCTCCCCTCTTCCTCTCCTCTCCTCTCCTTTCTTCCTCCTCTCCTTCTTCCTCTCCTCTCCCTCTCTCCTTTCTCCCTCCTTCCTTTCCTCTTTCTCCTCTTCCACCCTTCCTTGTCTCTCCTCTCCTTTTCCCCTTCCTCTCCTCTCCTCTCCTCTTGTCTCCTCTTCCTCCTCCTCTTCTCCTCCTCTTCCCCATCTCCCATCGTTCTTGTCTCCTCTTCCTCCTCTCCTCTCCTCTCTTCTCCTCTCCTCTCCTCCTGCTTATCTCCTCTTCCTCTCCTCCTCTTCCCCATCTCCCATCATTCTTGTCTCCTTTCTCCCCTTGCTTGCTCTCCTCCTTGTTTACTATCCTCTTCCATCCTTCCACTTTTCCTTGTCTCTCCTCTTACCCTTCCTCTCCTCTCCCCTCCTTGTTTCTCCTCTCCTCTCCTTCTCATCCTCCTCTCCTCTCCTCCTCCTCTCCTCTCCTCTCTTACTGCAGTAAGAGTTGCTTTTCGTTGCTTATCTCCTCACCAGCAGGTGTCTGAGTCGTTGTACTGCTGCACTCTGAAGGGATTCACAATTACAGCACCCTGGCCACCTCCATCCCTCCATCCATCCATCCCTCCATCCATCCCTTCACTCCTCTTCTTCTCTTACTCTCTCTCCATCGAGTCAAATCCTGCCGGCCAATACTAACTTAGGAATCCTGTTATGGCCTCGCTCCACCAAACACCTGCACTCGCTCTGATAAGAATCCTTATCTGCTCAGCCCCGCGTCTCGGCCCTGCAGCCCGAGTGCGGGGTATATAACAGCACCATGGGTGGCAACATTGATTGTTTTTCTACCACATTATCCCATCGTGGCGTGGCGTGTCGGAGCGAGTTGGATGGGAGCTGAGGCGAAGAGGAGCGAGGTGCTAAGTCCTTTGTTGTGGGGAGGTTTTCCTTTTTAAAGGCTGTGGCGGCGGCGGCGGTGGCGGCGGTGGTGGTGGTGGTGCCGCCTGCGGTACAATACCTCATAGAGGAGGAATCATCCTGTTTATGCCGTTCTTCCTCGTCTTTGTAATTACACGCGAGGAATGAGAGGAGGCATCTGCATGCCAGCACTTTGAGGAGAGGAGGAGGAGGAAGGAGACGACAAAGGCCCGAGCAGCTCCTCACAAAGACTTCCCAATCTGCGGCGGCGTGCAGCTGTTTCTCGCCGACTTGGCCGGGAAAGTGGCTCCTCGCACTCTCAACGCTGATTGGAGGCTGACGTCGACTCTCTACCTCCTTCTTGTGAGGGTTTGTTGACTCCTGTTCTCCACGAGCAGCTGTTTAGACCTGGACGTGACGAGACATTTAGGGAGGAGGTGGAACGACGGGGTCTAATGTATTGACCAGCAGTGGAGATTAAAGGGATAGTTCAACATTTTGGTAAGAGTTTGGCAGAGTCGTTTTAGAGGTAAATTCATGCAAAACCACTGATGCACGTTGCCTTCAGGGGCAGTTTTTCATCAAGCAGTCTCTGAATTTCCCTCTAAAACAACTCTGTGTGGTAACGTTGTGTTATTATCTCATAGCGTGGTGAATGTGCAGGTCACAACTTGTCCACCAGAGCGTTTTGGAGTAGGTGGATTGTGCATTTGAAACCAAGAAATCCCATGAGCCTCCGTAGTGTAGCTCTGAGCAGCTCACAGCTCTGCTCTGCCGCTCTAAAAATAGCTTGCACCGACAATTAAAGGTAACAAACCTACTGCTATGACTATAGGGATTATGGCAATGGGCTAATTTGCCAAAATGTTGAACTATCCCTTTAAATAGTGATGGATGAAGTAAAATGCAGCGAATATGTGACCAATCAGAAATGTTCAGCATTGAAGACACACAGCAGGTGCACATGGTTGCTGCCACAGGGGGGCGCTGTTTCAGGACGCACTCCTGTTTGTCGTATCACAGGGTCGGAAAAACAACGACCTGTATGAAGTGAGGTCATGATGACCTCAACACACGCACACACACACACTGCATCAGCCCCCGTCACACTCTGTTGGACTCTCGGTGTGTCCCTGTGTTTAAACACTGAGCAGTTTGTGCGTTGTGTTGTGTGTTGAGCCCGTTTCCTGGCGTCTGCCCACCACCACTATTTCACCTTTGTTTAGCTGCATATGCTGCACAGGATTGAAAAACCAAATGAGTCTAATGGGTCCGCGAGGCACGAGGCACCGCGACCCCGTAAATTAAGTCCCGCAGATGTGCTTCTGTAGATTAATCTTCCTCCCGCTCATGAGCAATTATTCCGGCGGTGACGCGGACGCATGAGGCTGATTTGAAACAATTACAGCCCAGGTTGGGCAAAATTAGCTTGTTCATTTCCCAAGGCCACGGCTGATTGAGAGCCGGGGCATTTTAAAAAACAAACGCAGGGGTAATTGGTTTTTAACACCGCCGCGTCCTTCAGTCAACCTCATGACCTGTGCGCGGCGACGTCGAGGTTAAACCCCTTCAATAAATGATCAGAGCTTTGTTTTCACTCAGTATTAGTCAGGATTTTTAAACCTATATGTGACTAATTAAACTTATCTTTAAATTGCTACTCTTTTTTTCTTTATTATTGTTTTTTTAATGTTATCTGCGCTACAGAACCTGAGCTAATTTATGCATTAGCGCCGCGCTAACCTTCACAGCTGGAAGACTTTTATTACCACAGTCGACTCGTTGCCATCCCATAACTCTCATGTAACTGCAATCCGGCTCCTCCAGTGATATAAGAGCTGTCGCCCTCTTCCCTGCGATGTGTTCAAGAGTAGAAAAGAAGGAAGATATCTGGCCCCAAAGCGACGACTTAAAAAGAAAAGGAAGGCTTTGTCTTTTTTCTTTTTTTTTCCAGCCAGAACACATTTCCATTAAGAGTTTTAATTGGCCGTGGACATGATGTGCCTGCGAGCGGGAGTGAAATTAGGTTTGTTATTCGCGAAAAAGTCTAAAACAAAGAAGGTGGAGAAAAAAGAGTGAATGAGTGAGGAGAGAGAAAGAGAGAGAGGCGTTGTGTGAAAAACAAATTCAGGTGGAGCGGACGATCAGCACGCGGCCGTTTGAAGGCAAAGAAATAGGAAAAAAATCAGCGCCGGAAGGCAATTTACAGGCTTTCTGCAAATACAACTGGCTTAGCAGGAGATCCTTTGCATAACAATGAATGTAATAATACAGCAGTAATGTACAGTACAGCTCTCTGCAGCAGCTTGCTACTGTCGTTTATATAAATAAAGGGAACGTTGGCGCATGCAATACCTAAGACTGTCAGACTATTTGCAGCTCGGTAAATGAATCATTAATTGTGATGTGTGAACTGTGTGTGTGTCTGTGTGTGTGATGAGAAACTCAGGGGAGGATTATTCCTCTGATTTCAACACAGCTACAACTTCATTTTGCGTTTGTTGCAGCTTCATAACAACCTTTGTGTCGGTGTCACTGAGCGTTTTCATCTCGTCTCATCAGGTGAGGAGCTAAAATTAGAAAGCGGCCTCCGTCTCCTCTCCTCCTCCCTCCTCCCTCCTCCTTCCTCCAGCGGATCTGAGTGTTGCCCACCATCTAATCAGTGTATAATGAGTTGTCACAGTTGGCATGATGCGCTGTGTGACGCTTGGTTGACCAGCCTGATATTTATTCATGTAAAAAACGATGTAGCACTTAATGCCGCCGCCACAAATGACTCAATTTGCTGAGGAAATGAACCTGATCTGAGTTCCTGTCAATCACAGAGACCTGTGGTGTTTTGTTTTTGTTTTTTTCAAATGTCGGCTCAGAGCAAGCTTGAACTTTGTATTTCTGTCTCGTTTGTTTTGTTTTGTTTTGTTTTACATTTCTACATTTATCCATTCCATTAAAGGGACAACGAGGAGTTTGTATTTGGTTATGAAAAGTCTCACATTAATGTGGATGAATCTACGCTTCCCACACTTGTTAAAGCAGAAGTAAGTGATATATTTGTGTTAATATAAGTCTTAAATAGTTATATCTTCCGACAGCAATCACTTACATAGAGTGTTTGGACCAAAACACGGGTCTGTCAGTCACTCTGCTCTGCTCTGAGCCGACATTTATTATCCTACAGTTTTTATCCAATGAGGAGAGAGAACTCTGCAGGGCTTTTGCAGCCAAGGAACGCCGTGAATAAATATTCAAGTTGTTTTGTCTTCGATCTGTATTCACCGGTCGGTTACAGTGGCTGTTATAGTGACTTTCACCGGTAAAACAGGTCGGAGAAACACGAGTGGGTTGCCTGGAACGCTACAAAGTCGTAAGTTGTGACTTGAAGCTGTAATTTACGATTTCAAAAGCCTGCCTGGAACGCAGCATTAGCGAAAACGACCGGACCACTTACTTCTGCTTTAATGGCTCTATTTTCGCTAAATATGTTGTTTTGTCTCTATCGTTATTTTGTTATTATAATTAGTGGTGGAAATACTGAGCGAGCCGACCAGTGTTTCCTTACTTTCGGTTTTGCAGATGCTGCCCGGCGGGTCATGAGAATAACGCTACTGAATCGTTGTTTATGGTCAAAACTACGACGGTATCTGATCGTCTTCGAACCTCAGACTTTCATTCTTTCTTTCTTTTTTTGAAGTATATTTTTTTGGCTTTTTTGCCTTTATTTGATAGCACATCCTGTCTATCTAGACAGGAAAGGTCTGCCCAACACGGGAGTCGAGCCTGCGTTGAGGACTGTAGCCTCTACATGGGGCTACAACTCGTCATTGTCCCTTTAACATGGACACAACATCCCAGTTTGGCCTTGAAGGAACAAATTTAGCTCAAACTTTCACTGAGACTGAAGAGAGCTGGTAAGATTATAGGGATAAAGGTCAGGAATTTCTTTAAATTTGGTTAAAACACTGATCAGATTTCTATCATGATGGTGTTAAGACTTTGTACAAATGTCCTTTTACAGAGTCAGAGATGATTTGATGATTTTGATGAAAAGTCAAAGCTCAAGGTCGTGGTGACGTCAGAAAACACTTTATATCCATAACCAGAGGCCTCACGCAGTGTTTCTGACAATCAAATCAATCATATTCTAATAGTCTGCGCGGCGGAGGGATACAGCGGTGAGGCGGTCGCTCTAGTCCTTGTATGTGTTTGATATGACGCTGCAGGATGGCGGTGCTATAGTTGTGATAACGGAGACGGAAACGAGGCCAACGTCGGCTCTCGGACAGATGTTTATTAAAGCGTCTTTGATCATTTTCCCTCTCTGAACAACGTGTGTGTTACAGAAGTTGATTCTGTTTGTAGCCGGAGGTGAAGGTCCGACAGCTGTCATTATCTCTGCAAAGCGAAAAGGAAGGCGATTAGGAAAAGCGTGGGCGACTTATTAAAGCGGCTCACCTCCGGGCCTGGAGGGGGAGGAGAGGAGAGGAAAAAAAACAAAAAACCTAAAAATGATGTTAATTTCCACATTGTTTTCCCCTTTTCACTGTTTATCATCAGGACAAAGTTGTGCGTGCAGCTGCTGCAGAGTGATGACTGGCCGTCGGCGCCGTGTGCATATAGATTAATGTGTTTGATATTTCCCCGGCCCGCCTCCTCTTTCCTGTGTAGCATCAGGAATCAGCACCTCCGCCTCCGTCGCCCCGCGCGCCCGCCCGTCAGCCGGCTGCCGTGTCGGGGCCTCGCAGTGGGGGGAAGCCGAGCAATTTGTCTGTGGATGGCTCGGGGCTTATCGTCTCTGCCTGACAGATGGGCTTTGCCTCTGCTCAGGTTTGGTTTGGTTGCATCGTGCTGCTCGCTGTTTGCCTGACAGAACTCATTATAGACACTTCCCCAGGAGGAGAAGCTTCTCCACGAGGCCCCGATCCCAACACAACCACCGCCGGACCGCCGAATGCAAACGAGCTGAAATATGAAACTTAAAGGGATAGTTTAAAATTTTGGCTCAAACTGGCCCATCACTATAACCCCTATAGTCATAGCAGTAAGTCTGTTACCTTTAATTGTTGGTGCAAGCTGTTTTTAGAATGGCAGAGCAGAGCCGTGAGCTGCTCAGAGCTACGCTACGGAGGCTCATGGGATTTCTTGGTTTTCCTCATCAAACTCATCAAATACACAATCCAACAACTCCACAACGCTCTGGTGGACAAGTTGTGACCTGCACATTCACCACGCTATGAGATAATAACACAACGTTACCACACAGAGTTGTTTTAGAGGGAAATTCATGCAAAACCACTGATGCACGTTGCCTTCACGGACAGTTTTTCAAGCAGTCTTTGCCCTTTATTTCCTGTTATTATCTCTGAATGTGCAGCGTTTTGGAATTGTGTATTTGATGAGTTTGATGAACTCACGGCTCTGCTCCACCGTTCTAAAAATAGCTTGCACCGACAATTAAAGGTAACTAACCCTAACTGGCAATGGCAATGGGCCAATTTCCCAAATGTTGAACTATCCCTTTAAGGATAAATTCCACGTCAAGAAACGCAGCTTTTACCGTCGATGTAACTTTGTTCCAGCGAGAAAAGACACACGTGATGTTCCTCTGATAATTCCAGGGTCGCTCTGACCCAGCGTGTTTCTCGTTGTAACTCTCCTAATCTAATTTGACGCTTCACCTTGTTGTTTGTCGATGCCAGTAACGCCGCTCCGGGCTGATATCTCTCTCTCTCTCCGTCTCTGACAAGGCAGCAGATCGATCCTGTTTAAACTTCAATGTCATGTTTTATTTATTTATCGGCCTCTGCGCACCTTAATCCACACAGTAACGGAGCCGCCGCTGCCTCGAGGCTTAAGCCTAAAGCTGCTGCACACTTTTATCACTCCACATCGCTTCATCCTTCTTTTTCATTTAGTGTCCGATAATTAATGAAGCGCTAAAATGACCCCAGTGCTGTGACTTCAGGAGACGGAGGGAGAGGCAGCAGCCTGATGGAGAGGGAGAGGTGACAGAGATGTAACGTCGACGCATGCAAATGTAAAGTTATGAAATCATCTCTTCCTGAGAGCGCTCTATTTTCAGAGTCGGGTCAAACTGTGCTTAGCCTTGCATATAATCAGGCCACATGGAGCAGGCTGCCACCTTCTGCAATCCAGGGAAAAGAAACCACATATGAGAGCGTCTTTTTCTTCCTCCAAACAGCAGATTAGCTTAAAATAAGGTCGCTGGGAGGAAGAAACCGAGCGAGATTAAATATAATCCTCATAAGAAAAATTAAAGCTCAACTCCAACATCTCAGCTGGAAATATCTGGGCCCCCTCCTCCTCTCCTCCTCCCTCACATGTTCAGACACTGACTGATCTCACATCACACAGGCTGAAGGTGAAGCTCTGCTCACATATTCCTCTCACATATTTACTGCATAAACTGTACTTGTCTCCTTCACACAAACACAAAAACACACACACACAGGAGTACAACATGTCACGTGCAGCACACATACTCACACCCCAGTACACAACATACACAGTCACAGTGCAGTGGCTCTGCACGCCGAGTGACCCAGAAAGAGGAATAAAAAAAAAAAAGTGTAATTCAAATAAACAACTTAAAAAGGCTGGCAGCCGAGGAGGTGAGTAGACGAGAGACGGGGCGGAGAGGGAAGAAAGCTCTTTGTGGAAATTTTAAATTGCTGCCGTTGAGAGTATACGGTAGTTTACATTTATTTCCTCTGCGGCGCTGCGACAGGAAAAAGGTCAATTTGAGCTGAAACCACGCGTTTGTTCAGACACTTTGTGAGTTTAGGTTTGTTGATGCATCAGGACGAGGAGTCGACGGCCTGTTTCCTGTTTGCTGCTGCTGATCTAATGACACTTCTGAGTTTTAACTGAGGGGCTAATTGAAGTTCCTTCATCGCTTCTTTCATTTAATCAGTCCGGTCACATCCCGGCTTAAAGGGATAGTTCACCCAAAATTGAAATTTCACTCATTATCTACTCACCCTCATGTCGACTAAGGGCTGGGAGAAGTTTCAGAGTCCTCCGTAGCAGTGCATGAACATATAACGGATTTATTAAATTTTTGGGGGGACAATTTCGCATTTCAGGGATTCAATACAAGACGGACATTACATACGAGCAGCATGGAGGTATTTGGATGTTTTTTGGTGTGTCTTTTTGTTACGAAGACAGTTGGTATCCATTTGCAACCGTTATATGTTCGTGCACTGCTACGCCGAGACTCCCTGTAACTCAGAGAAGCCACGCATAACTCTGAAACTTCTCCCAGCCCTTAGTCCACATGAGGGTGAGTAGATAACGATATTTCAATTTTGGGTGAACTATCCCTTTAAAACTAAGGGTCTGTAGATTATCATCGCTCTGGGAGGAGGAGGGAAGGAGGGAGGGAGGGGCGACTGGGGATCTGGAGGAATAAAAAGCTTCAGTCTTTAATTAAAACTGATTGTGGTTAATGTTCTCTGTCCGTGCTGTAATGGTTCCCACGGTGGCCCTCACACCAGCTCCTGATCAAGCACAAGCTAATTGGCTGTTGGGAGTCAAACACCCCCCCCCCCCCCCCTCCACACACACACACACACTTTCTCTCTCTCTATTTTCTCTGAGGAGTGGGCTCGGACATCCACAGGCAGTGTAATGTCATTTCATGCCGTCGACTGGCTGTGAGCCTCTAATACACCATGAGGCCAATTTACAATTTACAGACGCAGCTCGTGGGAGACGGTCATCTGTATGCAGAGCGTGTCCTGGGTTATTTCATACCTCAGCTGGAAAAAAGAAAAAAGAGAAAAGAGAAAAGAGAAAGAAAAGTCTCCGTCAGCTGGGTTGCTGTAGCTAAAGAGCTCCACTTCTATATTTATGCACAGAGTCGTAGTCGCTGGCTCTTCCCGTGCTGTCACATCCAGTCCCATCAGGATCCGTGTGGTCGGAGGCCGGGGGCAGGGTGTGGTGGTGGGGTGAGGGGTGTGGGGGGGGGGGGCAGCGTGACAGATGCACAGCGAACATCACAACATCTCATCACGAGGGCTTCATGTTCATGCAGGCTACGTGTCAGGGCTGGAGCGTGTGCACATTCGTGACTTCTACTAGCACACGAGGAGAACCAGAGGAGAACAGCTCATCATCACTTCACATAAAAAAAAACATTTAAATTTTTGAATGTGTGTAGAATTTCCTCGTCCCAGCTGGAGAATGAGGTCAGGAGCCTGACGGTGAAGGTATGAGCGACAGTCTGACTGTTCCTCTGCAGCTGAGCAGCCGAGCTGTGGCGTTTTTTTACATTCTGGACCTCATTTCTAGGATAAAATACGGTCATTTACTCTCCCAGATAACGTTGATGTCATTACAACTTGTTCTGATGAAATTAGCTCCAGCCGAGAGCCGCGTATATCCGTATAATGTGAGTCTACAGGGCAGCAGAATGCAGCTTCTAAATAACACATTATCTGCTGCTGAACTTGTTCATTTCACCAATATTTAGTTATGATATGCTGGTGCTATTCCCCACTGAGTCCGGGGTTAGCTGTTATCACCATCCAGCGTCTGTAGGTTGACCTACTGACCTCTGACCTGGATGATGTCATCTCTTGTTGCTACCTGTTTGTTTCTGCGTGTTTCTGACTTGTCACAACAAAACGAGCAGCTGGATGAAGTTCAGCTTCCACAGGCTTCCTCTCCTCAACCTGGACTCACTGAAGCTCTGACATCATCCAGGTCAGAGGTCAGTAGGTCAACCTACAGACCCTGGATGTTGATAACAGCTGACCCCGGACTCAGAGGGGAATAGCACTAGCATATCATAACTAAATATTGTTGAGTTTCGGCTGGAGGTAATTTCATCAGAACGACTTGTAATGACACCAAAGTTATCCGGGTGAGGAAATGATTGTCCAGAATGTTTTTTTAAAAAAACGTCATTTCCCCTTTAATGCCCTGAGATTCTGCAGGAGTCGACAGAGACAACGGACTCGTAGCTCAGTGATCCTACAACCGCACGTCTCTACAAAGAGGAAACACAAAACCAGAGACAAAGCCGCCGACTCCATCTCTGGTGTATTCCTTTAAAACCTGCTCACACAAAGGATTTCATCATGTTTTCTCTCCCGTCAGGCTCCATAGGAAGCAGCATAATAAAAGTGCTTCTTCCCTTCTCTGCTGTGCTTGTTGAAGGACTTCGGAGCAGGAGGAGTAGTCGCGATTCGAACATTGTTTTTGTTTTTTTTGCTCGCCAAGCTGCTTTTGTCTCTTTTAAACAAACGCCGCAGTCAAAGTCATGCGGATCCTCAGGGGTCTGCAAAGGTGCGTGGCTCGCAGCGGCAGTGGCACGTCCTTGTGTTTTCATTCTCTGCGGTGGCTAAATGAGGACAAAGACAGTTCTGCAGGCTGTTTAGAGTCGAGATCCTGGACAACAAACAGCAACAGACCTTGCAAAGGTGCTGGAAGACGCTGCTTGTTTTGTTTGTGAGTTTTAATATTGAAAACATCCAGTCAGAGTGTCGAAGCGTCTGCATTCACACGAGCTGCTGGAAATGTAAAATAAAACATAATTCAAGATTAATAGCTTCCTTCCATCGTTTTTAGCTGGGACCCTGAGGGCCGTGTGTGTGTGTGGAGGCTGGAGCCAATCCCGGCTGACATTTGGCGAGAGGCGGGTTACAACCTGGGCAGGTGGCCAGTCCGTCACAGCAGGGCCCGACATATAGAGACAAACAGCCTTTCACATTCATATTCACTCCCACGGGTCATTTAAGAGTCGCCAATTAACCTGAGCTGCACGTCTGCAGAGTGTGGGAGGAAGAAAAACCCAGAACCTTCCTCCTTCATGCTGAGTGGTGACTGTACCGTCACCAACATACAGAGAGAAAGAGAGAGAGAGGTGGTTCAGAAATGAGTCAGAGTGTGAATTTGTTTAACACGTTGAAAATATTTTAGAGATTCAGACGAGACGAGCTTCGGGTTTCTTCTGTTTTCTGTGCAGGGTCACAGTCGAGGCCGGGGCTCGGCAAGCTTTATGGTCCAAGGGCCACAATGAGGTTTTTTTTTTTTTTTTGCATGTAAAAGCCTTCGCCTGAAAGTAAAAGTAAAAGAAAACTTGCATTCATATTACATTCATAGCAGGCCACCCTCTCTGAGGTTGCAGTCTTTGCTACAGTTTTGTACCAATACGTGATGGGTTGGATTAAAAAGCCCAATATGGCCTCAGGTCACTGGTCTAGGCTGTTTATCATGTGATGTTTTGTCATATAAAACAGGTGACAGCTGAGTCACAGCTTTAGAAAAAAGAAGTCAGACTGAACTTGACCTTTGACCTTTGTCTTTTGAGGTGTAATCGGTTTGTGGGTGTTAAGTCCAAGTGGATGTTTGTGGTCAGGTTCGATATGATATCACGAGGCTGCCACTTTGTATAAGAACAGTTCAACATTGTAAGACCTAGAAGTATTTGTAAACAACTCATTCTAAGCTACGAGACAGCTTTCCTTTGTATGTGGTTGTGATTAGACTTAGGTAAATATATAATTTTGCTAATAAAAAGCTAAATAAGTTGCATACTGTCCCTTTAAAGCAGTGGAGCAAAGTACTGCATAGAATAATAAATAAAATCATCAGAAATAAACACATAGTGCTAACCCTATACGGCATATAAAAACAAATATAACAAATTAAAAGGCATACAACATGGGTATAAAAAACAAAAAACCTTGACCTTTGACCTTGGACACCTGGCAACCAAAATCTGATCAGATCATCCTTGAGTCTTGTCAGTGTTGATGCTGCGGCTCCAACTCTGACTGTTGCTGATGCTGTTCCTCTTTGCTGTATTAATTCATCCAATCAGCTTGAGCAGAGGCCTGTCAGTCAACGTATATGACGTAGCACCTGTTGTACGCCGTCCCTACGACAACAACAGGGAGGAGGAGGAGGAAGACGGAGGAGATCCGTTCGCCAAACTCCGGCAGCCGGCTGTGCCAGCATCTATCCCACATAATTACACTGGGCCACAAATAGAAAGGCACTTTTCTCTCCTCCTCCTCCTCCTCCCAGACCCCCCCCCTCCTTCTTCCTTCTTCCTCTGCCTCTCAGCAGCAGTTTGCAGGGTTATGCAGATCCACTGGTGGGTGGGGGTGGGTGGGTGGGTGGGTGGGTGGAGGTATTTAGATGTGAGAAAAGGCAATTTGTCAGAAACCTAAGGGAGCACTGGAGAGATGACAGGAGAATTACAGTAGAAGGACTTAAGGGTGAACGACGGCTAATTCTGTGGTAGCGGAAGAGGAGCGTGGAGGGAGGGGTCGGCATGTTTGTCTGTCTGTATTGGAATCCGTTATTACTTTTCTTCTTCAGACAAGCAAATAGAAAATAATTGAAAATCGATGTTTGAATTCTATGGCCAACCCGCACAAACACACATTTAAGCAATAGGCTAGGTATCACAACAGCACGGACTGGAGTGATATATTGCTTTTATAAAACGCTTACCAATAATGACGAGGAATACACAATCAATTTCAGTTTTATTCAACCAGAATTACATATTATCCAATAAAATAGTCCCACTGTGAAAATAATAGGCTAGTCCCACCTCTCCAGACGTTAGCTCCAAGTTAGCTTCACATTAGCTCCAAGTTAGCAACAAGTTAGCTTCAAGTTAGCAACAAGTTAGCTTCAAGTTAGCAACAAGTTAGCTCCAAGTTAGCTTCAAGTTAGCAACAAGTTAGCTTGGTATGTCGTCTTTTCCTCGCCTTTTTTTTTCAGGTGAAAGTCACTGCTCAGTCCCCTCTACCATTGTTAACCCTCCCCGGAGGTGAAAGTTCACCTTAAAGGTGTGAATTCAACTACTTTAGTCCATTTTTTAACATTGTCTTTTGCTACGGGCTGCAACAGTCCGTGGTCATGGATACATGACAACAACTGATTATTTGCCTTTATTTAAACCTCACAATGACCTTTTTTCAAGGGGTCATTGTGTCTCAACGGGACCGACCTGGTTAAATAAACTGATGCCAAGTGATAGCCAATCCACAAGTTTCCGAACATGATCTATGGTCGAAGCCAGTTTTGGTGGAATTGTATGTTATGTTTCCATGTTTTTTTCAGTCATTGTCATAGTTGTGGTAAATGCATGAATCTATTAAATTAATCTATGCTGATTGGCGGGCACTAACCTTGGGCGGAGGGATACGTGAGTTGGTTAGGTCCAAATAAAAACAGTTTTTCCTGCACTTTGAAGGGCTGGAAAAATTATAATATAGCGAACAATGGAACTGTGTATTTTTTTCAGGTAAAACCTCTTTTAGGCCACGAAAATAGGCCGTTTCTTTGTAAACCTCTGGGCAGGGCTATAGAGAATGTGAAGTTACGTCACGCCGGGCGCCATCTTTGGAGGACCGCGGATGTAAAAACTTGCTTGTCTCCCCTAGAAATGCCCCCCAAAGTCGCTTAAAAGTAATCATGGTGGGACAGTACTATCTCTTTATCTCCGCACAGCTACTCCGTATTGGATTTGTCTGGAGAGAGAGAGAGAGAGACTTTTGAAAAGTAGTAGCACGGATGTCAATATGTGTGGATATCCATTTTCTTTTGCCAAATCTATCATGTTATCTACTATGGGGACTTTTTTGGGGGAGACGAGCGAGTGTTTACATCCGCGATCCTCCAAAGATGGAAACCATTATGGAAAGGAGCTACTGTATTTGTAGATCAACCCCACTTTTAAAAAAATGCTACTATCCCTTTAACGCTGGCTTTTAACACGGATGTCAATATGTGTGATATCCATTGTTAAAAGTTGGTGTGATGATCCATGCCTTTTACAGATTTTCATTGAAAAAAGAAAAAAAAGTCCATGCATTTACAGCGACTACCGAAACCATGGAAACGTAAACATAAAATTCCACCGGAAGAGCAAAACCGGTTTACGTTTTTCACGTTTGGAAAAAGGTGGATACTGTGGTATGTGATTGGTTGGAAGGCCTATAATGAGCAGATTGCTGGATTTCACCTTCCCGTTTATAAATACACACACACATACATCCAAGTCGATGCGATGTGACGGCGGCTGTTGTGTAACGTGGCCCAGTCAGTGAGTCATGAGAGAGGAGGAGTGTGTTGTTGTGATGGTTTGAGGATGAAGAGGAGGAGGATAAAGAGGACGGGGGGTGAGAGGGGGGGGGGCTGTTGCCCGGGGACGGACCGGGAGGAGACGGACGGTCACATCCTGTAGCAAAGTCATCTGGGACAGAGACGGCGGAGGCTGGACGTTTGGTTTCAGGCCTCGGCTGCCAGCGGTCTGGACCGCCGACCGCAATGAGGCGTAAATACATTTGAGCCTTGACGCAGACACGACTGTGGACAGGAGGAAACACACACACATGCACAATATTAAATGAGTGGAAAATGACGCAGTGTGATAGAAGGAGGTTATCGGAGGCTGCAGGCTTGAATCCAAACGCACATATAAATATAAAAATAAATAAAAACACACACACACACAGGAGCTCAGATATGCCTGTTGTGTTGCCTTCAAGTGCTCCTACCACAATATGTGCCAAGTGTAAAATTATACCTTGTTTGATTTTGTGTTTGTGAGCATGTTCTGTGACTGTGTTTATATTGACTTCCCCCTCGCCCTGGGAGCTATTTGTTTTCACAGGAGCGTAGGCAGTTTCTGTGTGTGTGTGTTTGTACATGTGTGTGTGTGATACTCGTCTGGTATACATGCGAACCCGGCTCACGCACTCCTTTGCTCGCTGTCGTACACGCATGGATCTAAGCGTGTGTGTGTGTGTTCCTCCACGGCGGCGGTGGCGGCGGCGGCGTTATCATCCAAAGAGGCAAACAGCCAGACCCTGATTTAATAAGCTGCCTAGGGAGTCATGGAGAGGTGGAGGAGGAGGGAGGGGGGAGAGGAGGGGGGGGGGGGCTGACTATCAGCTGATAACTGTCCTCCACACACGTCCAGCGTTTTCCTCCGTGTGTGTGTGTGTGTGTGTGTGTGTGTGTGTGTGTGTGTGTGTCCCTCGCCGCCTGCTGCCCACGTGTCCGTGGCGGCCTCCGTCCTCCCTGGGCGTCAGACAGACAGCTGAGCTGGGGGGGGGGGGGCCCACACATGGCAGGAAGACAGCAGACCTCAGACCAGCGCTAAAGAGCATATGTTCAGGTCTTCAGTCTCTCACCACACACACACACAAACCTACACACACTTACACACACGCACACACCCTACTATGGTATGTCTGCCATCCTGCCCGGCCATGGACCACACAGACTCTGCCCCCTAACAAAGCACTAGCTAATAATACCACTACTACTACTACTACCCAAATATATGCACATATTGTGTGTATTTATATCTAACACATGGACATGTATGAGAATTTGTAACATCATATATCAACATATCTATCATGCATGCATTGGTAAAAGCTAGATAGGACATACAGTATATCAACATGTCCTATATCTGGCTTATACAAATGCATGCATTGAAGCTTATATTAAGACATGCATCACATGATCGTACAGTATATAATTACATGTAACACGGCTTTTGGCCATTTTATTCATTTAGAGATTTTTAACATATTTATATATATATTGCATGATTTATATAGATGAAAAACATACAGTATGTCTTCATATGTGATAATAATGTATCCTCTCATAGATGACACACAGTTATATAAACATAAATAAAATAATGTGTGATACTTTTTCCCATACAAATGCATGTATTTATACCAGACATATCTCACATCTCACATTAATAATGAAATATCTATCTTCTCCCAAAGCCTAGTTGTGCACACACATTTTTATACCATAAATGTATGTGTACTGTATGTGATAATGATGTGTCAACTTATAGGTGACATACAGTATGTGGCAGCATTATAAGCTGAAAAACTGCTTTTTCCTGAGGGCTGTGAACACAGCACAGAACTCATAATATTAACACGCTGCTCTCTGCTGTTTATTGTCGTATCTGACTGATGACTATTTGTTTTACCGCTCTCTATTTATTGCATTTATTTTATTTACGCTGCTGTTCGGGAGCGAGGGACGTCGCTGCTGAATGAAGTTTCATTACATTTTATCATGCAATGACGATAAATATCTATATATGTGAGGCGGCGGGGGGACGTATAGGTCATTTATTAGGTTTCTGCATGGGACCACTGAGGTGTTATAGAGCAAAGAGATAAAGTCGTGTTTTATTTTGTGGACTGCGGCGCCTCTGCGGCCGTGTTCATCATCAGTCTGTAGGTGAAGTGTAAACGCAGCAGCTCAGTGGAGACAGGAAGTGTGGCTTTTTATTTTTGTAATGAAGCGAAGAGGTGGATTTTTGGTTTCACAGCAACAGGGTTTAGTGAAAGTTTGTTGCGCTTCTTTTTATTTCTCCTCCTTTTTATTTGAATCTCAGGCTTTCAGGCAGAACTCAGCTGATCATTTATTGAACGTTTCTCAGAGTAACAGTGATGAAGTGTTTCTATTGTCGTGGTGGTGGTGGTGGTGGTGATAAAGTCGTTTCATTGCAACATAAAATCGGGCCGCTGCGAGTTGTGGACTCTTCGCTCCCAGGAATGAATATATTACACATTTTTCTTTCCGCTGTGGCTCCAAGTGTTGTTTTTTTTTATTCTTTTTTTTTTGTCTTCACCTCTATCTTCCTGTTCTTCCACCATCTGCCACTGAAATCCTCCCCCGCCGTGAAGGTGCTCTCTTTTCTCTCTCCTTCTGGAAGACGCTGGTATTATTCTAAGGTCACTGATTGCTTTTTTTTCTTCTTCTTGTGTTGTGCATTACCACACACAAACGCCTCACCGTGTGTGTGTGTGTGCGGGGTGGAGGAGGGCTCACATGATAGGCGTACTTTGGGGTGGCCACGGTGACCCGCAGCTGACACCGATGATTGATCCTGGTGCAGGGATAAGTGCCCGCGCACCGCTGAGCGCAACCGGCCCGCTGAAACTCAGCCAGGTGGAAAATTAGAAATCTCTTCATCCCTGGTCCATTTGAAATCCGATATCTCCCATCTTCCCTTTGCACAGGCACCTTTCCTCCGCCAATACATCAGTAATTAAATGATGTGTTTGTGTGTGCGTGCGTGCATGTGTGTGTGTGTACAGGAGGGGGCAGGAGGGGTTCGGGGCAGATGGGGTGATGGGCGCATTAATGCTGAAAAAAACAAGCTTTGAGTTGTTCAAAATGCATTCAACAGTCACAACAACATCAAAACATGGCGGCTCTCGTCTTAAACAGTTAGAATTTAAACAGTTTAAGTTATTTGTTGAGGTTTTAAAGCATATTTTTTGTGTATTATTGCAGTAGATGAAATACATTTATATTAAAGTGATAGTTCACCCAAAATTCAAATTTCACTCATTATCTACTCGCCCTCATGTCGACTAAGAGCTGTGAGGATTTTCAGAGTCCTCCGTTCCTTCTCTGAGTTACGGGGTGGTTCGTGCAGCAGTATTTGTCCATATAATGGTTGTCAATGGACACCAGGATTCTTTGTCCAAAAAGACACACCAAAAAACATTCAAATACCTCCATACTGCTCGTCTGTAATGTCCCTCTTGTATTGAAGCCCCCGTGAAATTTGAATTTTGAGTGAACTATCCCTTTAAGCTGTGATTGCTGTATTGTGAGAAATTGTGACGGAAATAACGTTTAATGGCGTCTCCTCTCCTCTTCGTTTGCCTCCAAAACAAACAGAATTTACTGCTGCATATACATGAGCCAGAATATGCCAAACTTCCTTCGGGTATCCATGTTTTTTCTCTTCCGAGTTTCTGCAGCGTGAACGCAATGATGTCCGAAGTCGGAAATTTCCAAGTTGTTTTGAACGCAGCATAAGTCTCCAGTAAAACTGCCCACTAAAAGTAGTACACAACCCTGTATCGGCCCAGATACAAGCACACAAACACACACAGATGTCAGCTGGAGGTGTAATGGCGCCGCTGGTATCAAATAAATCAAAGTCAGGCCTCCTCTGTGCAGACGACGCTCCCCACCCCACCCTCCTCCTCCAACATCCTGGTAACATCTACTGTTGTTTCCCAGCTGTCTCACCTCTCTCTCTCTGTGTGTCTCTGTGTGTTGTCCAGGTACATCCGCCCAGGGCAGCCCCCTCCTGGCCTCCCTCCCCGTCCCAGGACGACCTCTGCAGCCTCAGCTCGACCTCAAACAGCTCCTGCCCTTCAGACTCAATGGCTCCTCCCCCCTCAGCCTCTTCCCCAACTTCAACACGGTGAGTCCGAAGGCTTTGATACAGAACGTGAAAATGATTACAGGCATCCTATGAAATGAAAAATGTATAATTTCAGCTTAAAGGGACAGTTCAACATTTTTTGCTAATTGCTAATACTGTAATCCATATAGTCATAGCAGTAGTATTATTGGTGCATGGTGTTTTGAGATCGGCGGGGCAGAGACGTGAGCTGTTCAGTGAACATAATACAGGTAAACGGTACAGGTCCACTGTCCTACTACACAATCCAACAACTCCAAAACGCTCTGGTGGACAAGTTGTGACCTGCACATTCACCACGCTATGAAATATTCATGTATAATTATGTAACATTACGACACTTGAAGCAAATACTCAGGTATATTTGCACTTTTGAAATCCCTCCGCCCAGCAGCCACGTCTGGAATGTAGTTGCATTCGTCTCCAAAACAACTCTGTCTTGTAATGTTACATGATTATTTCATAGCGTGGTGAATGTTAAAGGTGATGAACCTACTGCTATGACTACAGGGATTATGGTGATAGGAGAATTCACCAAAATGTTGAACTATCCCTTTAAGTCCTGTATCCACATGTTAATTGTTCAGCATTTTTATATCAAAATCTATTTATTTTCTGTCCCCGAAAACCAGATTTCAGATGTTTGACGGTGTGGGAGAGAAGACAGGTGGTGCTTTAACCTGATTGGCTCCTGTAGACAGGCTTTTTATTTCAACAGTGAAGCATCAGGAGATATTTATGCTGACACTGTTTGACTGAAAAGATGAATCCAGGTATCTATTGATCGGAGAAGGTCCAGCAGACGTATTTTAGTTCTCTTTTTGAGGTGGGGTGGGGGTGTTTCTGTCAGCGTCTCGTCTTGACGCTGTGAGGCTTCAGAGTTACGATTCCACATACTTCATAAATTTTGGGTCAATGTTCCACCTCACGCTGCTTCACTGGTTTTTATATCAGCGAGCGGCATAAAGAAAAAGACAGGTCCATAAAACTGTGTCCTTAACTCTGCAGCCGCCCTGTTACTCACCACGTTACCCCCCTGCCCCCCTCTTCCCCCTCCCTCCTCCCCCCATCTCTCAGGCCTCACACCTTTAGGCGTCTCAGAGCTGCTCATCTTGATTCAGGCGTCGTTTCGTTCCCCCTCTCTGCAGTGCTGTCGTCACCTCGCTATCAGCAGCTACACACAGACACACACATATACACACACGCACACACACAACACACAACATTATTACTTTGTTTCCAACGTCAGCAACAAACTGCTCCTCGGCTCGAACGCCGCAGCGCCTGGAATTAAAAGCTTGTATCTTTGATCCTTTACTTACAGCACTATACCCATTGTCACTTTGTGTGTGTGTGTGTGTGTGTGTGTGTTTGTGTGTGTGCAGGCACTTCAGATTTCTTTGATCCTAGTTTTACAGTGTGTGTGTGTGTGTGTGTGTGTGTGTGTGTGTGTGTGTGTGCAGGCACTTCAGATTTCTTTGATCCTAGTTTTACAGTGTGTGTGTGTGTGTGTGTGTGTGTGTGTGTGTGTGTGTGTGTGTGTGTGTGTGTGTGTGTGTGTGTGTGTGTGTGTGTGTGTGTGTGTGTGTGTGTGTTATGGCACACTGTGAACCCTCCTCCAGTTCTGTGGTCTGTAAATGAAACATAAGGCAGCCGAGTACAACATGTTCACAACCAGGTGAAGACAGGTGAGACAGAGACAGAGACAGAGAGAAAGAGACCAAGAGACTTTTTTAACACATCTTTTATTTACGTCACATACGTCTTCCTCATCATTGGGCTCATGAAACGTCATCACACCATCAGATAATTTACCAAATAACTCCCTGTTACACATCCAGACGCACACACACAGCAGCTACTCTCAGTCCTCGGTCCAGCAGCAGCAGCTCATGTGTTTATATGGTGGTGGTGGTGGTGGTGGTGTGGGTGGGCGGGCGGGTGAGGGGGGGCGGGGTGTTCTGTCTGCTTCTGTTTCATTGAGAAAAAATGTGTTTTTCTTCTTCTCCTCCTCCTCAAACCGCCGTCTGCGTCTCTGAGACTTTATGTTTCCCGATAACAGAAATAATCTGTGCACTGTTTGACTTTTAGTCCACGGTGGTGGGAGAGTGTTTCCAGTGGATACTTAAAGGGATAGTTCAACATTTTGGCAAATTGGTCCATTCCCATAATCCCTATAGTCATAGCTGATGCTACGGAGGCTCATGGGATTTAATGGTTTCCCTCATCAAACTCATCAAATACACAATCAAACAAGTTGTGACCTGCACATTCACCACGCTATGAGATAATAACACAACGTTACCAGACAGAGTTGTTTTAGAGGTAAATTCAGAGACTGCTTCCTGAAAAACTGTCCCTGAAGGCAACGTGCATCAGTGGTTTTGCATGAATTTACCTCTAAAACAACTGAGTTGTTTTAGAGGTAAATACAGAGACTGCTTGCTGAAAAATCAGCTCCAACATCTTGATTAAAGGGATAGTTCAACATTTTGGCAAAACTGTCCCTGAAGGCAAATTGTCAGAGGTTTTGCTCATGAATTTCTTGTCTCTAAAACAACTCTGTCTGGTAACGTTGTGTTATTATCTCATAGCGTGGTGAATGTGCAGGTCACAACTTGTCCACCAGAGCGTTGTGGAGTTGTTGGATTGTGTATTTAATGAGTTTGATGAGGGAAACCAAGAAATCCCATGAGCCTCCGTAGCGTAGCTCTGAGCAGCTCACGGCTCTGCTCCACCGTTCTAAAAACAGCTTGCACCGACAATTAAAGGTAACAAACCTACTGCTATGACTATAGGGATTATGGCTAAGGGCCAATTTGCCAAAATGTTGAACTATCCCTTTAATCATGATGTTGGAATTAAGGCAAAAAGTTATTTCAAAGTAAAATACACACTTTTTATTCTGTGCTTTTAACTTGCAAAAGTTGCAACAATCTGGTGCGTCACTATTTACTTTCCCCCGGGAAACACTTCCTGTTGTGTGACTTTGAAGAACGTGTTGTCAAGGTGATGGAGATGTTTTTGAATTTGCAGCACGTTCCTGAGCTGCAGCGTGTTGATCTCTGGCTGTATCACACGCTTTGTTTCCCCCATGTTTAAACAAAAAATAAAATAGAAGGAGAAAAAAAAGCAGCAGATTAACAACGAAAGCAGCAACGTGGCGACGTGTTTGCACCGTCGCGCTGAAACTCGGTCGGTTTGTTGTTAAAGAGAAAAACAACTCGCAGCAGGGACGAGTCAGAATCTGCCTCAACCAGATGCAGAAAGGATGATAAGCGGAGGAATAACATTGAATCAGCGTCGCCTCGGTCCCGGGAGGAGATGATTAGCCTCCATAACACAGAGTGTGATGACACAGCTGTGGCATTCATCACGCGGGCCTTCCAGCCGCAGCCCCGGGTTCCCTCAGACCTGATAAGGCACACGTTGTCCTGGACGCAGGGGGGAGAAGATGAATGCACCTGTCTCCAAAACTAAATATCCTCAGGTTCCCCTGGTGTCCCGTCTTACCCCTCCCCCTCCCCCTTTAACCCCCCTCCTTCCCTCCTCCTCTACCTGCCTATGCACTGAAACCCCAGCACGGACTCAGCCGTCCACAGCAAGATAACTTCTGTCTGCACCGGGATGGCGGGGGCGGAGGAAGGGCTCGGGACAAAAGAGGCATTTATAGCGGTCAGTTCAGGATGGCTGCGGACAGACAATGGGCACATTCTTCAGCTGCTAAAACAAATATCTGTGTGCAGCAGCAGCAGCAGCAGCAGCCGGCCCTGCCGAGGTGGACAGAGGGCAGCGGGAGTGGGAGCGCTGGGTTTCCATGGTCAGGCAGGCGGGTGGAGGAAAAAAAGAAAGTCAGGCGCTCCCGGCGGCTTTGAGCCGTGTAGAAGAGAGGCCAAAATAAACCGGCGAAGGCAAAGCAAAGATGGCCCTGAGGGACGGATACACCTCCAGCGTGGAGGTTTCAGTGTCAGGTGTGTTTATATTCCCCTCTCACACCTTGGCCTGCACCGGTCAATAGCAAAACACAGCTTCCCTTTGGACACGGCTCAGCTCTCTGCGAGCTGCAGGGGGATCTGGTGTTGTTGTGCAGATTGTGTTGCAGAGAGAGGAAATCGAGGCGTCCTGCCATCCTGTCCGCCATCAATACTCCAGCGCGCCTCCTTGATCTGTGAGGCAGCTGCAGCAGCACAGTGACCGTGGCGATCTCCTCCGTCCCATGTGAGCAGAGGGACGGGGCCAGGTCCGGGCCGGGCCGTGCTGCTGGGCCGAGCGCCAGCCTGGGGAGAGATCCAAGGTGATTGTTATATGTGATACCGCAACCGAAGGGTCCCGCAATGAAATCAGCTGCCACCGAGGAATGCAGAGCGTCTAACGAGGCCTGGGCTCGTCCCTCGCTCCGTGCCGTTTATAGCGGGACGCTCTGGGAGCTGCTGCAGTCTCTCAGACTCTGTCGGTCCCTGCAGTGACATTTAACTGCGTCTGACTGCTTTACAGTGCATGAAGACATCAGATCAACATGTTGTCGCCCTGCACTTAAACACCAGTGCTGCAGGTTGAGGTTTATAGTCCTGCAGCTTATATCACCACTGCAGTGTCTGACATGTTTATTGTCCATGTTGGAGCTGTGTCATGCTGCAGCTGGAGACTCTGCAGTGACTACAGTTAACTCTGTGGGACAGGCAGAGGATCAATACGTGCAGAGAACTTGATCTTAAAAGTATTTAAAAGTACATTTCAGGTTCTGTCAGTGATAATAATTATGGTAAATCTCCTTATAACTGACACATATGTCATTACTTTTGATATATGTGTCATATGTGACATGTCTGTATGGGAGGGAATAAAAAAAAAAAGTCCCAAACCCACAATTATATGCAAAATGTGCATGAGTGTTCTTCAGGCTGATGGATTCAGCAGAAATGTCTGACTCACCAGATCACTGTGATTCATCCATGCATCGACTTCCTGATCTTATAATGCTTCCTGTGCGTATGAAAACAGATGCTTACGTATTCAATGTCATATTCATCACTGACGTTATACTCAGATGTTTCCTGTAATTTGAATTTTAAATTCTTCATAGGGTTTTACTGCTGCTCAAAACTAATTGCCACTAGTGGGATTAATAAAGTTGTTTGAATTGAATTGAATTGAGATGGATGTTAAACGTTACATCCACTAGAGGGCGCCGCTCTGACCCGACCTTCACTTCTCTATCACTGCCGTTCAACTCAGCTCGTTACCATCTGACCTCTGTCCAGCTGTTCTCTAGTATGTGACATCATATGTCACATCTGTCAGGATCTATATGCAACATGGAGCTTTATTATTCAACACCATGCAATTATCCAACCAGACAGATACAGGTCAAGACGCTGCAGTGAAAGTTTAAAGTTCACATCAAACATCAGATCAGAGTTAAATGTCACGTCACTGAGACTGGTGTGAAGAGTAGAAACGCTGCAGACAGAGGCTCCTTGTTGCAGAGAGAGACCAGACTGACGGTAAAAACCACCAGCAGTTGGTCATCATCATGAACAACAGCAGCAGCAGACGACGACAGAAACACATCTGGTTCCCCTGCTCCTCGGCCAGCAGTGGAGATCCAGTGGCCACAGACTCACCACCGCTGCTCAGACACCAGCTGCTGCTCCGACCGACCGGCCCGGATCCTGCACAGACGCAGACACAGAGTCAGAGTTTGGTGTCAACACAGTGAATCCACGGACCTGACCGGCCTTGTGTCAACAGCCCAGGCTGCTGCTGCTGCTGCTGCTGCTGCTGCTGCTGCTGCTGCTGCTGCTGCTGGGGTAACAGGGTGGGGTGTGTTTCCTCCGTGTGGACGATGTGGACGATGTGGATCAAACCACTGACGTCAGAGAAGTGTGAGTGTGAACTCACTGCAGAGAAACTCAGAGCTTCTCCTCACATCACAAGGTCGTCAAACTTCCTGCTCATTCACACAGCGATGGTGTTGTCTGCTCCAGATCTGTGTTGAAAAGCTGTCACATGCACACGCACACACACAGACACACACTTGTCCCTCTTGTGCATGTATTTATTTTATCTTCTTCACTATGATTATTAACATGTGAGGAGTATTTTCTGTTCACGCCCTGTGGTTGCATGCAGGGTGGGGGTGCAGGGTTGGGGGTGAGGGGGGTGGAGGGGCACCACTGGAGCAGAAATAGGTCATGTTTTGATTATAACATTAACATATTATGGGATGTTCAGTGTGTGATGTGCGAACTCCCCCATCTGTTGGTCTGATCCTCACACAGTCACGTTCAGAGGACGAACACAAAGCTCACGATGCTGCAGAGGAAGCTGCTCGCTCCCTGAGTCAAGCACGTTAATTAATTATCTTAAAGCTAATCAGAGTCCTACAGTGTAGATATATAATTATATATATAAATCCCCCAAAAAAGGGAATCAAACGTGGACCAGTTTGATCCAGTACAGGCTGGTCCTCGGGGAGCGCAGTAGGAACGGCAGCGTCGCTCTGATTCAGTCCTGATTGGCACAGATAATAGTTTTCATCATTGCAATGTGCAGTAAAGTGACGCCAAACATTTTTAAAAACAATAAAGAGACGAGTTTAAGATGTAAAATCTGTCTCCTCATTAAGACCTGGATTCAGCAAAGCAGCAAATTAAAGAATCCAACAAGTCTCCGTGCAGCTTGTTGACGTTACAGAGACGATCACTGTGTAAAACTGAGAGTTAAAATCAAAAAAAGATCAATTTACAACATATTTTACTGGACTCTAAACTCGCTCTGTTGGTTTATATCCAGACAAATGTAACAGTGAATGAGTCTTTATAGACCTCTACTGTTGTGGAGGGGCAACAGACCAATCACAGCTCAGTGGATGAGACAGATGTTGTGAAGGCTTCCATTAGAAACATCTGTATGTGAGTAGGTTGGAGGCTTTGTGTTAATTATGTTGAAGGTTCAGATTTAACAGAGGATGAAGTGAGTGACTCATCTCTGAACAATGACGTCTTTTTCTTCTTTCTCTCTTCTTCTAATCATTATAATTAATAATAAACCAACATTTTATGCAGATTTCTACGGCACGTTCATGTTCTGCTCGTTTCCTCTTTGTTTGGATGTTTTTAAAAATATTTGTAAATATTTGAATATTTTCACACAATCATCGTTTTAAATTTATTTTAATCAGGGAAATGAATCAAGTGAATAATTTAGAAAGATACTCACACATAAACATGACGATTATCACGTCTCCTGTTTCGCTCCAGTGTGGCGGCTGCTGGGAGTCACTGGGAGGTTGTTTTTTTACTGCTGTGGACTGAAGCATGAGGATTAGTCAAGTTCTACTGTTTTTTGTTTGTGTTTTTTTATTATTATTAAAGGGATAGTTCAACATTTAAAAAAATTTAGTCATAGCAATACGTTCGTCACCTTTAATTGTCGGTGCAAGCTATTTTTAGAACGGCAGAGCAGAGCCGTGAGCTGCTCAGGACTACGCTACGGAGGCTCATGGGATTTCTTGATTTCCCACTGGTAACGTTCCAACAACTCCACAACGTCTGGTTGACAAGTTATCTTCACCACGCTATGAGATAATAACACAACGTTACCACACAGAGTTGTTTTAAAATTCATGCAAAACTGCTGATGCAGGTCAGGGACAAAACTTGTCCACCAACTCTGTCCACCAGAGCGTTGTGTAGTTGTTGGATTGTGTGTTTGATGAGTTTGATGAGGGAAACCAAGAAATCCCATCAGCAGCTTGCGGCTCTGCTCCTCCGTTCTAACAATAGCTTGCACTGACAATTAAAGGTAACAAACCTACTGCTATGATTATAGGGATTATGGCAATGGGTCAATTTGCCAAAATGTTGAACTATCCCTTTAAGTGCAGTTTTAAGCAGCATTTCCAGTATAAAGTCATTAAACACGTGTGGCATCAGTATGTAGAGATGTGACGATGTGGCTCCAGCTGCTGAACGACCTGAATCAGCAGCTTCAAGTCATTCCAGTTGTTTTTCAAGCCACCACCAAACACCTGTCCTCCATGTAATAATGTGCTGTATCTGTCCTTCCTCCCCTCTCCTTGTCTGCTGCACAGAAATTTCTCATTTGTGAAAATGAAATCCCGCGTTCGACCTAATGCTGTTTGTTGTGTTTCTCCTCAGATGGACCCGGTCCAGAAGGCGGTGATCAACCACACGTTCGGCGTCCCGCAGCCCCTCAAGAAGAAACAGATCATCTCCTGCAACATTTGCCACCTGCGCTTTAACTCCACGGTAAGAAACATCACATCACAGCCGCTTGGCGCCGTATGGTGTTGCCAAGGCCGACGGAGATGGTGGTGGTGGTGGTGGTGACGTGAAGAATCTGTCATTTACAATATAAAAGCAAATCTGCAGCAGAGTCTTTGTTTCCTGCTTCCTGCCCCAGTTTTTCTTCTTCTTCAATGTTGGTTTTTTGGAAAATATGGTCGAAAATTACCTCGGCTCTTATCAGCCTCAGTGACTCATTGTGTGTGTGTGTGTGTGTGTGTGTGTGTCTTTGTGTGTGTATTTTATATGCGTGTGCAACACCTGCATGTGTTTATATGCAAAAACAAAATGTTTCCTTTATGCAAATCAGAAGTTAGTCTGTTTTTTTTTTTAGTTAAGTGTATACTAAAGTTTGTTCAGTTGTTCTGTCGGTGGAATCTGTGTGTGTGTGTATGTGTGTGTGTGTGTGTGTCAACAGTGTGTGCGTTTGTGTGTGTGTTGTTTTGGAGTGTGAGGGATTAGACAGCGGGGAGAGCTGCCGTTTATCAGCAAAGAGCAGAAACAATCAGCAGCCACAGCAGGAAGCGACAGCCTCGGCTTCTCATTCATTTCTCCCATCCACACACACACACACACACACACACACACACACAAATGCATGCATATAGGACTGTACTCATACCCACTAGAGCTCACACAGACACACAGGCAAACTTCCCCCTGACATTTTGTGCATATTGATATAAACAAATAATAGAACAGAAAGCCTTAAGACATCTCAGGTCTGCACACACACACACACACACACACACACATTGTATTGGACTCCATCCTCAAAGACGGGCTGAGGTGCAGGAGACTGCTAAATCCCATGGGCGTCCTCCACACAGACGCTCTCCAGAGTTGGTTCAGATATCACACCACGTCGTCTTGATGCACGAAGCTCGACCGGGGAAACGTCTTCACGTCTTCTGCTGCTCAGCGTTCAACACATTGACCATAAGGATGAACAGAAATCTTTGGTCTCGGCAGTGAGACATCGGTGTGGAGGACGGAGACAAACCTGTTGTTTCCTTCAGTCTGTGTTACCTTTAATTGTCGGTGCAAGCTATTTTTAGAACGGCGGAGCAGAGCCATGAGCTGCTCAGAGCTACGCTACGGAGGCTCATGGGATTTCTTGGTTTTCCTCCTCAAACTCATCAAATACACAATCCAACAACTCCACAATGCTCTGGTGGACAAGTTGTGACCTGCACATTCACCACGCTATGAGATAATAACACAATGTTACCACACAGAGTTGTTTTAGAGGGAAATTCATGCAAAACTGCTGATGCACGTTCCTGTTGGGGGCAGTTTTTCATCAACAGTCTCTGTATTTCCCTCTAAAACAACTCTGTGTGGTAACGTTGTGTTATTATCTCATAGCGTGGTGAATGTGCAGGTCACAACTTGTCCACCAGAGCATTTTGGAGTTGTTGGATTGTGTATTTGATGAGTTTGATGAGGGAAACCAAGAAATCCCATGAGCCTCTGTAGTGTAGCTCTGAGCAGCTCACGGTTCTGCTCCGCCCTTCTAAGAATAGCTTGCACTGACAATTAAAGGTAACAAACCTACTGCTATGACTATAGGGATTATGGCAATGGACCAATTTGCCAAAATGTTGAACTATCCCTTTAATCATGATGTTGGAGCTGATTTTTCAGCAAGCAGTCTCTGTATTTACCTCTAAAACAACTCTGCAATGGGCCAGTTTGTCAAAATGTTGAACTATCCTTTCAACATTTATATTTCTTATCTGGTTTTAGTTTATTTGTTGTTTTTTTAAAGGGACAATGCACATTAATCAAACATTTTAACAAAATGCAAATGCACCACAGTCAGCTAGAAGGCTAATTTGCATCGGTGGCTCCTTTGCCAGTTGTTAAAGAGCGTCCGTCCTAACATAAATAGAAATAGTAACAATAAAATACGATCATGACACATCACATACACACACTATTGTGCTGTTGGTAGTTTTACCAGTTGTGTCTGGTGTCAGAGCTCTTTAATATTCATGCTCTTGTTTTATAGCAGGTGATTGTTTCCTAAATCTACTGCAGCAGTAGGAGTAGTTACACTGTCAGTGTGTTAGGATCAATAATCAATAACCCAGGTCCAGTAGCGTTGGAATATTAAATAGTACTTGAAGGAGTCCCGCGTGTGTGTGTGTGTGTGTGAGTGCTGGAATAACTGTGGTTTTATGTCTCTGCTCTTGTTTTATAGAGTCATTATACTATAGAATATAATTGTGCTGCTTGTGTTCGGAGCTCAGAGCAGAGGAGAAGAAATCTCTGGAAATGAGTTTAAAAAAAACAAAAAAAAACTGCACATTTCAGATCCATCTGCTTTATCAAGTGTCTTGAGGGGAAACTGTCCGGTTGCATTCGTCAGCTCGGCCTGTTGTTAAATTAAGCAAAGCAACTGGCACGTCCGCTTTATTTCATGTCTTTGTTTATTATTTTTTGCCACAGGCGAGTCGTTATTTAGGAGAGGAGAGGCTTCGGTGTTTACGTCCTGTTTAATCACTGGACAATCAGGAGGCAAAGCGGATTTCACACCTCGTCCCTCGCCTGGTGGAGGTGGAGCTGGGGTTTTTTTTTATCTCTGAAGGCTTTTCATGGCGGATCAGCCACATCTGTTTTAAAGCAATACCCAGAATGCAACAGCAGATTTAGATCAAAGACTGTAAATAAAGATGGATGTTACCTAAATCCTCAGTGATCCATATATGTTCAAAGAGGAGCTGAGGCGTCCGTAGCTTGTATCAAACACATCAGCGTCACCCACCTGTCACTCAAACGAGGCCACGCCCCCTCCACTCTACAGGGGCTTATGCTGCGTTCAAAACAACTCAGGAAAAAACGAGCTTTGAGTTGTCAAAAAGCGTCGAATACGGAAATTACAGGTCGGAATCATTTCAGAGTTCCGATTTTCCGACTTGACATCACGACAACGGCTAAAATTTTAACGTTTTAAGTTATTTGTTGAGGTTTTAATGCATATTTTTTATTGCAGTATATGAAATACGATTATATTAAGCTGTGATTGTGGTCCTTGTATATAACGGAAATAACGTTTAATGGTTGTGTCGGAAATTTGGGAATTGCGACTTCCGGAGTTGTTTTGAACGCAGCATTCGTTCGACCACAGAGTCTGGACACAGGAAGTGGGCGGGGCTTCTAGCGTGGAGTGGCCACTTCTCCCGTCTCTGGTCTGTACGACACTAATGCAATTAGTTTAAATCTGTCACAGCAGGAAACTCATTCATATCACACAGCTCATTTCTCTGGGTTGTGTTAAATTGTTGGGAATAATCGTCCGCACACCCCCACATCATGTGTGTGTGTGTGTGTCCTGTTTGAAGTGTGCATTAGTGTAATGATGAGGTTCTCTGCAGTGTGTTAATCTATTAGTGGCATTTGTGCAATTTAGTCATTTGATTCTGTGTTTTAGTGGAGTTCATGTATAAACACACTCCACTTCCTCTTATTATCGGACTTTATTTTCGAATTAATCGTCGTATATAATTGTTTTTCTGTAGTGGTTGTTTATCTGTGTGGTTAGAGTGGTGATGTCGTGTTTACCTATAACCTTGTATCTCTGTGCTAATGCAGTACGAGCAGTAATCCCTTTCATTGCTTATGGGACTTGATGTTTTGTTGATGCTGGGTTAATAAGAGACGTCCGAGCTCCTGATGTTAAGGTCTTTATGTGTTTGCCAGTCACTCTTTCTATATTTACTCTCACTCTGGAGTCTTTCAAAGTAAAAGTTGAAGCTGTTTGGATGCCGGTGGATTTGCATTATTTACTACAAACTGGACGACAGCTCTGGAAGACGTCTGGTTGCACCTGTTCCACATCAAAACCTCCTGGATTTTTATTTAATATACTAAAAGGGATAGTTCAACATTTTGACAAATTGGCCCATTGTCATAATCCCTATAGTCATAGCAGTAGGTTTGTTACCTTTAATTGATGGTGCAAGCTACTTTTAGAATGGCGGAGCAGAGCCGTGAGCTGCTCAGAGCTACGCTACGGAGGCTCATGGGATTTCTTTTCCCTCATCAAATACACAATCCAACAACTCCACAACGCTCTGGTGGACAAGTTGTGTGAGATAATAACACAACGTTACCACTGTGTGGTAACGTTGTGTTATTATCTCACAACTTGTCCACCAGGACATGGACACCAGGACATGAGCCTGTCCACGCCCTCATGTCCGCCCCTCGTTACGTGCTGTTCGCCGCTGCGCCGTGTGTCATGGCGCCCACATTAAATTAATCAGTCTCACCTGGCCTCGGGTCTCTCGGGTTGTGAGTGCAGCAGCGTCGGAGCTCCCATGCTCAGCGTTAACGTACAGTGAGCCGCAACGTCCTCCTGTGTATCGTTCTGCCCTCTCATCTGCCACACTCACGTATCCTCTGTGAAAACCGGACCCGGACGACATCCACTACCTTTTCCTCCCGTCTTCACGCTGTCCCTGGATTCCAGGTAGATCGGTTTAGACGGTTTGGTGGGGGGAAAGGTTGGGGTGCCAACCAGGTTTCTCTCCTGGTACGTAAGATTTGTTTTTAGTCAGTCTAGTTTTTTGTCCCCCACAACAAACCCACACAAGGAAATATATTGACAGATATCAACTAATAGGCCTATATATATTCCCCAAACCCAGAAAATCCCAAAAAACCAAGAATAACAAACACAAAATGCAATAGGATGCAATCAACTTTGTATTCACAACCAAAATTCACAACAATAATCAAAGTCCATCAAAAGTCATTTCATGTTAATGCAGTTTATTTTGAAAAAAAAACTCTTCTTGAGAGAGAGAAAAAAAACCCACCGTTACCGGGGAAACCAAAAACGCCAGGCCGAGAGAAAAAAAAACCTCTTTCAGGAAGGAAAAAAAAACACTCGGTACCTGGGAACGCCAGTTAGTCGGCCAGTTAGTCAGTTAGTCAGTCAGTCTGTAGCAACCTCCCAGGAGGGAAATCCGGCTCCGGGGGGCGAGATCTACCTGGAATCCAGGGACAGCGTGAAGACGGGAGGAAAAGGTAGTGGATGTCGTCCGGGTCCGGTTTTCACAGAGGATACGTGAGTGTGGCAGATGAGAGGGCAGAACGATACACAGGAGGACGTTGCGGCTCACTGTACGTTAACGCTGAGCATGGGAGCTCCGACGCTGCTGCACTCACAACCCGAGAGACCCGAGGCCAGGTGAGACTGATTAATTTAATGTGGGCGCCATGACACACGGCGCAGCGGCGAACAGCACGTAACGAGGGGCGGACATGAGGGCGTGGACAGGCTGGCTGTCACAAGTTGTTTTAGAGGGAAATACAGAGACTGTTGATGAAAAACTGCCCCCAACTGAAACACGCATCAGTGGTTTTGCATGAATTTCCCTCTAAAACGACTCTGTGTGGTAACGTTGTGTTATTATCTCATAGCGTGGTGAATGTGCAGGTCACAACTTGTCCACCAGAGCGTTGTGGAGTTGTTGGATTGTGTATTTGATGAGTTTGATGAGGGAAACCAAGAAATCCCATGAGCCTCCGTAGCGTAGCTCTGAGCAGCTTGCAGCTCTGCTCCGCCGTTCTAAAAATAGCTTGCAAGACAAATAAAGGTAACGAACCTATTGGTATGTTGAACTATCCCTTTAATTCATCCGTTCGTCCATGTAACTGAGTTTTCCCAACGGTTTAAATTCACTCTTCAGGTTTAATGTGGCACAAATTTAATCTCATTTTGTTCCTCCTCCTCCTCCTCCTCCTCGGCTGCAGCTGGTGATCTGATCCCTCGGCTTGTTTGAACTTTTAATGATTAATCCCTCCATTGATTCCTCTGTTTTCCTTCGTGTCCATGTTTCCACCGACATCAGGAGCTTTTTGTTCTGGGATTTAAACCGAGTCGTGACCGTGATAACAACACGCAGGTAGATCATCATCGTCGTGATGCACCTGCAGGGAGTTTTATGTGTTTATGGCCACCACCACCTCCTCCTCCTCCTCCTCCTCCTCCTCTTCCTCCTCCAGTCAGGAGTCTGGTTTTGTGTTTGTGTGCTCCTGAGTGTTCAAATGTGTGTGACATTAGTATGTATTGCCGCATGTGTCTAGGATTTGCAGAGGCAGACTCTCACAGTGCACATTAATAGGGTAGTTGTGGAGATGGGATCCTCTCTCTTGTTACATATTACACATGCAATTATACCTCTGGCCTCCCAATGTGCCAGCGCCGTTATCAGGTGGAAACAGACTCTCCTCCTCGCAGGCTGTGTGAGCGAGTGTGAGTGTGTGCCTGCAAATATTCAGCCGTGCATTTTAACATATTTTTTTTCTTTTTTATGCACTCGTTCGTTCTCCGTCTCTGTAGCAGATAACAGACTGAGTCCTTTCTGCTGTCTCCTCCCTCCCTCTCTCTCTCTCTGCAGAACCAGGCGGAAGCTCACTACAAGGGCCACAAACACGCCCGCAAACTCAAAGCCATGGAGGCGCAGAAGAACAGGCAGCGGAGAGCCGGCGGCGGGGAGGCCTCGTCCTCGCTGTTGTCCTCGTTGACGTCCACGGGGAGGGACAGAGATCGAGACAGAGACCGAGGAGGTGACAGAGAGCGGGACAGGAGCAAGACGTCCACATCAACAGAGGCGGTGGCGGCGGCGGCGGCTGCAGCAGCAGCGGCGGCGGCGGCGGCGGTGACTCTTCCTGCGCTCATGGACACGAGCTTAGTGGAAGGAACAAGTACGTACGCTGTAAAAACTCCAAATCTTTCCCAGAATATTTGTCGTCTTTCTTGTCGAAATGTCTAATTTCTCGTCAAAACTAAACTCTTTCCACTTAAAGGGATAGTTCACCCAAAATTCAAATTTAAGGGCTGGGAGAAGTTTCAGAGCCTCCGTGGCTTCTCTGAGTTACAGGGGGTCTCGGCGCAGCAGTGCATGTCCATGTAACTGTTGCAAATGGATACCAACTGTCTTTGTAACAAAAAGACACACCAAAAAACATCCAAATACCTCCATGCTGCTCGTATGTAATGTCGGTCTTGTATTGAAGCCCCGAAATGCAAAATTGTTTCAAAATAAAATTAAATAAGTCTATATTTCAAGCTTGTTTTGTAGCGGAAGCTCCTCTTCCCGGTTCGTTCAATTTTGACACCCTGAGGGTGAGTAGATAATGATGCAATTTGAATTTTGGGTGAACTATCCCTTTAAAATAAGACTCATCACTTTTTCAAACAAATTTTTACTTGAAAAAAGTAGAAAAATCAGCCAGTAAAACTTGCTTGTAAAACTTGCTCCACTGTCAGATTTTTCTACTTATTTCAAGTGAAAATGTGCTTGAAAGAAGTAAAAAGTGTCTAAAAACAAGGTGCTTTTTAATGTGACGAGTCTTATTTTAAATAAAATGCGATTTGTTTTGACTAGAAATGACATTTTGACTAGAAATAAGACAAATATTCTTGGTTAGATTTAGAGTTTTTGCAGTGTAAACAGAGAGAGAGATGGAGGAACCGATCCTCCTCCACGTTCTTGATCATCGCTCCATTGCGCTTTGGTTCCTTTAACTCCCGTCTTCTTCCTCTCTGTTTCATCTGTCTTTCCAAATCCCCTCCTCCTCCTCCTCCTCTTCATCATCTTCCTCCTCCTCCTCCTCTTCCTCCTCCTCAGGCCTCGTCCTCCCTTATCTCCTCCTCCTCCTCTTCCTCACTCTGAGATTACAACTTCTAGGCATCTTATCCTTCACCCTCTTATCCTCCTGTCTCCTCTGTCTCTCTGTGCACCCAACCCCTCCTAACCCCCCCAGCACACACACACACACACACATACACACACACCCATACACACACACATACCCAAAACCTCTCTGACCGTGCACCTCATGATTGATTAAGGTCTCCAAACCAGTGGGATTGTGGGATATCAGGAAGCAAGACATGCTGTGTAAATAAAGGGTCAGGCTGAGATCGATCCGTTTTCACCCCCCTCCCTCCACCCGACCCCCTCCCCTCCTTCCTCTCTGGTTGTTCAGCTCCATCGTGGTTTGATGGCGAGGGCGGTGGAGGAACCAGACCCTGTGTGTGTGTGTGTGTGTGTGTGTGTGTGTGTGTGTGTGTGTGTGTGTGTGTGTGTGTGTGTGTGTTGTTGTTGCGGCGCTGCGTGGCGTTTGAGTCGAGAGGCAGTGAAACGGTGATGAGAGTTCTCATTTAAGAGGCTGTCAAGAGGGAAATAAAGAATCAAAGGCGCTCGGCTTCTTTGACGGAAAGTTCAAATGTTTATGGTGTAAATGTGAACATTTGAACCTTCGATACAGAACGAGGAGGAGAGCGCCGCTTTTTTTTTTTTCTTTTTCTTTTTTTTTCTTTCAACACAACCAAGTCGACGTCTTTGCCACTAAACGCCCACAGAGCATGAATTGCACCGAAGGCGTTTTGACTGCAGAGTGAGGCCATTACCTTCTCATGTTGCTCTCATTCATCCATCCATCCATCCATCCATCCATCCATCCATCCATCCATCCATCCGTCCATCCAAGGTGATGGGAGTAGAGGAGCGCTCCTCCTCCTCCTCCTCCTCCTCCTCCTCTCTCCATCCCTCACACTATCTCCTCTACTTCCTCCTCCCTTCCACTTCCCTCTGCCCCAGAGAAGATCGCTATCTGAGCAGAATTTCAAAATGCTCTTGGATGCGAGATGAAATATCAGAGGGGAGATAAGAGATGGGGGGGTTTTGGGGGAGGAAAGGGAGGGCGGCTTGTACTTTATCCCCTCTCGTCCATGTGCACACACACACACACATGCACATGCACACTTTTTCTTTTTTTGGCCTTGAGCACTGAGAGTCTCCTTCAGAAAGGAGAATGTGGACAAAAGACTGGGAGCCTGATAACGCTCTCATCAAACCTCATTTTAATATTCCACCGATGCAAAAAGGAGCCGTGAAAGAGGGGAGGCAGCGGCGGAGAGACGAAATGAGACCATGAGTGGAAAATGAACGATAAGATGAACTGAATGAAGGAGAGAGAGAGAGGAAGAGAGGGCGGAGGGGGAGGGGTCAGTGGACAGAGAAAGCAGATAAGTCGTCGTTGTCGTCGTGAGTTTTTTTTATGCTGTGAATAATTTTACAGTTCCAAGGCAATTTTGTGAGGAGGAACACTCTTTTTAATAAGCCCAATTGTGTGATTGGCCTAATGTGAAATTGAAATGCAGCAGTGCGAGCGGCGCCGCACAATGCCAACCTGTAATGGAATAGAGCTCCAAATTAACACTGTATGAAATGAGTTACGTCTGAAAGGCGGCGGCGGGGAGCTGTCTGAGGGTAAATGCCCACATTGTCCGCCATCAGGAGCCGATATCACACCTGTCGCCCACCGGCCTCCTCTGTCTCCTCCTCCTCCTCCTCCTTCCTCCTCTTTGGCTCCATGACGACACACCCAGCTGATGGCGCACGCACACGGGATAGGAAGCAGCGTTCAAGGTGCACGTTGCACGAGAACATGGGAAGAAACGATGAGTCACAAATTACCTCCCAAATATATTTGTGTTCGGGCCTCGCCATAGTGACACGGATGAATTTTTTTTTTTTTTTTTTAAAGTATATATTTTTTGGCGTTTTATGCCTTTATTTGACAGATCAGTAGAGATAGACAGGAAAGGGGGAGGCAGGATGAAAAGGTTAATTCAGATTCAGACCAGTGGTTAATTCAGAGTTAGACCAGTGGTTCCCAACCTTTTTTGGCTCATGACCTCATTTTGACATCACAAATGCCTGGCGACCCTGCGATCAAGATTTTTATATACCGCATTTTATTTATTTTATAGATTTATATTCGAGAAAGTGAACTTTTTTTTTACATCCTAATTTTGAAAAGAATAATAATCTGTTCAAAATATATTTTTATCAGTAATTTTTTAAATCAATTACTAGGAGACCCAATTTGACCTCCAGGCGACCTCACGTGGGGTCTCGACCCCAAGGTTGAACAACACTGACCTTGTCATGACATAAGTAAGAGTAATAATATAATAATTAATAGAAAAACACTTTATCAAATGAAAGAGAGCTGTAGTGGTTCAGTGGTTGGCCTGGAGAGTTCAGTTCAACACACTGCAGCCTGTTGTGGTTCAGTGGTTAGAGCACGTAGGTAGGAGATCGCCGGTTCGACTTCCAACCAAAGTGTTAATTTACTGCTCCATTAATTTACTTCCATCTCTCTCCTGCAAATGCACAACAACAGTGTGCAACAGGTGAAAGTGTGTTTGCCTGATAATCCAGAAGCTGTGAAAACGTAGAGATCCGACTAAAAGCATAAAAAGCCCCAAAAATGAAATAATAAAGGCACCAACGTCAAATAACCTGAATTATAAACCTATGAGACCGACGTGTGGAGTTCTGACCTCAGGGTCAACACATCCTCCTGTATCGCCGCCGTCCTGGAAACAGCTCCATCTCACTTCTATCAGACTGAAACTTTCCAACATCTCTCTTTTTTAAGTTATTTTTTGGACACAGTGAGTAGAGAAGTTCCTGCTGCTGCTCCTCAGACTCTCCAACATCTCTGACGCTCTGTCGTCTGTACATACATGAGGGAGACGTGGGGGGAAAAAAAAAAAGCAGAAACAATGTTTTCAATCGTACAAAGGGAAAGGAAGATCAATGCTTATGAACCGTGTCCCAGACGACGGAGCAGGAGGAAGAGGAGGAGGAGGAAGAAGAGGGGGGAGCGAGCAGGTTGGAGCGCAGCAGGCCGGCGCCCAGAGACAGAGGGTCTGCATCAGCCGTGACAAGCATCAATCAACCCGGGCTCTTTGATTGACTCGGCTGCTGCAGCCGTCGTCACGGCGACTCTGCCTGTCATCACAGTAATGATGATTTAAAGCAGGGGACGGTTCCCCGGGGAAGCTGTTTATGTTGTGAGGCTGCCGCGGATCAGCGCTCGCCTGCTAAAGCGAGTACCCAGCGTGAGTGAGTGTGTGTGGAAGTGTGTACTGTAAGTGTGTGTAAGTGTGTGTGTGTTTGCATAATGAGCCCAGCATTTGGTATTTATTTGCCGCTCGCTGCAGCGGTTGAAGTTCTCCGTGGATCAATCTGCTGAACAGAGATCTGTGCAGATGCGTTCCACTCCAGGAGACTGTCAGACTTGATTGGACTGTTAAAACCAGGATTAAATTCTTTTTTTGGGTTAAATAAAACTGATGAGTGCTGCAGAACATTGATCCAAACATCCATAACGCGGCGCTGCTGTGTCCTCCACAGAGGCTTCGCTGGCCTTTGGCTCTGACAGATCGCCGATGCTGCTGCAACTGGAAGCCTCTGTTTTCTGGTAGATGGTCAGACGGAGACGACTGATGAACAGGCAGCGAGGACGGAGGGAGTCTCTGTTCATTTGATCTTTTATAATAGAGGAATAAAAAGTGACAAGATGGAGCAATACACACAGATGAAGTCACACAAAGCAAACCAATCAGGCTATTATGCAAAAGAAGAAGCCAAGACATAAAAAAAAGCAGTTAGTTATAAAACACCTGTCAAAAAAATGAAGAAGAAATAATTAGTCACATTTTAGAGATAAAATCTGAAAATAACTGAACAAAAAAGTCAAAATGACTAAAGAGAGAAAAAGTACAAATTTGAATCAGGATAATTGTTTTGTTTTTTTTTGTCTTTTTTCAGTTCCCTTTCACAAGAAGCTCTGGTTTTTATCAGCATCAGAGTCAGAATAAGAAATATTTAATTAATTCCCAGAGGAAATTGTTTTGTTACTGTTCTCCTTTCCAAATATACAAATATAATCCAAATAAAATAATAATAAAATTTAAAAAAAGAACCATCCTCAAAATATAAAATATAGCCTTTAACACTTAACAATTAACGTTAGTTAGTACATTATTAAGCATTAATATATAAACTAATGTGTTAATTAATGCTGAGTAATGCATACATAATGATAACTAATTACATTATTCAACTTTTATAATTTTAACTAACTTTGAGTAGTAAACATTAATTAACTGCTTACTAATAGGCTATTGTTAATATATCGGTAAACAGTTAATTAATGCTTAATATCGTTAATTAAGGGACCCTTATTGTAAAGTGTTACCATATACCCTACCCTCTTTTTTAATTCATTTAAAGGGGACATATTATGGAAATATCAGAGTAATAAACATAAATACATCATGAATTATATAGAGGTTAAATTATGAACCGTATCATAACGAGGTTAATGTGTTAGATTAAAAAATGACTGAACATAACGAGTGGATTAATTCACAGCTGCTTTCACGACATGTTCAGAGGATGGACGGGATAAACTCTGGGCTTTTTAAACACAACGAGGAGACGACGACGCCTAAACCTGAACCCTGGATCATGAGACGAGTCTGAGCTGAATGAGTTCCTTCATGATCGCGGCTTTTGGATTTTTCCGAGGCCTTTGATTCCCAGCAGCCTCCTCCTCCTCCTCCTGTGTCTTCCTCTCTGAGGCTCTGGTTAAACCCATTGATCAGTATCACCGCTCCCCTCTGGAGACTTCTCAGGTGGCCGTATCTTTCACATAAGCTGAGGATCATACACCTCCTCCTCCTCCTCCTCCTCCTCCTCCTCCTCCTCCTCCGCCCCCCTGCAGAGCAGAGCAAATTCCTCCGGGGTCAGTCTCATTACAGAGGAGGGGGGGCGTCTAATCTTTGCTCCTATATAGGTTCTTTTTCTTGAGTGGGAATGAAAGAGGAAGACCCTTATCTCCAATGATGAGTTTACTCTGAGAGGTAAAAGGGAAAATCAATGAGTTGCATTGAAAACGACTACGACTGAGTGTGTGTGTGAACTGTATTCAGTGAGCGTAGTGCACACACTGCTCTGGGGTGAAGTGTGTGTGTGTCCCTGGGGAGGGCAGCGGGGGGGAGGAGGGGGCGAGGGGGGGGGTGTAATAGAGCTCCAGTGGCTTATTGGCGCGGCCGCCGCCACCAGTCGATGGGTTTGTTTGTATTGACTGAGACTCGGGGTCCACTTGATGTTTGAATGGTGAGGCTGCGCTCCAACAGCCGCGCTGAGCTGAAAGACAAATGGTGATTTTTCTGCTCGCAAACAGCTGATCAATTTAGATTAATTAGCTCCGAGGTGGACGCACGTCTCTATTGAGGTAACACAGAGAGGTTTGCTTCAAGGCAACAACGACAACACAACATCTAAGAGTCAGCAGATGTGTTTCTTCTTAGCGGCTGCACCGAGCTAACTGAAGTCAAATGTTTGTAATCTGGCTTTAAAGAGGAACTCAGCAGGATTTCTTTCCTGGCTATGCTACATTTTTACCTTAATTAAAAAGCTCTGGACTAATTGTGATTATTAACTACATGATTTGTCACTTGTGAGAACGGAGGCTTAATTAAAAGCTCCTGAGTAATTTTGATAGTTAAAACTACAAAATACATTTTATATGTTATATAACGTTATCCGGCTTTTTTGTTGTAAACAAATGCACATGGACGAGAGGAGCGTTAGCAAAACAGTGGAAAAAGCTTGCATAGACTTGCATAGGTGGACTTGCATAGTTCCCCTTTAAAACAGGGAAGTGTACGGTGGCCCTGAGGGCTCAACTCACTGCAGATGAAGGAAACACAATCATGCAAAAACACATGCATGCTACAGATTCAGAAAGCAACATGCAAGCTGCAAAAACTGGGGACACAAAAAAGTGACGGACTCAGCTGAAGACTTTGTGATAATATCTGAATTAACTCACAATATTTTCAAACACAAAGAGAGAAGATCTGAACTAAAACATCCCAGAGTGATCCGATACTTTATTCCACTCCCTGGCATCACCATTGTTTTTGCAGGTCATGTTTTGTCAAAGTAGTTTTTCTGAATTTACAGCTCTTTGTGTCTTTGGAGTTTATGAATATGAATGGACTCCATTCCTGCAAATAATAAAGAATAATCAATATCAGTATTGTATATAATGATAATAATAATAAGCTGCTGCTGAGTGAACCCCAGGCCGCTGACGTCCTCCTGTCCTCCTGCAGGTCCTCAGACTGATCTAGAAGCAGCCAGCCTGGAGGTGAAGCTGGAGGAGAGTCCCAGGAGCTCCGTGATGCTGACGCCGGTGTCCGAGGTCTCCTCCGCCGAGCTGGTCACCCTCTCCCCGCCTCAGATCTCGCCTTCCTCGCAGCTCTCTGAAACCGCCTCCGACACCAGCGCCCCCGAGGCCCCGGAGGCCGCCGAGTCCGGCGAGGCCGCGGGGCTGAGCGCTGAGTCGAGCAGCCAGGCCGACACGTCCAGCACAAACGGAGAACCGCAGACGGACGAGGACAAAGAGCCCAAGAAGAGCAAGGCTCACCTGCACTGTCCCGTCTGTAAAGTCACCGTCAACTCTGTCTCCCAACTGGAAGCACACAACAGTGGTGAGTTTTTATTTCTTTAAAGGGGATGCATTATGGAAATATCACCTGTTGAAGGCTCTTTAACATATATTTGGCTGTTTTGTTGCCTTCCGGCCGCCAAAATGTGAGAATTGACACAAAAATCTATAATTTTCAGTCTCACTAGGTTGAAACCCATATGGTTTAACAAACTGTTCCCTCAGTTGTCTGACAGTGATGTCATTAGTTTTCAAATTTGCATAATACCACCCCTACCTGTAGAAGGGGGCGGGGCCAGCAGTGGTTCATTTGCATTTAAAGGGACAGGCACTGAAACCAGTCGTTCTGAACAGGGCTGTTTAGAGAGGATGAAAAGAGCTGTGATGTTTGATCCTTGTGGGATTTTGACTGAAGCATGTCACAGATATGTCTTTAAGACACCTGGAAACTATTTTAATTTGTGGAAAAGAGGCAGAATACGTCTCCTTTAATCACACGTCACACATCTGACTCTGCCTCTGGTTTACTTTTAATTATTTACAATTAATTAGCCAATCAATAATTAGACAATAACTTTATGACTCCAACAAAAGGAAAATTTGTCATGAATGGTAAAGAAAGCTAAAACAAGATAAATACATACATGATACAATGTGTGACCCATATGAAATATATTAAAGTAGTGCTGATGGAAATGGATGGATGGATGTCACAGGTGATTAGAGAAATTAATTTAATATTTTTAATGAAAATCTGCCGATAACCGACCAATTTCTGTTACACACTCATCTACTCGTTTATTCTGGCACATCAATTAAAATCACAGGTTTGATGTGTTCAATCACCTGGTCCAGAGCCTTTTCTTTTATAGATTTAGTTTGTTCCTCCTCCAATCCATTCGTCAACAAGGGTAAGAAAGGTTTGTATCTGTGTTTGTATCTGATTCTTACTTGGCTGAAAAATGTTGGCGAACCGAGCGTCCGACAGCAGCTGATCACAGATCTGTGGACTCACTCTGTGTCTCTCTGCTCCGCTCCATTTCACCAGGTACAAAGCACAAACTGATGCTGGAGGGTCACAGCGTTCTGCCGCGGCGCCGGGGCAAAGTGGTGGCAGCTCGCGCCGGCTGCAAGAGCAAGCGGCTGGGCAGCAAAGGCAGCGTCGGCGTCCCCAGCAAGAACTTCCAGTGCGAAGTGTGCGAGATCTTTGTGAACTCGGAGACCCAGCTGAGCCAGGTAACGACACGGAGAGGAGCGGCCTGCGGCGTTATCACAGCTGACACGAGGGCTGACCTGCGGAAACACTCTGTATTATACTGATAAATATAAACGCTGCAGGTTTTTAAAAGCACTCACTTAATCCAAAGAGCTCGTTTGAACGTCACCTTGATGGAGGGAAACGCTCTTGTGCTCGAATCAAAGCAGCCGATTCATCTGCAGCCGCATGAATGGAGCCATTGAGAACGGGTTTATGCGAGCGAGCGCGGCGCACATTCAAGCAGCAGCTATTTTTCCACATTAGACAGATATCATCTGATGCTATGACTAACTGCAGAGCTCCTCGCCGAGCACGGATTTATTTGCCGCTCATTATTGCGGAGCTGCTAATGCCTCTCGTGTATTTAATTTTCTGGTTTCATTATTTGGCTTCAAACCGGCTTCGCTGAAGTAAATTCTCTCCTTTTTGATGTTCATTAAACGCACCGGCGTCTGAATAGTGGAGGGATTGTCTTGGAAACTTCAGCCCGGGCTGGAGGAGGAGAGGAGTGGGAAAGATACAGGATACGGCGGCTGGCATGAAGCGCCCGGGCTGCTCGCTACGGTGGCCCAGAGGGGCAAAACACAACGGCAAATCAGAAAACACAACAACAAAAAGAGAAAACAAAACACAAAACAGAAAACACAACGACAAAAGAGAAAACACAACAACAAAACAGAAAACAAAACGACAAAAAGAGAAAACACAACAGCAAAAAGAGAAAACACAACAAAAAGAGAAAACACAACAAAAAGAGAAAACACAACAAAAAGAGAAAACACAACGACAAAAAGAGAAAACACAACGACAAAAAGAGAAAACACAACGACAAAAAGAGAAAACACAACAGCAAAAAGAGAAAACACAACAGCAAAAAGAGAAAACACAACGACAAAAAGAGAAAACACAACAGCAAAAAGAGAAAACGCAACGACAAAAAGAGAAAACACAACAGCAAAAAGAGAAAACACAACGACAAAACAGAAAACACAACGACAAAAAGAGAAAACACAACAACAAAACAGAAAACACAATGACAAAAAGAGAAAACACAACAGCAAGAAGAGAAAACACAACAAAAAGAGAGAACACAACGACAAAAAGAGAAAACACAACAGCAAAAAGAGAAAACACAACGACAAAAAGAGAAAACACAACAACAAAAAGAGAAAACACAACAGCAAATCAAAAACACAACACAAATAGAGAAAACAACACAAAAACAGGAAATACAACGACAAAAGTTTTCTCATTTTGTTGTTGTGTTTTCTGATTTGCCGTTGTGTTTTGAGCCTCAGGGCCACCGTAGCTCTCCTGCTCCTTCACCACCACTGGTCTTATATAAACACGGCCCGTGTCCCAGGTGGATGTGAGCCTGTTGGCACTGCAGCTGGGGAGGGAGGGGGGGGCGTAGGGGGGGGGGGGGTGGGGGGGTAGAGAGAGTAATGTGATGTAATGTCGCTGCACTTCAGTCATAATCAATGTGTATCCTTTATTAATTCAGCAAGATAACACTTGAAGTTGTTCCACTGTGGTGCAACAGATGCTTGTTAGCTCACTAATGGTGTTTGTGTGTCTGTCTGTGTGTGTCTGTGTGTGTCTGTGTGTCTCTGCAGCACATGAACAGCAGAAGGCACAAGGACAGGCTGGCCGGAAAACCACCCAAACCCAAATTTACCCCCCACAGCAAGAGCCAGCCAAGCTCCAGCTTAGCGGTAAGTCTCGGCATGAAGACACAGACAAACAAAACACTGTCACGCAAATATGCACCCACACACGCACACAAAGAGATACACACAGACACACACAGAAAACATAATTGCCTTTCTCTTAGTGCAGATATGCTTGAACATGCTGAGCACATGAGCCAAGGCTGGAATAAATTTGCTCTCGCTTGTAAACTAATCCATTTTTGAAACAGTAGTTTTAATTTATCTTTGTTACAGTTGACTGATTTGACCCCTGTCCCAACACACACACACACACACTCACACACACACACACTGCAAAAACTCAAAATCTTGCCAAGAATATTTGTCTTATTTTCAGTCAAAATGTAATTTCTAGTCAAAACAAATCTCATTACACTGAAAGGGATAGTTCAACATTTTGGCAAATTGGCCCATTGCTATAATCCCTATAGTCATAGCAGTAGGTTCGTTACCTTTAATTGTCGGTGCAAGCTATTTTTAGAATGGCGGAGCAGAGCCGTGAGCTGCTCAGAGCTACGCTACGGAGGCTCATGGGATTTCTCGGTTTCCCTCATCAAACTCATCAAATTTTTTGCATTTGCCTCAAAAACAAAAACAAAAAATGTTGAACTATCCCTTTAAAATAAACTCATCACATTGTTTTTAGACACTTTTTACTTCTTTCAAGCATTTTTTCACTTGAAATAAGTAGAAGAATCTGATAGTGGATCAAGTTTCTTATACTACAAGCACAAACATTTTAGATTTTTCTACTTATTTCAAGTGAAAATATCTAAAAACAAGTTCATTTTTAGGTGATGAGTCTTAATTTAAGTGGAACGAGTTTAGTTTTGACTAGAAATGAGACATTTTGACAAGAAATAAGACAAATATTCTTGGAACGATCTTGAGTTTTTGCAGTGCACCGTGATGTCATCGTTCAGGGGGCTGGGATGTGCCTGTACTGTCAGAGAGGTTAAACACACTGTTGTTTCAGAGTTACCCCCCCTCCCCTCCTCCTCCCCCTGAGACAGGTCTAAAACAGTCCTGCTGCCCCCCACCCCTCTCCTGCCACCACCACCACCACCCCCCCCACCCTCACTGACCGGCTCTGACAACAGCACCTGAATCAGCACTCCAGATTAATCACTTCTCTGCTCCTGTCATATACACACCTCCCCCCTCCCTCCCTTCCTCCCATCTCTCCTCCCACTCCCCCCCCCTCCCCCTCCATCCTTCAGACCATGAGGTGGAGTGGCTATGCAGGCGTGGCTGTGTCGGCCATGAAGAAAGCCTTCAGCCAGTACAACCTCACCTCCCTCTCCTCGCAGGTCAGTGGCAGGAGAGAGAGGCCGAGACTGGGGTTGGATTGGAGGGCGACAGCTTCAGCCGGCCCAACGTTAGGCCTGGAGGCGGCTGGGCATATTAAAGGGATACTTCACCCAAAATCGATAATTCACCAATCATCTACTCATCATCATGCCAAGGAAGGGTTTGGAGAACTTTCAGAGTCATCAAAACGCTCCAATCCCTTCCTTGGCATGACGGAGAGTAGATGATTGGTGAATTATCGAATTTGGGTGTAGTATCCCTTTAATAATAATGAAGAAGAAGTTGATGATGTGTTTTTATTAAAAGGATAGTTCTGATTTCATTTGATTTACTCATTTTACTCACTGGTGGTGATGGACATTACTGCTCCATGCTGCATTCAGGTGCATCTTCTTTCCCATGGAAACAGCATCTAAACTCCATAGATACTGTCGCCTAATATTTAGAGTCATCCATACAAAACAAATTATGCAATTGAGTTTTTTCAGTTGTTGAGTGGATGTTTTGATATAGAAATACAGAATGCAATCTCTTTGTCCTCGTTTGTTTATCCTTTATTTCTAATTGTGTGAGAAATCTGCAGACACTTTTGCAAACACATGCATCATTGTACTGGAT